>OY855909.1:32635977-33235977 GCA_963693305.1 Meandrina meandrites
CAGTGAAACATAAAGTACTAACATTAAGCAATGCATGCATTCAATCCTGGACATAAGTGAACATTGGACGGATAAAGGAGATTCAAGCGCCCCCAAGCAGATCCTCGTCTTACTGTACAAAAACATATCCCATGGATTTGATGTGTCTGTCTCCATTATCTGCTCCCCATCTAGCAATAGCTTCGTTTCCACACGTGTTGGAGTCATCAGGATACCCTCCTGTACCAAACCCGATTCTGGAGTCACATCTTGAGCAGTCATCGTGCTCATTACCAAGCAAGCCGATTCTTGCTTTAGACGATCCTGGGTCAGAAACAGCATTAAATCCTTCTTTGTTGCAGTTAAGCTGTAAGGAGGCATCAGAACCTATCAGTGTCTTCCAAGTGTCACGACCAAGTGAGGTGGAGCGGTATTGCCCGTCAGCGATCAGTGAATATAAAGAGTCAGCCACCTTGTCTATAACGACAAAACTCGCGTTTTCCTCGCCGTGGATCTTCATACCGAGGCAGATTTTGGAGAAAGGTGTGTTCCAGAAGGTCTCCAGCTTCGTCTCTTGTGTGTCAAATACAGATTCTCCTCCTGCTGGATTATACGTTGCCATATTGCTCCAAAGGTTTGAATCATAGTGGAAAGTACTCTGAAATTCAAAATCCCGACATAATTTCCATGTTAGCTTTAAAAAATAATCAAAGGTCTCTATGAGACTACGATTGTTTTGCATCAGGTTAATGAAATGGTGATTAGAGTTCTGATCGAGGGTAAAATTAGGAAAAAGATTCGAGGTAACGGGGGTTCGAGTTATTGCCAAACTTTGCGATCGAGTCTACGTAAAATTTATCTGGAAATAATTTGGTAGGATAAGTTGTTGTGTCGGGAGCTTGACGTTACCATGGCAGCGGCATTTGACAGACATTTTTTCTCCAAATTTGTAATTTTGTGTTCCTGTTAATGAAATTTAACTTAATTGCAATTATGTTCTCCTTTTTATTTTTTTAACCCTTTTTATTGGTTCGAGTTACGTACTTTTCAGTAATTTTGCGCGGTTTTCTGACGTTTTGGAAAAAAATTTGAAATCCAAGACGACGGATCCAAGATGGCGGATCCAAGGTGGCGGCTGTTTTGACATAATGATATAATTGACGTCATTATCCTACGTGACATACTATATATCATCGAAGTTTCATTGTGATTGCTTGGTCTAAAAAAGATCCAAAAAAGCCCGATTTGAATTAGTCTGAAATGTCAGCCGTCTTGTCTTACTTACATTTCAGACTAAGTTTGAATAGGGTTAAATAACGTTAATTATTTGTTTGAGTACCTTTGCGCCGTCAATCTTCATGACCAGCGTCCAAAGACCTACTCCGCATGCTCCAAGGCCACAACTAGGGCTCGTTTCGTTGCTTCTGAGGAGTACGAATATTTATTGAAAAAGATTGCTTTAGACTAAACTTTGGGCCTAAACAGTTGTCATACTAGTTAAGACGGAATCCGCCAAGACTTCGAGTAGTTATTGGACAAAATTATGTACCAAAATTATTTACACCTTATTGCAAGCTTTTAAATAAAATAAATATCTTATCATAATAAATCTTTTCTAACAACACCAAACATCGAAAACCGATTTCGAAGTTCCGCTGAATTCCACTAAATCGCTTAAAAGACGTGAGCTTTTGCCTATAGCTTGTGAACTTTGAATTTCATTTTCTCAGGCTGCGATAAGAAATTGTTGTACCAAAATTATTTACACCTCATTGCAAACTTTTGTGTTGCTGCTTCAAATATCTTATCAAAAGAAATCTTTTCTAACAACACCAAACACCGAAAACAAATTTCGAATTTCCCACTGAATTCCACTGAATCGCTTAAAGACGATTTTACAAAATGGCTGCACGTGAGAATTTGCCTATACCTTGTGAACTTTGAAATTCATTTTCTAAGACTCTGGTAAGAAGTTGTTGTTGGTGTTATCAGGGATTATTATTTTAGGGTAGAAAATAACGCAATAGGATTTAAATTATTCTGGTACTCGATTTTTGTCCAACTTAAATAAATATTACTCGACGTCCTGGTGGATTCCGTCTTAATCTCTTTCGTTTGTAACTTTTAAATTATAACTCAGGGAAGACATATTTGTTGTAAAGAAATTATAGTTTTGTCATTTAGATCCATATAAGTAAAAATTAAGTTCCAAACATTAAGCTCCATAGCCAGTATAAACGAGATATAATAACCAAAAAATTTACTTAGTCGTGACACATTCCCTTTGAACGAATTTTGAATCGATTGACGTCACTCGTTCCTGCGACAGTCGCGCATGTACGCACTTGATAACCCTCAAACTTTCTAATCTTTCCATGCCTTTTAACTGACAATGGACGAAATAAGAACTTGGTACTAGAAGAAAAGTCTATTTAAAGTGGTGGCAAACGAGGATTCAATGTTGCGGACACATTGTTACGGACACAAATGTTTCCCCGTTTGCCCGTGCGCGCAACATTTGTTGCGAACACAAAATTAAAATGTTTCTGATTTTTGTCAGAAACATTTTGTGTCCGCAACAAATGTTTCCCCGTTTGCGCGGTATGGGCACAAAACAAATGTTTTGTGTCCCGCTCGTTTGCCCACCCAAGAAACATCATGAGCAACAATTTGTCGGCAACAATGTGTCCTCGTTTGCCACCACCTTAATTAGGTGCTAGCAGAAGTCCATAACTAGAAGTCTACATCTGGTATTGGGGCACGTGCTATGTCTTTCGCGTGTAGGCTATTTTTAGAAACTGATGTCTCGCGAGAAAATGACGTAACCCACTATTTCGACACGATTGGAGTTCTAAGTTGCGGCCGAATATTTTAGAAAGTGGCAGGTGAAATAAATCAAATCACATCAAAACACTTGACAGGCCATTCTCTTTAATTCTCACATTTCGACAGAAGTAGTATCGTAGATAGTGATTTCAAACGTCTGTTCAGTGGCATTTGAAGGCGAGTGAAAAAGCAACCCGTCGCCGGGTTTCCGTAGACAAACTCACAAAACAAACAGGTCGACTTTTTATAATTTACGAGAGAATTAATGAACAGAAGATTCCCAAACTTTTAGTAGTTAAGTGTGTCTTTATTTTGTACAGCACATCCTCGTGTTAAAATACTGAACAACATACACAACACAATAGCTGCACACTGCGAAGTGCTCGAGAAGCACAACTTGAATTAAACTTTTGACGGATGTGAATGAAATCATCATTGTTCGATGAATTAAACTCTTATTTCTATTCATATTAAAACAAGTACATTACCTTAGTCAGTCTTTTGTTTTCATGCCGTCCTTATAATTCAAAAAACATGCGAAACTCGCCAAACTTGTCGTTTTCTCTGAATGTTGTTCTCAAACGAATCAAACTTCATTCTGTTCATTCCGCGCTCGATGTTGAGCGCTTCAGGGACCACGGTTTTGTTTTTCAAAATAGCAACGAACCTGTGCCAAAATGCACTTGCTCTCTTAATGCCCGTCTTCATCTTGAGAGTACCATTAATCTTAAGTGTCTTCGCATTTTGAATTTGACTCGGAATTAGTCTTTCTTGCCCGCTGCCATTTCGTATTCCAACTTCAAAACACTAAGGTCCTCTCGCTTATTTGGATGCTCCGAATTTTTACAACTTCGATGCTATCGTCATCGATGAAAGATGGCGTGATGATTCTTGTCCGGACGATTTAATCCTCACAAAACGGAAATTACGATGACCAACAAACAGAAATTTCGTAATGCCGTTCGCTCGAGTTCACTCGTCCTCTGCAATTCTGCTTTTCTTAAAAAATTTGATCAACCAATCAAAGGCGCGAATTAAAAAAATACTTCAATGTGATTGGCTACTTGTTCGCGGCAAAGCTGTTCTAAAAATAGCCTACACGCGAGGAACGCGAGGTACACGCGAAAGACATATCTCAAAGCCTATTACCAGAGATGTAGACTTCTAGTTATGGACTTCTGGTGCTAGATTAAGCTTTCTTGAATTTATAGTGTACAAAAACAATCATTGAACGTAGTTCGCAGCTCTTTGAGGGTCATATCTCTCTTTAAGGTCACCGGTTGGGTTTGTTTTCAGTTATTGCCTTCTTCAATTGCTTAGTTGACTAACGAGTAACCTGCTTTCTGTCGGAAGAGATAAACAGTGAACTTTCTATTTTTCTACTCCGGGCCTGGGCCTTCTACTATAGACCATTCTGAATTCGATCTCATTGCTACTTACAGTTACAATTTTTCTACTTACAAGTTCGCCTCGTAAAGTTCCTTGCACGGCACAACTGGTTTAACAGAAAGACGGAGGAGAAAAGAATTCAGGATCGAATTTACGAATACTCTACGTATTAGACTCAAAAGGAATAGAACGAAACGTAGTGCGTCTTTGTTTAAAGGAAACTATTATTGGTTAGCTATTGTGATATGGTTTTGGTGTTTTTTTTTTGTTTTTTAAATCCGTCGTTTTTACGTTATTTTGAGATTGCACCACCGAGCAATTGCCAAGTAAAGACAATTTTACACTTGCTGTATTTCGTTTCCAGCTGTACCTTCGTGGAATGAACTCCCTTAATTAACATTACCTAAGATAAGTTGAGGTAAATTTTGCTCAAGCCACTCAAGCCTTCGTCAGTGAATGATAAAAAAATCTTTAGTTTGTTCAAAACCGAAGACGCCTCCACATTTTTTTATTTTATTTACCTTATTTTTTAAACATCTCCTCATTCATTTTCAAGGAGCTATTTTAGCTATAGAGGTTAGACTCATAATACTCCTCATCTTTCAGTCAATCTCACATGGATGTCTTATTCTTATTATTCTTATTCGTTTTGTTTGGTTGCTTTTAATTTCTTCTCTTTACTTCCTTTTTATTTTCATTTTTTTGTTTTCGTTACATTTCTTCTCTTTGCTTGCGTTTGTTTTAACTGAGTTGTATTTTTAATTGGGGTTCAATTACTAACGTTTGGGCTGGTTTATATTTGCTCTCTCACTATAAAGATTATTTCACCTGCACAATCTCGTCCATCTCCAGAATATCCAGTTTTACAGGAACAGCTGTACGAACCCTCGGTATTATTACACACCCCATCATCAGTACAGTTGTAAGTTAATGCTGTACACTCGTCAATATCTGAAAATAAACGGTTAAAGTTCCTATAACAACGTTAAACCATGCAAGTACAATATAAACCACGAAAAAACTCGTGTAAGACACAAGTACTGTGAAATTTCACTCTTAAACTGTTAAATAACACATGTTTCTTCCAAACTGCTGCCCAGACCCACAACAGACAGAGAGACAAACAAACAAACAAACAAACAAACAAAATCAATAGTGACGCAGCTCTCGTAAGCTTGTAATTCTACTGGTCCTCTAGTTAGCAGCTGCTATTGTTTTGGGGGCTAGGGGCATTGCTCTTGTTGTTTGTTCTATTGTTCTCTCAGCCACTCATGTGAGACCTCACGAGAGCTGCATGGCGACCCAACAAAATATATGACATGCAGGAAAACACACACACAAAAACAATAAATTACATGTCATCAATTACATGTTTCGAAAGCACCATATGCAATTTTTTCCTACCATGTCAACTTTTGTTTGAGACAGTTTTATCTCACTTTATAAAATATAGTTAGTACAGAATATGGAATACTTGACCTTCGCAAATCTTCCCACCTCCATGATATCCAGGTTTACAATTGCATATGTATGATCCGTTGGTATTATTGCATACAGCATTAGTGCTACAGTCGTGTGTTCCTGTAACACACTCATCAATATCTGCAAGATGTATACGTATCTTGTCAGACAGATTAAAATTGGTTCTCACTAGCAATGTTAGCTTAATGAAAGGAACTACATCACGAACAGGGCGTCGCTAAAAATAACCATTATTTTATCTTATTATACTTTGTAGTCACTATCCGTCTTCTCATTGGCTAAGAGCCTACAGTTATTTCTGGTAATCAGTGCAAGCTACAGATTATTCACTAATCTGCTAACAGGTCGGTGAATAATCTGTTGGTTGCGCGCGCAATGCATAATTTCTAAGAGCAATGTCAAGTTCACGGGTGGTGAGTGGCATCCTGCACGCGTTAGATATGAGATGGTAGATAGCCAACGAGGCGCGTAGCACCGAGTTGGCTATAACAATCTCATATCCAACAAGTGCGGGTTACACCAAAAAATTGCAATATTTGAGCTTTCCGGCTGTTCTCGCTGACACGTACACCTACCATATTCGTGGTCCATGGTATATGAGCACAGATACCATGACCTGTAAACCAATCATAACTCAGGAATTGCAATACTGTGTTTCCAATTGCCGAGTTCTATTGACGAAACTAGTATTTTAGTCGTGAATGTAAATGTGTGTTGAAAGTAAACGCAATGAGGTTTTTCCTTACCAGTATGATGTCGTATTAATAACAAGGGGGAAGGGGTTGGGTATGATGGCGTGTGGATTTTGGCTGCATTGAACCAGTTTATCATTTCGGATCTATTCTTAAGCAGCTCCTAGTCACCATAAATTCCATGATTGCATGAAGTTCCGCAACACACAAAAAGCAATCCAACACTCTGACAGATAAAACTTCACAACGATATTCACGAACACCGTGTTAGCAACCCCATTTAAGCCTGGGAAAGGAAAGGAGCGCACTGCCAAACGTCTGAAATATATTTACCATCACAACTCCGTCCGTCTCCAAAATACCCAGGTTGACAAGTACAGTCGTATGACCCCATGGTATTATTGCATACAGTATCAGCACTGCAGTTGTGGGTTAAGGCCTTACACTCGTCAATATCTGGGAAAAAAGGAAAAAAAAATGAACGCTTAGTAAGGCAACGCGATAATAGCTTCTTATCTATAATCACACGATATACCACAATATTGAGTAGGGTGCACTTTGCAAGACGAATTCGCCAACGATTCGATTATGTGCAGTCGACAGATAACAAGGAATAGCGAAGCTATTCCGGTTTGTTTGTCTGAATCTTGTCTGAGTCATGACGTCACACGTGCGCTTCGCTATTCCTGACCATATATGAGCATTGTGAAAATTTGTTGAAAAATAACTGAGAAATATGATGTTTTAGTTTGTTTTACCCTCGTACATTTGTACAATGAGCGTGAGGTCGCTTGTTTTTTTTTCAAACTTAAATTCAAAGTGAATTTACTCTGTCATGCTTAAATTTCAGCAGTTGCTCATTCATCCCTTACGTCAAATTTTTTGACACAATTCTTCTATTTTAACAGTTTCCTCAACAAAAAATGCACTGAAGCCGAACCACTTGCTCTCACCATTTTGACATTCATGACCCCAGAATCCATCAATACACAAACAGCGGTATCCCTTGTTTGTAAAACCGGTTTGACAGGTTGCCTCGTTCTTGCAAGGGTTATTGACACATGCGCTCTAAAAAAAACGAAAAAAAGCCATTTTATCAGTTATTTAAAACAAACGTCACGATCTGAGCATATATTATATGGAACGGTAAACCATATACTCTCTTCTCGATTTAAATAACATGTAATATCCCAAGCCAGGCCTATTTGAATTTTTGTAATAGAAATTCATTTATCGATACGATACAACCCAGCTTGTTGCCGCAGCACTTCGTTTGATCTTGCACTCACATTTTGGTGGCCTGTTGGTCGTCGGAACAACACAGTGATCCACTGCAGATATTTTCAAATTGCCACTATTAGATAGTAAGATCCTGTTTTATCCTTAGCCAATTTAAAATGAGTGTGAGAAGATACTTACCTTAGTTCCACGGTATACATAATTTGGGTTTTCCTCCAGGTCGTGTTCGTTTCCTTTATGAGTAGAGTTATTCAGTTCACATTTGTGCCCCTCAGCTTCACTTCTCCTCATTAAATTATAACTAGCGCAGTTATGCTCCATGTAACAAAGCGCGTCACAAAAGTCCGCCCTCGTGACGTCATGGGTCTGTATCACGTGATTTACGAGACGTTTGCCCTCAAATGTTTGTTCGGCTCTGAACTCTAAGTGACGACATTGGCCTGTAAAATAGTTATTATTGACAACGATTCTATGAAAAATGTAATTAGAGATCTTTATCTAGAAAGGAATTTTAAAAACCTTTGTTCTGAAGTTGGTATACTCTCACTATTCACATCTCATGGAATATCCATGATCACTCACGATGACGTCATTGGCATTATGTAAGCAACTTAATGATATGCATCTGTGTCAGTTAAGCTAACAAGTCACGGGGGAGTACAACTCGCCCCACCCTCCCTCCCTCCCTCGCACTGTCTCTCTAGCACTTCGTGCTTCTCCCCGTCGTTTACTCGACAGGGAGGACTTCCCCATAACTTGATGCTAATGAGGCAGCAAGAGGGATAATGAACTATGCTGATCGTAGCTACGTCATTTCGCAACTGAGATTGTGTGAAGAAAAAGACAGAGCTGCAGGCATGTACCTTTCTCCACTAACCTGCGATCAGCACGCAGGCTTTTTGATCATTTAGCTTACATCGCTCGGTTGGCAGAAATCTTCTTGTAAATTCATGAAAAGCGGTGTTTCTTGCAAACAATTTAAGCGAACCCGAAATTAACTGCGAATGAGCATACACATTAATGTTACGCCAAGTCTATTCTTTTACTTTATACTCTGGTTAAGACAGCGTTTCCAGTGAGAAACATTGCGCGGGAATCTCTGCTTGAGTTTTCTCTAAGTTTAGTCAGCGAGGTGCCGTCGAGTTGACTGTCACTTATGGAAAAAGTACGTACTATCATTGCCTTACGGTAGTAGCCCCCACGCAGTTGTTTTTCGGGGCAATTGTATTTGACTCCAAAATACGATATCCCTTAGAAACGACTCCGTGGGAGGCTACTGATAGAGTGAATTAATTAAGGCCAGTCCATTAGCCAAAGCAGTTTCGAAACACCGAGCCTAATAAGGTTGACAATCACAACGATTCCTTCTAAACTCTCCAGCTATCACTTTAGTTGATTAAACCTGGTTGGGCTTCGTTTATTCCGGCTGAATAAAACTCATTTCCAATTCTCTTTTGCCGGTATGCTTTGTTTCTGATTTTCGTGCACCGCCGAAGGAAATCGAAAACTTTTAGTAGTTAATAAAAATAGATATTTCGTAAAACAAAATCATCCCACTGCCACGAACAGTGGTAACTTAAATGTTTGCAGCAACAACCCTTTGTCCCACCGCCCACCAAGAAATGGTTAATTAACTTACGTTGCATTTAATGTTTCGTCAGTTTTTAACGGCGCGAAATTACCTTTCTGGCTGGTTTATATAGCTAAAAAAATAATACAAGACGAACGGCCTTAAAATATGAATTATTGTTTAAGGCAGGCCTTGATAAAGTTGTCCAAGTCGTAAAACTATTTTCAAAACATTTGACCCAGACGATAATGGAAATTACCGTCACTTGATATGAAGAATGACAAAATTGAAGCAGACTGTTTATGAACGATAAAAATATCCTTAACTTGGAATTGGAATCGCCTTTGCTTTATAAACCTTTGTTATGAGTCGTTTGACATGTGGAAAATCTTGCAAATATGAATCAAACATGACTAATATCTTAAACAGCGGGAATGGTAAAGGCTTAAAAGCGTAAGTGTTCCCTTTTGTAATTTCAGGTTCTGATAAAAGTAATTATTTTTTTGTGAGGTATATGAAGTGATTCATATATCAAGTGACAAATGATCTTCGCGGTGAATTTCCCAATTGAAGCAATTACAAATTGAAGAAGCCAGAGGAAAAAATTAAACGCATTTGACCTTGCGCCCAATATGTGGCGTCATAGCTCAGGTGGTAGAGCATCGCACCGGTGGCGGCGGAGGTCATGAGTTCACTGGTGACTCCCGTTGAAACCCTGAATTTTCCTATTTAATTTTTTAGCAACATGCGAACATGCGGCCGTGTTCTAGTACTTTAAATTGGCCCTATCCATTAGCCGAAGTTTCTATCCGGTCTATAATGAAACTGAGTGTGCTCTGACTAAAAAATTGTCAGTTAAAATTAATTGAACTTAGGTAAGAAATGTTTATTGCTTTCAGGTATGTAAACATTAAGCTCATTCATTAACCAAAGCCAGTTCCCAACAGCCCGAACTAGAAAGTCAGTTTGTAGTTAAACAAAAAATATTTCGCTTGATTTTGCCAGTGGGTAGTTAACTTCTAGAAAACATACTACATATGTATGACTCTGGTAAGCGAGTACGTCTGATATTGGCCTTGAAAATTAAAGCGTTAACTAATTGTGGCCCTATGAAATAAGTCATAAGATATGATTGTGAGAGAAACAAACTTACCGGCAGAACAACTAACACTTTGTATCAGAAAAGATAAAAAGAAAAATCGAACAAGGTGGATGAAAAAGGAATACATGCTCGCCAACATTTAGCATCTATTATAAGTCAGAAGTTACAATTCATTAAAAAGCCCAGTGTCAAAGATTTAATCCGCGGGATCCAAATTGAAAATATTTTCATTTTACTAAAAGGTTAATTTCTTTAACGTCAGTTGTGACCAATGAATGCTCGCCTAATTAAACTTAAAGTTCACTGGCGAGTATTTGTTTGTTTTCAAGTCAACAGAAAGGACTGCTATTGTTTTAAAAAATGTCATTGTTTCTCCATATTGCCACTCTAACGTAAGTTGTAATTCTTGTACTTGACAAAGGACACATTTAAGAAATAAATATAAGCGCACTACTTTAATAAGTATGTACAAAGTTAGCCACAAGGTATAATCGACATTTCCTCTGGGAATTTTTTTTGTCTGTTTAATTATGAATTTCAAGCTGTTGTTGTTTCGTAAAGCAACGCACCTGCCTTTGCAGAACAATCTTCAGTTTATCCCGTGAGACTGGTGCTTGCGCGATACAAATTGATTATTTCCATCCATCATATATCTTTTAGAATATACCAACACCACATCGACACGCAAGTGGAGACAGGATTTAAACAAAATGAATATTAGCCAAAACAAAGAGAATACTAGTTTACTGGTCCAGCGAGGAAAGCTCCCCATTTATTATTAAATTTTGCTAGGAGCCCATTTCAAACTGAAAAGCGTCTTTCATCTTCCAAGCAGTTCAACAAATCCGGATGAAAAGTTCGCGTGAGGGGAGGTGGTGCATTGATTTTGCCCAAAAAATATGATATCTACTAATAAGAAGGGCGTGATGAAAGAGGAGGTCTGTAGTGTCATCCACAACACGTATCCAAACATAACTGAAGGGAAAAACTTTTTGTCGAGAAACTTGTCTAACCACTCTTTTTAATTTCGTTCAAGAAGATTTTGACTTGAGAACATTCCCAATGGTTTCCGATGAGCTTTCACAGTAAGAGCTTAGCTCGCTTGCCGAGAGTCCAATTTTGAAAAAAATATCTATTTGTGGAAATTCGTCGATGACGTAGTTTAAACTAGAAAATTCGTAGTTTGGATTCACTAGTGCATAGAAAAGGCAAACTGTACGATTTACTCCAATCTATCTTATCGGCAGCATGTGTCTGAAATCATGGAGAAAACTTTACATGCAGGTAAACTTTGAAACCAAAATACGGCTTGTGAGACATCCGTTTTTTGCATCCGTTCACAACACAGTGCTTAGCAGAAATCTTCAAGGTTACACAAAACTAATTGGCAACAGCCGTTATGATCAATTGAATAATTTTATTCTTTATATCCCGTGTAGATTTATAGAAGGTAATGTAATTTTATTCCCTACTATTAGTGTACACTGCATCCATCCCGGGCATTTTTTTTCGGGTAACTCGCCCGCACTATCATTAAACATTTCCAGATAGATCAACAGTAGAACTCTCGTACGCTGGCATGATGGGCTATCTTTTTCCTTATACTTTTATTCTAGCTTTTATTTAGCCTGTGTGTAGCTAGCCGCCTCAACCTTTTGGTATGACGCAATTCCAACTTCCATTGATAATATCTTTTTTCTTATCTAAGAAATGAATGAATGAATGAATGAATGAATGAATGAATGAATGAAATACTTTATTATAGTGTCAGTAGTATTTAGCTTTTAAAAACTAATTGGGGACACTATTTACATTAAATTATATCTAAGCTACATTAAGTTAAAAATATTTACACTGAATTCTAAGAAACAAAATAAATGAGAATAGACTGTAACATTTTAAAATGAAGTAGGTGTAAGATAAAATTTGCAATAAAGAATTAAAGATTCAACATTCAAAATTTATAGCAACCTCGTTCCCAGGGTCTCTCTCTCCCCGCCCCCAAGAGCGAGAGAAGAGAGACCATGGTTGCGGCTGGTCACATGATCTGGGTGACAAACCAAAACCGCAGGGAGGGTTGTTCATCAACAAAATTTTGTCCACCGTACAAATTTTTTTCGGCGTTTGCACTGTATTGCACTGCGACATGACCGTAATGCAACATACCGGAGCAACGTGAAAAAAGTGTTTATTTTGGTTGCAACACTTTACGCTCTCCTGTAGGCTTAGTATTGACAAGTATCGAATATCGTATCGAATATCGTATCGAATTTTTTGTCACCACCCAAATTCTGGGTGGCACGTGACCAGCCGCAACCAGGGTCTCTCTCTTCTCAGAGAGAGACCCTGGGAACGAGGTTGAATTTATAGCTGCGTAGCTGCATATATCACATTTAATGATATCATTCCGCTGATTGGGTCGTTAATGTTACTCTTTTGACGCTCTGATCTTGCAATCTCCAATTTTTATTTGCACTGTAAATTTACAACTTTCATAAGGCTAGGGCATGAAAACTAGCCAAAAAAGGGTAAAAATTTATATGATGTGTTTTATGTTTCCTGTTGTCTAGAGATCTATGGCCTATATTTTTCCGATTCCTGTTGTATTTTGGCGAGAAAGTATACGGCGAGTCAAAACACAAAAGACGCGTAAAAAAATACACGGAATATTTTTTGCATTGCGCGCGCTTACAAGAACTAACAGGACTATGCAAAACCTGTTTAACCCTATCCAGACCGGGGGGGGGGGGAAGTGCCCGAGCTGACTTTGAACGCTTCTAACTTTTTTTAAGATTCAACCAAACGCTGCCAAACTTTGCGACTTTACCTAAAAAAAATTGGTAGGATAGGTTGCTGTGTCTGGAACTTGACGTTACCATGGCAACGTCATTATGACAGACATGTTTTCCCAAATTTGTAATCTTTGTGTTGCCATTAATGAAAATTAACTTTAATTTAGGGTTTTTTGCACTGTTTTATGGATTTTGAGTAGTTTTGGGCGGTTTTCTGACGTTTTGAAAAAAATTTGAAATCCATGATGGCGGATCCAAGATGGCGGCTATTTTGACATCATGTTGTAATTGTCACGTGATGTGACGTCATCACCCCACGTGACGTATATCATAAGTTTCATCGGTCTGAAAAGATCCAAAAAAACCCGGTCTGAAAAGGGTTAACCAGTCTCCTGGAGTAACAAAAAAAGCCCTGAGATATTTGTACTCGTTTCGCGCGTTATTTGTACTCTAATGAGTGAAGTTGAATAATAATTTGTAGTATTGGATGATTATTGGTATTTTAGGATATATCTTCTTCTAGAACTTCCCAGTAACAAAACCTGATCTTTGGCGTTACATTATTACGCCCAGCAGAGTTTTACAGTCCTCTACAGAAAGATTTTTTTCAAACCTTATTCGATGGTTTAGCACATAATACGCGCGGATATTTTGCGAGCAATGAGCAAAATGTCCGCTCGTATTTAACAATTATTCAATGAGCCCGCGTTGGATACGAGGTGGTAAATAGCCAACGAGGCGCGAAGCGCCGAGTTGGCTATAACCACTCGTATCCAACAAGGGCGAATGGAATAATTGTTTTATTAAATTCTTCTTTAGTATAAATCAACTGGACATTTCATTTTGATGTAAACGAAGTGATAGTATGAGGAGGCGGGAAAATTTGTGGCGCGGTGTTCACTTTTTGAGTTGAATGAAACACGGGAGGAAAGCGAGCAAGAGAGTTTTCTTCTGAAGATTTTCCTCGGAAAGTCTCCTCGTAAATCGTCATTTCATCCTGGAAAATTGTGACAACAATTAAGGTTTACGGGAAGATCCGAAGCAATAGCTTTTCTGGAAATTATACGCCTTGTGCAAGACGAGCGAAGCAAGTGTTTACATATTGTCCTTGTTTACGGCTCCACGGCTGTCACCAAGACACGAAATTGCACTCAGATTCGATGAAGTTTATTGAAGTATTAAAGGACAAGATCAAGATTGAAAGGTAACAAACTTAACTGAAGTGCTGAGCCTAATTTTACGTCGAACACTGAATGAAATTGTGTCAGTTTTCTGGTCTTCCCGTAAATTATTTGCTGCTTTTCTTCTTCGTTTAGTCGCTCTTGTTGTACATTTACAAGTATTTTTAATTAAACATTTCGCATCAATCCTTTCAGTTTTACGTAGTTGAGTCAACTATGGCATTTTGTGGTATTTGTGTGGTTTTAGGGAAGGCACTGTCGATTATTTCTTGTATAAGCTTACAAACCTCGCCAAATTTGCCATTTTTCTGATGGAACTTTCGCTTCCCGCAGGAAAATTTTTAAACTGAGTGGCACTTGCCGCACTCGTTTCCCATATAAGGTCAAACGCAGGTATAATGGCTGATAACCGAGATCTAGTGAACCAATCAGAAAGCTAGAATTGCATTATCCGAGGTTGAGAATTTAATAATATATGTTAAACCATCGAATAAGGGATTTTTTATTCCAGTAAAAAATAGAGTTAAGTTCGGCCATTTTGTCGCTCCGCTGTCAGTCTGTATTTTTGCCCTGTTCTACAGTGTAATAACATGGCATATTTTGCGTGTTATTTTGCCCTAATATGGTGAAATGGCTCAATAGTGGAATAATAAAAAATAGGTACCCAGTGGGTACATGAGTCTAATGCGTCATGGGTTGTTAGTGCGGTTGAAATATGTTGAGGTTGTTTCGGTATTTAAGGCATAGAACACGAGGTGTAGTAGAGGTTTGGTCTTAAGAGTGGTTCAGAAGTCGATAATATTTGTTCTCTTAAGTATATATATTTAGAAAGTTGACGAAATGCTATATTTGAAATAGGAAAAACATATTATTTAGGGTTTGAGTTCATCGATTCATGTTGAAAGATTAGTACGTTGTAGACCATAGGAAGATCGTAAAGATTAAGGGGGGGGGGGGGGGGGTTGGGGGAATCTTGAAAAAATTGTTTGCAAAAACAAAAAAACCCAAACTAAATTTTTTGGAGGCATGAAAAAAATTGTCTGAAGGAAGATGACACCGCAAAAAAAATGTTTTCACAGCCCACGATACAGAGAAAAATGTTTGTCTAGGAAAAATTTTCATCCCCCAGCTTCCAAAAAATAATGGTCCGCCCCATAGATGGACAAGATACAGCAGTTCATTCAGTATTCTAAATATCCTAAATCCCATCAAAATAAGCCAAAATATTTCTTTTTCAACTCCTTTGCAATTTATGCAAGACATGCACTGCTCAACAAAGATTTCAATTTCCTTAAACGTTTCGACACAAGAGAGCAAAGAAGACATTGCGTGCAGAATGTAATTTGATTGAGGGAAATATTTTCACGTCTATTAAATATTGCAAGCAGTTGAATGAAAGAGTTTTGCTTTCATGACTGAGAAGAGCTTTCAAATAGTCAATACATGGAAATAACAATCAGATCAGAATTCAATAATTATTACAGCGAGTTTTCATTCTGCCTTAACTACAAAATGGATTACCCAGGGATTATAAAAAATAAAACATGCAACTGGAAGGAGAACATTTTCAGTGGCTTCACACTTGAAAACGAGGATTCATATTATTTTGCACTGTAAAACATTAATTCCAATTACATACATGACAATTTCTTTTACAAGTGCGCGTCGTGCTCGAGCTCCGTTCGACCGTTGCTTGGTTACCAACATCCTTGCTTCCTGATTGAATTACGATCACCGCACCAAACCCGCTATGAGGCGGGCTATTGTTTAAGCACAATTACACTGAACGATTATCGATCCCGAACCATTCCTTTGGGAGTGCTAACAGCTTAGACTCAAAAACTGTAATACTCTTGCCTTTATACGGCGGCATATTTAAGGTTATTCAGAGTTCGCAGCCTTTCTCTCCCCACCCCCCTCCCCCTTCTCAATGTCGTTCGCCAAGAATCTTGCCACGAGTTCAATTACGGTAGCAACATTGAACAGACGAAAAGGGGAAAATGCCACAAATTAAAAGCTCGGAATTGAGCTTAAATCCCCGGAAAAATCGGGTGCTTAAATATTAGCCATGCATTTGAAAAATACAAATCATTTACGTAATTGATAAAGTATTCCCTGCTAGCTAAATGAGACTCTGATCTAACTCTTAACGATGTTCGATCTCACCAACGTCCAAGATCGACCGGCTTTTTTGAAAGGAGTTGTCTCAAAGCACTCTGTATGCAACCATATTCGATTGATGTGCTGATTAGTAACTGGGCCAATCGTGAAAAACGCATTCACCGCAGACGACGTTCTAGTCCACAGCCAGTTACATGTGACATGTGACATATGGTCACATGGGAGAGTTGTTTGGTTGCTTAGTAACGCTAACCCATGCTCAATTTGAATCGTTGTCTCCAAATAACGGAAGCGGAGACTCCGCTAGCCGGGAAGATAACTTAACCATTTAAAATAAATGGTCGCACTACACATCTCAGCCGTTTGGCGACAACTTGTAGTGTCCTTGTCAGGACTCTTTCGCATGGCAGAAGCAAGCACAAAAAGTCCCATGACACTGTACTGCCGATTACTCCAAAAGCAAACCCGGAAGTTGCTTTCAGCCAGGTTGCAAATTGGCAGGTGCGTATGCCGGCGCACAATTTCTGGCCAAGCTGTGGAGAACTGTAACGATATCACTGCTTTGAAATTATTTGTTTTCATTTTCAGACATTTCACTGGACAAAAATGTAGCCCATTGCAATTATGTGTGCATCTCCATTGTCTGGTTCATGTTTAGCCTCATTTCCACACGTGTTGTAATCATAAGGAGCTCCCCCTGTACCAAACCCGATCCTGGAATCACAGCTAAAGCAGTAATTTTCGTTGTTCGCGATAAAACCGATTCTTGCTTTAGCATCGTAGCTTCTATAAAGAGCATTGAACCCTTCTATGTTGCAATTGAGTTGCAAGGAGGCCTGTGGACCAATCAGCGTCTTCCACGTGTCACGACCTAGTGAGGTGGCGCGGTGTTGCCCGTCAGCGATCAGCGAGTACAGAGAATTGGCCTGCTTGTTGATGACAATGAAGTTGATCTGTTGGTTGATCTTCATGCCAAGACAAATCTTGGAGAAGGATGTGTTCCAGTAGCTCGGTAACTTGGTCTGTTGTGTGTCAAACCCAGTTTCCCCTCCTGCAACATTAAATGATTCCTTGCTGCTCCAAAGGTTTGAATCATAGTGAAAGTTTTGCTGATGGAGAAAATGGTTTGATAAACAATATATGTTAGTGACAGAAATGTAAAATTAATTGTTCTAGCATTCTGAAATGCTCTTCGACTTGTCGTCTTTTTTTGTTTGCCGATAATCTTAAGCTACCCTGGGTGCCAGAGGGGTTTTTTGTTTTTGTTTTGTTTTGTGGCGACAGTGAGCGGCGAAGCCGCGATCGTGAACGAACGAGCGAAAACAAAAACCCTCTGGTCACGGCCGGTACGAGCCTCACTTCCATGAGTACAGAATTTGAACTCGGTCGTTGATTGGTTTTCGTACTTAGGACCAGTCCTTTCAGAGTAATAATGATCTAACACTAATTCTCATTGGTTGAAACACTGTAAGCGCCCCAGGAGCGGTAAAAACCGGTCTTTTGACTTGAAGAAACTAAAAAGAAATAAAATGGCGGTGGAAGTGAGCAACGAATTCGAGCGGGCCTTCGGGATGCAGTGTAGTACGTGTTAGATACTCTTTTTCCTGAAATTCTTTAACTGAAACCTGTTCAAGAAGAGCCCTGCTTCACTTCATCACGAGAGAAAAATTATTTGCGGTCCTACCGACTGGATGCGGGAAATCTTTGATATTTCAACTGGTTTCGAGATACAGATGTCCTCAGTGATAAGGTCAATACATAGAGATTACTTCATGGTTAGTGAGCGCGTACGATTTTTATTCACGAGTTGTGAAGAATAACAGAACGAACGAGCGAGCGCAGCGAGCGAGTGAGTTCTTAATTCTTCACAACGAGTGAATAAAAATTTTACAAGCAAACTTACCATGAAGTAATTTGTTTATTATATGAGTACTTAGATATTAAAAACTTGATTAAAAACAATTAACATCGCCGTGGGAGGGTCGGAAAGCAAAAATTGTTCACTACAACGTTCGGCTTAAGCTTAATTAACTAATCTTAACTGCAGAGAATTCTCTAATTTTTATTATACATTATTAGCAATCAACAGAGCAAATAGAAATGCGAATAAAATAAGCTTACTGTAATTTAGGAATAAAGAGTTACGTTATTTACATCACGGCACGAAATTAACGACCTGACCATGTTTTACGCAGGCGAGCAGCGTAAATTAATGAACGAATTCGAAAGAATCAAAGTTGAACTCGTTTTAGTTTTCGACTTTCCGTAAACACACTTGATATTAATTAGATAATTAACATATATTTCATTCACAGAAAGTCGAAGAAAGCTAACCTGAAGTTAATTGACATAAAATGTTCCTTTGTCGCTCTTCAGAAGCGATCTCAATCCGCCATGAAAGTTTTGAGATGACATGTCAGCTTTATGTTTATCCGACGAATTCTCTGTTAATTTTTCAAAGTCGAGGCCGGACATCATTCAGCCGCTCTGGTGTTGATGTTGTCCATTTTCTATCATCACTGTAGAGAGGTTTTTTTTGTATCTTGAATTCTCCTCTCGACAATTTTAAAAATTCTACAAAATCCGTGTGCGATCAAGTAAAGTTCTGCCAACTCAAATAGCGGGAAAATCAGATTCGACTTTTTCACCAGTGAAAAAAATCGTATCGGGCTTGTCATTGGTCGTACGATTTTTTTCACTAGTGACACAAATCGTATGACCAATAGGATTGCTTCTCATCAAAGAGGGACGATTTTGTAATGAGTAAATCTCAGTACTCGTATAATAAATCGCAAATATTAAATGCAAGCAATCATCATTTTCACGGAATATTTTAGACCTCGTGTTAAAGCATATCTTGCATATAGAAATGAGCCAAAAGAAACCGCACGCGAGCGAAACGTGACAAATTACTGAGGTGTCAAACTCTACAAACAGGAAACCGTGCAGACCTACGACCTCTAGACATTTGCAAGGCCACAATGTTACGGCTCTATTCAACTTATACTACCTCCAAATGTTATCACATGTAGTGCCCTTCAGAAATAAGTGAGAAGCGAAATGGTCGAAAGACCGAATTTAATATAATATATTATATACGGCAAATGTACCGAAATGTCACACACGTAGGAGTCGTGTAGGCCTATCACCCCCATTATACTATGCCACGCGCAGACATGTCAAATTACGAAAACAAACAGATCCCACATAAAACCGGTTTGGCAAATTGTCTTGTCTCGAATTAGCATGGAAGTGAGGTTCATACCGGCCGTGACCACAGCGTTTTTTTTGCTCGTTCACGATCGCGGCTTCCCCGCTCACTGTCGCCACAAAACAATACAGAAAAACCCTCTGGTACCCAGGGTAGTCTTAAGCTTGAGTAACACGAATTTTGCAAGGAGTTTTAACCGAGATGTTTTCCGGACTCCGCAGCAAAACCCAGATAGCTTCACTGCATAAAACAAAGACTGTCACTACATAAATCTGCGAGTGTCACTGCATAAATCTCACAATGCCACTGCATAAATCAGAGACTCTCACTGCATAAATAAAAGACTGTCACAGAATAAATCAGAGACTAGTACTGTCACTGCATAATTCAAAGACAGTCGCTGCATAAATCAGGAAGTTCTAACCATTGCGGGCAACTCCCCTCCCGTTCCCTCAGCCACAGGGGTGAGCCTTGCCTGTCTTCAAGCTAGAGAGTGATTTCCCAAACAAAGCAGGCATTTTCATTGATTACCTGATTACCGTCCATCTTCATGACCAGCGTCCAGCCACCACCTCCGCATGCACCAAGGTCATCAGTCATGTGACAGTAGACCGGAAGTACATCTGATCCAAGAGTTAGCGAGTAAGCCTTGTTACCATCTGTCCTACAAAATAGATAAGGAAGTTTAGAATACTAAAATTCTGTGAAACGTCATCGAAACCAGCACCAAAATAAAGTCAAGTGATCTGTTAGGCTTCCTTTCTTCTGTTTTCCTTGGAATGTCATTTCATTTGTTTTTTTTTTATGTATAACTGAAATGGACTAAAAAAATTAGCACGTGATTTAGCACGTGATTTTAACGAGCATGATTTCTGTTGTGATAATCAAATGATCGTATTTTGGATTGCCTTTTTAATTGTCTTTTCTTGAAAGCATCGTTTTCGGTCCGCTTGGACACTTTCTATCTCACTTTCTGGGACACAAAAGTTAAAGTTATCGCCACTTACAAATTCTTGTCGTAAAGTTCCTTACACGGCGAAGCTGGATCACAAAAGATAGTAAAAACAAGTTAGAATTTAACAAAAAAGATATTTGACTCAAACGATGTCATACTTATACTTACTTGTTAATTTGTTTGTTCACTTATTCAAACAATCAGTCAGAACTTTCTTATCTGTTTCCTTGTTTATTCATTTAGTTAGACATCAGTAAGTCAGTGAGTCAGGATGTTAGTTGCGAATGCACATAGACATGCATGTACGCATGTTTTGATATATTATATCCACATTCTCTATCAAACCCAAAGTTGAAATAAGGATCTTAATTTTTTTTTTGACGAACTTTAATAATGTCTTTCAGTATCTGACATAGTTTATTCTTTGTAGGATACATAACAACTTACATTTACAAAACTGCCCATCTTTAAAATATCCAGGTACACAATCGCACATATATGATCCAATGGTGTTGTTGCATGCAGCATTAGCCTCGCAGTCGTTTGTGTCCAGAGCGCACTCGTCAATATCTAAAGATATAAATTTTGTTGTCGAGATTCAGCACAACCTACCACCCAACCATATGTGCAAGAAGAACCAATCAAGTTCACTAATGGTTAGTCATCTCAAGGTATGCGCTCAGGATAATACGGTCCGAGATTTCTTTTCTTAATTCGGAATAACACTAGCTGTTAATTGATACACAAAATTCGGAAACAAGATAATTTTGGAGTTTTACTCTTAATCCCATTATTACAGAATGTGTTTTTGACAGAAATATAGACATCGAAATCGACACACACTCTATTCGAAGGGTCGACAAGCATAAGCTTTAAATACAGTTAGTGAATAAACCCGAGTGAATTAGGGAGGAGAAGGGTTGAACTTGTAGAACGTGTCAATGAAGACGAGCACGACGAGCCCGCCACGTCTTATGTCTCTAAAAGAAATCAAGGCATATATATCACTTTACCGTCACATTTCCTTCCATCTCCATGGAAGCCAGGTTTACACGTGCAGCCGTATGATCCTTTGGTATTGTTACATTCAGCATTATTACTGCAGTCATGGATTGACGTTGCGCACTCGTCAACATCTGGGGGGGAAAAATTAAAGGTTTATGAAAGACGAACCAACTTCATACAAAGGTGAATTTGATACTCAACATGTTATCTTCTCATTGAACAATTTCTTATTCAAATAATGTCTTATGTAAACAAATCTCGCCCAGACCATTTGTTTCTCCTGAAGTGAACACTTGTATGTTGATTTGATACACAATTACCAAAAATTTCTATCGCTAAGCAATCGTTAAGAAGAAAATACATATTATTAATTATGATCAGGATTTCTACCAAGGTCTGCTGTCGGACTTCATATCTGCTTACAGGCGACGTCATAGTTGCGAGACCGCGCTTCTCAAGCTTACAGAAGACTAGCGCGCATGCCGCGATAGGAAGGAACTGGTAGCTGTCGTATCTATGGATTTATCGAAAGCGTTTGATACGATTCCAAGCAAAATTAAAAGCATATGGTCTTAGTAGCAGTGCATGCGCATTGTTTGCGGACTATCTGAGCGGTAGGACACAAAGGGTAAAAGTTGGAGATTCTTTCTCAGGATGGCAGACAGTCACCAGAGGAGTCCCGCAAGGAAGTGTACTCGGACCAATGCTATTTAACATATTTCTGAACGATCTTTTCTATCACATAAAGGACGTTAATATTCATGCCTACGCTGATGACGAACAGCTTTATGATTCAGATGTGGATCCTAAAGCCCTTGAACAGCGGATACTTCATCAGGTCCAAAGTGCAAATCAGTGGTATACAGATAACGGCATGATCGTGAATCCCGACAAGCACCATGCTATGGTTATAGGGACCACTGACCACCAATTCTCTTTTCGTATCGAAGACTCGTTGAATTTGCTTGGAATGACCATCGATAATCAGTTAAACTTCAATGAACATGTATCTTTAGTATGTAAAAAAGTTAACAATCAACTGAATGTCATGATAAGATTTCGTAACCTTGTTTGTACCGCCACCAAGTTAAAGTTGTATAATGCCTTCATTTTGCCGCATTTTAAATTTTGTTCTACGGTCTGGCATTTTTGTAGTGCTAGAATTTGTGCTAAATTAGAATCTCTTAATAAGCGCGCCCTACGTATTGTTTTTAATGACAAAGTTTCGTCTTACGAGCAGCTACTACATAAATCAGAAGGAACGACTCTGCACAACCAAAGGGTACAAAATATGTTAATTACTATCTACAAATGTTTGAACTATGACAGTTGTCCTAAATATCTTAAAGAAATGCTTACTCTGCGTCAGTCTGAATACACTTTAAGAGGTACTAATATTTTATCACTATGTAAACCTGTTACCACTACTTATGGCCTCAACTCTTTTCGTTACTTTGCATCTAAGACCTGGAACTCCCTACCTAATAATATAAGATCTGAACATACTTTAAATGGTTTTAGAAGACTAGTGGAAAATATCTCCTTTTAGACATAAGATATATTGAACATTTTAATGTAATAGATGTAAATAGATTTTTAATGTAAATAGATTTTTTTAATGTAATAGATTTTTAATGTAAATAGATTTTTTTTATACCATTATTTTCTCGAAGATATTAGCCTTTTCAGGCTACTCTGAAATTCGAGTTTTAAATAAAGTTCATGTATGTATGTATATATGTATTATCTTTCACATTTCACTTCATTTAAGTTATTGAGCTAATATTATCACACTATTTCAGTAAACGAGATAATTTTAAAGTTTACCTAAAAGACACAAGTAAACGACGTTAAACACCATTTTTTCAACTAGTTAGATTCAATTGATTATTAATTATGATTATTTAACCTGATTGTTCCGAAAACACGAAATTCAAAAAGTCAAAATTTGAGATGGCGGTTTGAATTCTTTTTGTTACCTCATATGTCCTTGTGGAAAAGCATTCTCTAATAGGCACTGAAACTCATTCTCTTTCTTTGCTTTTAAAACTGATGGTATATATAATGCCACAATGGTGTATTACTGTTGTTCGTGACAACCAAAGTGCGAGAAGACGTCAGATGTTCATCAAAGACGTCAGAGTTAGGTGGCTATAAACTCAAACCTGATGGAAATATCGGTGAACGATAGTCTTATCCTAACAATCAAATGACTGACGTCATAATGACGTTGCATTGCGTATCTGTAGATCGTAACTAGCTAGATTTCATGTGAAATTCATTCTGCGCCAGGTTATTGCTGGCCTTAGTATAAACTTGTTTTAAAATTACAGTGGCAGACCTCCGGAAGCCACTTCCACCCTTGTCCAGACTGAATAACATTGAGCCTAAATTAAGAAACTTTTACCTTCGCAAATCCGCCCATCTCCAAAGTACCCAGGCTGACAAGTGCAGGTGTATGATCCGTTGGTATTGATGCACACAGCATCACCACTGCAGTCGTGTTTTTCTGAAACACACTCGTCAGTATCTGAAAATCATAGATATCATATTTCGGCTCGTTTCGGCGCGTTATTTGTACTCACGTAGGTAATAAATGTCTTAACTGCGCTTTAACATGGCTCCTACAGAGTGATCACACTATCAAATGTCATGAAGTTCTAGGATATAACTTGTTGTTGTTTTTATCACTTCAGCTATCGTAGTAAGAGTTTGGATTGTTTGCCCCTTATTTACGCTTTGACGGTTGATCAACGACTGGGCGTCAGAATGGGAAGAAGAGCCAGTCCCCCCCCTCCCCCTTTATGCCGGAAATAGAAATCTGACTTCTAGGATAAGGAGATCTCGTTTGTTAAGATCTCATTGTCATGTGAGCCATGGATATGTTCCTTTTTTCACTTCAAGCTGTATGTAATTTAATCACCTTCGCAATGTCTTCCATCTCCAGAAAATCCAAGTTTACAAGAGCAGTCGTATGAACCCTCTGTGTTCTTGCACACAGCATTAGCACTGCACTTGTGTTTTCCTGAAGCACATTCATCAACATCTGAAATTTCAACACTTAATAAGCTTATATATCGGCCAAATTACAATAAGCTGTTTTCTATTTTAGATCTAATTCGAGGGAATAACCTTTGAAGAAACATTTGTTGGCTAGAAGTCAAAAAAGTATTGACCAGAATCTTCAATTCCACTCCATGGCAATCGTTCGAATGACCATAAATGTTTGTAATCCTTGCAGTCGATCTTCTGGTGTCTTCGGGAAAATAATATTGTTGCTTGGAATTATGACCTATAGAGCGCTTTCACCAAGATTACTTGATCGTTCTTCTTGCATCAAAAACAGCAACAAACTCAGAGAAAGTGGAGTAGGTGGAAAGGAATATATTTCCCAAATTTTAACTTGGCATTGGTCATTTCAGCCAAATCATAGGGAACATAACAGCGCTTTGATTGGGTCCGCCATATTGGTGCTCCACTCCAGTATACCAATATGGCGACCAAAACTGTCTGCGAAAAGAAAGAAAAACTTTGCCACTAAAATCATGTGCTGCACTACAGAACGCTCTATTTTGGCGATTTAAAACTATTAAGTGATGGGTTTAGAGGCGTCTTTGACGCAGGGTGAGTGGGAGGGGGAAAGTCTTACATTCCTCGGGAAACAATCGCCTAATCGTCGCACTGTCTCGCATGTGATGCATACAATTTTGCACTTGAGTGCAGTTCTTGCAAAAAAAGATAATAAAAATAAATAAATAAATAAATAAATAAATAAATAAATAAATAAATAAATAAATAAATAAATAAATAAATAAATAAAAACGAAACATTTTTGCTGAAGCTCTCACCATTTTGACATTCGTGACCCTGGAATCCAATAGTACACAAACAGCGATATCCTTTGTCTGTAAAGCCGGTTTGACAGGTTGAGTTGTTCTTGCAAGGGTTACTAACACATGCGCTCTAAAAAAGAGAGCCGTTAACGAAAACAAAAAGGTTTGAAACACGTTCTAAATGTATGAATATTATTTTGTATGAATATTATTATGCATGAATGTATGAACAGTATTTTAGTTTTAGAGAAGCTCACTCACTCACATTCACTCATTCACCCATTCACCATGACCGCCACCACAGCCATAACCGCGAGCACTACTATATACCGTAACATGGTCCTAGGAGACCAATAATTTCACCAAGATTGACCATTTTATCCTGCCTGCTGCTATGAACTGAAATCCAGATCTTGATGAATTTAAGCTAGTTTAGCATCTTGCACGGTGTCTCTTCATCGCCTGTACTTGCACATTGCCCTTTGCCACTTCACATTCTCAGGCCAATAGTAAAAATATATACCACATAGGAGGGTAATGAGGCTGTCAAAGGCTCTTGTGAAATCCACGAAGATGGCGAGTGTCAGCATTTACAAGTCAACAGATTTTTCAACCAGCAGCCGAATTTTATCTGCACAATCACCCCTTCTACCAGATTCCCCATTATAATCACGGAGCGAATTGTCTTTGCATCCATACATTCTTTCCAATATCATCTTATCAAATATACTTCCAAGAACAGACAAAAGGGAAACAACGCGTACATTGCTGCGTATGGACTGGTCCTCTCTTCTTGAAGACAACACAGATCAAGTCTTATTTTCTGGAGCAATAACATTTGATACAGGCTTGATACCAGGTTTGATAATCTCCGCTGCAATTCCGTAAATCACAGGGATAGAACACTGCGCCATGTTCCAAGTTGGGCTTTTATGCTCTCAATTTTTTCCATTTTTTTTTTCCGTGCTGAAATGGGCCAAATAAACTTAAAAATAATAATTATGGTATCCATTCCTGTTTGCCTTCCCTTGCAATGTCTTTCACCTGTCTATCTAATGTACAGCATCCCTCATGACGGCTTCTGCTTGCAAATTAGTCTCTCTCTCTTTCAATTCCTTCATCTAGGCCTGAGATTACTAATACATCCAGCCTTTGTGTTTCTCCCTTCTTGGACCAATGGTTTCCTCTGATTCACCGTTCATCGTATTACGCCATGGTGACAAGACTCTCATATAAACAATGCATGTCTATTCTGTCAGTGAAACTTTTGGTCAGTTCTTATGCCCAGTGCCTTATGATAGCTATCTTCTCACAGCCTCTCCACATCTAATCGTCTGATTGTCTTAAGCCTGGATCCTCTGTCCAGTTGTAGTCTCAAGCTAAGTTACAATAAGTCCGTGATCATTATCAGTGTCTACGCATCAATAAATGTGACAATTCCACATCGATCCTCGCCACTATCATTTGATAAGCAGGTGGTCTAGTTGCGCCACTTGGCGTGCACCAGCAATACTGATCAAGCTGTACTTTTGAACCATCTTGTCGGAGGACAGGCTTTTGATGAGGAACTTTCCGGGGCTCTTTGCTCTTTAACATGGTTCCAGTTTTTTTAGTTTGTAGTTTGCCAGATTAACAGGATTCCACTCTGTTGCTTATATTTAGAAACCCAGAAAGTGTTTAAAACGATCCGGTCTTTAACTTCAGAAAAGTTTTCAATGTGTAATTTTGAACTTCAATTTTCATAGACAAACCTACAGTGTTAGAATTGAAACTTTGAGTATGTTCATCCTTACCTTAGTTCCACGGTAAACATAATTTGAGTCTTCCTGAAGGTCGCTTTCGTGTGCTTCATGAGTAGAGTTATTCAATTCACATTTGTGCCCCTCAGCTTCACTTCCCCTCATTAAGTTATAACTAGCACAATTATGCTCCAAGTAACACCACGCATCACAGAAGTCCGCCATCATGACGTCATGAACCCGTATCACGTGATTTATGAGACGCTTTCCCTCAAATGCTTGTTTAGCTCCGAACACTAAGTTACGACATTCATCTGAAAATGAAAGAACAGAATGACCGAAACAGTGCTTGATAGAGTGTGCATGTTGTACATATTGGCGGTGCAAATAATTTTGCAGCACGAAATTTAGTTGTCATGCGGAGTCTCGCTATTTTAAACACTCAATGGACACGAAAGCTTTTAGGTGTCTTAACAAAATGCGATTTCTCGTTATTGAAGCAAAAACAGCGGCTGTTATTCCCAGCGGTGGCATAAACAGCCTAAAAGTAAATCAGCGAAGATAACCATGAAGCACAACGGACACACAAGAGGTGCGTTTCTTTTATCATCTAACGTAAAAAATGTCGTTATTTTAAAGGGTTTAGCGTTCTAAGTCAACTATATTTTATTCCTCATACAACGTCTTATAAAGCGCAACGGTTTCTCGTGTAACCTAATATCGCGTCGTGACGTGACGCTTATATGAAAGAATAGATAATTAATTCTTCGCTTTCTTTGAAACGTGACCTTGAGATGCCTGTCCTGCACGTCGTGTTTTCAACTCTCTTCTCGGTGTTTGAATACCCCGATGAAATAATACCACCTGCCCCAGTGACGGAGATGATCGAATGGGAGCAAAAATCAAGACCCCAAAAAATCTCTAGGGCTTCCAACAAAACCCAAAAATATCCCTGAACCAAAAATTAACCCCTAAAAAATCCCATGCCGAATTTCTGACCCTTAAAATTTTAAACATTAAAAACATTAGAAATTGAATGTTTGTGTTTGTTTTTTCATCATATCATCACATTTGTTAATAATCTTTCCGTAATCTGGTTTAACAACAGAGAATTCCAAGAACACCTTGCCTAGGTCAGTAATACCCAGAAAATCGAGTAGTCCAGTACCTCTTGTGAACCTCTAATTTCAGAGGCATTCTAAAACAATATTGCTCATTGTCTTCAGGGATAGGGGCATTGTTTGTGCCCTTTGTCCTATTGTTCTTATGGCCAATCATGTGAGATGTCCAATGACGTGCTGGTCGACTCAAAAAATCCCTACTTAAATCAAGCTACTCAAAAAAATACTTGCCAAATTTTCCTGCCCAAAAAAATCCCGGAATCGAAAATTTCAAACCCCAAAATCCCTTCTATCATCCCCGTCACTTGAAATCCTGAGTACCCCCCTTGGCCGCCTCTGCCTTGTATGAAGTTCAGTATACCTGCATTATCAATCTAACGTTAATAACAGCAACCGAATTATAGAAATAATTTATTGTTTAAGCAGTCTCCAGTAGAGATGTAAATTCATTAAATTATTTTATTTAGACGTTTGAACATTTAATATATAGATTTAGGCAGGCCTAAAAGCGGAGCTCCCATTTATTTTTTTTTTCCCCAATTTAATTACAGTGTTATCAAATAAGTAGCCACACTATTTCTAAGCATATACAGTGGCCCATAAGGGTTCAAAATAAATTAGTTTTTAATCGCTCATGGTTAAACTTAATATCTTACATGTAAAAACCTCTCATGGTTTTGTTGACGAAGGCGATGTCAATATATTTCGAGGTTAATCCTTCTAAATTTTTGCCTATGACAGGTTCTAAAATTAAAATTGATGAGTGCACTTTATTGGGTTCCTCACGTACGCACGTAGGCGCAACAACAAATCTTAGTAAAACTTTATACAACGTTTACTGTACACTATGTTAATAAACCTTTATGAATTATTCAATGTAAGAAGGACCTTGGTCTTGCTTTGATTTACTGCAGAACAGTTAGGGCATAAAAAAAAATAACTCAAGGCAAAAACAAAAATACAGCAAAACGAACTAAGTAAACTCGCTGCTAAACACAGTAAACAAAATGAACTCACGCTACGGCAAACAAAACTCACGGCGGAAAACAAACTCTGCAAATTGATGGTGCCGGCTTTGTAAGTCATTTTAAAGCAGATTTTGTGTAAGAATTGTGGCAGTTTGTGATTTGGAAAGTGGTGCACGCTAACTTAGAATAACCTTACAATGTTGTTTTGACAGTTTTGAACCGTGTTCTTTTCGTTGCCGTCTGGTTGCATGATTAACTAATTCTGTTTTGCCGTACGCCTTGCTAAAAACCTTATAGAATTTTATGCAGAGAACTGATTCAATTTTCTTCATTTCTGGTAAGCAAATATGCGGAAGGTTAAGTCTGAACTTGCTCAGGCAAGCACAGGTAACTCGCAACGAAGTCGGCGAAATATTGGTTTACGATTTCAACACACTCGCTGATAAGAGAAACAAAACAAATGCAAGCGAGTGTAAAAAACGAGCGGTT
Source organism: Meandrina meandrites (assembly GCA_963693305.1). NCBI lineage: Eukaryota > Metazoa > Cnidaria > Anthozoa > Scleractinia > Meandrinidae > Meandrina > Meandrina meandrites. The sequence goes on from OY855909.1 coordinate 32,665,672, forward strand.
GGATAATAGATCGCTTAAATATATATTGGTGTGCAGTATCGCTGAGTAGTTTTACTCGGTTTTGTTTCGCAGGATTTTTCTGTACGTGTAGTTTGTAATTTATAAAGCGAAATCGTGATTTTGATCCGTGAAACTTAATAATTTGATGAGCTTATTGTTATCAAAATCCAATCATGGTCAATCATGAACATCACAGTTAACTCCACTAACTAAAGCACAAAACAATTAACCTAAACGAAATATTTAATAAACAATGTCTGTAGGAAATGCACAAACATGAACAGGTTTGTGAGCAGCATTAATTGAATTATACGGGAAGATCTGAAAACCGATACTACTTCAAATTTGTTCATAAATGAAGTATAGTATAAATAGATTCTCACAATAAAATCAAACTTATGCTTACTGCATATATACATTTACGTTTGTTACCTCAAGTTTGGGAAAGGCTTGTAAATTCTGCAGGGCAAAAATTTCAAACCAGCACAATATTTATCAGAAACGAAAACGCCACTCGTTGTACGGCTTACTCCAACACCAGCGGCATGTTTTGAATTATCAGCGAAGATTGATCTCTCCTTTCCTTTCGGTGTAGCTGTTAACAGTCTTTTATCCATCACTTAGTGAACTTCACCGGCTCTGAGCTCACTTTTATCTCAGCTCAATGTCAATTCAATTAATTTTTCAGCCTTGGTTAGCCGCAGTGCTTCAACTCTCGGTGTTGTCCGATGTATATCATGTTCAAGTCGGCAATTATTTCGGATCTTCCCGTTAAGAGGTTGCCCTAAATCATTTGGCATGAGTTTTCATGATTTAGATGAGTAAATAGAGCGAGAAATATTCACGAAGAACTATGTTTTCTAGCATGCTTTGATCTTTCTTCGCGTCTTTCATTCAGGTTAAAAAGTGAACAACGTACCAACTATTTGCCGCCTTTTCATACAACCGCTTCGTTTAAGTTGAAATGAAATGTCCAGATCATGAGAAAACATGAGAAAAAAAACGCTGAAGTAATTAAGTGTTCTTACAAGTTTCTATGACATTTAAGTTAACTCTCAACAAACCAAAAAATGTTTTTGTGTTACTTTTTGCGTAAGAAGGACTCCAAATCAAGGACAAAGATAAATTCGTCCCAGGCCTAATCCGTGCGTACGTACGTACGTACGTACGTACGTACGGACGGACGCGGGCGACTACCAAATTTTCTTGGCTTGATGGATTTCCCATTTTCTATGGGTATGGAGCTCCGCCCGCGGGCGCCTTCGGCGCCCGCGGGAGCTCCGCTATAAATGATGTCACTGCCAAATTCCATGTTGTATTTAAACTGTATTGCAAGACGTATACTCAAATATTCTGAATTTCAGTTATTCTTCAAATTGGCCATAAAAATCATAAAACTTGAAATAGATAAATAATATATAGATTTAGGCAGGCCTAAAAGCGGAACTCCTATTTATTATTTTTTTGCTTGAGTTTGCACTGTTTCCCAATTAATAAGTAGCCACACTATTTCTAAGCGTATACGGTTGCCCATATAGGTACATGTCGCTGCACTTTATTGGGTTCCTCATGCACGTACACACTTAGGCGCACACATCAAATTTTAGTGTAAAGACTTTTCATAACTCCAAGGGTAATTCAGCTGATTCAGTGTAAAAAGGACCTTGATGAAGGCGAAGAAATTTGTTTTGATTTACTTCAAAACAGTCAAGGCAAAAAGATCAACTCAAGGAACTGAACAAAGTGAACTCGCGGCTAATAAACAAAATGAACTCACGCCAAAATAAAGAAAATCACAGCGGCAAAACCGACCCAGCAAATTCATTGGGAGCCGGTTTAAGTCATTTTTAAGCAGTTTTTTTGCATAAGAATTGTGGCAGTTTGTGATTTAGGAAGTGGTGCTCGCTGTCTAATAAGCTTACAATGTAGTTTTGAACCATCTTGGTTTGGTTGCATGATTACTACGCTGTATGTTTTATCGTACACATTGCTAAATACCCTAGAGAATCTTATGCAGAGAAGTGAATGAATTTCCTTCGTTTCTAACAGGAAAATGTGCGTTAGGAAAAGTCTGAACTCACTCACCCAAGCACAGGCAACTCGCAATATAAAAACCGGCCGGCGTAAATACTCGTTTACGAATCTAAAAATTTATCACGCGTACGAGATTTCAACACTCTCACCAAAATGACAAAAATGCAAGCGAGTGAAATAGAGCAATTGGATGATAAATCGTTTAATCGTTGGTGTGAAGTATCGTTGCCGAAGGTTTACTCGTTTTTTACTTTGATTTGTTTGCGGGTTTTTTCTGTAAATGCAGCGCGCGAAATCATGTTTTTGTAGCTCAATAATTGAATATTCTTTTCAAAATCCAACGATGAACCTCACAGTTAACTCCACTAACTAAAAAACACAATATTTGAAACGAAACATTTAATGGGGAAAAGTGTACAAAAGTGATTAAAGCTAAGAGGTTCGAAAGCAGCCATTTTAACGAAATTTAGGCGGTTTAAGCTTATAATTGACGGGAAGATCTGAAAACCGACACAACATCGAATTCGCTCATAAATGAAGTATAAACAGATTCTCATAACAAAATGTGTACATTTACGTTTGTTACCTCATATTTTGAGAAGGCTTGTAAATTCTGCAGGGCAAAGCTTTCAAACCAGCCAAACAACATCGAAGACGAAGCAACGAAAACGATAGTTTCGTCCAATGTTCGTAATAAACTCACACCACTGACATACGCATAATCTGAATTATCAGCGAAGATCAATATCTTTCTTCTTTTCGGTGAAGCTTTTAACAGTCTTTTATCCGTCACTTCAGTCAACTTCACCGGCTCTGAGCACACTTTTATGTTAGCTCACAGTTAATTTTCCAGTCTTGGTCAGCCGCAGGAACCGACGACAGTGCTTCAACTCTCGCTGTTTTTGACTCGTACTCCGATATATCACGTTAAGGTCAACAATTATTTCGGATCTTCCCGTTAAGAGGTTATCCTAAATCACTTGGCATACGTTTCCATGCTGTAGATAAGTAAATAAAGCAAGAAATATTCACGAAGATCAATGCCCTCCAGCACGCTTTCTTCCCGTCTTTCAATTCAGCAGTGAACAGCGTGCAAAACCAGTTTGCCGCCTTTTCATATAATCGCTTCATTTAAGTTGAAATGAAGTGTCTGCAGATAATTTTTTTAACAGAAAAAACTTTTTACAATAGATCTAGCTATGCCTAAAAGCTGAGCTCCTCGGTTGTTAACTTTGCCCATTATGTAAATCTGAATTAACGCGATGATCAAAATATTGGTAAAAAAAACTAGGACTTGAGCCCGCGATCAACTAGAAAACCATCATCTGGTCAGCGGTCAACTTCACAAAAACACGTGACCTCCATGAGCTCCACATGTGAGCCCGCGATATGGCCACGTGATACGGGTCAGCGGATACCTTGATTTGACAGCTGTCAATTGATCAAAGTTGTAAGCTCTATTTACAGCGGTCTTACCCAATCGAGTATAAAAGGAACTGACAAATGAAAGCAAGGGACCGCGGACGAAAATGCTGCTGGTGTACGTAGGAGCTACTGACAGCTCTAATCAGCCAAAAATAAAATACAAAGACAATAAACTGCAAGGCTGACACTACGTAGAAATGAAAAGCCTTAACGGGACAACGACATGATAGAGTCCAAACTGAAAGCCAAAAATGCAAACTCTTTTCAGATCCGATATGCTGTACATTTTCACTGTTTTCACATGGTTTTGTCCATGCTTGCAGTGTTGTTTTCACATGGCTTTGTTCATGTTTTCAGTGTACGGATAGTTCTGGCTATCCTCACTTCCCTTATCGCGACAACGACATGATATTTCGAATTCTTGACCTATTGAGTAATAGTCACGCGGCTGTTGTCAATGGGCGGGCTTTCGAATTTGAGCCCTCTCGGATTGCCATTACCAGCGAGCACTTTATAGACAACTGTCTTCGCGCTAGTTGTTCTATTCTGTGCGGCATACACTCTGCTGACGAGACCCAATCAGGTCGAAACAGCTGTCCAGAGTTTGCATTTTTGGCTTTCAGTTTGGACTCTATCATGTCGTTGTCCCGTTAAGGCTTTTCATTTCTACGTAGTGTCAGCCTTGCAGTTTCATTGTCTTTGTATAAAAGGAACAACCATACCAATCCATGCTCATAGCCATTTCGATAGAAGACGTTTCTTAGTGCTCTCGTTATGTCTCAAATGTCTACTAATAATTCGCAAGTTCCTCCACCGCCTCCTGTTCCTGCGCCGCCTCAAGTTCGTGGTAGCTCTGCTTTCTTAGCCTGAAACATCTCAGGCCGACGTTGTTCCTTCTACTAGTCTACACGAGGTATTCCCTGTAATTCGCGCTGTCTTGGCCGTTTCGTTCACGTTTTAGCTTTCCTCCATAATTGCGCGTTTTTATTTCATGTGCAACGTGCTTGTTTTATTCTTGTGTTTTTGTATCTGGCCACTCATTTTGTTATATCTTATTGTCATGTAGTTTTGTTTTACCCAGCCTCGTTTCGTTTGTTCCCTATATTTTTAGTTTTAGGTTTGTAGCTGTTGCACGTGTTTACAATTTTGCATTAATTAGCTCAATTCCCACTTGTTTTGCCCTTTGTTACATTTTTTCTTTCATGCACGGGTCCTGTTGTATTTTTGGAAAGCCGTTCTTTTGCTTAGGCGTTATTTACCTCACTTTTACGTTAAATATTTTCTGACCAGCCAACGTGTTTGTTGTTCCGGCTTTCCCATGTGTTTACGTTTTTTGTTTCGCGCCCTTTTTCCGGCTTGCCGATATATTTATATTGTTTTCCGGCTTGCCGATGTGTTTATATTGTTTTCCGGCTTGCCGATGTGTTTATATTGTTTTCCGGCTTGCCGATGTGTTTATATTGTTTTCCGGCTTGCCGATGTGTTTATATTGTTTTCCGGCTTGCTGATGTATTTCTATTGTTTTCCGGCTTAATTGTCGAGGTATTTATATTGTTTTCCGGCTTGCCGATGTGTTTGTATTGTTTTCCGGCTTGCCGATGTGATTATATTGTTTTCAGCTTGCCGATGTGATTGTAATATATTGTTTTCCGGCTTGCCGATGTGATTATATTGTTTTCCGGCTTGCCGATGTGATTATATTGTTTTCCGGCTTGCCGATGTGTTTATATTGTTTACCGGCTTGTCTATGTATTTATATTGTTTTCCGGCTTGCCGATGTGTTTGTATTGTTTTCCGGCTTGCCGATGTGTTTATATTGTTTTCCGGCTTGTCTATGTATTTATATTGTTTTCCGGCTTGGCGATGTGATTATATTTTTCTCCGGCTTACCGATGTATTTATATTGCTTTCCGGCTTGCCGATGTGTTTATTTTGTTTTCCGGCTTGCTGATGTGTGTATATATTTATGTTTTCGGCTTGCTAATGTCTGCATCTCATCGCATCTCTTGTTTTATGCGTATATCCCCTTTCCCGCTCTAGGTTGACAGTTTTGAAGGGGAATCTAATTCCCTGTCGGATCACTGACATCAAAACTGTCATCCCCTGAGCCACCTTTCCAACGATTTTATTGTCTTTGTTTTATTTTTCCATTCTTTTGTAGCGTTCTTCTAAGCGTTTTAAGTCCCCCATTTGTATACCACATTGGGAATGTACTCCTGACTTTAACCCTCTTAACGTTGCTAAGTCTTCAGTTCGCTGGGTCCAGTGGAATGGCTCTCCCGTCTAAGTGGCTCAGGGGATGACAGGAGAGAATTTGCATGTATCTTCCTATTTTTGTTAAGAAGTCGCTGATGGCGAAATTTGATGTTGTCATTCCGTAATCATGACACCCTTATAGCTTGAAATTTGCATGCTTATCTCCCTGTTTGGGAGCATGTCGTTGAGGTTCATCGTTGCGTTGTTTCTCCTTCAGTTCTGAAATGGATTAACTGATGCAAATATACATTTGTTTTCTTAACCTTTAAAGGATAATTCCAAGTGGAAAGCTTCAATTGTACGTTACCTCCCGCCAAACGTTTTAATTTCCAAATCCCTGTGAGCCGTGTGTTCGATTCATCTATATAAGATTTCATTTCCGCTTTCCCTGTTTCACCAGCTTCCCGGCACATGAAACGCACCCTACATAATTGATCAGCTCTTTTTCACTGTTGGTTTTCGTGCGGAGATTTAGTTTGGGCTGCTTTTAATCGTTTTGAGATTGGGTATCAACTTTTGAGATTGGGTGCCTCCTTCTGAGATTAGGTACCAACTTTTGAGATTGGGTGCCTCCTTTTGAGATTGGGTGCCTCCTTTTCGGATTGGGTGCCTCCTTTTGATATTGGGTGCCTCCTTTTGAGATTGGGTGCCGCCTTTTCGGATTGGGTGCCTCCTTTTGAGATTGGGTGCCTCCTTTTCGGATTGGGTGCCTCCTTTGGAGATTGGGTGCCTCCTTTTCGGATTGGGTCTCTCCGATTGGGTCTTCCTATTCGTATTGTATTGTTCTTCTGTTTGGCCGCCAGACTTCCGTTCCTTAATAGGAGTGCGAGAAAGACCGGTGCAAATAGAATACTATTTACAGCGGTCTTACCCAATCGAGTATAAAAGGAATAACCATACCAATCCATGCTCATTGCCATTTCGATAGAAGACGTATTAGTTCTCTGCTTGGTGATATAGGTCTTATTCATATTGCCCTTTCTTGCCTGTACTCCACATATCGGTGTACACCTTTAGTTTTCCTTAACCCTCCCTCTCCACCCTTTATTACTTTGTTTGTATATTTTCATCTGAAGGTGGTCGCCAGACTTCCGTTCCTTAATAGGAGTGCGAGTAAGACCGGTGCAAATAGAACACTGTTTACGTACGTAAGTAGGGATAAGTAGAGATGGCATTCATCTGCTCCCCATCTCCCTCAGCCTATTCTCCTCCCCCCACCCCCGGTCGGGCTGCCTTAGGACTCCACTCCCCCTCCCCGAGAGTCTGTACGCGCGGACGGACGGGCGTACGCACCAAATTTTCTTGCCCTCATGGGTTTCCCAAAATTTCTTACCCATGGTGCTCCGCTGGCGCGCTTCGCGCGCAGGAGCTCCGCTATAATCATACGTAAAATTACAAGCGACGCGGACAGCAGCTGGTGGAAGCTTCCATTGGAAACGAACACAATAACTTAAGTTACAAAACACTGATACCATCCATTTTGTTTTACAATGGAAGCTTTAAAAACATTTCATTTTTTTTTACAACGGCGAAAATAGCGGCTAGTTTTGAAAAGTATTTTTCGTTTCTTGTAAAGGAAAGGAAAGAAAAGAGGGGGCTTAGAGTACTTGTTGGTACTAAGAAAAAATCGATTTGCCTTGAGTAACTTCTAACTTTGCAGCTAGAGCGTCGTTGCAAATTTCAGTTGAATTCAAGGACTGAAATGAGGCCGATTCATTTGTTAACTTGAAGCTAAAATTAACCCACTCCGATCTGATTAAAATGGTTAATATGGAGTCGTTTACATTCCGCGCTATTACGTAATTAAACTTCGTTGAGTTTCGTTTTAACTTTTAAATCTAAAACAAGTACAGGAATAATAACAAAAGAGACTCATTTCTAACATCATTCCGACGTAAATCAAATTAATAGCTGTTGCTATTCGTCTGCTGTTATTTGACGCATCTAGTTGTATTTCAGTGATATAAGCACAGAAATTAAAACACTTCTTGCGAACAAAGAAGGCTTAAAATGCATTTGTCGTTCTTTAACAATAAGTTTGAAAACAAGCAAGTAGAAAAAAGTATTCCAAACAGAAACTGACCTCCAGAACAGCTGACATCAGGTATCACGAAATACAACGAGAGAAAAACACAACTGATGAACGAGGAAAGCATCCTTGTCGTTAAAAAACGTGTCGACATTAAAAATGTTTATTGTAAGTTTTAAACATAAAGCACACCCAGTACCTTTTTTTGTGCCTATTTTAACCAATGGGAGTTCATCTTGCGTAGCTTATCAATCACCCGTTTGTTGTTTGTAGCAATTTCGGTGCTGCTGTTTTGAACTGGCAAATAGATTGGGATATATTTATTGTGATTTTGTTACATGTGCCATTTTTGGACTACTTTTAAAACGTGAGTGAAACTTTTATATCCATAATCGAAGAAAGCTTCATACATTTGGTGAGCATGTATCACGTTAAGTGACTAAGTATGCATTAACTCATGACAGCATGTCTCCCGCCGTTACTCAGCTGGTATTAGAAGCAGTCATGTCCTCAAACAATGCTGTCCTTAATCTCATGCGGTTGCAACTAACGCAATTACGAGCAGGTGAAACGTAAGACGGATTCCGCTGAAAGTACGAGCAATAAGTGAAAAAATTAATTACCATAAATCTACTCAAAGCACGGTAAAGTTTTCTATACTATCTGCAACATCTCACTGTAATTCATTTCTAAAAGTGATCCTGCAGTTAAATTCTAAAGCATTCTGAGAACATAAATGTCAAACCTCGTAAAAAATGCTTTAAAAACGCGTGGTTAATTTGTTTGAACTGACGTGAAACGTTCGTTTTAACTAAAATATGGAGAACCTCAAATTAATTTTTCGCTCGAGGGGTTAGCTTGAGAGCTAAAGTTTTGATAAGTTCTTCTTAACCCTATCCAGACTGTTACCAAGCTACTAGTTCTTTTTGGAATCTTTATTTTCGCCTTTATCGCTCAAATGTTCAGCGGCAACCGACTTAACATTTAATAAACATGAAGGCTCCCCAACACAAAAATAATCGAACCTATGTACTGTTAGTTAGGGAGTAGCGAGAAAAACGGGATTAGAGCGAAGAACGGCGAGTGGTAAAAACAGCGCTTGCTTTTCGAATGAATGCCTGGGGCAGGTAAATTGCCAGTTGTTTGACCGCATTTAGACGCTCTTGAATGTTACAATCAGCTTAAGAGCTATGTATTTTAATACTTTTTAAAAAGTTACATGCAGTCTCGAGTTAAAATTAAAGAGAAAAGTCTTTTCACCTTTAAATAGTGTTACTTTTGGTAAAAAGAATTAAGACAGTTGACACTGGCTAAAAATAATTTTTTGTTTTGGACGTTTCGGCTACTTCTGTTGCCTTCTTCAGCAAAGAAAAAAAAAATGCAAATGTCTAACGGCGTCCTGCTTAGTATATGTTCACGATGTGCGATAAAACTAAATCACACCTCGAAGGAAACGCTGAAGTGTAAAAATAGTCTCTAGAGTATTCTTAATAACTCTAAAAATTGTTAATGTTATTGTATATGTTTGGTAGCGCTATGAGTTCGTTTACAGCTTGTCTATCTCGCACGGAATGCCAAGCTTCAAGAATTAGTCTTTGTCACCACGCCAATGTGTTAATGTTAACTTATAATATCACTTATTGAAATACAGAGAGAATTTTAAAAAATTAAAAAGGAACCATTTTACAAACACACTTAGCACACTGAAAAATCGTATCAAAACTGCCGCGCGAGAAAAAAAAATCTTGCTGAAAGCGTTATTTGTAATTACGTAGAATAATATGAAATATTTTTCTAATATCGAAACAACAACTAAAATCAGCATTATCATATTATTTAACAACCATTTTTATCATTTTCATATTTTTATCATGGAGAATTATAACTATTAACATGAATTAAGATTGTTAAAAATTATGGTTTTGTGCTGTTTCAAAGTTTAATGAAATCTATATTTTAACAATAATAGCTACAACCATGGACAAAACTTTTGAGACACTTTACCAAATTCCACTTATTCATTTCAATGTTGTTAATGTTGTTACGTGGTCAAAAAAAAGTCGGGTGGATTGCAAACCCCAGGAAACAACATTGACCGGGAGGAGTAGGGGATTAAATATTCTTTACCCACTTGTAAGTCAAGACACTCGCGAAAAATGTGTGATATTCGTTTGTTTCAACTACTTTTGTCCATGATTGTAGCCTTTATATTTTAACGATTATAGTTAATTGACAAGAGTACAATCGCGACATTTTTCTATCGACTGAAAGTTTGCGAGGGGCGAATCCCAAAACTAAGTTAATTAAATTAAAACATCAATAGAAATTAAGATCAAACTATTATTGTCTATTGTTAATTGTTTAAGTATAACCCAGTAGTGCCCAGTCTGTCAACAATACAAAAAAAAAAAAAACTCGCTTTTTTACGATAGCCATCAACAATGTTAACCGACTTAATTAGTCTATTAGGCAAACTCGCATCGCAATCTGATTGGCTACGCAAGGGCAGCCTTGGGCGTGCGCACGAGTAACATTGCCGGAACTCACAAACTAAAAGTATAAATAAACCACTTTTACTGAGCTTTATTTTGTCGAGTGTATCGGTTACTGGGTTATGCTAAAGCATTTATACGGCCGTCTCTCTCCGTTTCTTTCGCCTAATTTCTAAATTGAAAGCAATTGCGTACCCAATCAGATTGCGAATTTTCTGGGTTCAGTGGTCGATGTGTCGAGTGGGAGGCAGTGATTATTACAAATACATCGTGTCAGTGCATTTTCCATTTCAGTTATAGACGACTTCCACGAATAGTAACTGAATATTTCAATCTGAAAATGGCACAAATCTTGATGATATTTAAGAAAAGTTTTGTACATTTTACAGAGCATGGCGCCCTTGCAAAGTCGTCTGTAATTTTGGAAGTACTCTTCTCGAGTGCTCTTCTATACCTCTTAATAAACCATTACCACGCTGACTTCAAACTTTTACTAGATTAGTTAATAACGTGAGTTATGCTATAGTACCGAATATTTTAAGTCACTAAGAGAAAATGGCAGCACTCAGTGGCTCTTTAAGTAACTTAAAGTAGATTTTTTTCCTCCAGTCAAAACCCATCAACCCAATAGCGAAGTCTTGAAGCAACGAACTATATTTTTTTAATTGAGATATTTGCTTCAATATTCCATTCATTAAGGTGAATATTTAATATTCAAACAGCATTTTTAATCGATCCTTAAAGACTCGAATTGCTGATTGGATAAATAATCGAGAGGTACAAAGAATTTGCGGCGAATGTCAAAAACGACGTAGTCACATCGTTTTGTTCGTCACCCGCTTTCAGTTCAACCCTCCAGATATATTAATCAAAGGGCCCTATGACGCCACGACTGTTATTTTGTTTGCAAGGGTCATCAAATTTGCTGTGTTTATATAGTTTATAGAAATTGATATGAGTGTAGTACCCTTGATTCTCGGTAATCTGTGTGGGTAGTATTTTCATTATTTACAATCACACATTTCAAATTGAATTTCATCTTGTTTTATCATATTATATACTGACAGGTGAACTAATGTCAGTTTACGGCACTATTCTTCTTTGACAAGTTAGCGAGATCACGAGTGAAAACTAATTGCAAGCAATCCGTAGTAAAACCTAATAACAAGCAAGCAGCTTACAGTAAGCTTACAGTATACTAACGATATACGTCAAAGCGGCATTCCTGGTAGTCTTTTACTACGCATTTTGAAGCTTAAATCCACAGCGCATCTAAGGCAATTTCTGCGGAATTTCTTCGTTTACGAAAAAGACGTGCGCTACACTCCGGGCTGAAGTAACTCGAGCTTCCAAGATCTGGTTATGGATATTCAACGGCTGTTATACACAAATCACGAGTTCGATAATCGAACGTTCGATTGGGTGCGATTGATTTTTTTTCTTTTCGGTGAGTTCGATTTCGTTCGATTGCCGAACTCAATCGAACTCAATCCATGAATTGAGTTCGATTTGGTTCGATTGAAATTTAGTTCCATTGGGTTCGATTTAGTATGCCGGGTGTTTAAAACCGAAGATGGTACATTTTAGACTTAAAGCGAATGTCGTAGATCGGACTGCAGAGCATTGTTGTTCGTCTTTGTTGAAGCAATTTGTTCGCAAGCTTTTATTCTCTTTATTATTTTTTTTCACAGTTGCGTTAAATATCGAACAACTGATGTTGTCATGTTTGATTTGCCAATTCTCCTGCAGGCGACTAGAACTTAAAATAGATCTTTCGCAATAATTTGTTCAATCACAAACCTGCGGGACGCCAGAACAAGCGTTTGGGAGCCTTTAATAAAGTCAGTACAGTTGGCCAGGTTCTGTTATCATGATAAGAGGAAGATTGTTCGTCCTAAGCTTTGCAGTCACAACAAGAATCTTGGCTTTTTGAGCGCAGCTCCCAATGGCTTTGCTGAATTGTACAACGTTCATACGGCTAAGTATATTGATCTTGTTGCGATGTTTGTTTCGCCGATGATTGCAATTTTGAACCGTGAAGTCTGATTTTGTGGTGAACTCGATGGCACGCGGAACGACTTTTTGGTGAAATTCGATTGCGTGTACATCTGTATAATTTTGGAGGCAAGTTGTTTTCTTCTACGTATTTTTCTATTCGTGTTTGAATACATATGATCACTTTTATCGATCCGCGCATCTGTTGAGCTTTGATCGCTCGAATAGCTACTAGCGGCTGCCGGCCGTTATAATATATACATGGGAATAGTAATCCGTCAGCCATATCCACGAGCATGATAAGTTTGATCTTGCCCTCTTTGACTTTTGTAAAGATTAAGCGTTGCAAAAAATTCATTTTGAAATCGGTTGAGTTGTCTTTGCCCTTTGTGGCGCACAGCGTGACACTGATAATCTTCTGTCAGCTAGCGATTACACAAACTTCGCTTTCAATTTCGCTTTGACCGTCACATACCAACTTTAGACAATTCTGTTGATTTTTCTATAGGGCAGAAACAACATGCACCTGATTTAAGATAAAATAAAAATAAAATATGTTCACAATCGATTTTCAAATTATCATCACATATCAAACAAAACAAAAACATAAGCGCCTGAAGTACAATGGTCTGTCATCGGTCTTTATAAAGCGCAACGTCCAACTGAGAGTCGCGTTAGGTCTGCCAACCATCTGTCAATGGCCTTTTGTTTACAGCCGACCGACCCACTGCTTCAAAATTTCCACTTTTAACTTCTTAACTCCTTTTTTTTTTGCATACGCAAAACAGTCGTAAAAAGGAGGCAAGGTTTCTATATCATCCGTATTAGTGAAGATGTTCACTATATTCACGAGACTAATTGAATCAAATTGCCATATAAATGCCTGAATTAATACTTCGTTATTGACAAGATCCTTTGACCGGTATTGCCGTAAAAGCTATATCTATTATTTGTCCGACTTCCTATCGAACAAAAATGTAACACATCGCATTGAGGTATTTTGCTCCATTATCTCCTGAGCCGTTTGACACGTTCCCGCAGGTGTTGGACTCGTCAGGTGACCCACCAGTGCCAAATCCGATCCTGGAGTCACAAGTCGAGCAGTCATTTTGATTGTTGGCAGCGAAACCGATTCTTACTCTGGAATTAGGATTCCAGGAACATTTAGCATTGAAACCTTCCATGTTACAGTTGGGCTGCAAGGAGGCTTGGGAGCCAATCAGCGTCTTCCATGTGTCACGACCTAGTGAAGTGGTGCGGTGTTGCCCGTCAGCGATCAGTGAGTACAGAGAGTTGGCCTGCTTGTTAATGACAATGAACTTGGTTTGTTGGCCGATCTTCATACCAAGACAAATCTTGGAGAAGGATGTGTTCCAGTAGCTCGGCAACTTGGTCTCTTGTGTGTCAAACCCAGTTTCCCCTCCTACAACATTGAATGATTCCTTGCTGCTCCAAATGTTTGAATCATAGTGAAAGTTTTGCTGAAGGAGGAAATGTTTTAATAAACAATATATGTTAGTGACTTGTCGTCTTTTTTGTGTGTGCTGATAGCCTGAGGCAGAGCCTTAAGCTTGTGTAACACGAATTTTGCATAGATAGCTTCACAGCATAAATAAAAGACTGACACTGCATTAGTCAGACCGGGACACTGCATAAATCTGAGACTGTCACCGCATAAGTCAGACGCGGTCACTGCATAAATCTCACGTTGCCACTGCATAAATCAAAGACTGTCACTACATAAATAAAAGACTGTCATACAATAAATCAGAGACTAGTACCACTAAATAAGAGACTGACACTGCATAAATCAGGGACGGTCGCTGCATAAATCAGAGAGTTTCAACCAATGCGGATAATTCCAAACACGTTCCCTCAGCCACAGGGGCAAGCCGTGTCTTTGCCTTCAAGCTAGGGAGTGATTTCCCAAGCAAAGCAGGCATTTTCATTGATTACCTGATTACCGTCCATCTTCATGACCAGCGTCCAGCCACCACCTCCGCATGCACCTAGGTCATCAGTCATGTGACAGTAGACCGGAAGTACAACTGATTCCAGCCTCAGCGAATAAGCCTTGTTACCAGCTGCCCTGCAAAGTAAATAGGGAACTTTAGAATACTAAAATTCTGTGAAACGTAATCGAATCCTGTGCAAAAAATAAAGTCGATCATGTAATCTGTCAGTTTATCTTCCGATCCTTCATAGTAATTATTTTTTCGAAAGTTGAACGCGGTAAAAATCGAGAGAGAACAGGCCGAGAGACACTAAAATGCATGTTTGCATGCATACATGCATTTTTGCATGCATGCATGCATGCGTCGATCGATGTATGTATGCATCCTATTCACATGTCTTTTCTTGAAAGCATTGTTTTTGTTCCGTTCTGGGAAGCAATTACAATAGTCATACATTTTAATAAACGCAGTATTAGGTGATGTCGTTCCGCTTGCACCCTTTCTGCCTCATTCCCTGGTACACAATCACATTGAAAAAAAAGAGTTAAAGTTATCGCCACTTACAAATTCTTGTCGTAAAGTTCTTTACAATGTGAAGCTGCATCTTAAAAGATAGCAAAAGCAAGTTAGAATTTAACAAAAAGATATTTGACTCAAACGGTGTCATACCTACCTACTTACTTACTTACTTACTTACTTACTTGTTTGTTTATTTGTTCATTTATTCAAACAATCAGTCCGAAATTGCCTATCTGTTTGCTTGTTTATTCATTTAGTAAGACATTAAGTCAGTCAGCCAGTTTGTTAATTGACATATTACATACACATTCTCTGTCAAACCCAAAGTAGAAATAAGAATCTTTTTTTTTTCTTGGCTGTTGTTTTCTTTTACGAACTTTAATAATGTCTTTCAGTAACTGACTTTATTCTTTGTAGGATACATTATAAACAACTTACATTTACAAAACTGCCCATCTTTAAAATATCCAGGATTACAATTGCACATGTATGATCCAATAGTGTTGTGACATGCAGCATTAGCCCCGCAATCGTGTGTGTCGCACTCGTCAATATCTAAAGATATAAATTTTGTTGTCAAGATTCAGCACAACCTACTTCGCAATCATATGTGCAAAAAGAACCAATCAAGTTCATTACTGTATAGTTATGTCCAGCTATGCGCTGAGGATAGTGTGGTCCGAGATTTCTTTTCTTATTTCGGAATTACACTAGCTTTTAATTTTACACACACACAAAAAAAAAATCGGAATTATAATAATTTTGAAGTTTTACTTTCAATCCCATTATTACAGAGTGTGTTTTTGACAGGAATATATTGACATCGAAATCGACGCACACTCTATTCGAACGGTCGACAAGCGTAGGCGCGTAAGCCTAAAATATAGTAAGTGAATGAGACCGAGTCAATTATTTAGGCAACAGTTGAGCTGCTCTCACGTCTACTGGACGAAAGGGTTCGAGAATCCCCCTCCCCTTCCCACCCAATGTAAAAATAAATTAAGGTGAGGTGGAGGTAGGGAGAAGGAGGGTTGCACTCGTAGAATTTGTCAGGTCTGGAGACAGTGAGGACGAGCACGAC
This sequence comes from Meandrina meandrites, assembly GCA_963693305.1. Lineage (NCBI taxonomy): Eukaryota > Metazoa > Cnidaria > Anthozoa > Scleractinia > Meandrinidae > Meandrina > Meandrina meandrites. The sequence goes on from OY855909.1 coordinate 32,681,458, forward strand.
AATAACGCCACGTCTTCTGGCTCTAAAAGAAATCAAGGCATATTACTTTACCGTCACATTTCCTTCCATCTCCATGGTAGCCAGGTTTACACGTGCAGCCGTATGATCCTTTGGTATTGTTGCATACAGCATTATCACTGCAGTCATGGGCTGACGTTGCGCACTCGTCAACATCTGGAGGAAAAATTGAAAGTTATGAAAGACGAACCAACTTGGTAGAATTTGGTAGACTAAATGTTATCCTGTCATTTAACAATTTCTTATTTAAATAACGTCTTATGAAAAAAAAAAAATCGCCCAGACAATTTATTCTCCTGAAGTCAACAATTGTATATTGATTTGATACCCAATTATCAAAATTTTCTATCGCTAAGCAATCTTTTAGAATACGTATTTAAGTTATTTAGCCAATATTCCTCAAACTTTTGTAGCAAACGAGGTAATTTTAAAGTTTACCTAAAAGAGACAAGAAAACGACGTTAAGCACCATTTTTTTCAACTAGTAACATATAATTGATTATTAACTAGAAGTAGTCGTAGATTATGTAGTGAGTTCGATATGCTCGCCATTGAAGAACAACGCGCTACTTGTAACTTGCCTTGTGTGAAAAACTGTTATTCTCCCTATGCAGGAGACGTTTCGATCGAACATCTTCGGTCTTCATCAGTTTCAAATGTCATAAAGGTCGTAACGGCTTTTTTAACGGTTCACTATTTGGCGCGTGCTACGATAGCAAACATCACAAAGCGACTGTTACACAAGATCTAATCACGCGAAAGGCTTGCAAATTGCTGGTATGTCAATACGCTCATTGCCCGCGTCGGATCTCGCCTAGGGTGCCAAGCCTCAAGGAAGAGTCTCTTGTGGTAATCTCTCGCTCATGTAAGGTATCACCGACGCCACTCGAGTGAGATCGTCAAACTGAGGCCAATACTGACGAAAGCGAGACAAATTGCAGAACAAACGAAAGTGAGGTAAGTGCAGAACAAACGAAATCTCTATTTTCCTTAGCTACACAAAATTAGAGTTGCGTTCTCCTATCGTCGAACGCAATTATAATTTGACCTTAATGTGCGGAAAACACGAAATTCAAAAAGTCAAAATCCGAGATGGCGGTTGAATTTGTAACAAGATCATTCTTTTGTAATTTTATCATTGCCTGATATGTTCTTGTGGAAAAGCATTCTCTAATAAGCACGTGACTGAAAACGATCTATAAACTCATTTTCTTTGCTTTTTATATTGATGGTTCCAATATGCCGGGTTATGGTATGCCACAATGGTTTGATTACTGTTGCTCGTGACAACCAAAGTGGTAGAAGACGTCTGATGTTCATCAAAAACATCAGAATAAGGTGGCTGTAAACTCAAACCTGATATAAATATCGATGAATGATAGTCATTCATCAACATCTGAAAATATAACATTTAATAAGCTTATATGTGGGCCAAATTACAATAAACAATTTTCTATTCGAGGGAATAACCTTAAATGCCGGTTGAAGAGAAATTTGTTGGCTAGAAGTCAAATTAAAATAAGGATCTTCCACTCCATGGCAATCTTCCAAATGACCGTAAACATTTGTACTTCTTTCAGTCGATCTTCTGGTGCTCTCGGGAAACTGTTAATGCTGCTTGGAGTTTTGACCTATAGAGCGTTTTCACCAAGAAAACAAGATCGTTTAAAAGAAAAAAAAAACAGCAACAAACTCAGGGATAGTGGAGTAGGTGGAAAGGAATATATTCCGTAAATTTTAACTTGGCAGTGTTCATTGCCGGCCAAGTTAGTGGGGAAAAGATTCGGAAAATTACAGGGCTTTGAGGCGCCATATTCGTGCTCCACTTTAGTACACCAATATGGCGACCAAAACTGGGTGCGAGAAGAAAGAGAAATTTTGCTACTAAAATCATGTGTTGCACAACGAAATGTTTTAATTACGATTTTTAACGTATTAGCATATTTGCGTATCCTTGGTTTAAGCTGTTTCAAATTTCAAGTCGCATTATCTCCAAAATAAGGCACTCTTCTGGAACAAACATTTTCCCAGCAGTTAGTAAAAGAATCTACAAAAACAAATTTGAACTTAATTCCCCTGAAAACGCTCTGTTTTTGAGATTGGAGTGTCAGTCCTTTGCATTTCTCTTAAAAGCTATTAAGTCCTGTCTCACATGTGATGCATACCATTAATTTTTGTACCTGAGTGCAGTTCTTGCAAAAAAAAAAAAACAAATAATAAAACAAATAAATTAAAATGATTTAGCTGAAGTATGTGCTCTCACCATTTTGACATTCATGACCCTGGAATCCAATAGTACACAAACAGCGATATCCTTTGTCTGTAAAACCGGTTTGACAGGTTGAGTTGTTTTTGCAGGGGTTGCTAACACATGCGCTCTAAAAAAGAAAGAGAGTAACGAAAACTAAAGATTTAAAACACGTTCCCCAATGAATGAATATTATTATGTTTGAATGAGTGAATATTATTTTAGTTTCAGAGAAGGTCACTCACATTCACTCATTCACCATTACAACCACCACCACCACCACCACCACAACCGCGAGCACTACCACTGCCATATATGCCGTAACATGGTCGTAGAAGGCCAATAGTTTAACCAAGTTGGGCCATTATTTTATTAAATATTATCCTGCCTGCTGCCATGAACTGAACTGCAGATTTTGACGAATTTGAACTAGTTTAGCATCTTGCACCACGGTGTCTCTTCATCGCATGCACTTGCACATTCCCCTTTGCCACTTCACATTCTCAGGCCAATAGTAATAACATACTCTGAGAGATTAGACCATATAGGAGGGTGATAAGTATTGTCAAAACTCACTCACTCACTCATGCCCTTTACGCCTAAGTGGCATGTAGGGCAGCAACGTGCTCCCTCCACATCTGGCGGTCCCTTGCCATGAACTTGATGCCCTCCCAGGTCTTCCCCATCTCCTTTATTTCCTTCTCAATCGTCCGTCGTCATGTGATCTTGGGGTGACCTCTCTTTCGTTTCCCTTCTGGCGTCCAGTGCATAGCGGTTTTTGCAATGGAGGCTTCTTGGCGGGTGACGTGGCCAATCCACCTCCAGCGTCTCCTCATCAGGATGGTAGCCATTGGTTGTCAAAAAGCTTTTGTGAAATCCACGAAGATGGCGAGTGTCTGCATTCTAAAGTCAACAGATTTCCCAACCAGCAGCCAAATTTTATCTTCTCAAACACGCCTACTACAGAATTCCCCATGATAATCACCGAGCGACTTGTCTTCTTTTTACATTCACACATTCTTTCCAATATCATCTTATCAAATATCCAACCAGGGAAACAACGCGTACACTGCTGCATATGGACTGGCCCTCTTTTCTTGAAGATAACACAGATCAAGTCTTAATCTCGGCCGCAATCCTGTAAATCACAGGGATAAAACACCGCGCCATGTTCCAAGTTGGGATTTTATGCTCTCAATTTTGCCATTTTCTCGATGCTGAAATGGGCCAAATAAGCAAGAAAAAAAGAATTATGGTATCCATTCATTCCTGAGTGTCTTTCCCCTGTCTGTCTAATGTGCAGCATCCCTCATGACGGCTTTCGCTTGTAAATTGGTCTCTCTTTCAATTCCTTCACCAAGGACCTAGGTTACTAACACATGCATCCGTACTGCGTCTCTCTCTTCTTGGACCAATAGTTTCCTCTGCTTCACCTTTCATCTTATTACGCTATGGTGTCCAAGGCTACAGAGCAATGCACCATGTCTATATTGCCAGTGAAACTTTTGGTCAGTACTTACCTACTGCATTTTAATAGCTATCTCCTGTTAGATCTCATCTTCTGGTTGCTTAGGCCAATATCCTCTGTCCAGTTTTAGTCTCAGCTTAGCTATAACAACTCCGTGATTATTACCAGTGTCTGCGCATCGATAAATGTGACAATCCATCAAAGATCTTCGCCATTGTCATTTGATAACTAGGTGGTCTAGTTGCGCAACTGGTCGTGCACCAGCAAAGCTGATCAAGCTATACTTTAACATTCTTTTGATGAGAACATTCTTTTGATGAGATAATTGTTGGGGGCTCATTGCTCTTTAACATGGTTCCAGTTTTTTTTAGTTTGTAGTTTGCCAGATTAACAGGATTCCACTCTATTGCTTATGTTTAGAAACCCAGAAAGTTTTTAAAACGATCCGGTCTTTTACTTCATAAAAGATTTCAATGAGCAATATTGAACTTCTTTTTCATAAACAAACCTACAGTGTTAGAATTGAAACTTTGAGTATGTTCATCCTTACCTTAGTTCCACGGTAAACATAATTTGAGTCTTCCTGAAGGTCGCTTTCGTGTGTTTCATGAGTAGAATTATTCATTTCACATTTGTGCCCCTCAGCTTCACTTCTCCTCATCAAATTATAACTGGCGCAGTTATGCTCCATGTAACAAAGCGCGTCACAAAAGTCCGCCCTCGTGACGTCATTAATCCGTATCACGTGATTAATGAGACGCTTTCCCTCAAATGCTTGTTTAGCATCGAACACTAAGTGACGACATTGATCTGAAAAGGACAGAACGCTCAGAGTGAACCGTGCTTGAAAGAGTTTGTGGATCCTGTGCTATACATATTGGCAGTTCAAAATAGTTTTGCAGTATGAAATTTATTTGTCATGCGGAATCACGCTATTTAAAACATTCGATGGACACGAAAGCGTTCAGGTCTCTTAACAAAATGCGATTTCTCGTTATTGAAAGAAAAACAGCGGCTGTTATTCCCAGCAGTGGCATAAAGAGCCTAAAACAGCGAAAAAAAAACAAAAAAAAAACAATAAAGCACAACGGACACACAAGAGGTTACTTTGTTTTATTCACCTAACGTAAAAAAATGTCGTTATTTTGAAGTATTTAGCGTTCTAAATCAACTAGATTCTACTCCCCATACAACGTCTTACAAAGCGCTCAAATTCTCAACGGTTTCTTGTGTAACCTAATACCGCGTCGGCTGAAAGCTCACGTTCCTACTCACACAATGTACCGTGCCGCTTTTATGAACGAATAGATAATTCTAATTAAAGAAAGCGAAGAACTATAAGTCTAAGCTTTGGGATACCTGTGCTGTGCGTCGTATTTTCAACTTTCTTCTCGGTGTTTGGATATCCCGATGAAACGCTGTCTCTCGGGTTTGATATATTACGTGAATATACGGCTGCCTGCCTTGTATGAAGTTCAGTATACCTGTAGCACTATTATAAATTAAACGTGAATTTTTACAACAAACCATGTCAATGTCAAATCCTGTGCTGCATTCAAGCTGTGTTGCAAGATGTATACCCAAATATTCTGAATTTCACATATTCTCCAAATTGGCCATAAAAATCACAAAACTTGAAATTTGTAAATATAATTTATATTTTTTTTTGCGCCAAATTAACAAGCGGCGCGGATAGCAGCTGGTGGAAGCTTCCAGTGGGAACAAACACGTTAACTCTGGTTACAAAACACCTGATTTTACAAATTTTGTTTTACAATGCAAGCTTTAAAAACATTTCATTTTTTTTTCAACGTCGAAAATAGCGGCTAGTTTTTAAAAGAAAAGTGGGGGCTAAGAGTAGTTTTGGTATTAGCAAAACAAACGATTTTGCTTGAATAACTTCGAGCTTTGCAGCTAAAGCGTCGCTGCAAATTTCAGCTGAATTCAAGTAATGTAAATGAGGACGATCATTTGTTAACTTGAAGCTAAAATTAACCCACTCCGATCTGATTAAAATGGTTAATATGGACTCGTTTGCATTCCGCGCTATTACTTAATTAAACTTCGTTGAGCTTAGTTTCAAATCTGAAATCGAAAACAGGTGCAGGTCGGAATAGTAACAAAAAAACTCATTTCTAAGATCATTCAGACTTAACTCAAATTAAAAGCTGTTTCATCTGCTGTTATTTGACGTATCTACTTATGTTTCAGTGATAAGCACAGAAAAGAAACACTTCTTGGGAACAAACAAGGCTTAAAAATGCAAATGTTGTTTTTTAACAATAAGTTTGACAAACAAGTGCAAAAATATATATATAACAGAAAGAAACTGACCTCCAGAACAGCTGACATCAGGTATCACGAGATACAACGAGAGAAAAACACATATTATGAACGAAGAAAGCATCCTTGTCGTTAAAAAACGTGTCGACATTATTAGACAGAACTATCTCTGAAAATGTTTATAGTAACTTTTAAACATAAAGCACACCCAATTTCTTTTGTGTGCCTGTTTTAACCAATGGGAGTTCATCTGGCGTAGCTTATCAATCACCAATAAAAATTTTGTCTCTTGTTTGGTCTCAATTTTGGTGCTGCTGCTGCTTTGAACTGGCAAATACATTGGGATATATTTAATGTGATTTTTTGGCGTGCCATTTTTGGACGACTACTTTTAGTAGTTTAAAACCGTAAGTGAATTCAAACTTCCATTCCCATAATTGAAGGAAGCTTCATACATTTGGTGAGTATTTACCACATTAGGCATGCAACGCCACCCATTAACTCATGACAACATGTCTCCCGCCGTTACTCAGCTGGTAATGGAAAATGTCATGTCCTCAAACAATGCTGTTCACGCCCCACCCCATAACGAAGCAGGGCACCTGCCGTCGCAAAACAGTTCCTTTTTAATCTCATGCCGTTGTAGCTAACGCAGTCGCGGGCAGGCGAAACGTAACCATTAAGGCGGTGGCAAACGAGGACACAAAGTTGCGGACACAATATTTTCCCCGTTTGCCCGCGCGTGCAACATTTGTTGCGGACAAAAAATTTGTGTCCGAGACACAAAAATGTTTCTGGTTTCGTTCAGAAACATTTTGTGTCCGCAACAGATGTTTCCCGGTTTGCGCAGCATAGAAACAATCATGAGCATCAATGTGTCCGCAACATTGTGTCCTCGTTTGCCACCACCTTTAAATAAACATGAAGGCTCGGAAGGCTCTCCACCACAAAGAATTTTTGAACCTATATATGGCCTGTTAGTTATAGGAAGCAGCGAGTAAACAACAACAACGAACAACAACAACGTTTATTTGTGCTGCTAATTAAATGTTTCACTTTTTGGAGTGAAAATGTGCTAAAGATGAAACTTCTACCAGATTTGTTAATCATGAAAGTTATCCTATAGTCCAGAATATTAAGTCACTGAGAGACACTGACAGCACTCAGTAGCTCTCTAAGTATTTTTTTCCTCCATTCAAAACCCATAAACCCAATAGCGATGGGCTTTAAGTAACAAATTTTAAAACTTTATTAGTCGAGATATTCGCTTCAATATTCCATTCATTAAGGTGAATAATAAATATTTATAATCAAACAGCATTTTGAATCGATCCTTAAAGACTCGAATTGCTGATTGGATAAATAATCAAAGGTAATAAAGTATTTTTCGTTTGTCTCGCGACGACCGGGACAACGACCCGGACATGCGACTCGCCCGTACCCAGACCTCCGCCGTTGCAGAGCACACCAACAACACCGGACACTATCCGCTTTGGAATGAGGTAAAGTTTATTGATCGTGACCCACACTGGTACAAACGCAGGGTCAAAGAGGCAATTCACATAAGACTTCCCCCTAATAACATCAACAGGGATAGTGGAATTGAAATTCCTGAAGCATGGATGCCCACGATCAAAAAACACAACAGGAGAACTGTACGACAGCGGACCGCCGAGGGAACAACAGAGCATCAGAACAGCGAGGATCGAAATGCGCCAATCACAGCTGTTGAAAACCAACCAATCACAGCGCAGCAGCGTGCTTTATAAGTTTACGCATAACCAGTCGACCTTATCGCCTGATGAAGACTAGCAGTGTGCAGTCGAAACGTCGCGATCTCCATCACACGTGACTACGTCGTGAGACAAACGAAAAATACTTTATTATTGTACTCTACCACGATGAATAACCACAACATTTTTTACGATAATCAAAGGAATTATGAATTTGCCCCGAAAGTCACAAACTACGTAGTCACATCGTTTTGTTGGTCACTCGCTTTCAGTTTAACCCTCCAGATATATTGAAAAGGAGGAAAGGTCTCTACATCATCCGCATTAATGAACACGTTCACTATATTCAAGAGACTAATTGAATCAAATTGCCATATCAATGCATGAATTCATACTTCGCTATTGAGAAGATCCTTTGGGTGACCGGTGTTGCCAGTAAAAGCTATGCATCTATTATTTCTCCGACTTCCTATCGAACAAAAATGTAACACATCGCATTGAGGTTTTTTTCTCCATTATCTCCTTGGCGGTTTGCCACGTTCCCGCAGGTGTTGGACTCGTAAGGTACTCCACCAGTGCCAAATCCGATTCTGGAGTCACAAGTCCAGCAGTCATCTTGATTGTTGGCAACGAAACCGATCCTTGCTCTGGAATTAGGACTCCAGTAACATTTAGCATTGAAACCTTCCATGTTACAGTTGGGCTGCAAAGAGGCTTGGGAACCAATCAGCGTCTTCCACGTGTCACGTCCTAGTGAGGTGTTGCGATGTTGTCCGTCAGCAATCAGTGAGTAAAAAGAGTCAGCTATCTTGTCTATAACGAGAAAATTAATGTTTTCCTCGCCATGGATCTTCATACCAAGACATATTTTGGAGAAGGACGTGTCCCAGTAAGTCGCCAATTTAGTCTCTTGCGTGTCAAATACATTTTCTCCTCCTGCTGGATTATATGTTTCGTTGTTGCTCCAAAGGCCTGAATGATAGCGGAAGGTTTCCTGGAGGACAAAATTCGATATAACATGCATGTTATTTAAAGGTCAAACAACAAGTCCATAATGAAGTGTTTCACTTGACAGCCGACGCAGCACAGTATTTTTGGAAACTAATAACTTTATTAAATAGATTAGCCAAGCCTAAAAGCGGAGCTCGAGGGGATGGAAAGATTTTATGTGGTCATCGTCGTGTTCCAACTACTTCTGTCTGAAATTATAGTTGGTAGTATGTATAGCTAAACCAGCCTACTTATTTCACTGCAGCTTTGAGCACAGGCAGCCCAAACTACCGAAAAGGCAAATACTGAGTTTCAGAAGCAATATGACTGCTTTTGAGGAAGACTGCTTTTGAAAAAAAAAAGGAGGCAGCGTAGCTTAGTGGTAAGGATGCTGGACTTGTAATCCGGAAGTCGCGGGTTCAAATACTCCTCCCTGCCACTAGACGGATTTGTCTTCGGTGGCCCCGAACTCAACTCCTCCATGCTTTGTAAATAGCCAGCTGGTCAGCCTCCTGCCAGGTGGCATTTTTAAAAAGTTTCTGTTTGATTTATTATATTGGTTTCCTCAGATTTTACAGTGTCCCCAACTAGCACAACAAGTGCTAGATACATCGAGACGCAGATAAAGCGATTTTTTTTAGTCACATTCGCGATCTTTAATCGTTATGCTGGAGCGCCAGCTAGTGTCTAAAGTTATACATAGTGAAAAAAAAAAAAACACTCAGATGACAATCAAGCTATACTCTGTAACGTTCACTCGCATGGTTTCAAAACAATTAAAATAAAATTATGCTTTATTCAAGACTTTTCGGCCTTCGGTGCTGTGAAAATTATTTTAAAAGTTATTTTAAAAGTGTCTTATTTGCTTCTTGTGGTCCGTAGACAATAAAACATAATTCCCTGATATGTAAATATTATAATGTGTAATGACCTTCATGCCGTTAATCTTCATAACAAGAGTCCAATGTTCCATTCCACATACCCCAAGACCACAATAAGGATTCATTTCTTTAGTCCTGAGGAATAAAAATAAAGCAACAATCTTAGATATGTTATAACGGAAGTCAACTCGTAAATAAATATATAACTGTTAAACATATGCGATTCTTAATTATCGCTTTTTATAGGTTATGTCGGTTTAGAATAAACAAATTTTACGTCCAGTAAACTTCTCTAGAGACTAGTGAGTAACAAAGATGACATCATCATAAACTTAATGACTTTTTCGGTAACAATGAAGCTGATTTTCGTGATCTCGTTTTGAATACAATCAAAATGGTTGCTAGTTCATATGTTTTCTTTTTACTTTTTCACGGCTGGACCACGTTTCTCACTCCTTGCGATGTTATAATTTTAAAGTTTTGCCCAACTAGTTTTTCTCTTGTGTTTCTTTGAAAAGATCGTCAATCTTCTTAAGTGTTATTAAAACCTATTACTTTCTATTTAATTAATATTTTACTTATCCATATAGTAAAACTACCTAAGGAAAAAAAAAACAGTCAAAGTTGTTTACACTTACAAATTCCTCTCGTAAAGTTCCTTGCACTCCAAAACTAGATCAAGAAAGAATAGTGGAAAGAAATTTGAATTTTATTCTTTCATTGCATTCAGGATAGAATTGACCAAAACGGTTTGGAATCAAGCTATAGAACATGTAGAAAGTAACGTAAATAATTTTACACATTTGATTAGACAGCCTTTAATTTACTTCGTTTCTTGTGTAGTTTTGGAATAAAATTAGTGATGTATATAAACTACCTCATAAATTTCACACTTAAGTTCAGTTGAATGATGAGCAAATCGGGTCCTGATAGATAAAACTTGGAGCTATTAGTTAAAAGGACAAAACCATAACTTTAGAAATCTTACAATCTTGATTTATTCATGCAACTATTACGTTTCTTTTCTTGTTTCCTTTCTTTTCTTTCTTTTCTTTTCTTTTCTTTTCTTTTCTTTTCTTTTCTTTTCTTTTCTTTTCTTTTCTTTTCTTTCCTCTTCTCTTTTTTGCCAGTTGATTTGTTATCCAAACATTATTAAAGGATTAAAGGAGGGTGCTAATGGGGTTAGCAGTTAACTGACAATTGGCCAAAAAAATAGTAGTTAACTGATATTTGACCAAAAAATTAGTAGCTAACTGATAAATGAAAAGTTAAAACAGTTAAGTGACATTCTACTGAATGCGATTGTTGTTGTTAATAAAAGCAACAAAGTTTCTTCCTAACAGCAAAGCTATTTCGTGACATTCACCTGTCCGCTCTGTGACCAGGTGACATTAACCATGTTTACTGATATTATGTGCGAAAGGTACCAGGGTCGTACCAGGCACGAGCGAACGTACGTTCAACTTGATCCCCGTGATGGCGTCGAGAGGCGTGGTCCAAGTTATTCTGAGTTTCTATCGAGATGATCACAAAGGATCGGCATTCAAACGTCACAGAGGTCGCGTTTGACATGGCAAAGCACATTTCTATGCCTGCCAACTTCTTTCTCCAAAGTCAAAGGCGTGAGATTACCATCTCCGCATTTTCGAAGATATTCCGACCATTTCCAGAGATTTCCGAAGATGTTCCAATGACTTCTGAGCATTGCCGTAGAGCACCGAAGATGTTCCGACGACTTTCAAACATTGTGTGAAATCGATTCAAATGCGAATAACGATGCTCATTCTCTAGATTATTTTTTCGCTTAAATTGAATTGAATTTACATTCAAAGGGTTTTAAAGGACTATGTCACCTGTGACGCATGCGCGCGACGGAGCAAGATCTCCAATCTCGTCCCCAGAGCCCGCGATCCTTCTGGACTGCGCCAGGAATCGAGACCTCTAGGCTAGACTGAAAGCCCGCCAAAAAACGGCCAAATCTCATAGGCTGTTGAAACTTGTTCATTTCAAACACAATCTCCGACGCACGCGCAGAATCAAACCGGAACGAGGATTTCCTGCTTCCGGTTTTGGATGCGACCAGAGTCCATGCGCTTCCCGACCGCTGGTCAAGGGGACGCGGGCTCTGAGGACGAGATTGCAAGATCTCTTGAAAGCGTTATGCAACTATTTTGATTTCGTTGGGAGAATCGTTTTCGGTTTTCATCGAGTTATATCTCAGCCATCCTTGCGAAGTTTGTTTAATAGTAGTTAGCAAGACATGCATGACCAGGTCTAGAAGAGTACGTGCATTTGTGCGTCTGGATTTATGAGGTCGGTATTAGCTGATGGTTACACGACTTATCAATTGCACTTAATTTCACTACTTCGGTATAACTAGATAATTATGTTACTGTATTTCCTATAACTCCACCCACCAAAACCGATCGATGTGCTGAAGTAAAGGAAATTCGGGTTATGACGCAACAATTTTCGCTTTAAAAAAATGAAAATTAATAGCTAACTTTAATTAGTAGTTAACTAAAAAGTAGTAGTTAACTGACAATTGGGTACCCCCCATTAGCACCCTCTTAAATGGGCAATATCACGAGATATCTTCTAAGTGTTTGTGTTAAACTATGCTAGAATTAAAAAGGTCACTCACTGATCAACAAAATAATCTTTAAACGACAAAAAGGTATAAATTCACTCTTTAAGATGTGAACAAACCAAAATCAATGGTTTTTAAGTGATTTTCATCCGTGTAGCACTGTCAAACTTGAAAACTTCGGCCCGACGTTTTCAAGACTTGGACCACTTCTTTCCTACCCGTCCTTAGCCACATCAGTTTTTAATTTTAAATTTTTATAAGTGGATTTCCAATTAATACCAACAGCTTCATTGGATTTTCAAGTAGCCCTAAGTAAGCTCTAAGTAAACCCTAAGTAGCCCGTTAAGAACTATCGTTAATTTATCATAATTTAAAGAATTTCTTTCTACTGCAAAAAATATTCTACCTTCGCAAATCCTTCCATCTCCATAGTATGTAGGTTTACAAGTACAGTCGTATGATCCCTGTGTATTACTGCACTCAGCATTAGCACTGCAGTCATGTGTTCCTGATGCACATTCGTCAATGTCTAAAACTAAAATATACATATTACCTTATCATGCATGTAGACAGAATTATAATTAACAATTTTCCATTTAAGATTGTACTCAAGGCCTCAAGGCAGGACAATTCATGACAAGTCGCATTCCAACGCCCCGCGTAATGTCAGATAACAATACGTTGTTGATTGGCTATTGTGTTTGGTCTGGATTGTACGAAAAAACAAAACGCGAAATTTTTCCACGATAGGCGGCAAAACACGTTTGTGTGCCGAGGTGAGGTCGTGGAAGGATGGTAATACCGGGGTTGGAACAAAAGAATGCGGAGGGAACCAGTTTGTGCCGATAAAGGAAGGGGAAAAGAAATAGTTTTCTTGCGACATTTTCCCCGCACGAGCACAAAAACATCAGTACACGCGCACTTCAAATGCAAATCGTTTTTAAATTTTTCACCACGTGGACATGCCTGATTATTCGATGTTTGCACAAGGCAACTGTGCCGAGAAATGTACAAGGATGCCAGAAGCACGTGCAGAGCTATTGTACTAATAATTACACCTTTTTTTTTCTTCAAAATGTCTCTGACTTGTCGGGACAATTTTTGTTTTTGTCAAAAATGCTATGACATTTTAAAACTTGTCCGCTAGTGTGAATCGGCCCTTAGTGTAAAATACAGCAATTTCTTTTAAAAAACAGTAGGATGGTCGGCAACTCGACTCGAGTCGTCACTACTCGTCTCGCTAAAAGTCGACTGAAAAAACACAGTAAGGTTATGTGGGAGGGTAGTAAAAAGTCGGCGACTCGACTCGAGTCGTCACGGTAAGAGTCGACTCGACAATTAAAGATGAGAAGAAGATTCTTTCACAAAAGAAGCAGTTCAGACCATTTTTGCAAAAAACACGAGAATGGCTGCCCTAAGATATACCGCGAAGAAACATGACTCCTTTCTCGCGACTTCTTTCGAAGAAAAAAGTGTGCAATCGAAGGAGAAAATGGTTTAAATCGTTAGACGCGTTTTTCCCTCTCATCGGTAATGTTGTTGGTTGATACTTCGAGTTTTAGTCTAAAGAATGAGAACGAATCCCGCGTTTCAACCTAATATTTCGCGCCTCGCTTTAAAGCATCAGACCGAATATTATATTCTAAGTATCAATTGTTTTAATTAACGACTAAAATTAAAGTAGAGTTCAGTCAGGCTGAGTAAGGCCGAAACATGCGCGCGGGGTATTACAAAAGTTTAGTCAAAGCTGTTGACGTACTCTTGAAATTTACTGACCCACCCCCGAATGGTTTGTCTTTGTTTTCCCAAGCAGGCTACCCTTAGGGAAAATATGTCATCATTGACAATTTGCCGACTAAATCCGATATGACCAAGTATAATTTCGCGAAACCGGACGAAAAATCCCTAAGGAACAGACAAAAAAAGGCTCATTTTCTTAAAAAACATAAACATAAACAATAGGCAAAGCTTGATATGCCGCGCTTCGCTCTAAAGTATCACACCGAATATTTTGCGTTTCGTTCAAAGAATCAGACCGAATATTCCGCGCTTCGATCTGTAGTATCAGACCGAATCACCGAACAGTCCGCGTTTCGCCAAAAAGTACCATTTGTCTGCACACGTTTATAGAACGAGTAATACATAGTATGGCTTGTATCATGCCTGGGTTTGCTCGCCGACTTTTGTGCTTTACATTATATTCATGCGTAGTTTTCCTGTTTAATCTTGGTGTTTGTAGTTCTTTTGGGACTCATGTCGAGTTGTGACGAGTCGCCATAAACGAATCATTTGTCGGCACATACAATACATAGTATGGTTTGTATCATGCCTGAGTGTGCTCACCCGTTTTTGTGCTTTACATTCATGAGTAGTTTTCCTGTTTGGTCTTGGTGTTTCTAGTTATTTTGCGACTGTTGTTGAACATTTTCTATCCTCCCACGGGCTTTGTTTACGAATCATCGGACTTTCACTGAGTCGAGTCGACACGTGTTGGAACGAGTCGAGACGACTCGGTCGAGTCGTGACGAGTCGTCAACATTTTATTGCCTCCGACATCCATCTGTTTTCCTTCCGGTAAGCGTTTCAACTTTGGATTTCCACTTCCGGCAAGATTTGCGACTAGACTTCCGCAAAGTCGAGTCGTCAGTGCTTATAGACGACTCGAGTCGATGCGGGTGTATTGGACATGGATTGTATTAAGAAAAAGATCTATAACCAAATCAACATTTTAAAACTGTTCATCTCGATTAAGCCTACAGAAAAAGCCACCTTTGCAACGCCGACCATCTCCAGAATGTCCAGGTAGACAAGTACATATGTATGACCCCTTTGTATTATTGCATACAGCATCAACACTGCAGTCGTGTACTCCTGAAGCACACTCGTCGATATCTGAAAAAAAAATAATGCCGTTGCTGTGGAAGTTGCAATTCTGCTTCCTTTGTAGCGTCTCTGGACATGATTTCTATGAGTCGTGCTGAATTTAGCTTTTAGTTTAATTTATTAGTAGCGGTTCCTCTTCTCTCCTTGTTTAACTCCTAATTTGCAAAATTATAACTTTTTCGTTTGCGCAGAGGATGTAAGGAAAAAGGCCTACATGCTTTCATTCTAGAGCCGCATTTATCGGTTCCTCTTAATTCTCACAGAAACTATCAGCCATTCATCTTCCTGTCTAACAAAATGCGCTTGTTGTCGCGCAGGACATACGAAATAATACATTGTAGCTGAAGTATTTGCTCTCACCATTTTGGCATTCATGACCCTGGAATCCAGGAGTACACAAACAGCGATACCCATTATCTGTAAAACCAGTTTGACAAGTCGCTTTGTTCTTGCAAGGGTTATTGACACAAGGGCTCTAAAGGAGAAAAAAAGTTAGAAAAAAATGATAAATGGAAAACTTGTCACCTTTCAATCATCCACTTGGATGAATAAACGCTAAGATCTTAGCGCGAGAAAAATTTCTTTTTATTCCTTTTTTTTTTCAAAATAATAAGCATGGGAAAAGTTCCTGATTATGTTTTTGCATAAGTAGGTAACGTTTAAAAAAAATCCATCCTCGAAGTAATTTTTTTCAGACCATATCGTAAAAAGATGTATTGCTACCAGCGTCTACTTGGTTATTGCATCTGCATTCTTTTAGCCCCACTAAAAATTCAGACAGTCAACGGCGTATAATTAAGCCTCTTTAATACGGCAAATATCTACGGTGTAGAAGGAGTGAAAGGTCTCGGAAGCCATGGAGAAGAATTCTTTTCTTGAGACAATGCACTTCATTCAATTAATATTAGAAATGTAATGTTTAGCTATCATTGTTACCTTAGTACCGCGGTATACATAATTTGGGTTTTCCACCAGGTCGTGTTCGTTTCCTTCATGGGTAGAATTATTCAATTCACATTTGTGCCCCTCAGCTTCACTTCTCCTCATTAAATTATAACTAGCGCAGTTATGCTCCATGTAACATAACGAACCACAGAAATCCGCATTCATGACGTCGTGAATCCGTATCAGGTGATTTACGAGACGTTTGCCCTTGAATGCTTGTTCAGCTCCGAACACCAAATGACGGCATTGGCCTAAATGAAGAGATTTTACTGGCAATGTATCATTTCTGATTCTTATATGGGTTAAACATGACAGAAATATATATAAATTCTGTAGCCGCCATATTTTGGTACCGCAAAGGAGGGACACAAACATGGCCTGCATACCGAATACATAATAATTTGGCAGTTATTCTAGCCTACGTAGCAAGCGTTCCCGTGCGAGCAAAAAGTTAATTCTGGTCGCGTCGCGCGTACGAGCGTGCAAAACAAAAAGGGCGAAGACATCAGCTAATTCTGTCTTGCCGAATTGGTGAAATTAGCCAAAAATGTTAATATTTTCAAGACCCCATAATACACCTTGTTGCCCCCTCCCCCTTAAAAAAGAACAAATTGCACTGCACTCTTAACACGAAAATGGAGATTAACGGAAAATTAAAGGTGGCTTAAAGCTCCTTAAAGTTGATTATACAACTTTACGTTATCAATTAAATGTTGCTAAAGGTCGTTTAACCGACATTTACGCTTTCGTGCGTAAACTTGGCGTAAATTTTGGCTTAAAGTTGGAATTTAAGGAACTTTAAGTGTCAACTTAAAGTGGGCATAAAAGTTTTAGTCTCTTTAAGCAAGCTTTAAACATGAGTGTAAAGCTATTTTAAAGGTCAGCTTTAAAAAATGTAAAGGTAGCGTAAAGCTGATTAAATTCCAAATTTACGCCAGCCTTACTTCAGCGTTATGTTTTCATGCTGTGACTGTTTTCAAATTCTCTTATGAGTTTTACTATCGTCCCAAGAGAAATTACAACAATGTTAATTGGGGGGGGGGGGGGGGGGGGGAGAGATTTATATTAACGTAAAGGCAAACATGCTAATAATTCAGTTACTAGGAGACAACAAAATCATGCATTTATTTGCTGCAAAAAAGCTTGAAGTCGTGTATTGTGTACACTTCATTAGTGAGAGAGCTGTCACACTTTAACCAAACCCGTTCTCCGGAAAAAAAAATGAATGAAATTGAACGCAGAGTAATTTTTCTGCCAGTAGTCCCACTATTCCTACATTTTGGTCAAGTTTTTAGGAATTCTAATTTTTGGTTGTGTTCGTTTGAATTAATTTGTTTGCCTCCTACGTGATATTAACATAAGGCCGCTTTCAATTAAAGAAACCTGCCATTATTGTGTTTTTAACAGCATGAAGTTAATCTGTAGTGTTGAAAACTGCTACTTGGAACATTCGAGAGAAAAAAAAACAAATATTGCGGTAGTCTTAACAAAACGGGTTAGTTGAAACTTAAACAAAACGTTCCGCTGCCAATGGCAGAAATATACCTGCTAAAATATGCCGAAAAGGTAATTAAAGTCCCCGTTCGAGCCTAGTAGTAGTGGCCCATACGGCTGACGTTTAATTCCAGTTTCGGTAGCATTAAGCTACTAGGAGTTTATATCTACTCCTCTTTGAATGGATGCTAGTCCAGCACAGTGCAACGAACTTACTTTAACTTTACTTTTGAGCCAAGAACATCATAGCAGCCCGGGCTACAGCTGATGGAAGCTTTCACTGGCAGCAAACACTGAATTGGATTACATAACACCTGTTTTTATAAAATCTTACACCTAAAATTTCGTTTGGAAGGCTGTAAAATTATTTTCCTTTTGACTTATACCATCGGCAATAGGCAGCTGGCTGTCAGTGCAAGGTAAACAATTGGTTAAACTACGTTGAGCTGCCTCTAAGACCAAAGGGAATCCAATTTGAATATAGCGAGAATACTGATTTCATGGTGGTGTCGTCCAATCTTCAAAAAGGTTATACTGTTTTTCGGCGTCAATCGTCGATAAGCTTAGAAGTCAAAACTTTCCGGCCGAACCAGGTAAAGCCCAGTAAGCAAATGTCGTCCTTAAATATAGGTCAGAAAACAGCAAATTGTAAACAAGAGAAACTAACCTTCAGAAGAGCTGGCGTCGTGTATTATGATAAACAGCAAGAACAAGAAATACATCCTTTCTTATACCCAAATAGTGCGTCCACTGAGAGTTAGACAGAAATGCTACTAAAACTTTGTGGCGTACGTTTGACTTGGGAAACTTGTGAAAACAATCATTTTTTTAAAACCCAGTTCACCACCAGGCGTTCGTTTGAATTGGTGCTGCAGTACATCAATCATTCATGAATTTGTTTGTCGTTTATTAGTTAACAGTTCTGCAACAATTATTTTGAACCGTGACAGGCTGATGTGTTGTTTTCAATGTTTCTGAACTTGTTCCAAACATAAATTCGAGCCTCCAGGCCCACCTTTAGGCCGAAGGACTTAATTGAAATACTAGGCTTTCGTCAACTGGACGAAATCTTTGCAAAGAAACTACTTTTGTTTTCATAGGCCTTGGTGCATGGAGAATCTTTAAAGGGTCATTTCGTCCTTCATGCAAGCTTAAATCTTTCATTAAAAATATGCTAATCAGTAGCTATGTAATTTCAAAGGAAGTCATGAAAAATATATATCCCGCCGGTACTCCAGTCAATTTCAACAGAAGCATTCGGTTCGTGATATCAGCCAATCGCAGCACAGAACGACACAACACACCTGCTCTTGCAAAACAATATTCTTTAAATCTTGTGGAATTGTAATTTACGTGATTGCATGAAAGTGAAAATTATCATTTCTTACGGGTAAGGCAAGCGACGAATTTAAGCGAGCGAAGCGAGCTTTAGGACGAAGGCCTTAATTGAAAGTCTAGGATTTCGTCAACTGGACGAAATCTTTGTAAAGAAACTGCTTTTTCTTTTCATAGGCCTTGGTGCACGGAGAATCTTTAAAGGGTCATTTCGTCCTTCATGCCAGCTTATATCTTTCATTTGAAACATAATCAGTGACGCAGGTGCTTTTCTCCGCTTTTCCCTGAGTGCGTTACGTGACGAGCCCAAACAACGACTGCGAAATAGTGGACTATTAGGGAAGGACCATTAGAAAAGTGATGGGGGTGTGGAAAACCCCCCCAAAAAAATCATGCAAGGGAAAATGTCAGATAAAAAGTCATACAAGGAAAAACCCAAAGAAAAAAAAAACATGCACAAGATGCGGGGCCGCATTTTGATGCTAAACCAGAATTATAACCGCACCAAATGGCATTAGAGCGTGCCTAGTTTTACAAATTTTCTCGGGGGAGGATGCCCCCGGACGCCCTTACGGCAGAGGTAATTTGCCGAACGCCGAACGAAAAATGTCGAACGCCGAACGCGAAACAAAATCACCGAACATAGTAAATGGTTTGAACCCAGGAGTATGAGTAGTCTGTATGGTGTGATCGTCGGGGTGAGAGTAGTTCTGAGAAGAACTGTTGTTTGGTGACTGACGTTTCGACAACCTGTGCAGAAGTCATCTTCAGGGTCAAGTGAAAAGTTGTTGTCAGTCGATGATGTTATAAGTCTGGTCCATTGAAACTGATTGGGTCAGTTTAGCCGTGATGTTATTGGCTGTAAGACTCGTGTTAAGTTCGTTAACATGCACTAATTGGTCAGTTTCGATCCGTCTATTGTTAGTCAAATTAAGTCGTTCTGTTTGTGGTCTGTTTGTTGGTTTTGTTTATGTCGTTAATAAGTCGTTTGTAAGGTGCCGGTAGTTGCTGACATCTGTTGATAGGCGTTTGTTCTAAGTTTGCGTACCAGCTTTCTAGAGTCATTCGTTGAAAACAGTTCGTACTGTAGGTTAAACATTCAGCAGAGTCCCAGTCGATTTTGTGATTAGTAAGTCTATGGTGTTCAGAAATGTGATTGTTTACATCACCATTTCTAGTCGCTCGTTTGTGTTCAGTCAGTCTCGTGTGAGCTTTTACCAGTCTCACCAATGTAGGAGGCCTGGTAGTCGGAGCATTTGATCTTATAAACCGCTACCTGTCTGTTGTTAGGTTCGTCTCTGTCTTTAACGTTGGTCAGTAAATGTCATATTTTGTTTCGCGTTCTGCGTTCTGCGTTCTGCGTTCGGCATTCGGCAAATTGCCCCTTCTGATTTTAATATATCACAATCAGTGCTAACTTTTGGGCTCCCCGGCTCATCTCAAATGTAAACGGTTCGCAAAAGTTTATAGAAAAATATTGTATTAAAAGCTCTCTTGCCTGTCTTGTCAATGCCGCCGAGGTGCGAAATCCAGCAAGACTGAAGCACATGACAGCTGCTGCACAATTTCTTTTAGAGTGACAAAACTATGAGAAAAGGCACTATGCGGCTTGCTTATGGTTTAATTGAGTTGATCAATCCATCTGCTTCGTGACATGCAAAATATTTGCTATTCCAATTGTTTAGTTCTTGCCGAATGCCGCATTTTATCATATCCTTCGGCTACACTTGTCTTATATTAATTTCATTATCAATATTTTTCCCGGCCGAAGTTTGCTGAGCAGGCTTCCGTACTATAAAGAATTGAACCACGTAAAAGGCATAACGACTGAAGTTAACACATCCTCTTTTGTCGAGACAAATCTATACTTTAGCTAGAAATGCTATATGTTTCAATAAAAAAAGAAAACCTAGAATGGTGTTTGAAATTCAGACGCAGAGACATAAGTTCTCCACTTAATAATTTATATTTGCCCGAGCCATTGAAAATGGACTAATGCAGTAATATAGGAGTGTTTGCTTGGTTAATGCACTAGAAATAAACATCGTATAAACAGAAAGACATTAACGCGACTCATGAAAGTTTTATTATAATGAACCGCAATTCAATCCCTAAGTTCAACACAGAAATACACCTGTCTAGTTTTCTTTCAGAAAAAAAGGCATTAGTTTGGAGAATTTGATCCTTCGTTAACTCTTGTGACTTGTGTGTTCAGTTATTGAATATATATTCATACAACAGAATAAAGATGTTGACTATAATGATCTATAATCGTTCTAAGGATGACGTAAGCAGGAATGTTTCTTTGCAAGTAGAAAAAAGGCTCTAAAATTAAATTAGACTTTCTATTCAAAACTGAAATATATTTTTGGCGACTGTCAGTTGTCCCACGTGGCTTATTACGTACGGAGGCTTATGGCGTCAAATAAACTTTTCCGATTGGCTAAAAGCAACGCGGAAGTGCATACGAAATCACTAATAACTGACTTTAACACCTTACGTTTATTTGCAAGGAAAACAACAGCGGGTAGAAGAAGCTGACAAGCTTCATTAAACATAAGCTGGGCAGCTCTCGCGATTTTTCCTTTCACCATGCTCTTTGGTTTTATCTGTTCTATTTTGTTCGTGTGGTCTGATCTGATACTGGACGCAACATGTTCGCAAGGTAAGCTTTTTGTTGCTTTGGGAATATCATTTTTTCCGTTTGCTGTTTATACCTCACTTTCAATAGCAAAAGACGCAATGCATTTTTATTTGTTTCCTTATCTTCCCTCAGTTGGTTTCGACTTTTATCAAAGTTAGTCCAGTTTTGAACGCTGTTTAACTTCCAGTTCTGGAAGCTGTTCGTTCGTTTACACCCAATTATAAATATTTATCCGAGAAAGTTATTTTGTATTATTTGTGTTTTCCTTTCTGATTAGGGTACGAGCAGTGTTTATTTCTTCTGAGTTTTCCATAGGCATAGGAATCGAATTGCCAAAATTTGGACAAATTGTATCCCATTGCGCTGTTTTAGCGGGAATTCAAAGTAAGAGAGGATTGCCCCGCAATACTAACGAAAGATAGGCTTCAAATAGCGTGGCTGTTGGAACACAAAGATAATCGTATTAAATTACACGATATTTGGGCTGTCTGCTTCATTTAATCTGCCTTAATTTTTTTTATTATATTCAAAAAACACTTAGAATGCAAAGGTGTTTTGCTTTTTGAGGATTGCGCAGATAATACGGCGTCATGTTGTGAACAATATATTTTTTTGCAAAACCGATTATTTTTAATCGTCCATCCTTAGAGCATTTTCACGTGATGCAGTCAAAGATCTAAATTCAACTGAAAACTATTAAACCTGTAAAGCTGTTCTTTTAGTATATTTTAAACATCAGTGTCACTAATTGCTGGGAAAATTTTTGTGCCAGGCGAGTGCCTTGCTTTTGAGATAAAGCGTTTTAAAATTTGAGACAGCCTAACTCAACGCGACCTGACATGTCACAGAAACTAATATTTCCGCTCTTTTAAAATGCTTTTAAGATATGCTAATAAGTTAAAAATGATGGATGACTGGCAAAATCTTTCTTATTCCTCGCAGACAATTTTGGCTGCATATTGGTGTATCAAAGAGGAACACCAATGTGGCGGACCCATACAAAGCACTGAAATTTGTTTTCGCAATAACTTAATTGATAGCAATGAACACTGCCAAGTTAAAATTTGGGGAATATTCAGCTATTTCAATTAACGTTGTCGGATTGAAGCTTAAAGCTTAAAGACAAGACCGAAAGGTAGTATGGGCGAAGGTAGAGTGTTCCATGCACGCGTGCTGAATACTAATGAGATTTAGCGATACAGCAAACGAGACTTCTTGCATTTCCATTCTCTTCAGACATGTGAAGAAAAGATCCGTTTTCGCCGCACTTACATTTAAAAAGAATAATCCAATCCACACAACAGCGAAAGAAAAGATGCAAGAAAGGTTTCACGGAAAGAAAAACAAATACTCCACGTGCAAAAATACAAGCTTGTAGATTTCCTCAACGCTTAATATGCAAATTCCAGTAAATACCCATGGCACCATTCGGTCTTGACTCGTAGGATCTCGTAGGCTTGAAGCTTTAATCCGACAACGTTATTTGAAATAGCTGTATTCTTTTCCACCTACTCCGCAATTTCTGAGTTATGCTGATGTTTTTGATGCAAGCAAAACGATCTACCTAGTTAGTGATGACACTTAAATACTAGCCAATGAGCTTTGGAGAATTTTGAAATTTCAACTATACTGTTTTACAATATTTGTACATAAATATTGATTATTCGAATTTATATCTGTAATACTTGCAAACTAGCTGGTGAGCTGTCGCTGCTTCTACCCTTTAAGATGATTCCTCAGAAATAAAGCTTGTCGATCGATTTTTTAAAACTTTTCCTGACTGTTCCGGCCCCTACCAAGCACTGTTTAGAAAAATACAATAAAAAAAGACAGGTCACCATGCTCGCAAGAGGGATATAATGGGCCAATCTTGCCGCATTTATGCCTGTTCTGGTACTAATCGCGCGCGTTACTTCAGCGGTCCATATTACAGTTTGCGTTAGCTGGAAGCAAAGTTTATTAAGGTAATACTTAAAAAAAAACTCGATAGGTGGAAAGTCCCTAGAAAAGGGAACAATGTTATAAATAACTTATGGAAAACAATCACACAAATCCAAACGACATCGAATCCAAACGTTTCTCGAGTCGTTGTTTTCAAGGTCATAATTTTCGTTTTCGAGTAACGGTTTCGTGCACGCATTCAGCTATATCTTTTTTTCCCTCCGATGAATTTTTTTTATTGTCCAACTCAAAGAAGACAATTTTACTCCAAAATTACATAATAATAATACAGGTGTCCATGGTTGGTTACGAGAAAACGACGATATATCATTCTTGCGAGCCAAGCGGTATAGAAAAAAGCCGTCATTTAAAATTCTGCACAGAAGGAATGCGCAATGCAATACTGAGGAATCACCTTAAGTCTGGCTGTGACAGCACACCGATACATTAACTATATTTACATTATAAACCAGTATCTATCTATCTTCAATCTAGATTTTAAACAAGGCTTGTAGTTTCAGTTCTCCAATTCGTCAAGTAAACTCTACTTTTATTTTCAATTTTCAGGGGGTTTTAAACGGGAATTAGTGGTTGCCGGTTGTTGAATAGGCCATTTTATAGTTGTTTGATCAGTGACCTGGCCTTTAAATTGAAGTAAGGCTGGAGCTGACCTTGCACTGATACAGAACTCACTTCGCTACCATTCAAAGGCCAGGTCACTGAGCAGACAACTGTAAAATGGACTATTGTCTTATTTGTTTTTGGTCACTTATACCTCACCCAGAAAACAATTCTCTTTTTAGAAATGGCTAGAATACGCAAGCTCTACAATTCCGGCTGCAAACCTCTATGAAGCGTTTATTTATATTGATATTTTCTTTTGAAACAATCTGCATTGAGCTATAAGCAATTTGTATGAATCCGTTTACAACAAACGCCACCACGAACGCGGCTGGGATTGCCTCTAGGGCGAATTCATGGGCGATGGTCTCGCAAATTATTTCTTGTGAAACAATGAGTTCTTTTGTTTTCTTGTAACTAGACCCAGGCGATACGCGGCATGCGTCGAAAATTTGACTTGGCAGCGATTGTCACAGCCCGAATTGCAACGTTGTATATGAAAGCTTGCGAGTGCGAACTTTCCTGCGGAAAGTCGCGTGATGGAAAATCAGTCGCAGTGCCGTGTCGCGCTCGTGGTCGAGCGATGTATGAGCAGGCCTTAACATCATTAAAATATTTGACATATAGTTATATATTGTTGGAGTCTGACATATCTTTTTCTAACACAGGGTCAAACATTTTGCCACATCACGAGGATACCTACTCGACTACCTACTCTACTTTACACACTGTCCGACAACATGTTTTTACAAAACAGGAGTTTCATTATCTGAATGTGTCTAGAGTTGGAGCATTCACCGTGTACGATATCTTTGATTGCACCATTCAATGCCTCACAAATCCTTTGTGCTTTTCTGTGAACCTGGCCACCTCCAAAGGAGCCAACGGGAAACTATGGTGCGAATTACTGTCTTCTGATAAGTTCAGAAACTTCACGCAGTACAAAGGAAACAAGACTTCGCATCATTTTTCCATTAAGGTGGGAAACATATTACTTGCTTGCTTGCTTTTGTTGCTTGCTTGCTTGCTTGTTTGTTTACTTGCTTACTTACATACTTTTTGCAGTCGCCTTGTTCTTCCTCGCCGTGTCAAAACGGAGGAACCTGTTTACCAAACTACAAACATGACGCGTTTGAATGCCTCTGTCAAAAGAACTTCACTGGAGAATATTGTGAAAAAGGTACCTGGAGTATATATTTAATGCCTTTTTTTTTAATTATACCTTTCAAGTAAAGACCGTTTTGTCTTTCCTTTCAGGATTTTGGTTAGGATTAAACCGTCAAACATCAAATGTTTTTTGAGTAAAACTATTCGGCCAAATAATGTTTTTCTAATATTTCCATTTTTCAGGTCCTGCGAAATCCTGCAAGGACATACATTACGTAAACAGGTATTATTAAGAAAATCAGTTCAAAACACGTTGGAGTCATTTTTGAAAAAGTGTTCCTTTTACCTCCTTAGTGGTTTGTTAGTTAGGAAAATGCATTTTGTTTACATCAAGCACTGATTCTTGGTTCTTTCGTAACGGTATTTGAGTGATTATTTTGAAGTTGGAGCTCAAACTTGGAAAAGCAATTAATTGACTTAAGAGCTACAATCAATTTTTTAGAGTGATAGGGTCGTAAGTGAGCCATAAAAGCTTTAAAAACATGGACTCTGATCAATGGTTTTTTTTACTGACATAATATCAACTATATACCCCAACGACCTTTTTTTCAACAGGTCGAACGCGAGTCAGCTGGTTACGCTCCACTTTGATTCAAAACCAACTTCCGTTCTCTGTCATTTTGGAGATTTTGGATGTGGAGATGGAGGATGGACGCTGGTCATGAAGATTGACGGAAACAAGGTAGGAAATCGAGATAACAAAGTATGAAATAGCGGGCTTGTTTATGTAAAGGAAAGAAAAAATACAACGAGGTCCAAGGAAAATGGCTAATTGTTCGAGATAGCGCGTTCCTACTGTGTTAAAAAAGTCAGACAGTCTTGAATCTACATTCTAACGTTCAACTGAAATTTCATTGAACAAAACGCCCTTTAATCAACAACAACATTCCTATCAATTGATTCGTGTGCGGTCAAAGCAAATTTCTTTATTTATTTGATATTCATTGCAGGTCAGTTCCTTTGATAACAATCGTTTGTTTCCCACGTATAAATGTATAAATATATGATAAAACTTCAGAATCAATAAGATTCTCAAATGATGTGTGTCTAATTTCTTTCATTTTCTTTTCTTCTCAGAACACCTTTTATCATGACTCGGCATACTGGAGCGATAAAAATGCGTACAACCTTCCTGGAGGGAAGACTGGGTTTGACTTAAAAGAGACCAAGTTACCGACCTACTGGAACACATCCTTCTCCAAGATTTGTCTTGGCATGAGGATCGGCCATCAGGAAAAATTCATTGTCATCAACAAGCAGGCCAACTCTCTGTATTCCCTGATTGCTGACGGGCAATACCGTGCCACCTCACTGGGCCGTAACACATGGAAGAAGCTGATTGGTTCAAGTGCCTCTTTGCAGCTTAACTGTAACAAGGAAGGGTTCAACGTTCTAGGTAGAGCAAGGATCGGCATCCTTGGTAACCAGGAAAATGACTGCAGCAGCTGTGATTCCAGAATCGGGTTTGGTACAGAAACCTCCAACACGTGTGGAAACGTGGCATCTCACTCACCAGATAATGGCGACCGAAACATCAAAGCCATGGGATATATTTTGGTGCAATGACATTGAGACAATGAAATAAGAAACGGCAATTGAAATTGTCATTGTCGGATGTGACATTAGCATTAGGTCACATCCGACAATGACAATTTGGTGATGTCAACGGTTTGAACACAAAATAAGAGAACGTAATAGTCCTAACTTTTTCATCACAATCATATTATAACCACAAGAACTTCAAAAAGCTAATGCTTTTATAGTGCGACTGCTCGAGCCGGGCTACTTGGAAGAAAACTGGCCTATCAAAACGTCAAACAAAAACAATGAATGTAATGTTTTCGCAAACAGACCAGTGACGTTAATGCACCTAGACAACTTTTAAAACTAAGTGAAAGTAAATAAAAGTCTCTTTTCCCTAAATTTGCGAGCTGTCGACTTAACTTCACAATACTCTACAGATCCCATCCTTGGTGGCAAGGTATCATGGTTATTACTTTTACTCGGAAAAAAACTTGAAAACCCAAAGAGTCCTTCGAGGTCGCAACTTCGCTGGGTTTTCAAATTTTGTTGTAAAACTATTGTTTGTATTATTCAACGTACTAATTGATTCATTCACGAAAATAGTCGCCGTCCATTGTTCTCAATTAACGTTTTGAAAGGTAATTTTCTTCTAAGTGGCCAGGTTTGAGTCGTCGCACTGTACGCTCGTTTTTCATGTCCGGCCTAGCGAAGTCGTGCTTGGAATGAAATCTCCTTTGATATACCTGCCGCTGTGTACGCACACAAGTGAGTTCATTCAACAGTTTTGGTATGTTTTAGAGAATTAAATTATCCAGTAATATTTCTAAACTCCATCCGATACCTCGGAAGGAAATGAAAACGTCGCCATTTTGTAGATGATCTCTATAGCCTCTGCACGCTTGTGGTGCATAGTGTATGATTGCACAGCCAATTAGATTGTAGCATTTACATTAGAATTCTGCTAATGCAATGTTACAATTGCCATTTGTATGTATTTGGTGTGGACAATTTTTCTCGAATTTTTCTCTTCTATTTTCGTCATTAGTGAGTCAACACCAAGAAATTGCTAATTGAGGATTATTATGGCTATTATTATTTAATTCACTGTTAACATAAAAAAAGAGCTAAGTCGAAGAATACCTATATAAAATATATATCAATTAAAATAAATATACTAAAATTTCAGTCAGGGATACACATTAGAATATAAAATTTGTGCTTGACACTGACTTGTGTTAACGTTAGAACAACGTTGATAAAAAAACCCAAAACCATGGTTCAATACATAATACCATGCAAACCATGATAATACCAGATAATATTACACAGTCATTTTAAAGCACACATTTTACATTCTAAAATATATATCACTAAATCGCATAATCTTCGACTGAAAAGGTGTCTTAGTCTTAAGCTTGTCCCAAAATAGTCTGAAATGTCATCCGTCAGAGAGGACAGATGACATTTCAGACTAGTCCCAAAACGGATTCTTAAAGAAGCCCGGTTAATTGAATGAATCTTTACTATGAATCCTATGTACTATAATTATACCACCATGATAATTCAAAATCAAGACGTGCTTCTATTAAAGCTAATCTGTATAAAGGCAATTTATGGTTCAATAGATAATAACCTACTTTGTGTAAAAATCACCTTGACTTATTGACTAATGACGGACTCTTTTTACCCTTTTTAGGTGCTCTCGAACTTTTAAAAATAGCTTTAATTTTATCATGACAATTAACTTCTGATTCACGTAAATACGTTTACATGACGCAAAGCCGGATTAGCGTATAAATAAACAACAGTCGCCATTTGGCGCGAAGGTATTCACGGATATTTGCGCGGGCATTATCTGTTCTGAGAAGCGAACAGTTTTCCGAGAGCGAATAAAACGTTGTTGTTCGTGGTGGTGGTAAGTCATTGAGAATTCTTGTTTCAGAATATTTGTTTTGCACTTGAGCACGGCAAATGTCTTGTTTACTCTACCGACCCAGAGTTTTCGTTCGCTGTTTTGCAAATTTATCGACGTCTGCAAAAAGTAGTATCAGGTTTTCCTAAAGATTTAAAATATAGAATGTCAAATTCGAAACAATAATTCGGTTCTTTATTTATGTTTGAACATTTTCTCATAAAATTCCAACTGAGCAGATTGAAAAAAGATGACTCGTTCTCTCGGCTACGCTTTCGGCGGGATAACTAAGAGGCCGTTATAAACGCCGGGGAACTTTCGTGCATGGAGTACGAGCCGTGGAATACCGCAGAATGTGCAACGGCTTTCTGGCCTCCTGATTGGCTGTATTCTTCAGGGCATGAGAAAAGATTTGTCTCAACAGCATAATTTATATAACCCTTATTTTCCTTTCTTGGTGTGCTATTCAATGTAGAGAAACCGACCAAAATCTGGGCAGGAAAAATGGTTTGTAAATATAGTCAGGAGCGTAGCAATGGTTTTCCAGAGGAACGCACAATTATTTTTCAAACCCCTCTACAAGCCCCCCTCCCCTCCTCTCTTCCTTTCTCTCAAGCCCTTTTTTCATGTGCTTTGTTTAGATTTTTTATGATGAGAGTGTAATGGTGAGATTATGTTATAAGTGAAAGCGGTCTTTCTTGATATGAAACGACAACTACTTCGTTTGTTTTGAGAGCGGTAAGAATAATTTAGAAAGCTTGCTGTTCTCTCCACATCGACGCGCAAAGGGAGACAAGATTTAATCGAAATGAATATTCCTCAAAACATAGAGAATACTTATTTTCGTGTTCAGCGAGGAAAGCTCCCCATTTTTATTGAATTTTTCTAGGAGCCCATTTTTAAGTGAAAAGTGTCTTTAAACTTCCAAGCAGGTAAAAAATTTTGGGTCGCCCACCACGATCTCGGAACGAGTTTCTTCATTGGTTCTTTAAACAATAGATAGCAGTGCCCCTATCCATGAATAACAGTAGAGGTAGTATTAACACAGGCGAATGAAAATAGAGGTTCCAGAGAGGTAGTGTCTTACTGGAAAATTCCGGATGAAAAGTTCACGTGAGAGGAGGTGGTGCATTTGTTTTGCCCCAAAAATATATCTACTAATAAGAAGGGCGTGGCGAAAGAGGAAGTCTGTAGAGTCATCCACAAAACCTAAACATAACTGAAGGGAAAAACGTTTTGTCATTTCTTAACTTCGTTCCAGAAGATTTTGACTTGAGGACATTCCCAAAAGAGATGTAAAAGGGTTTCCCATAAATTTTCACAGAAAGAGCATAGCTCGCTTGACGGGAGTTCAATTTTGAAGAGATATCTATTTGTGGAAATTCGTCGAAGAAGTAGTTTAAACTAGAAAAGGGAACTGTACGTATTACTCTAATCTCTCAAATCGTCAGCATGTCTCTGAAAATTGGTAATCCATTTATTTTGACTTCGTTGCGGCGCAGTTGAATGTCGCGCGATAAGTATAGTTTAGGCTGATTTGTAGAAGTCCTTAGACTCCAGTAGCGATTCAATATTTGACAATTGATGAGAAATGTGTTTCGCTGCTGTCACAACGCTGTAGTATTGAAGAAAGTTGACTTTCACGAAATGCTTTTCTTTGAAGGCCTCGAAAGTTAAAAACCTTGAAGATGTCTCATCGAGAAGGTTACGTACTATGTTTACACCTGCAGCTGACCAGCTTTTGTAGAAGAAAAGCTTACCGTTAACACGTATTAGAGAATTGTACCATATTGAAATAAGAGAGAAAGATGGTGGATTGCGGTGGAAGTTAAGACGGCACCAACTTTCAAGAAGTTCTTTAGTAAAAGGGTCCTCAATTTCCAAAGGGCGACATCCTCAGGCCTTAGATTACAGGAGAAAAGTGCCGTTGTGGCATTTCTTAAGAAAAAATCGAGGAGCAATGCCATTTGAATATGAATCATTAATTTTACAACTGCGTAACTTAAAGGCGTTTCTGTGTTGTCTGAACCTTTTTTTTATTCTATCACTTTTATCATGTACCTTCACCTTATGTGTTGTGCATGCATGTATAACATCGACATTAGTCAGACACTTTTGAATTCCCAACACCAATGTTTATTTGTTCTATTATATTATTTAACAACACATGCTGAGATACCTATTCCATGTTTGCGGTTTCTCGTTTTCCAACAACACATTTTCTGACAGCTTCTAATAGGACATTTCCGAATTGCCATTTCCCTCAGTTTCAAAACGAGTCTTCGTGCGAAACCATTCAAATGAAAATGACTTTGATTTGCATGAAAATGAACACGAAGGTGAAACACATTTTCATATGAATGGCTACGTACTTAGACTCGTTTTGGAACAGAGGCAAAGGGCAACTCGGAAATGGCCTATAATAACGTTGTCAGTTTATTTGTCACTGTACCAAAATATATCCCATGGTTTTGACGCTTTTGTCTCCATTATCTGCTCCGTGTTTAGCTACATTTCCACACGTGTTGGAGTCATCAGGGCGCCTTCCTGTACCAAACCCGATTCTGGAGTCACAGCTGTTGCAATGATTTTCGTTGTTACCAAAGATACCGATTCTTGCTTTTCGATTGGAACCCAAAACATTGAACCCTTCCTTGTTACGGTTGATCTGCAAAGAGGCCTGTGAACCAATCAGGGTCTTCCACGTGTTACGACCCAGTGAGGTAGCGCGGTATTGCCCGTCAGCGATCAATGAGTACAGAGAGTTGGCCGGGTCGCCCACTACCTCTCGGAACGAGTTACTTCATTGGTTCTTAAAACAATTGATAGCAGGTCATAACAATGCCCCTATCCCTGAATAACAATAGAGGTAGTGTTTACAGCGGGCGAATAAAAATAGAGGTTCCAGAGAGGTAGTGACTTACTGAGTTGGCCTGCTTGTTGATGACAATGAAGTTGATCTGTTGGTCGATCTTCATACCAAGACAAATCTTTTTGAAGGATGTGTTCCAGTAACTCGGTAACTTGGTCTCTTCTTTGTCAAATCCAGTCTTCCCTCCAGGAAGGCTGTACGCGTTTTTATCAATCCAGTACACCGAGTCATAATGAAAGGTCCTCTGAAGAGAAATTATTCACAACCAAACCTCTATTAAGCAGACTTCCTTTAAGCGATCATCCTCTATAATTGGACACAAATTCTCGGTAATCGTTCCCCATATTTACTGTTAATCAAATCTCTATTGGGTGCCCACCTCTATTAAGCGGACGCGGTCACAGGCTAGATTTTCCATCTGGCCATTTTTTTATAATGTATTTTATCTCTATTAAACGATCACCTATAACTAGTTAGATTACAATTTAATATTAAGACACGATGAAAAGCAAAACACGTCCAATTTCACTAAAGAATTTAAGCTACGTGTCCCAAAAACACAGGCAACATAACTAATTTCTTGCGTTATGTTGAAAGTATTGGCAAAGTGTTGATATTTGGTTTTGAGTAAAGACGCTTGCCTTACAAATGACATTAATTAAAAAATCCGATAGTCAGGAATGAAATTACTTAAACAGTACTTAGTTCTTATTTATTCAATTTTGGATTATTGTTTTTGGTACCAATAAAATGTGCATCCTACGATGAATTTTGCAGTTCTAGTTCAATTTTTGCCTCATTATGTGCTTAAGTTTAAGACACACCTTTTAATTAAGCGGTCAGTTGACCTCTTCTCGAGGGTGACTATATTACAAAAAATACCCCCGCTATCTCAAACTCGGTTATCTCGAACTTCACGCTAGATCTGTTATTTTTATACCTTGTTGCCGTCAATCTTCATGACCGGCGTCCATCCCCCATCTCCACATCCAAAATCTCCAAAGTGACAAAGAACGGGAGGTAGTTTTGGGTCCACCGTGTGATTAACCAGCTGACTTACGTTTGACCTATTACCAAGGGATTAAAAATCACTTAATTTTAAAAGTCATCATAGTATTGCTGATGCTGTTATAATTAAGGTGTCTCAATACAGATTTTTTCTGGACCATACCTAATAATTTCAATTGGCCGTTTAGCAGACTTTCCGGACACGGATCGATGTGAAATTTAAACCAGATATTGGAATTAGATTAAAGTTTGATATGATACCTTTTCAGGAAAATCAACATTTCCATGGCAACTTTAAACAGAAACGCACGAAATCGGTTAAACTTGAATTATACGCGAATCAGATTTGACGTAAAAAATCTAACACCACTATTATGGCGTTTTGAGCTCCAAACTTTAAAATAATCTTTCAAATGCCATTAATCAAGAACCAAGGATCAATGCTTGATTTTAACAAAACTTATTTTTCAGAAGTACTCGCCCTCACGACCACACTCTACTAACTACAAAACGCTTTTTTCTTAGTAGAAAACCACTGAGAAAGTTTAAGGAACTCTTTTACAAAATGCCTCCAACGCGTTTTGAATGTAATATGCTTGTTTACTTTTATTAGTAACTTACTTGTTTACGTCGTGTATGTCCTTACAGGATTTTGCAACATATGAAAATGAAAAATTAGGAAAAAAATATGATGGCGTAATGGCTAATGCTCTGGACTCCGTTTCATTGTGTTTTGTGATTGGGCGACGCTTTACTTTAACAGTGCCTCTCTCCACTCAAGATTATAAATGGGTACTGGCGGCGAACTGTTAGGCCAACCTCACAGAATTCTGGGGAGTAACATGCGATGGACTAGCATCCCATCCAGGGGAAGTAGCAATACTCCTAGCCGCTTCATGCTACAGAAATCACAGTTAAGCACCGGGAGCTATAAGCCACTTTGGCTTAAAAGGTTTTACTTTATATTTATACCCGGTAGTTTTACTCAAAAGCATTTGTACTTAACCGTTTAACCTAACCAAAAATCTGGGATCGAAAAAAGGCGTTCTTTACTTGAAAGTTTCAATTTAAAAAAGAATGAATTAAATACTCCATGTACCTTTTTCACAATATTCTCCTGTGAAGTTGTCTTGGCAAAGGCATTCAAATATATCACGTTTGTACTTTGGTAGACAGGCTCCTCCGTGTTGACATGGCGAGGAAGAACAAGGCGACTGCAAAAAGTTAGTAAATACGTAAGTAAGCAAGCTGTAGTAAGGCAAGCGAGCAATATTAATGAAGCAATCAAGCAGCATAAAAGCAAGCAAGAAAGCAAGGAAGCAAGTTAATGAGTATTATTGTTTCGCCATCGTCGATTATAAGTACATTTTATAAAAACAACTCAGGAAAATGTTGCCCACTTTAATGAAAAAGTGATGCGAAGTGTTCTTTCCTTTGTACTCCGAGAAGTTTCTGTACTTATCAGATGACAGTAATTCGCACCAAAGTTCTCCGTTGGCTCCTTTGGAGGCGGCCAGGTTCACAGAAAGGCACAAAGGATTGCTGAGGCATTCATAGGTGCAGTCAAAGACATCGTACACGGCGAATGTTCCAAGTCGTGACACGTTCAGATAATGGAACTTGTGTTTTGTAAAAACACGTTGTCGGACAGTGTGTAAGGCAGAGCGGGTATTCTCGTGAAGCGGTACTATGTGTGACCCTGTGTTAGCAAAAAAAAAAACCATCAGACTCCAACAATATATAGTACTTTAGAGTTGCTTGTCGATAGCAGAGTTAACGACATTGTATCTTTAATTAAGCAATTCTTAAAACTGCTATTCAAATAACGCCACGGTCGACTTTACTTTTAATGTTTTAGTTGTTGTTGTAATATTATTAGTAATATTTGCTTTTTATAGTTATATTTTATTTGAAAGATGTTTTCTGGAGTAATCATTATTTTGTATTAGAGACTATGAGACACTTAATTTCATTGTTTTCTTTTGTTTTAGTTTTGACTATATTACGCACTCAATGATATTGTTTCACGAAGTTAGCAATGATTTCATTGATAGCCTGTGAAACAATATCTAACAGTATAAAGTGCGTAATAGTCCAAACTGAACCAAAGAAAACAATGTGGTTCAGTTTGGACTATCTAATAGGTCTAGTGAAATGAATGAAATGATCATTGCAGTGTGAAAGCAATTTAAGCAATTGCATTTTTTAGCCTTGAAGTTTTTTTTTTTCAGGCTAAAATATGCAATTGCTTTCACACTGCGAGGATCATTTCATTCATTTCGTTATTAGGTCTTATTAAGCCGCAGTTTATATATGTCTTTCATTTATTCATTATAGTATTTAATAGTGTAATAGCTATTTCACAGTTTTACTTAGGTCAATTTAAATGATAGTTTGGATCAAGATTTCTCTAACTCTAAATGCAACTCTGCCCTATGCTATTTTATTTCGCTTTCTCTTTTTTAACTTTATTTAACCTTAACAGTGTTCCCGATTAGTTAATAAAAGCCAAATACCGTTGACACTAATGGGATAGTGAGGTAAACAATCCAACTGTGAATTATTCATACCGGCTTGTAATGTCGCGCTAAACTGAAACTTATCTATTTTGAATTTTGGTGTAAGAGTCACCTCATTTTTCACTAAATACAATTTTGGCAATCGACTTCCTAAAAATTGAATTACGTTATGACGTGAAATTCGACGATCTTGTTTTTTTTTTACCCACAAAATTACTTGCTTCTTTGAGTATCAGACATGCAGGAAAACACGAAAAACGACCAAAAGGAATGTTCCTAAACAGCTTTTAGAACTGGACTAATTTTAGAGGCGTTTAAGTCAGTTATTAGTAATTTCGTGTTGGTTTTAGCCAATGGGAGAAATTCATTGGACGCCATAAGCCTCCGTAAGTCATAACCTGCGTAGAGCACTAATTACTGGATGATGATAATGTTTTGCATTCTATGATGGTAATTGACAATTGACGGTCGGAAAAAGGAATATATTTCAGTTTTGAACAGCAAGTCAGTTTATTAATTTAAAGGTTTTTTTTTTTAATTTTTCCGTGCAAAGAAAATATCTGGCAAACATCTTCCTGGCCGATTATAGTAAAAATTTGTATTCTTTTCTTATGAATATATATATTTTACAACTGAACACACACGTCATAAGAAGGATCAAACTTTCCCAGCTAATATCATGCTTTAGACAACAAAACTACTATTTGTGTGTTGAAATTGGGGAATTGAATTGCGGTTCATTACAATAAAATTTGAATGAGTTTCGTTATGTCTTTCTTTATTCATTTCCAGCGCATTAACAAAGCCTGCAGATGCTCCTATATATAGGTACATTAGTCCGTAATCTATCCCTTGGACAATAATTATAAACTATTAGGTGGAGACTTAATGTCTCTGCTTCTAAATTTCAAGCACTATTCTAGGTTTACTTTTCTATTGAATCATAGCATTTCTAGTTTAGGTATAGATTTGTCTCGATAAAAGAGGAGTATTAACTTCAGTCGTTGTGCATTTTACGTCGTTAATTTAAAGTACCGACCCACCAAAACTCAGGTCGAGAAAAGTATTGATAGTTAAATAAAAAAAAAAAGTAAAATGCAAGCTGAGATCACATGGCTATCCGGATCATCTGCAGAAGATCAAGACATTATTTCTTATAGAGTGATTTAGTAGCAGCCAATTCCTACATGTCTTGCACCCCTAAGGCTGAAACTTTGTAGGAGGTGACCACATCAACTGCTGATTTATTACGCGAGTTCTTTAAAGCGTTACATATATCGAGAAATAATTGGAAAACATTTCATTGTATAAGGAAATATGTCAGAATTCTACTAAAGCGATTAGATTATTTGCTCTCTCTATTCGAAATTTCTGTGAAGCACTATGAACTGATTTTTTATCTTGCGGATGAACACTATGGTGTCACGTGATTAATTAAAACCAATTAGAACCGGAGAAAATTTAGTAGTGAACTATAATACCTCATAGAGATCTTGAGCTCACAATCTAATTCAGTATTGTTAATTCCAGGTAATACTCGGAAAAATTAAGACTTAACAAAGTTGAACAAAAAAAAATTAGGACCCGGTAAATAAAACTTATAAAACATGTTTTTCTTTCCTTTTTTCCCTTTCCCACTATTCCTTACACATACAATCTTCAGTTCGTGTATATCTCACCTCTTTGATTGAACTGAAAGCAATTCCACACTCACAAGCTGTGCGACAATGCCTTGAACATATTAACTAGTTACATGTCTACTTGACAGTAAGGTTTTTCTGCTTTGCCTTCCTCTTCTGTGCTAGTTAGTGAATAAGTCAACTAAAACGAGACTCCAGTTTAAAAAAAAAAAGAAATACATGAAACAGGTGTTTAACAGATTAGCTATTTCACATTCTTGTGTTATTAATATAATTGTGATGAAAACGGTAGGACTGTTCGAGTGTTATTTTGTGCCTCAAACCGTTTTCGTTGTCAAATTGTCATTGTCGGATGTGACCTTAGCTTAGGCTTATGTCACATCCGAAAATGACAGTGCCAACAATGCCGTTTGTTATTTCATCGCTTTTCATTGCACCAGAATATATCCCATGGCTTTGATTATTTTGTCTCCATTATCTGGTGAGTAAGCTGCCACGTTTCCACACGTGTTGGAGGTTTCCGTACCAAACCCGATTCTGGAATCACAGCTAAGGCAGTCCTTTTGCTCGTTACTAAGAATACCGATCCTTGCTCTACCTAGAACGTTGAACCCTTCCTTGTTACAGTTAAGCTGCAAAGAGGCACTTGAACCAATCAGCTTCTTCCATTTGTTACGGCCCAGTGAGGTGGCGCGGTATTGCCCGTCAGCGATCAGTGAGTACAGAGAGTTGGCCTGTTTGTTGACGACAATGAAGTTGATCTGTTGGCCGATCTTCATTCCAAGACAAATCTTGGAGAAGGGTGTGTTCCAGTAGCTCGGTAACTTGGTCTCTTGTGTGTCAAACCCAGTCTCTCCTCCAGGAAGGTTGTATGCATTTTTATCACTCCAGTATGCCGAATTATGATAAAAGGTGTTCTGAAAGGAAAACGAAAGAATTTAGTTATACATCATTTCAGAATCTTATTCATTTTTTAATTTGTTTGATTTATTTATGCATTTATACGTGGAAAACAAAAGGCTGCCATCAAAGAAACCGCAATAAAGAATTTTGCTTTAACCGCACACGAATCAATGGATAAAAACGTTGTTGTTGTTGATTAAGGGACGCTTTGTTCAATGATTTTATTTTTAAAAGTTGTGCAACATTTACGAAAAATTTGTTTGGAACAGTTGAACGTTAGAGTTAATTAATTCAGCGGGTATTGTAGTTACGGGCTAAAATGGATTCAAGACTGTCTGACTTTTTAAGACAGTTGGAACGCTGTACTGTCGTAAATTGTAATAACGTGAATTGTAACACCTGTCGTAAATTGTAATATCAGTTGTCGTGATTTGTAATAGCTGTCGTAAATTATAATAACAGTTGTCGTAAATTGTAATAATGCACCTATCGCAAATTGTAATAACATGCTGCCGTAATTTGTAATTGTCTGAACTGTCGCAAATTGTAATAGCACCATAGGGAGCCCAGACAAACTGTTTGTGTGCACATTAGCATTTCTGTGTGCATTAACATTTTTATAGCAAATGTATAGGATTTACAGAACTGCTCGCAGAATTGCGTGTAATAACGTAAAATATGAACAAATACATGCTAAATAAACGTAAGTTTATCTTACCAGTTTTGTGGTGTGGCTCTATTAGCTCGAAATTGCGAATTTGAGCGGTTTGAAGGATTTTGCGTTCGCTGCTTACTACACATATAATTATAATGAAAGGGTGGAAACTCCAACAGCTCCAAATTCGAACAGCTCCAGCGCCGAGGCGATTTTCGACCAGAAAATCCCGTCGCACAGCTTTCAAACTGAGCAACATGTAAGAAGGAGGTTTGAGGAATCTTCTCGTATTGTTCGATCGAAAATTC
The DNA here is from genome assembly GCA_963693305.1 of Meandrina meandrites. Taxonomy (NCBI): domain Eukaryota; kingdom Metazoa; phylum Cnidaria; class Anthozoa; order Scleractinia; family Meandrinidae; genus Meandrina; species Meandrina meandrites. Next base: position 32,720,040 of record OY855909.1, read on the forward strand.
CTCCAAACGGCCAAGAGCTAGCCTTCGAACAAAAACGGGTAACCAAACATTTTAAGCCGTCCGAATGCGTAGCGACAAAAAGTTGTGCCGAAGGGAATTTGGTATTCCCTACCCTCTTTCTGATTGGATACAATTAAACAATGGTCGTTCAAGATTTCGTCCCATGGATAGGTGGGCAAAGGCAAAATCAATACTCACTAGCATGGGTAGTGATGTCAATGGTCCGACACAACCCAAGGACCCTTAGATAATTACAAGACGAAAAATAGAGAAGCGCGATGATGAGTACGTTGCCATATTTGTATGTCTCGAAAACTTTTCTTTAAACTCGCGATCTCCTACATTTTGTCTGCTTATAGCTGGCTGTGAGAGACGTCGTGTTCACAGAGTTCGAGGGGTTTTCCCGACCTGTCTGTCATTTTAATTAGAACGAAAAAGCACAACAATGGGCTCTGCACGGGAGTTTCACATCTAGGTGCGTTGTTTAATCATCATGTGCAAAACAACGAGTTAAACTGAAAAATTTTGATGAGTTTGTTCTCCCACTGCTATAAAATATTTCTTTTTTTTTTGACAAAATGAATGCTGTCTCAAGATCTTTAGAGCTAACTTCAAAAGTTGACGACATACCGAAAAGATCAGATGCTTTCTCGATTCTTAAGTCAATTTGAATATTTTATAATTACAACCGACGACGCATAAAAATATTAACGACGCATATTATTGATTACGTTGTCGCCGTCGTTATTGTGTAAGGGTCCTTGGGTTGTGTCGGACCATTGACATCACTACTCATGCTAGTGAGTATTGATTTTGCCTTTGCCCACCTATCCATGGGACGAAATCTTGAACGACCATTGTTTAATTGTATCCAATCAGAAAGAGGGTAGGGAATACCAAATTCCCTTCGGCACAACTTTTTGTCGCTACGCATTCGGACGGCTTAAAATGTTTGGTTACCCGTTTTTGTTCGAAGGCTAGCTCTTGGCCGTTTGGAGGAATTTTCGATCGAACAATACGAGAAGATTCCTCAAACCTCCTTCTTACATGTTGCTCAGTTTGAAAGCTGTGCGACGGGATTTTCTGGTCGAAAATCGCCTCGGCGCTGGAGCTGTTCGAATTTGGAGCTGTTGGAGTTTCCACCCTTTCATTATAATTATATGTGTAGTAAGCAGCGAACACAAAATCCTTCAAACCGCTCAAATTCGCAATTTCGAGCTAAAAGAGCCACACCACAAAACTGGTAAGATAAACTTACGTTTATTTAGCATGTATTTGTTCATATTTTACGTTATTACACGCAATTCTGCGAGCAGTTCTGTAAATCCCATACATTTGCTATAAAAATGCTAATGCACACAAAAATGCTAATACGCGCACAAACAGTTTGTCTGGGCTCCCTGTGATAGCACATTGCCTTGAGAATTAGGAATCATTGAAAAATCTCATTTCCGTTATCTATAAGGAATAACAGTTAAAGATCCCCTGGCATAAATTTATTTTACTGCTTGATATCGTCATGAGGGTTATCCAACATAATTAATTAACCATGAAAGTTAAAATATAGCTTCCATTTACTCCGCAAAGCTACGCCGAAGAAAATCAGTGCATTGAAATTACCGCTGTTGCAGTTTTGTTTGTGTAATTGCCTTTGTTTGACTCAGAAGCCGGGAAGAAGTTTTCGCCATCCCTCTTTTCTCTCTTGTCCGCCATGATCCTCATGTCTTTAGAACCATCAAGTACGTCATTTCCAGTGTAATTTGAGCGTTTGGCCGAGCGCGAAAAGGAACCACTTCGAATTGCGAAATCCAAACTACGAGGCTCAAAAAACACTCGAAAGAAACGCTTTTGACCTCTTAAACCCTCTTTTTGTGTTAATTAAGATATAAACAAGCAAATAAAGCGACATTTCTTTACGCTTAACAGTAGTTAAGGCGGTTCTTCTTTCTTTTCTCTGCAGAAAAACAGAAAAACAGCAAACTTGACTTATCACATTTAACGCTTAACACTCCGTGCTAACCTTCCTGAATTTTTTTTATGACTATTACGCACTGACTGGTAGATAGTGTTTCACGGGTTAAATGAAATCACTCTAATTAATGCACATTTTTATTATAAAAAAAAAAATGCCGGAACCTCTTACTGACTCCCTTCGCTGTAAAATGCTTCCAATTAATAGAAAAACAGATTTCCAGAGTTAAATGGCCAAATTAAAATATGATAATACTGCGGGTTATTACAAAACACGGCAATGTGCTATTACAATTTACGACAGCTCGGAGCATTACAATTTACGGCAGCATGTTATCACAATTTGCGATTGGTGCATTATTACAATTTACGACAACTGTTATTACAATTTACGACAGGTTTTACCAGGGTTTTCGTTGAGGCCGGAGGCCGAACGTATCGTCCGGTCATTTCCCATTCCACGTCCTGTACTTTGACGCCAAAATTTGTTTTTTTAGTATTATTATTATTTTTTTTACTATTAAATTTCTGTTTTGCTGAAGCATCTCATGAACTTACTGACTAGAGGATAACAGAATGAGCAATTAAATTCTTCAAAACGGCCACATTACTCATTTTTCTTTGCTTGTCAAGCGGAATATTTTATTGGTTTCCATCTTCATTTAAGGCTGCGCTGGACCCTTGCTCATTAATAAATTCATTAGCAATTTATTTTGACGGGGTGTCATGTTGTAAATGTTTAATTCTTCGAATTTTGAACACCGATTCCTTCAAAACTTATCAAGGATAATAGGGGTTGATGGAATTTTATCATGATTGTCGTTTTACTGAGAGATGACTGTTTACTTTGATGTTACAAGCTCTTAAGTGTTAATCTGCAGATAATGCGATTTTGTGTCCAAGTTTCCAGCTAGAATAGCGCACCAAATTAAACGACTATATAACCTAGTGGTAAATCACAACCTCTTTTGTGTTCTGGTCAGAACGAAATTCTCGAATTCAATAATTACTAGGAGTTATTGGCTCCTAAGAGGGTAAAAATGTGAAATCTAAACTTTGAAACGTGCTATCTTCTTTTGAAAAGGGATTTTAAAAATCCGTTTTGACCAGAACACAATAGAGCACACCAAGTTTATGTTCCCTGCAAATCAAGTCATGAAATTCTGTATCGGTGGAGAAAACTTGGACCCAAAATTGCAGGTTTTGCCGCTTCCGAAGACCTACCGAGTCAGTGTTTACAATAACGTGTGCTTTATTCGAAGCTTCGAATCTAATTACTGTATGCTGAATTATGATAATTCCCTACGTTCCAGCGCACAGGACACAAAGCGGAGAACAATAACATGTAATTACTTATACAAAGAACTTTAAGAAATATATTTTCATGAATATTTCGATTGTTGTCGGCTTCAGTCGTCGCAGTTCGTGCATACTCTTAAAATAAATGCATACATAATTATAGCAAGGGTCCAGCGCGACCTTAAACGGAATTGAAGCCCTGCCTGTGAAACTGAGAAACGCTGGAAACGGCGCTTCTGAGTGTTCTATTTTAAAAATTTCCTGGGGGGACATGCCCCCAAACCCCCTGGGTGCTTGCGCCTTTCGGCGCTCGCGAGGTGCCGAAACCGCCAAGAAAATTTCACGTCTGGTGCTTTCACAACTATGTCCGTTACTTTACAAAACTATTGAAAACTCTGGGTACAATTACAATTCACGACGTTTATCACAATTCACGACAGTACAAACGCGCTATCTCGAACTCGCTTACCTCTAACAAAAAGCCATTTTCGTTGGACTTCGTCGTATTTTTTCAGTCATTCACTATAAAAAATAACCCCTGTTATCTCGAACTCAACGCTGTGCCTGTTAATTTCATACCTTGTTGCCGTCAATCTTCATGACCTGCGTCCATCCCCCATCTCCACATCCAAAATCTCCAAAGTGACAGAGAACGGAAGTTGGTTTTGAGTCAATATGGAGCGTAACCAGCTGACTCGCGTTCGACCTGTTGAAAAAAAAAAGACGTCTTTTACCAAGGGATTAAAAATAATTTATTTTAATAACCATCGCTTGCCACAGTCTAAAGCTTTTAGGGCAGTAGATAGATTTTGGGAGTTCTGGCTCATTCTCCCAAATTTCCTTGAATTCATCGAGGATTTTCTCGGAAAACATACTTTTGAGACACTCGAGGATTTTCTCGATTTATCTCCATTGATTTTTCATGAGTATCATCCTCTCAAATATTTATGAGAAAATGAAATATTAGCTTAAAAAGAATAAATTGAATACTAAATGGATTCTAACAAGCGAGATGTTAATGACCTGAGTGAAGAATTAAAAAAACGAGGGTTTAAACAACCCTCATCAAACAAAATTATCACAGTTGACGAATATATGCAGATATTAAACCACAACTATAATGTAATTATGAAAGAGATTCATAATTACACCACAACTCCTCAACCAGGCTCTAAAAATGAGTTAAACAAAATGCTTTTATAAATATAATCAATGGAAAAGCAAACAGTAAAAGAGTTAAAGGCCCTCGCCAAAGATCGAGGTATTAAAGGGTATTACAGATTGCGTAAAGCGGAGTTAATTAAGGCGTTAAGTACCGATGAGAGTGAAATTTATTACTCAGCGAATGAACAGACTGTACCGGAGATTGATATACCGATTCCAACACCAAAGAAAAAATGCTCACATGATAGAGTGAGATACCAATGTAAAGAGTGTAAAGGTCTTGGAATCTGTGAACACAACCGACGTAAATCAAGTTGTAAAGACTGTAAAGGTAGTGAAATCTGTGAGCATAACCGAATGAGATACCAATGTAAAGACTGTAAAGGAAAAGGTATATGTACTCATGGTAAACAAAAATCTTTCTGTAAAGATTGTGGAGGGTCACAGATCTGTTATCATGGTAAAAAAAAATTTTTCTGTAAAGGGTGCGGAGGAAAAGGTATCTGTCAACACGGTAGACATAAGTATCATTGTAAAGAGTGTAACGCAACGCAGTGACTCTATAATTAAATATTCACAAGTCTGTTAACATTAGTGTTCATAACGCGTATCACGTTATGAACACGTGAAGAACAAAAGATTACATTCCTCTCTTCCCTGACAACATCGAAGCCTCGGAAAAAATTTTAAAATTTATCTCTGACCCGCTGGTTGTTAGGGAACTCAGGAATGCAATCTTTTGTTTTACACGTGAACAGTGATTGTATGTTAATCAGTGTCCACGTGTAATGATTACCTCATCACATGCTTTAATCTATGCAAAGCATGTGATTATTCATCGAAACATATACCAAGCTAATCCGCCAACGACAATCGTAATCACCGCAAGATTAATCTCATGTTTCGATGTCTCCTGTTGAGGTTTAGTAGACGGAGTCTCATTCTTCACCTCCTCAGCCTTCTTAACATCAACCCTCTTCTTTACAACCGAAGTGTGAGGTAACAGTACCTTACTCTTTCCGAGGTTATGTTTTACTCCGACCGGCACGCTCTTCGAATTAACATCTGTATTCACTCCCAATTTCATGGACGGTTCGACACGTTTCAGTCTATTGTTATAACCGATCGTACTCTCCGTACTGATCACCATTCTCGACGGCATTAACCACGTACCGGGAGAGACGGCTAAATCCAACTTCACTTTTGCCTCCTGTACCGCCAGTTGAAATCTCTGTACACTCTTACTTATGTCCGGCTGTTTTATCGCATCCTCTAATAACACGAGAAACTCTTGTCGAACCTCCTGCGCACTTCCTGTGTTTCCGAGAATTCCGCTTCTTACGTTCACCTGTGAACCCAATACGCAGTAAACAAGCGCTTCGATCGATTGATTCAGTCTCGCCTGACCGGCGTTCGTCAATCCGTTAGATACACGAGTGAGAAAGTACTCATAACCATTATCTATATCATTCAATATGTACTGCAGAAGATTACCTTTCGATCCCTCTCCTCCCTCATCGCTGAATTTAAAAAATCCGGGATAGGAAGATTTATGGCCTGCCTTAGACGGTCCTACGTAAGAGACCCAAATGTAAACAGATCCTAAACCGTGATTCTCTCCTTTATGACAGCGAAAGTCTGAATCGGTAGGAATATTAAACTCTTTGCAGATCCTCTTATAAGAAGGAGTGTCGTATCTGTTGTCTTTTTCATTAAAGGGTGGATCACCGGGTAAAGCGATAGAACTCTGTATTCCCCCCATCTGAAACAGGATTCTCCTGATTGTGAAGTATACGTGAAACCAGAGAATAGCTCGTATCTGCGGGGGAAGTTTGAGTTCACTGTCAGTCACGTCGATTCCTCCAATCTTCTCCTCTAATAATAGACGCAGGCTTACCCCGCAACCTGTCGTTGCACACCAGACAGCGAAGTTAAGCTGCTGCGGCCAATACCGCATATTAGGTCCGTTTAACCATTCATGGGACTCTTTTGAAGAGGTGTGTTTAATCACCGTATTCGTAAATATATCTCTGACAGGTACAGAGAAAGAGTCTGTAGGCGTAGCGAATATATCGAGTCTCTTCAACTTCTCTCTCAAGTCGAGGCTCTTCAGCGGTCGGTTCTCACCGAAATCGATCGCGGGAATCGGTAAAGAGGGATGAGGATTAAGTGTCAACTCTAAAGGAAAATCCACGGGAAGACCCAACGCTTTTTTCATCTCATAGGGAAAGTACAGACTGTACATGAATTTACTCTTATCGAAGACTTCATACTCTGAACCGTCCCTTCCGACGAATTTGACATGCTCTTCTTTATTCTCTCTATCGTATTTTTCAAATACTCGTCGGAATTTAGACAGGACGGCATGGGGATACCGTTCGAGAAATCTCTTCCACAGAGATTTATCATCATTACTCATATCTATTTATCAATCATATCTTTTTAAATAAAGTAAGGATTATAGGGAGGATCTCTGATAGTCTCATCTCTCGATAAAACTATCATACAGTTACAGCTCACTCTGGATGGGCGAGTTTTTTTAATATCTCTGCACGAATATTTTCCTCCATCTTTTTTACATCCACCTGCGGTGTTGTATGCTTTATGTTTTTTTCTCTTATCAATCTCTTCATCTCATAATACTTCTCATACTCAGATTTTATCAGAACGAACTCTTCATGACTTATTTTATTATCTGTCAACGATTTAGAAACGACGTCCTTTATCGTGTTTATCTTCGCTTGACAGACAGAGACGGTCTTCTCATGCTTACTCACCTTCCCGGATACAGCTTTTGCAAGACTCGCTGTCGCTACGCTAGTCAAGGCGCAGACACCTCCGACAACGCCTAATGCGATAGAGACGGGAAGACCGACTCCGGTAAGTCCCGTTCCCAACCCTCCACCGCAGAGAGCGACAGACAGAGTTCCGCTGCCTGTAGACAGATTCAAAAGAGCGCTCCTTGCACGCTTATACTTTTTGTATATTTTTTCACAATCCTGCAGATCCTTCTCGAGAAGGGATAGCCAATCTGCACACTGTTTCAATCTGAAGTTATCTCCGGTGCCTTCGGTTGGCAACTGAGGGTATATCTCTCTATAACTCTCCATTTACTTTCTCTTATTCTTATTTTTAACCTTCTCAACGAAGTAGACAACGACAGCGACTATCAACAACCACGCATTCTTTGCGAGAAAACCGATGGCCTCACCCGCTGTTTTAAAGATGAAACTTGCTATCGCACCCACCATACCGGGAAGTATCTCTCCAAGTTTCTTTCCGATGGCTTTCAGACCGTTACCGACGCCTTTACCCAATCTCGACAGACCGCTCTTAAGATTAGATACGATCACACCGATGACAGCGCCCACCGCTGATAGAACAGCGAACGCAGTGAAACCGTACTTTTTAAAGATAGCCTTCACTCTATCTCTGATTGACATGCGTTCCTCTATCACTTCGTTCTCCCTCTCCAGATTCTCTATCTCTTCTCTCTGCTGATCAATGTTACGATCGATGTTCTCTCTCTGATCATCTCTTGCATCTTTACGTGAAGACTCGAGATCTTTGACTTTCTCTCTTCGCCTCGTTATCTCATTCTCGTTAACCTCGATAACTTTCTCCGCAGAGGGTCCGAGACTCTCTTTTATGGTCTTCGGTAATTTTTCATTAAGTTCACCATCCGGTTTAAAAAGAGGGTAACGCTTACCTCCCTTTCTTTTCATTCTTACGACCACTCGATCATACTCGTCAATGTCAGATGTGAAAGAGGAGTTGGCAGGATTGACCTTCGGATACTTCTCTCGGATTCTTTCCCAAGCGTCATCTCTTCTCTCTTCTCTTCGTATAAGCGGAGTGTTCTCATCCCAATTATCAATAAAAGAGGTCTCCTCTCGGTAGTTGGGATTGTCGTAACCTCTTCTCGATGTCGAGGTCATCGGTATCGATTCTCCCTCATCGTCGTCACCGGGATCAACCGGGTCAAAAGGATTATCTCTGTCACCTGTCTCTGTCGGGTTTACATCCATGATTCTTTACTTGATAAGTAAAGAATCTTTTAAATTATTTACTTTACAAAAATTTACTTGCAAAATAACCCAACGCCAACATCCCTCCTCCGACGTAGACCATCTCACCCATTCTCTGGTCATCACTCGGTCTGTAGTAATCAGAGAGTTTGGGTTCTTGAAGAGAGTAATCAGGATGTGTCTGAGAGTAGAGTTTAAAAGCCTCGTCAGTGTTCGAGAGATTCTGTAAAGCCTGATGCTCCTCATCCCTCTGCTGATTATACCAATCTAACAGTCTCTGTCTCTTCTCTTGGTAAGCTGCGTAATCTGCTTCATAATTTTCCAAGGCTTTATCGTGTCGAATTCTCTCCGTGTCCGTATCTGATCCGCTCAGATACTTTGCCAAATAGGATCCTCCGACGAACGCTGTCGCGTTCAACACAGCTCCACCTATCATTAACGCAATGGTCGCCATTTATTATTAATAAATAGATAAACCTTTATCTATTAATGACACAGATTCTTTATCTTATTAAGATCGGTAAAAACTTTATTGAGTTGGAAGAATTTTCTGTTTCTCCAAATACTCTTTCAAGTACATACTTCCTGACAGAACGGCGACCCATTTACCGTAGTTGACAATGCTTGATGATGGATCGTTTATGAATGATTCTTTCATAGCCTTCTTCGCAATGTATCCGACTCCAGCCGATAGACCTATAAGAACGGATGCATCAGTGACGGTCTTCACAAGTTTATTCTCTGACATTTTTACTCTTCAGAGATTATCTTTAAATAGATCTCACAGAAAGGTGTCATAATCATTCCCCTTTCTCTTCTCCTCTTCGATTCTTTTCAACTCTTCTTCTCTCCTTATGATCATTCGGTGATTATACTCTCCGCATTCACACACTCCTCCACCTTCGGGTATCGTAAATCCGCAGACGCAGTGTTCTTTCGGTGAACGAAACGTAAGATAAATACCGAAGGCAATGATGGTCATTATTAAAACCTTACCCCACATTTTAAATAGGGGAGTAAATCTTTAATCGATCTTATTTATAAGTATCATGCCGAACTTTTTATACCCCTCTCCCAAACCGTCAAATATGGTTCTGGCATCTGAGGTCTGTATAGACAGTTTTGTGTCTTTGTAAATATCTAAAACGGAGATAAAATTATACGTTTTCCAACCCCTGCCTGTGTTGGGTACCGTGATGTTAATATTATCGCTCAGACTCAGGAAGGGTGCGGGATTCAAAATAAACTGAACAGTTCCGTTATCATCCTCTGACTCAGTCTTTAATCCGTCGATCAGAGATATTGAGTAGACTCCTGGATTCTTGATTATTATTTTCTCATAGTCCTCCTCATTCACAACGAAATCAGAGGGATCACTCTGTCTGGTGTATCGAGTATGATCCTCTGTTCCGTTTGCAAAGAATTTGATAAAGCTATCATTGTCGTGTTTAAGATAACCTTTATAAAAGACTTTTTTGGGAATAGACTCATTGACGTATGTTCTCATCTCACTAATCTTTCGCAGGGTGATCGATTCGTTTTTGTCAACGGTTCTGTTGACATAATTGACATTCACCGCGTGATTGACGTCTTCGGGTTCAGGGGTCTTAAGGTTATGTATCTCATTCCCTCCCATGTTGAGATCTCCCTTCCTGATGACCTTATCGTCGACGTAACTCTTGTTGACTGCGTCTCTGTCACCGACGGGATTGGCAAGGTTTATAATTCTCTTCAATTTGAGATCGGGATTCTTCGGAGTCTTCTCCTTACTCTCTATCGCTCCTTTCTTCGAATTAAGGGAATCGATCCTCTTCAGTATCTCCTCTCTCTGCATATAATCTTTTAAGTAAATACTTCCGGAGAGGATGGCTACCCATTTAAGGTAGTCGATCACACTTGTTGAGGGGTCATCCATATTGATGAAGTAACCGAACCCTGAGGAGATACCTAACAGAACGGAGGCGTCATATATAGTCTTGAAGATCTTCTCTTTCGACATTTATCTTAAGAGAGAAGATCTTTAAGAGGCCGTCTCCCTTAAACCGTTCCACTCGATTTTGGACTCCAAAATAGTTTTCCTTCATATTCCTGTCACAGGTAGTCCTATCTATCCTTACTACTAAAATGCAGTTAAAATGATCAGAAAGTTTGTTTCTCTCCACTTTGGAGCATTTACCGATTACCAGTGTCAAGAAGTGATGAAACGGCCATTTTTCACGAGTTCTAACACAGGATTTTAAACGTTCGTTAAAAATACTTCGCGCCGATAAAATCCCCAAAATTTGTACACATTCAGTCAATTTTTATCCGTTCTTACTGCTGACATGTCATTTGGTTGCTTTCTTGTTCAAAATCGGAAGACAACTACAATATTTATAGAACACCTTCAGTAATTTATGCGAACATCGCGAAAATATAGTCCTAAATCTTGCCTTATTTTTCACTTGTGGCAAATAGATCAGGCCTAAATTGCCATTCTAGTTTTAGATTAAGACCTTGTCTGTTGAATTATGAAATAAAATCTGCGGCACAACGCGATATTGAGAAATAAGTTCGAACGAATTCTTGGCTATTTTCACGGATCAAGTATTGCGTGACACACTTCACATTCCAGTCCGAGTCTTGTTGCCTGACACTTTGATGCTTTGTTGATGAATATTTTCCGCCTAACGACAAGGGAAAACGCATTAAAGTTCTACAAATGGCAGCCTTTTTTTCCCTTGTTTCGGTAAGTTGAAACCAAATACGGCGTTTCGTTTCCTGACCATTAAATATTATAATGATAAGTCGATTCGTGTCCTTCGTGATTATATTTACCACTCACCTTGTTGACCTTGTAGTTCCTGATGACATTATGAGAATTTACCGCTGAAACTTTCGTGGTTATCGTACACAAGCACAAGTATGGTACTCAGTGGCTACAATGATAATGATCCAGTAGGTCTATCTTGAAAGGAGAGTCGATGACGAAAAGAGATTTGAATAAATCCTCCCGTATGTAATCATTCAATACTTGGGTTGCGTTACCGCCCGTGGTGGAGAGAGTGGGGGAGGTGGGGGAGGGGGGGGGGGGGGGGGGGTTTACTGGGATTACACAATAAATTGCGAGTGCTGCGGTTCTAAGATTTTGCCGCTATTATAGGGTAAAGGACACGATACCGAGCGGAGAGCGGACATTAAAATACGGGCAGCACGATTTTGAGGTCTCTGAAGCTTTGATGACTTGCTCCATACACCAATACAACAGTCAAAGCGGGGCTGGACTAAACTATTATATTTTAAAATTTAATCATATATTAAGAAGTGCACGATTTTGTATTCGTTTAAATTAGGGATCAAACCAGGATTGCACTCCCAAAAGGTGCAAAGGGGATCCTTTTCTAAAGGACTGAGAACCTTACTTAACCGTATGCCGCTGCACATCAGGCTGTACAGGTCTACATAGCCCACAAAAACGAGAATGCCTCTGGGCGTTCCCGTTTGCAGTGATAACGCAATTCACCATGCTTACCTAGAAGGCTAACTTACAACTTTCGAACAGATACACGAAAGAGTACTGTGCAATTGTGATAGCGCTTGAGTTTCACTTCGTTGCGAACACCCTTGAGCGACATTGTAAATAGCTTTTTAGGAGCAAGGAGCTAAAATAACATATCGCTTGTGCAGTAGCAGTAGTGTGCACGATATTCGCCCACGGGGACCTTGTCGTGTCGCTTAGTTTGGATGATTGGGAAACTCGTGAAGATTTCTTATTCTTTACAGTTTCGCAGGTAGGTCCCTTGAGTCTGAAAAAAAATTGTCAAGTTCTGTTTTCCAATGTTACCGACTTGTGGCTTGACAACACTGGCACTTAAAAAATGTGCAATTGTAGTCAGGTGATAACATAAGACCGTATTCCACGAGAACAACTATCCATCATCCTTCATAAACAAATGCGACTGATCGCTGTCTAAACCATTAACTGATTAACAAACTATTGGCCTCGCGGTACTTCTTTATGTTCAAGATGTTTCCGAAAAGATTTAAGACAACGACAGGTTAAAGTCGTCTACAAACCGTTTAAAACTGTTAACAGTTGATTTGATGTTCGGTCTCCTGTCACGTCCACGAAAACAATTAGATGTAAATATTGTAAATTAGTAACGCAGGTTCACATCAGCCAACGGCTGCCAGATTTTTAACCTGCGAGACCATTTTTTTTTAGAAAAAAAAAATCATCAGATGGATTTTAATACCGTCAATAAGGCTGGATATGGGGCCAATTTTCACGAGCGTCTCTTTCTGGCAGCCTGGTTGTCCATTAAGGATCTGCACTCAAGGAACGACCACATAGCTTTTCCAGAGGTCTACAAATCAGTTGGCACGCACACGAGTCTCGAGAACAACATCGGCCTTAAATATCCAATACGTATTTATGTTTATCACTCTGTGACTATTTCAAAAGGGGAAAACTAGTACTAAAGTCATGCTAAACCATTTTGAAATCTCCTGTCTCGCCAAATGTCGAAAAGCAGAGTTGGTTTGTTTTGTTTAAGAAGAGTACCAGTGTTGGTTTCTTTGTGGTTTGACACTGAATGGTTCTTTTATGTTACTTTCATAGACGTTTCGGCTAATGATACCCTGTTAGGGGGGAGGGGGGAGGGGGGTTCAGTTATCCCTTATCCCTGTAACTCTGGGCACAGTTATCCCTTATCCCTGAAAGTTTCGACAGTGTTATCCCTTAAAGTGTCTCTGTTGGAGTTTTTCCCACAAACAAAAGTGATAAAGTGAAGCCTAGCATAAATTTCCCAACGAATGCAATATACATATCGTCCTTTCCTTGTCTTCCTTTGAGAATAACTGTTCTCATGCTTCGGGAGTCTAATGCTACTGCCGGGATAGTGAATGTCTTTAATGCTTATCTTTACGCTTCCTTTTTCTTAGATGTATTGTGCTTAAATTAGCTTCGTAGTATGCCAGTGCAGCCCACATTGTAGGACATTCAAAACCGCTCTTTAGATAATAATAAACAAGTTCAGGCACCGATCTCCGCGTCGTTTAGGGTTACATTATATACATCGGTTATAAATTGTAATTGCTTCCATCACAGAGTCAATGGATTCTGCTTAAAAAAGCATTTAGCGTTCGACATAAAAGTAGCGCTCTTTTCCTTTGGTTATCCTCTATCTTGTCTGTATAATTTTGAATAGAATAAGACATACCAATTCAAACATAATTAATGCAAAAAAGAAAACCGAATATGCTGCGCTGAAGGAAACAACAGCTGTGGCTTCCTTAGATGACGAGAGAGGTTCGGAATCAGTAAGCATTGCAACCTAAACATTCCTGACGTTCACAGAGATGACACAATGATAATAATGATGATGTAAACTATATTCAGTGTATCAGCTTAAAGTTCAGATCAATTGGTTCTTGGGTTTGGTAGCAGGTTAGAATGGCTATTTTGGTTTTAGTGTTAATGTAAGATAGTAAAAGACACAATTTGAGCTGTTTTTGTTCATGACTGAGCGTTTCCCTGATCTAACTGCAATTAGCTGCAATTAGCTGCAATTAGTCTCTCTAACTCACTCTAAATGAAAGGAAAAAAGGAAATATCGGAAAGCATGATTATAACAAAAACTCTACAAGGCCGTTTTCTTGTAATTTTTTTTATTTCTCAACCCTTCATTTAATTTGTCCCGAAATGACCAAAATGGTCAGCTCAATTAAACAATAGGTGACAAAATTCAATCCTTGACATCCGAGTGGTGCGTCAACGAACATTTTTGAAAACGGTCCATAGACATTAACCGCCACTACCCAAAAAGATCTTGAATTTATAAATTTCGCGAGGGTTTATTTCTTGAAGTTATAAAGCAGATAAACAACATGAAAGCTAAAAGTCTAACTCGACGCAATGTCTGATCTCCCAATATTCATTATTCGACCGGGCGGAAGTCAAAGACATGCTCAACGCCAATGGTCCTGGTGACATTGATAGTTTATTGATATTATGAAATATGGATCCTAATCAGCCAATTCTAAAAATTATGAAGCCAAACGAAACTTATTCGCATCGAAACTTACCTATTAGCTGAGGTTCGTCCTGTAGAAGGGGTAAAGCCATTCTGAATTGCTCAGATCGTGCCGGTGTCGATGGAAAATATCCTGCCACATGGAAATTCTGGTTCCGCCATAAGCCGCTTTTTGCCGAAACCGCACGATTTCAGGTAACGAAGAAACAAAAATATCCTTCTCTTCTATTTTTGTTGACAAATGACCATTTCAATGTTGGTTTCTCATCGCCTTGTATGTAAATACATGCCGTAACTTCATGCATGCAGCATGGTGTAACCCCAGTACCCCCTCCACCCACCTCCCCCACTCTCTCCACCACGGGCGGTAACGCAACCCGAGTATTGAATGATTGCATACAGGAGGATGTATTCAAATGTCTTTTCGTCATCGACTCTCCTTTCAAGATAGACTTACTGGATACTCTTTCGTGTATCTGTCCGAAACTTGTAAGTTAGCCTTCTAGGTAAGCATGGTGGATTGCGTTATCACTGCAAACGGTAACGCCCAGAGGCATTCTCGTTTTTGTGGGCTATGTAGACCTGTACAGCCTGATGTGCCGCGGCATACGGTTAAGTAAGGTTCTGAGTCCTTTAGAAGAGGATCCCCTTTGCTCCTTTTGGAAGTGAGTGCAATCCTGGTTTGATCCTTAAATTAAACGAATATAAAATCGTGCACTTCTTAATATATGATTTAAAATATAATAGCTTAGTCCAGCCCCGCTATGACTGTTGTATTGGTGTATGGAGCAAGTCATCAAAGCTTCAGAGACCTCAAAATCGTGCTGCCAGTATTTTAATGTCCGCTCTCCGCTCGTTATCGTGTCCTTTATCCTACAATAGCGGTAAAATCTTAGAACTGCAGAACTCGCAATTTATGGTGTAATCCCAGTCTTCCCCCCCCCCCCCCCCCCCTCCCCCACCTCCCCCACTCTCTCCACCACGGGCGGTAACGCAACCCGAGTATTGAATGATTACATACAGGAGGATTTATTCAAATCTCTTTTCTTCATCGACTCTCCTTTCAAGACAGACCTACTGGATCATTATAATTGTAGCCACTGAGTATCATACTTGTGCTTGTGTACGATAACCACGAAAGTTTCAGCGGTAAATTCTCATAATGTCATCAGGAACTACAAGGTCAACAAGGTGAGTGGTAAATATAATCACGAAGGACACGAATCGACTTTCATTATTTAATGGTCAGGAAACGAAACACCGTATTTGGTTTCAACTTACCGAAACAAGGAAAAACAAGCTGCCATTTGTAGAATGTCAATGCGTTTTCCCTTGTCGTTAGGCGGAAAATATTCATCAACAAAGCATCAAAGTGTCAGGCAACAAGACTCGGACTGGAATGTGAAGTGTGTCACGCAATACTTGATCCGTGAAAATAGCCAAGAATTCGTTCGAACTTATTTCTCAATATCGCGTTGTGCCGCAGATTTTATTTCATAATTCAACAGACAAGGTCTTAATCTAAAACTAGAATGGCAATTTAGGCCTGATCTATTTGCCACAAGTGAAAAATAAGGCAAGATTTAGGAGTATATTTTCGCGATGTTCGCATAAATTACTGAAGGTGTTCTATAAATATTGTAGTTTTCTTCCGATTTTTAACAAGAAAGTAACCAAATGACATGTCAGCAGTAAGAACTGATAAACATTGACTGGATTTGTACAAATTTTGGGGATTTTATCGGCGCGAAGTATTTTTAACGAACGTTTAATATCCTGTGTTAGAACTCGTGAAAAATGGCCGTTTCATCACTTCTTGACACTGGTAATCGGTAAATGCTCCAAAGAGGAGAGAAACAAACTTTCTGATCATTTTAACTGCATTTTAGTAGTAAGGATAGATAGTACTACCTGTGACAGAAATATGAAGGAAAACTATTTTGGAGTCCAAAATCGAGTGGAACGGTTTAAGGGAGACGGCCTCTTAAATCTTCATAGCATCCCCATCTTCGGTACGGGAATCTTTGATTGTTGAGGTCTTTCTATCACAGGTTGTACTCCCTGACGATCGTAAGTGGGTGGTTTCGTTAAGGGAGGATCAACCTTTGTGTCTTTTCTGTAACTCATAAACATATTCAATGCGGTCAAGCCGATACCGACAATGGAGATCGCGGTTGTGAAAGAGATCTCAGGAATCCATCCATCTGCTGTGAGATCTTTACTCTGCTCGTCTCTATCCTCTTCCTTCTCAGCATCACGTTTCATCTTCTCTTTCAACGCCTCTTTAGCCCTTCGGTTATACTCAGCGAGTTTCTTTCCTGCGGCGACCTTCTTGGGATCTTTCTCTTTTGTTTTAACGTTACTCTCAATGGGGGTCTTAGTGATCTGTTCAACATCTTCTGTCATTTTAGTAATGTACTCTGTTGTCTTTAAATCAACTGAAACGGTTGATTTAAGTTTACGCTGTTAACGAGAGTTTACACTGGTATAAATATAAGATCATCCTCATCCATAAAAGCCCCGTGTTTCTGTACCTGTTTCTTACTCATATTTATTATCACTTCCCTTCCTTTCTCTAAAGCGATTGTGATTATTTTGAACTGTTGTTCAGTGAAAGAGATGAGATCATTACCTCCAGAAAGATCCTCATGTCGGAATCTTATTGATACAGCTTCCCTATCACAAATGGCTGAAAGAAACTTTTCTCTCTGTTCCTCAGGGATGTTCACTCTGTGTTTAATGTAACGCACAATGCTGGGAGCGTTAGCGAGTACCTTCTCTTGAGACATTTTTATTTAATAAGTGATGCAAATTCTTTAAATCATTTTTCCACTATTAAGCTTAAATCAACCGTTTCAGTTGATTTAAGTTAACGAGAGTTTACAACGGTGAATAGAAATAATCATCCGCATCAACGATTTCGTGTTTCTGTACTTGTTCCTCACTCATATTTATTATCACTCCCCTTCCTTTGTCGAAAGCGCTTGCAATTCTTTTAAACTGTTGCATAGTGAAAGCGATGAGATCATCACCTCCCCAGAGATCCTTGTGTTTAAATCTTATGGAGACGGCTCTGTTGTTATCAATGGCTGAATAGAATCTCTCTCTCTGTTCCTCAGGGATGTTCACTCTATAATCAACGTAACGCACAATGCTGGGAGCGTTAGCGAGTACCTTCTCTTTCTCAGAGATGTTGACTTTGCGAACTAGCACCTTCTCTTGAGACATTTTAATGAGTCATTATAATTCTTTAAATCATTTTTCTACATACTGATTAACCTTTATTAATCAAGCCTAACACCCTCTATTATCAATCTTCCGATAATAAAAGGCTTGAGATCCCAATAAGTAATGTAGTGAGGTATTCTTATTAAGAGAACTCCTTCATCTCTGCACATCTCATCCTTCAAAGAGTCTTTCATAACTTGATACTCGAAATCACCCACACATGAATGAAAGCAGGGAGTGAACCTCGAGTGCTGCGCACCGTCGTACTCGAATGCTAAACCTTTACCGAGAGGAGTTATAACGTCAGGGTTATAACTGCACTTCTCTTCATATACTCCGAATGACATTTTAATTAACTCTCAGGAAATGTTTAAAACAGGTTCCGCGGTTGAATTGGTTGACTTAACATATTATTCAGTCACTATTAAGAGTCATTGGAAACCTCCTCATTCTCCTTAAAATTCTCCTCACTCGGTCTTAACTTTACGTGCTTAGCGACCTTAAAGAGTCCGCTAGCTAACGCTACCAATCTTCCTCCCTTCAGTACCAAGAGACCTGCAAAGTTCGACAGTTCACGTTTAACAAGATCATCGTTCTTCAAATCTTCATTCAATGCCTCCACATCATCCACGGGAATGACGTAAGAGATAAGAACGGATGCCGCAGAGATGGCTGACTCTACCAGACCACCGGTCACTCTCTTTCCCATGACAGTCTTATAACGATTGAAGTACTTCTCCACCTGTTTCGGTGAGAGTCTCTTAATATCTCCCAGACTCATCGCTTTACCTAGAAACTCCTCTGTCGATCCGAGGGAAGCGAGTATCGCGAGTGACTCTCTCTTCACTTCGAGATCGTCTTCCTCATCGAGGGTCTTATCCTCTTTAACCTCAGGTATCTCTTCAATATAATCTTCAACGTTCACCATCTTTATGTTTAATCACACTTCTTTTAAACCGGTATTTCGAGATAACACTCAAACGGATATCTGAGGCAGAGACAGAGTCGAGCGTATCTCTCTGTTTTTAACAGTTTAAGAAATATTCTCTTTGTCTCCGTGTCAAGATCTCCTCCGTAATCATCAAACAGGGTCTTCATTCCGATTTGAGAGGGATTGTGAAAAGCGACCACGCAGGCGACGTTCTCTCGGAAGGGTTTCGCTATCGAGGTCAACTGCTGTGTCAACACCCATACACTCAATCCGTCGTGCCTTCCCGAGAAAGCGAGGTCGATAAATTTATTAGAGCGATTCTTCAGGTCTTTTGAGACGGCGCAGTCATCGAGAATTAAAAGGGTGTTCGTTCCCGAGAAGAGATCTGACATTGTGGACAGAAGATCGTTAATCTCTTCCGAGTTTGATGCATCCGGAGAGAGGATAAAGAAGCGTTTATCACCTTGGGCAAACCCGCGATATGTCCGGTTTTTTGCATAGGTCGGACAGATAAGAACAATGTACTCAAAGACTTTGCGGAAGGGTCCTCGGAGCTGTTCGATAAGGTACTCTGTCTTTCCGCAGTTTGTTGGCCCGGTTATGATCATGTTAAAGGGAATCTTACCTCGTAACTCATTCATTTATTTATTAAGCGAGGGATTTTTTTAATACAGGATCGACTTCAACTCTGTGTTCATGATCTCCATAAATGCGTCAGCGACCACGAACATGTAACAGTTGATTTTTCCCGTTCCACCGACCTTCCTCTTGATCTCAAGTTTCACTCCGTCTCGTGTTGTGTTTATGTGAAGGCCTCCTCCGTGAATACCGTTATCATAGAAGGTTCTCAAATCGATCCATAGAGCGAACTTGTCTGTGTAGAAATCCTCTTCCTTCACCTTGCCTGATCCGCCCATTCGTCTCTTGATCGATTCCCAAAAGTCGGATGGTACCATCCCCTTTGAGAAGAGTCGGTTGGGCATGCCGTCGATGTTGATGTTGATCGATTTAATGTCAGGATTTACAAACTTCTCAGAGTCTCGTTCTCCCTCTTTATAATCCTCTTCAAACAGACAGAGTATACCCGTCATCGACTTTCTCGGAAGATTGACGTGCTCGTTAATTACGCTGTCGTTAGGTTTTGAGATGGGAAAACTTCTGTGAAGGATTACGTTTTCGTAGTAGAATCCTTTACCAGCCTTATAGGAAGAGGCGGCCTCACGAGACAAGTATTCACTCGTGATGCAACGATACTCCAACTCAATGTTCGTCAATTTATATGTCGGCGGTGTTTTCTCCTTCTCTTTGTTATCGTGATTCACGATCTGATCGACCTTCGGTATAGTGATCTCAAACAACATAGGATGAGGAAGAGCTTTCGGATAGAGAGCTCCGTGATCACTGAGTACGGTATGGTCGAGAGGTATAACGTACTTTTCGTTGTGAATTGTGGCTAGGGTGACCTCCTTTGCGTCAGTTGTGCTCTTATCCCCTGCGTTCGTTCGAAGTTTTCTCATATTCTCGGATGAGATTCCCTGTTTTAATCTGTCCTCTCTATCCTCGAAAAAGAGATCATGGTAGGTCTGAAATAGATCGTATCTCTCTGTGGTCTGAAGTGTCTCACCTCCGAAAGAGACCTTGAGTTGGCAGACAAGGTTTCGACCGACGTTATTCACGAGGGTGTTGTTTGCATGACCACCGACTTTCAGGTTGAATAGAAGTTTGACGCTTCCCGGTACGATTACCACATTATCAGAGACTTTGGGAATGTAAATACTGATCGTCTCACCGGGATTCGCTGATGATGGATTAAATGTGATCCTGTTAAGAGATGACTCCGCCTTAAGACCGAACGGTTCTCTCGTTACTCGGTTCGGATTGATAATCTCGGATATAGCGTGCGACATTTTAAAAGAGAGAAAGATTATTTTTAAATGAGTAATGTAAAAACTAACGTTAACAACCTTATGAGAAAAATATACTACAGTCCGGAGGGTTATTGGAAAGGGTACTCTGCTGTATCGAAGTTGGCTTCCACAGCTAAAGTTAGTGAGAGTGAGGCGAGAGATTGGTTAGAGAGACAGGCACTTTGGCAGATATATCTTCCTCCACCGAAGTATTTACCGAGACCTCATTGGAGTGTGAGTAGACCGAATGAGATTCATCAAGCGGATCTTCTCTTTCTTCCTCACGATAAGGTGGGAAGAAAGACCTTTCGTTACGCTTTGGTTGTGATCGATGTTGCCTCGAGATATAAAGATGCTGAGGCGTTAACATCGAAAGAGAGTCAAGAGGTAGCGAAGGCCTTTGAGAGGATCTATAAAAGAAAACTTAAGAGACCTTCTCTTAAGTGGCCAAAGACACTGATCGTCGATCCTGGTAAAGAGTTTATGGGTTATGTAACGAAAATGATGGAGAGACACAACGTAAAGATACAGAGAAGCGAAGCGGGTAATCATCGAGCTCAGGCATTCGTTGAGAGAGCGAACAGGACTTTGGGAGAGAGATTATTCAGTCATCAGTACGCGCAAGAGATGATCAGTGAAGGGAGATCACGAGTCTGGGTGAAGAGGTTGCCCGCGGTCATGAAAGCGTTAAACTCTTCGGTAATCAGAATCACAGGAAAGGAACCCGATAAAGCCCTCGGTTTAAAAGAGGTAGAGATTAAACCATACAGTTACAAAAGACCTGTCGGATTAAAAGAGAAGAGGTTGCCCTCAGGTGTTCAGGTAAGGTATCTTCTCTCTCCCGGCGAGGATGAGGGAGGAGAGAGAAGAAGAGCGACCGATCCGATCTGGAGTATCGAGGTCTATAATATAAATCGTGTGGTGATCTCTGCAGAACAGCCTGTTTTATATTATCTTCTCGACGGACCTAAGAGATCGTTTGTGAGAGAGGAGCTTCAAGTCGTTTTGACTGATACCGAATTGCCTCCTTTATGACCGTGAGCGAAGGTGTGAATGTTATCCTCTCGTATTAATCTCTTATCATCGAACGGAGAGAGAGCGATCTTGTTAACCGTCTCTGTATACATGGTGTGTAGATGACTTCTGATCACATTCATCTTTCTCATAGCGGGTTTATTATCGAAGAGGCAGTCTTTGTAATCGTTAAAGGTGATGGTCTTCTTTATCACCGCCTTCTTCACTCCCTTACACTTCTTCTCTTCGTAAGACTCTTCTACTCTGCTCGTTCCCTCGCAAGCGTCGCTGACTCTGTATGAGTAGAGTTTTGCTCTCAGGCCGACAAACTCTGCGATCTGCTTTCCTGAGGCCTCGTCTTTAAACATGCCGATGACCTTCTTATTTACACCTGTGAGAATACCGCTTGGATGATCTTTCGGGTAATTACTCGTGTCAAACTTCTCTTTCACATCGGAGGAGATGTCTCTGTAAAAGTCTTCCGTCTGTATCTCATAGGCTAGGCTGTCCGTGTCTGTAAAGAGTAATTTTGCTCTCTCTCCGTACTTGGGTTTGATGTAATTATAGTGAAAATCGTACATCAAGGTCTTACTCAGGTCGAGGATTGACATACCGAGGTAGACGGGTTTATTAAAGTATAACTTCACCTTCTTCATATGAACGGCCGCAAGATTTTTTGAGAAGATTGTGTGATGTTGATAATTCGGCTTACACGTTAACTTCTTTGCCTGAGATTCTCGAGTGACCAATCTTATGTCGACTCTGTTTCTGATGTTCTCCATAGTCTTACCGAATACGGAGTTATTCATCAACTTGAAAAAGTCTTTCTCAAAATCGTTCTTTGCCTTCGCTCTGAGATCGGTGTTAAGATCGATATAGGGCTTTAGCCACGCACACTCTGTGAATGTGATCCCTCTGTGAATCTTGGTGAGTTTAAGACCGAGAGATAGATAGAGTTTGAGAGTTTCGTGATGAATAACGTACTTTGTCTTATCGTTTAGATTTGGGATTAACTTCTCAACCTTATTCACGGTTACTCTCTCCGGTGCTAACGGATAGTCGTTATGAAGGTCGTGAAGGTGTTCAGGATATGTGAGGTCGACCTCAAGTATGCAGGGCTGATTTTTCCAATCCTTCAACTCTTCTCTCTTCATCCATCTAAAACCTTTAGTCGGTAGAGGTTTACACATTGCCCAACCGTAGAGATTGTTTGCGTCGAGATAAGAGATGAACTTGTTCGGTTGATCGGGATCGTAATCTTTCATGTAAGGATTGTTTGCCTTTCCGTATCTCGTTGAGATCATAGAGACTCCCCCTCGAATTCCTTTCTCAACCATCATCAACATATCGTAGTCGGTTAATAACTCCAGTTCGACCTTTGTGATCTTTAAACACGCATCCCAAGCAAGTCCGGGCGCTGTGTAATAGAACATCGGGTGGGAGACGGTAATTATCAAGGCAAACATCCCTGAAGTTTTCAATGACGTCAGAGAGCAGAAGAACATCACTCTTAAGATAGAGGTCATGATAATCTCTCATGGTCTTCATTTTAAAGGTTTTCCAAACATTCTGTGCGTGCAGGTAATCCTCTTCTGAGATTCCGCTATCATTCAATATGGAGTGAAATGCATCCTTCGGTGGAAGGTGATCAGCAGAGAGTCTGCCGAAGTTATCAAACCAATCGTAGGGAAAGACACCCTTTCTTTTGATAAGGTCTAACTGTTCACCTTCATAAAATTCTGTAAGATTTTTGAAAGACTCTTTCGGAAGATTCTTCACCAAACTGTCGAGGCTGGCCGCCATAAATTTAAAAGAGTCGATGAATCTTATGTCACGCTTTACCTCAAAGATTTTTCCTTCCTCATCAGTGAATTTATCAACAATTATCTGCTTTGTAAATGAGATGTACTTCTCCTCGTTATTGGGTATGCAGTTTATCTTTCCCTCTGATTTACCGAGGTTTTTGATAAAGAGATGACTGTCGTAACCGGAGAGATTGTGAAAGATTACAGGATAGAATTTGGGTATTTTAAACTTTAAATTACATTTGTTATGAGCCGCACCTCTAAACTTACCGGTGAGTTGACAATGGTCGCGGACCTTTTTTTCTTTTTTATCATCAGTCTTTTTTAATTTACCCTCACAGATGTGACAGTGAGTTGCCTTTTCATAGTCGATCTTATCCTCCGGTGTCATCACCATCTCTTTAGGGATTTTAAACCTGTTATATATCTCCTTGATATCCTTCTCCAAAGACTCAATGAATAACTGAGGGATATTATCTTTAGGAGATTCGGCTGTGTACTTTACAAGCTTCTGTGATAAAAGGTTATCATCAAAGCATTTTATAAGATAACTGAAACCTGAGGGTTTATGCTTTTGATATCGGTTGGTGAAGCTTTTGTTATCGTTGGGTTGGCATGTGTCTATCTTCTCTGTGAAGCATTCAAAATCTGCATAGACAACAAAGGGAACTCTCATCTTCTTATGAAAATGATTGAATTTTATATAGACGGGAAAAGTTTTCCCTTCATCGTCTACTCTGATCGGCATCTCAATCTTGACAGCCTCGTTATTCTGACAGTACTCTTTATGCTTTTCTAGTGATTTCTCTGAATGAAACGAGTTTAAGCATCTGTAGCAGAAATGTCTCTTACCGTGGTGCTTACTAACATCAGAAGATAAAAGTCTCGACATGTTTTTGATCCAGCAGAAGTGATTGTTCTCTTCGTCAGCGATAAGTAGAAGGTTTATCACCTGTTCACAATTCTGTTCATTCTTTTTGCTTATTCTTAAAGGGTAAACGACCCTTTCATAACCAAATACATTTATTGCGTAAGGGTTATTATTCTCAAACTTATCTATCTGTTTAAGTGATACAGGAAACACAGTACCTGCCCAGTCAAACTTTTCTGAATCTTCTCTCATCCGTTTGCTTAGTCTCTCTGCATTTTTCTTTTGAGGAAACACTGCTGAGGTTACTGCCCATTTAAAACACTCATTATCATTCTCATTCTTGACGTTGATGATCGCCTTTTTCATGTATAAACTACTTGGTAACTCAATATAAGAAGAGGCAGACAGAGGATTGAAAGGGTTAATGTTTATGTCAAGGTGTTCGACTCGATCGAATTGCCAACCGGAACCTCTGTTATTAAAATTCTGAATCAATTCAAAGATTTTATCTACCATATGATCGAATAATTTAGAGAGATCAGTTGCCTCTGTCACAATCTCCATTTTTGATGCGAAGGAGTATACATTAATATCGATGTTACCTGTGGCGGGATTCTCTTTGGTAAACTTTACGGTGAGAATTAACTTGACTTTGATAGATCCCTTACTCTTTATGAGATCTATAACCCTCGGTTTTACACTGTTCATAAACGTCTTCTCATCCATACCGTCCACTCCGTTAACTCTGAACGTTTTAAAATAACCCTTTATTGCTGTCTTGTACTCTTTAGGTGTGAGATGATCCTCTTCAGGTGAATTTACATCCTCAATGGGTTGACCTACTTCTTCCCGCCTTCCGAATATACTGTTCACTCTCTCCTTCAGGTTCTCGACTCTCTCATTCACTGCGCTTTTGATAGGTTCAGGGATATAATTTAATAACCAACCTGTAAACCTGTTTATTACACTCTTTACGGGCGCTGTTAAATCAGATGCAAGATTCCTCATCTGCGTTACTCTCGATGGAGCTGGAATCGGGATATTAACCTCCGGTATTGGTTGATTGTTAGAATCCATTTAGTATTCAATTTATTCTTTTTAAGCTAATATTTCATTTTCTCATAAATATTTGAGAGGATGATACTCATGAAAAATCAATGGAGATAAATCGAGAAAATCCTCGAGTGTCTCAAAAGTATGTTTTCCGAGAAAATCCTCGATGAATTCAAGGAAATTTGGGAGAATGAGCCAGAACTCCCAAAATCTATCTACTAGGGCTCACTTACGGCCCGATAGCTCTGAAAAATTTATTTCTATAACTTTTAAATCAACTAATTGCTTTTTAGCTTTAAGTTATTTCCAAGTATGAGCCTGTAACGTCCAAATAAATAATCACTCAAATACCACTACTCAGGAACAAAGGATCAACGCCAACGCAATTTCCCAAGAAAAAAGCTATTAACAAAGCTTGACAAACTCTTTACAGAAATGCTTCAAATTAACGCGTTTTGAATATGCTTAAATTTTTATGACTGACCTGTATACGTCATGTATGTCCTTACAGGAGGGAGGACCTGAAAATGGAAATATTTAGAAAAATTGTTTTACTGGACAGTTTTCCTCAAAAAACATTTGATGTTAAACCGTTTTAACCAAATCAAAATCTCGGAGAAAAGAGAAAATGCTCCATGTACCTTTCTCACAATATTCTCCGGTAAAGTTGTTTCGACAAAGGCATTCGAACATGTTATGTTTGTAGATGGGTAGACATATTCCTCCGTTTTGACACGGCGAGGAAGAACAGGGTGACTGCAGGAAGAATTAGTACAGGAATAAGTAAGTAAATATTTTATCGCCGTCATTGATTATAAATAACCCACAAATACAGTTCATAAAAACAGCTCAAGAAAATGTTCCCACCTGAATGGAAAAGTGATGCGAAGTCTTGTTTCCTTTGTACTCCGTGAAGTTTCTGTACTTGTCAGAAGAGAGTAATTCGCACAAAAGTTCTCCGTTGACTCCTCTGGAGGCGGCCAGGTTCACAGAGAAGCACAAAGGATTGCTGAGGCATTCAAAGGTGCAGTCAAAGACATCGTACACGGTCAATGTTCCAACTTTTGACACATTCAAGTAATGGAACTCGTGTTTTGTAAAAACATGTTGTCGGAGAGTGTGTATAATAGAGTAGGTATCCTCATGATGCGGCAAAATGTTTGACCCTGTGCAAGAAAACTTATGTCAGAATCTAACAATTTATAACAAATATATATTTTTTGGTGTTAGTTACTATAGACGAGTTTACCACACGATTTTTATAGGTATTTTAAAAAACACAACACAACACAACACAACCACGCCAAACAACTCCTCAATCGACTCATTTTTTTTTTTTGAAATACCGCACTTTCTCTTAATCGAATATTTGTCGTCTGAATTATTTTTAGAAAAGCAATTACTTTGCAATTCAAGAATTGCCGCTCAATGCAGAATCATAAACTTTTAAAAAGTTTCTTTATTGCTGTTAGGGCGAGCTTTTTTATGATAAAAGATCAAGATAAATAAACGCATCACAGACGTTTTTCAGCCGAAATTGTGGAGTTTACGTATTCTAGCCATTTCTAAATAAATAATTATTTTCTGGTTATAGTATAAGTGACCAAAAACAAATGAGACAATTCAACCCTGCAACCACTTGTTCCCGTTCAAAACCTAATTCTTGGTTAAATTATGTCCTCGAATGAAAAAGAAAAGTAGAGTTTTGCTGGAGAAGTGGAGAACGCGGGAAAGTGCAAGGCTTGTTTTATCTTTAAAAATTTGAATAAGCAATATTGAAGCAGAAAATACTGTAAAAAAAATTGTTTTACTCAATGCAGGTGAAATTTCAGCTTATTAAATAGAACAACTGTTAAAATTCTGGCCAGCTCATTGGCTACTCTTTGACATCATGAACTACGTATAAGATGGTCGGTTGAAAATAATCGGTTCTGCAAAAGAAAACAAAAATATTGCTCACAAGCACCTCATGACGCCGTTTTATTATCTTTGCAAAACTCAAAACGCAAGACAAAAACAAACCACTTGTGCATTTCTAAAGGTTATGAATACAATAAAAGAAAATTAAGACAAATTTCGCAGGCAGTTCTATTAAATAGAGCAGACAGCCCAAATGTCGTGTATTAACTATTTATATCTTTGTTTTCCGACAGCCACGCTATTCAAAACTTAACCTATCTGTATTAGAGGTTGCCTATATACCGAGTTAGGATTTCGAGTTGGATTCCAAGTTAAATTTTCGAGTTGGATTTTTGGCCTGGATTTTCTAGTTTGCTTGTCGTTAGCGCAACTCTGGTTTCCACTCCAGCCCTGTTTCCTTGCCAGTAACTTTCATTTGTGGGTTAGGGCTACACTATGTTAAATACATATTTATGCTTATAGCATATGTACTTTAAAAAAATTGCTTTATTCTCTCGAATTCATAACTCGTAAGTGAGTGTGCCTCATATCTGTTTTTAGTGTTGTAGGAAGCCTCTCATAGTTTTTATTCCCCCTGAAACAACGTGATGCGATACAATTTGTACACATTTTGGCAAAATTCGCTTCCTATGCCTAGGGAAACCTACGAGGACCAATTAAAAAAGATATATATAGGCATTGCTCGTACTGGAATCAGAAAAGAAAGCATAAATAATACAAAATAACTTTCTTGGATAAATATTATTCAGGTGTAAACGACCAAAAAAAAATCCTTAACAGAACTGGACTAACTTTGATAAATTAAAGGTGAAATCAACTGTGGGAAATTTGGAAACACAAATAAAAATCCATGGTGTTTTTTGTTACCGAATGTCAGGTACAAGCGGGAATGATATTCCCAGAGCAACAAAAAGGACTGAACTTACCTTGCGAACATGTTGCCTCTAGTATCAGATCAGACGACACGAACAAAATGAAGCAGATAAAAACAAAGAGCATGGTGAAAGGAAGTGTGATCGCGAGAGCTGCCCAAGTTATGTTTAATGCCAACAGGAAGCTCTTCAGGTTCTTCTTCGATCCGCCACTGCTTTCCTCGCAAACAAACGTAAGACGTTTAAGTCAGTTATTAGTAATTTCGTATGCGTTTTTGCATTTCCGTGTTGCTTTTAGCCAATCGAAGAATTTCTTTGGACGCCATCTGCCTCCGTACGTCATAGCCTGAGTACAGACATCTCTTATTCCCTTCAAAAAGTATAGCATCAATGGCTAAATTAAGCTTTTCCGTATAAATGAGTCGTTTTGTATATATTGATGGTAACTGGCAATTGACAGTCGGATAATAGAAATATATATATATCAGTTTTGATTAACAAGTCGAATTTTAATTTTGGAGCTTTTTTCTTCTTGCAAATAAATCTTCCTGCTAACGTCCACCCGGAACCGATAATAGTCAACATGTTTATTCGTTTATTTTTTTTTATGAATAAATATTCAACAACAGGACACACACGGGTCACAAGAGTTTAAGAAGGATCAAATTCTCCCAACTAATGCCATGCTTTATGTAAGGTGTATTTGTGTGTTGAAATTAGGGACTTGAACTGCGGTTCATTATAATAAAATTTTAATGAGTCCTGTTAATGTCTTTCTGTTGATATGATTTAATTTCAGGTGCATTAACAAAGCCACAATAAGCACTCCTATATATAGCTGCATTAGCCCATGGTCAATAATATTAAGTGTAGTATTATGCATCAAGTGGAGTCTCAATGTCTAAGCTGCCCTACGTCTAAATTTCACACAATTCTCTACGTTTCCTTTTTTATTTAAACTGATAGCATTTTTTAGTTTCGATATAGGTTTTTCTCGACTAAAAAGGATGTATTAACTTCAGTTGTTATGCATTTTAGGTGGTTACTTTAAAGTACGGAAACCTACCCACCAAACTCCTGCCGGGATAATGGTATAAAAAAATATGATGCAAGCTGGATCGTCACCCATCGCTTCTCCTCTCCTTGAATAGGGTGTCATTTTTCGGGTTTGAGCCTTAAAAAGGGTATCACTTTTCGTTTTCTTTATCCTTAAATAGGGTCAGGGTTTAAGAACCTTCGTGGCACATCCCTATCCGAAATTTATGGGAGTACCCCCCCCCCTCCCCGGGAGGTGACCACAAACGCTGCTGAATAATTAGGCAATGCAAACAATAATCATAGGGTGCCATTCCCATTAGCCTGTTCCAGGTGCTCGGTTTAATTGGAAGCAGCTCGAAGAACTGTTTGCGCTTATCGCTCCAGGCAAAAAACACAAATCCACGGGACAAGCTACTTTCCCATAGAAGTTCAGAGAGAAATTTGTACGAGAAATCGTTTTAAATTACTCGCTCCCTGCTTCAGCATCCCTGTTTATCAGACCTGATCGAGAAACACGCTGAGAAATGACTCAAAGGGATCATTTTTTGCCTTATAATAACGTGTCAAATATTCTTTGCGGATCTTCCACCATCATGCAATTTATTCGCAAAGCCTGTCAACCGAACGTGCTCAAATAATTTGCTGAATACGTGCTTACTAAGCAAACTCATGTTCGACTTCTTGATGTCGTCTTTCTAGTTAAACTCTACCGCTAAAGAACTCGACATCAAATGCTCCCTGATGAATGCCTTGTCTATAGACGAAAATTAGAAGACCGCTCAAGTGCTAGTCTGACTATAGGCGCGTGCCAAATGCGGAAGATTTTGCTGTGGGGGAGAGAAAGCGACTGGAAATATGCTTGAGATCGATTTTGAGACTAAAGAGAAAACGTCAGACTCTCTTGAGCCGAAAAGAGACTGGCTGTGGCCTTCAGACCTTTCCCTTCTAATCAAAGGGAAAATTAAACATCTCATGGTATTGTTCTGTAATACTGAATTGGGTGGGCGAGACGATATTATTATATTGAAAATAGACTGATCATTGAAGGCTGACGCCCTGATTCTCCAACCTCGTTCCCAGGACCTTTTCCCCGCCCCCAAGCTAGGGAAAAGGTCCTGGGAACGAGGTTGCCTGATTCTCATGAATATGTAAAGATCCATGCAGTTTAAAGGCATTGTGTGTGAAAATCCATGATATGAAGTGAAAAAGGCTTGATTTTCACACATTATTCATATCATTTTCATTCCTATTTTACAGTTATTTCAAATAGTTATTTCACATGTGTACATGTGAAATAAATCCATGTGAAAGACGTGTGAACGGATATATGAAAGTCGTGAAAAGCTTAAACATGTGAAGGTTGTCATCCATTTCACATACATTTTCACACACATTTACACACACACATTCAAGGACCGTAGCATGCAAAAATAATAAAACAAAAAAAAACATGTTCACGTTCGGGCTAAGACACTATACCAGGCACACTTCACGTAAATTCAACTTTTTACTTAAGGCGGGGGTACACCTGAAACCTGTTTTTCCACTGCTAAACTTGGGTTTAATGCGAATATCTCGTCTGCGTTTCAAGCAATCCAGAAACTCTATGCTCGTTTCACAAAGCTATGATAAGCGGTGTTTTGTAAATTTTTTGGTGATTTTTGGGGATGTTTGGAAAGAGATAGTTTTTCTCAAAGGATTAGTAAAATTTGGAGAAATAAGAAATATTAAGGATTTAATGTGATTTTAAAATTAGAATTTGAAGTTAAAATTAGTATATGGACACCCAAACAGTCCCCTGACAACCTGGAGTGCTCTTGCGTGGGGGTCAACTGTCTGTTGGTGTTTCAAAAATAATTTTCTTTCCTCTATCCCTTCCTTAAACCTCTTAAAATTTCACTCCAAATCGGGTATACCCCCACCTTAACCATTTCAATTAAATGGTCACACTACACATCTCTTCCGTCTGGCGAGAACTTCATTTCTTCCTTGTCAAGACTCCTCAGCATGGTAGAAGCAAGTAGAAAAAGCAGAAAAATCATCAATCTTGTCCTGCTTTTTTCATCAAAAGCAAACCCGCAAGTTGCTTTCAGCCCGGTTGTTACTTTACTTTATACTTTAATCATTTTCTCAAAAACATACATATAGTACGAAGCAGAGGGGAAGACCAAAAACAGGAACAAGTTCCCTTACAAATGGTCACCCAAAAAAAAAAAAAAAAAAAAAACGAGGTTGCCTGATTCTCATGAATATGTAAAGATCCATGCAGTTTAAAGGCATTGTGTGTGAAAATCCATGATATGAAGTGAAAAAGGAAAGTGATATGAAGTTGCAAAGCGTTTAGTAATTGGTTGTACGCACACGTAAAATTTCGGCCCAAAACGCAGAGAGGTGTAGTGATACCATTGCTTTTAAATGGTTTATCTTCATAGCCCGAAGTTTTATTGAATAAAAATGTAACCCATTGCAACAATGTGTACGTCGCCATTATCTGTGTTGTATCTAGCCTCGTTTCCACACGTGTTGGAACCATCAGGAGACCCTCCTGTACCAAACCCAATCCTGGAATTACAACTGCTGCAGTGATTTTCGTTGTTCGCAATGAGACCGATTCTTGCTTTTGCATAGGAATTATCAGCTACAGCATTGAACCCTTCTATGTTACAGTTGAGCTGCAAAGAGGCCTGTGAACCAATCAGCGTCTTCCACGCGTCACGACCCAGTGAGGTGGCGTGGTATTGCCCGTCAGCGATCAGTGAGTACAGAGAGTTGGCCTGCTTGTTGATGACAATGAAGTTGATCTGTTCATCGATCTTCATACCAAGACAAATCTTGGAGAAGGGTGTACTCCAGTAAGTCGGCAACTTGGTCTCTTGTAAGTCAAACCCAGTCTCCCCTCCTACAAGATTGAATGTTTCCTGGTTGCTCCAAAGGTTTGAATCATAGTGAAAGTTTTGCTGAAGAAAGAAATGTTTTGTATGTGAGTGATAGAAGTGGAAATTAGGTTAGCTACTTCATGGCACTATGACATCTTGGACTTATGTCTTTCCCGAGCTAAACCTGCGCGTTAACAGCTAAAGACTGAAGTATTTTATATTTATTACGTTTTGTCCACTCATCTTCATGACCAGCGTCCATCCACCACCTCCGCATGCTCCAAGGTCAGCGGTCATATGACAGTAGACCGGAAGTTCATCTGATCCAAGCGTCAGCGGGTAGGCCTTGTTATTGTCAGCCCTGAAAAATTAGTACGAATGTTATGTGAAAACCCATTTAACGCAGCGTAAAAAATGAATTATGTGGGTTTGTCTCCCAGTGTGACTCATAGTAGGCCTTCTTTTCTAAAGGGCAACACGCGCCGTGCTTCATCAGGGCTGCATTTAAAGACAAACGCTTGTCGTACGTCTGCCTTCCGAGACTTTTACTTCAACAGAATAACTTTGATATGGAACAGTTTACCTAAAAATATCAAGGATTCTGGCACTATAAGCTCTTTTAAAAGTAAACTTAAGTCATTTTATTTTGCTAGGCTTTTAAATGTTTTTGATGGTGACAATTTTCGTTCTTTTAAATTAATTTGTCCTAATTTGTCCTGTCGCCGTGTTAATATTTTTTCTGTCTGTACTTGTTAAGTTGATTAGTATATTTTAGATTGTATTTGTGTTATTTAGATTATTTGATTTGTAGTTTAGTCGGGTCAGGGAAGGGTTTTTTCGGGATATTTTTTAGGGGGGGGGGGGGGGGGGGCTGGGTGTGGGTGTATTAACCAAGTAGGGGACTTCTGTCCTATTGTTAAGCACCTGTACTTGTGCGAATCCATCAATAAATTTTCTTTGTGGTGTAATTTCACTTGATTATTGAAAATTTTCTTTCTCCTTGGATTATTGTCGCAATTGATTTTTTTTTGTTAGAAAAGTAAAATGGATAACCCTGAAATGAATATAATCCTTATTGTGATAGTCAACTGAACTAACACTAAAATTGTATGCAATATGCATGCATGTGTTTTGAATCTTGTTTCCAACGTCTTACGGTTTTGCTTTCTGTTATTGTACGTTCGTTTTGGTATCTGCATGTGGTGGAAACCAACTGCAATAACCATGTTTGCGTTCAAAACATGCAGTTTTCGCTGATGATTTTATGCTCGGATCCCACTTTATCTTATTTCGTGTTTCTTTTAAACCGTCTAATCACATGGTGAAGTAACTAAGGCAAAAAAATTACAGTTGTCGCCACTTACAAATTCCTGTCGTAAAGTTCCTTGCATGACGTAGCTGGATCACAAAAGAGGAGTAAAGAGAAATATTGAGTTAGAAGTTACCAAAATATATACATTCATACATATATACAACCTTTATTTATACACAATAAAATATCAAAGCTACAAGCTTGTGGGGTCGTGTAAAAATTAGAAGTGAAAAGAATTAAACAATGAAAAGTAACGGCAAAACGGAGAGAATGCTAAAAATTATTTAAAAACTACAGTAAAAAAGATTATGCAATCTATAAAAACTATAAAGCTTTAATAAATCGAGATTAAGGTTAAAAATTTGTAATATTCTTGATTCTTATTATTGTGGGGCGACAACGTTAAAATAAAATCCTTAAAAGTGTAACAGTTGACGACATATTTTTAAAATGATTTGATGTCCGTGCATTTGAATGCAGATCCATGTGATCGTCCTATTTTGTTCCAAAGGACGGCACCTCAGTAAGAAATACAGTTTTGAAGCCTTTCTGTTGTTGTAACTAATCAATTGCTGAGCTCGTGTAAGCGGAAGTAGTCCACTGTAACCTTACGGTACTGGACTGATATGATCATGGTTTTTCGGAGAAATGCAACGTGACAAATATTTGCATTAAATGGAAACTCGGACAAAAAAAATTGAGCTCCAGATGGGATTTGAGCCCACGACCCTCAGTGATCTAGTCGGATGCTCTAGCCACTGAGCTACTGGAGACTCTATGGTGAGCAAAGGTCAAATGTTGGTCTTTGACTAGAATCACATCACGCAGTCGTATAGTCAAATCAGGACTGACACGTATGGCTCATAACTTTTTTTTTCTTTTTCTTTTTCTTTTTTTTTTACGCTCACACAAAAATGATTTACATTGAAAGAAACACTACATATAAATTAATTACATTGTTTTGCATCGCACCGGTATCGCGGAGGTCACGGGTTCGAATCCCGTTGAAGCCCCGGTTTTTTTTTTTTTTTTTTTCAGGCTTCTTCATTCCAATTGCTTAAATTGGAAATTCACTGCGAAGATCACATATCACCTTCATATATATCCGCAGTTCATATATGAATCATTTCATATACTCCACGTCATTTCACTCCTTTCACAGGAAAATATGAACTCACAATTGACCTCGCTCCCAATGTGTGGCTTCATAGCTCAGTTGGTAGAGCATCGCACCGGTATCGCGGAGGTCACGGGTTCGAATCCCGTTGAAGCCCTGATGTTTTTTTTCAGGCTTCTTCATTCCAATTGCTTAAATTGGAAATTCACTGCGAAGATCACATATCACCTTCATATATACAGCTATTTCGAAAAAGGTTGTCGGAAAAAAAAAAACATCAAAGTGCACGCGACAAGACCGAAAGGTGGGTCTGGGTATTCACTGGAATTTTGCATATTGGCCTAGAGGAAATTTACAAGTTTGTATTTTTGCACGTGGAGAATTTGTTTTTCTTCTCAGGAGGCCTATATCTGTAGCTTTAACTTTTACTGTCGCATGTCTTTGAGTAAAGGTCAGTAAAGAAAAATTCTTCTAAACTTCACACGGTCTAAACGTACCTTGTTTCTACATCTCTGAAAAGAAAGAAAACCTGAACTTTGCGCTTATTTTGTTGTTATATCTCATTAGTATTCAACACGTGCAGTAGCTCAATACGTCTACCCATACTACCTTTAGGGATTGGCTTGTGCAGTTTTGTTCTTTTTTCCGACAACTTTTCTCGAAATGGCTGTATCCGCAGTTCATATATGAATCATTTCATATACTCCTCGTCAATACACTATTTACAAGAAATTCTCATTATTAGATATTACTCAAAACCTGATATTCCCAGTAAACGCACTTGGTATGTCTTGAAAAAGAAGGAGAAGAAGCGGTTGTGAAGCGATTGTACACCCAATTGATGCCGGAGAAACATGTACAGTGGATCAGGATATACTGATGTGTACAGAATCAGAGCGTTGCTGAAAAAAAGGCCCCTATTTTTTTCCACTTTTTTGGTAGAGTGGTACCTGCGTTTGTCTCAATTTCGTAAAATGATTTGAGGTATTGAAGGAAAACTACTAACTTTGGCGCGGTTTCATTTCTTTTGCTGATCCAGATATAACTTCTGGCCAGAAGGTAGAGAAAATTAATTTGCTGGCTATTTATAGATGAATCTGGCTTCAAACCAAGTGCAACAAGTATATCTGACGTGTAATGTTCGGGTGTAATGTGGAGCAAAGTTAGTTTTGCGGTTAAGCTATGCCAGAAAGAGGCTACTTTAGGACAGGACCAAAAGAGATGACGCAGTTTCTCCGGTTCACGGTTACAGAAAGAGCAATTCGGGTTGTCTTTTATCCCAATTTTTGTTAAGAAGTCGTTAGTTGAAATTCTTCTATGCAAAAATTTGTATTGGAATTCAATAATCCTTGTGCTTTTAGTGTGTTTAGAGGCCAGCTGGTAGGCTTCCGACCAGTTGATTTCATCAGCATCATCATTTTGGTTGCAATCTTTTAGCCATTTTTGTTGATTATAGGTTGATGGCATGCACTAAAGCAGCTTTGTATATACGAGTTTGCTCGCACTTTGGCATTTTTGTAATCTTACCACAAAGGATTCACAATTGTTGCTTAAGTTGATACAGTTGTTTTTACATGACTTCCAAAGAGATTTAAGAGGAGACAGCAGTCCGAAATATTTTAGAGGACAAACTGCAAGGCTCTATTTACCCTGTAGTTCAGCTAATAATAAAAATTGGTTATTCTCGCCTTTCAAATGTTTTACTTTCGTAACTCCCTTCTCAAACCAGTCTCGATAGAAAACAGGGCACTGAGTTATCGATTCTTATGAGTGAGTTGTGCCATAACATTTGTCCAAGAAATTGCTTCTCGGATATTATGTTTTCATCAAAATTAACCTCTGCCCAGATTGAAAGTATTTCATTTATAAAGCAATTCTTGATCTTAAGATTCTCAATGGTGTTTTTCTTGTTTAAATTACCAGTGATGACGGTTTTGCCACCATGCAAAACGATCTAACTCTACATCAAAAAAATATTTCCATTTTCCACGGTTTTCGTCGTGATAAATGCCTGCATTTAATGGGAACTCGGAGGGTCGTGGGTTCAAATCCCATCTGTAGCTCGGATTTTCTTCCGGGTTTCCATTTAATGAAATGATGTTATAAGAAAAAAGCACGTCGACGAATCGTGCCCGGTATTTGATTCGTTTCTTCAATGAGTATAGATGAATTGTGAGAATAAGACAACCATTTCTTTAAGATGAACGCCTCCTATCACAAGTTGAGTCAAAAGATGCCTCGAAACAATTGGAAGCTTATTTCAGGGGTAACCAAACAATACTTAGCTTTGAAGCGTCATTTTTAATAAGAACAAAAATAAAATGTAGGGGAAGGAGTTTCAATATATTCCTAATTAATTTTTATCAATTTATTTATTTACTGCCTGACTGTCTAACTGACTGACACACTGACCGACTGATCATGACTGACTAACTGACTGACTTACTTACTTACCTAAAATGATGCATATGTATGAACCGTTCGCATTGTTGCATACAGCAGTAGCCTGACAGCCGTGTGTTTTCAGAGCACACTCGTCAATATCTGAATATAAAAATTATGTTGTCGGGAATCAGAGCAATTTACCACCCAATCATGAAGAACCAAGCAAGTCCATTACTATAAGATTAATAACTCATGTTTAACCATGGGAGACCGGGAGTAAGCGTAGCTTGGAGAATGGTGTGAGCAGGAGCCTTAACTACTGCAACTTCTATTGTTGACGACGACCTGATGGTCTTAGGGTTTAAGCGATTTACGTCTATTCCATCAAGTGCCCACATGTAATATCTTTGCTTGTTGCTATGTTTGGCTAAACAAAAGGAAAAGGTAAAGTTCGCCCAGTGCCCCATCAGGCTGGAGCTTATCCCGGTTTCTGTAGCATGAAGCAACTAGGAGTGTTTGTTCTCCCCCCTGGATGGGATGCTAGTCCATCGCACGGTTATCCCTCATATACGATTCGCTGGTACCCAATTAGACATTTGGGTGGAGAGTGGCACTATGAGAGCAAAGTGTCTTGTCCAAGAACAAAACATAATGAGTCCAGCCAGGGCTTGAACCCAGACCTGGTTGGTCAGTCAGTCCATTTTGTAAAGCATTACAAGAACCCAGTTTCAAAATCATGTGACAATTGCAAATCTACTGTCTGTTACACTTCACCCAGCAAGCGTATATTTGTTTTTCAGTTTCAACTGAATTAAGAACTAGCTGCGACAGCAAGTGCAGCTTTGGTGAGGCATTTCGTAGCTTACAGGAGTAGGTACCTAGGAGGAGACACCTAGATACCAGTACCTAGGAGGAGATGATGTGCAAGTAGATCGCGCTATTTATTGAAGGGGCTTTGTCACGGATTTTAACAGATTTTTGAACAGCCAAAATTTTTATTTGTGGCGTAGCAAACCTAATCATAATGGGCCATTTCTATTAACAGTTGCTTATATTAGAGCACTGAAACTGTTAACAAGCGCTTTTGGCTTTGGATGGCTTGGATGGAAACGGATTGCAACTCGAAAAATTAAGGCTAAACTTTTCAAGTTGTTTGCAGCGTCTTCAAAAAGTCAATATTTATAACCTTAGTTTGATTTCTATCTGCAGATTAAGGTCATATCTTCCTTCCTTCATCCATGGCAGGCGCGGTGGCCTAATGGATCAGTGTGATCCGGGTTCGAGCCCTGTCTGGGGCAGTGCGTTGTGTTCTTGTGCTCTTGTTCTCTTGAGGGTAACCCTGCGATGGACTAGTATCCATCCAGGGGGGAGTAGAAATACTCCTAGTCACTTCACGCTACAGAAACCGGGATAAGCTCCGGCCTTATGGGCCACTAGGCTCGTATGCAGACTTTACCTTACCTTCCTTTAGCACTGATTTTAGAACAGTTTAGACCAAAAATCTGCCAAATCCCCGTGACGTGGCTCCTTTAAACAGAATGTCAGCTTGGGAAAAATATTTTCGGCTGAGTGATATTTTGAGACATCCATGCAAAAGTTGCCTTGCAAAAGGCCTGTCAGTATGTGATTACAGAATAAATAAGTGCACGAGTGCTTCCGTCTTTTCTTCTCGGGAAGTACAGGAATCTGTTTTTCTTTTTGTCCCATTTTGTTCAGATAGTCATTCCGTAGAGTTTTAAATACATGAAATACTTGCATTCACCTTCACATTTCCTTCCATCTCCATGGTAGCCAGGCTTACACGTACAGCTGTATGATCCTTTGGTATTGTTGCATTCAACATTATCACCGCAGTCATGGGTTGACGCTGTGCACTCGTCAACATCTGAAAAGAAGAAGATTGATCAGTGAAGGTTTGCGAAAAAGAGAAACCAGCTTCATAACGCAAAGATGAATTTTTCAGACTTAATTTTACTTGCCATTGAATTTTTTTTATCCAAATATTGTCTTATTCAAACAAATCTCGCTAATATCAATAGAATATTGATTTGATATCCAAATATTACAAAGTTCTATCGCTAAGCAATCTTTAAAAAGCAAGGTCTGATTATCTTTCATTTCACTTCATTTGAGTTATTTGACTCCAACAACATTCACATGCTTTAAATGAGATAAGTTCAATTTATACTTAACCCCTTTCCGACCGGGATTTTTTAGCCTTCTAGGATCGGGAGCGCGCGCCCCTCACCAAATTTACGCAGGATAATGTAGACAGTAATTTTAATAACTATAGATGCTTTATATGTCATTATGACATAATATGATCTCATTTGTTTGATTTTATTGACTGCAAATGTCCTTATTAATCAATATTTTCATCACGATTGAATGTAGCACCACAAACCGTTAACAGCTACCTGTCTGATAAGATTTAATGTGTCGTAAAGATGTATATAAGAACGTATGAATTGCTGAAGGCACTTGAGAAGCACTCGGCTACGCTTTGTGCCTCTTGATGCTTCTGTGACCTTAAAAGGTCCTGAATAGGAATGAGCCTACACAAAATGTTACCCTCGCAAAACCATCCATTTCAAAAATATCCAGGTAGACAAGTACAGTCGTATGATCCCTTGGTATTATTGCATACAGCATCAGCACTGCAGTCTTGAGTTCCTGAAACGCACTCGTCAATATCTGAAAAATATATATCATATTTGTACTCGTCGTGCGTATTTGTACTCAACTGACTCCACCTGGATGATAGATGCGTTTTTGCACAGCTCCTGCTGTTCTCAAACTCATTAGTAATTCATCAAGTTAAAACAACGAAAATTATAACCGTGAAGGAGGTTTACTGGATACGCGGTCTTAATTAGCGTAGATTTTTACGATTTTCTTTCTCCGTTTACTCCTTGTTTTTTTTTTTCTTGTTTTTTTTTTTTTTTTTTTTTTTTTATGAAATATTTTTCGCGATATCAGTAACTGCCGTAACAAAAGTGTGGGTGGTTTGTTCCCTGTTTACGCTTTGATGGTGGATTGACAACTGGGCGTGCGAATGGGTAGGACAAGCGACTTTTATACGGGAACTTGTTTTACTAGAAATCTGGCACCTACAATCATGTACAGAACTCTTGAGACACTTTACCAAATTTCCACTTATTCAGGGTACCTTAACATCCCCCCCCCCCTCCCCATTTCAATGTTGTCAATGTTACTATGTGGTCAAAACAAACTCGGGTGAATTGCAAACCCCAGGAAACAACATTGAGCGGGGGGAGAGGGGGATTAAATATTCTTTACCCGCTTGTAAGGCAAGACTTCCGCGAAAAATGTGTGATATTCGTTTGTTTCAACTACTTTGTCCATGATTGTAGGTTAAGCTGACCCACTTTTGTTACGCGCGGTTATGGATATTAATTTCATCTGAAATCGATCTACCTTCGCAGTGTCTTCCATCTCTAGAGAATCCAGGTATACAAAAGCAGTTGTATGATCCCTTGGTATTATTGCACATACCATTAGCGCTGCAATCGTGTGTTTCTGAAGCGCATTCATCAACATCTGAAAGTACAACGTTTAATTAGCTAACATCTTTTAGCCAAATTACAATTGACAATCTCTTATTTAAGATCGTATTCGAGAAAATAGCCTTTAATGTCGGATGAACTGAAATTTGAGTAAAAGTCGAAATCGTATCAGGATTTCCTCTCTCATCTTCCGAATGACCAAAATCGTTCATTTACCCTCAGTCGACTATCTTCTGGAATCTTCCGGAAACTGATACAGTTGCTCACAAATGTAAGGGCTAGAATGATTACCAATTTTGTTCAAATCGCCTTGGAGGATGACTATTCGAGTTTTAATTTAGTGATAGGTTTAGAGGCGTCCTTGTGTAACAGTCTCTGCAAAACGGTCCCTTATTTTTCGTCCTGTATTATATATAACTAATACCAGAGTGCTGCTTTTGGAAGAAAAAATGCAAACAATACATTGCATCTGAAAACTTTGCTCTCACCATTTTGACATTCATGACCCTGGAATCCAGCAGTACACAAACAGCGATATCCTTTCCCTGTAAAACCGGTTTGACAGGTTAAGTTGTTCTCACAAGGGTTACTGACACAAGCGCTCTAAGAGGGAAATGGAAAAAAAAAATTAAAATAGAAGGCACGATCTGAGTATATGAATATTATTTTATTTGTTAAAAAGTGTCTTCCTCGAAGTAATCGTTTTTATGACATTTCGTTGTACGAAAAGCTCAGTCACATTCTTATTCATCGTCGTCGTCATCATCGCCATCGTCATAACTTCCACCACCACTACCACCACCATCGCTGTAACTTTGTGTTAGGATATCAAAAGTGCGAACATGGCCGACCATTATGCCCTTTCTGCTACCTTGAACTCGAGATCTTGAATTGAAATTTTGAATATTTTCATTTACCTTAGTTCAACGATATACATAATTTGGGTTTTCCTCCAGGTCGTGTTCGTTTCCTTCATGAGTAGAGTTATTCAGTTCACATTTGTGCCCCTCAGCTTCACTTCTCCTCATCAAATTATAACTAGCGCAGTTATCCTCCATGTAACATAGCGCGTCGCAAAAGTCCGCCATCATGACGTCATGAACCCGTATCACGTGATTTATGAGACGCTTTCCTTCAAATGCTTGTTTAGCACCGAACACCAAGTGACGACATCGGTCTGGAAAAGAGTTGTTATTGATAATGTTGATTCTTAAATAAGTTGAATGCAACATAACTGGAAGACCCCTACAATGGGTGATAGAGTTTGTGGACTATTTGTTATACACAGTGGCGAGACAATGTACGGAATCACCTGATCACGCTATTTCAAACATTCGAAGGAAATGAAAACTTGGAGGAGCCTTAACAAAGTATAATTACCCGTAGCCACTGACCGTAATTTACTGCTTCTACCGCAATTTTTTTCAGCGGCAAATTTGGCTTCAATGTGAATGTGAAACTGCTGTCTTATGCAGCTTAGTATACCTCTACCACTGTTACCAATTCAACAAGTAAATGACAGTAACCGACCGTTAGAGATTATTCATTAATGTTCAACCGAGGCAGTCTCATCTGGATATTCAGTAAAATTCGTGAAATTATTTTCATGCCGTTTGGACTCATACAAAGTATACAACAACCAAACGAGGTCACCGTCACATGACAAGACGCATTTTGGCTGCATTTTCAGATCGAAACATAAATATTTTAGGTTTCACTTACTCCACAAAATAAAATAAAGAATAATTCGAATAAATACATTTTCATGGCAGCGTTGGCTTTGTTAAGGAGAGGTTAACCACTTCACTGCTATGAAACTGTCGTAAACAACACTTCTATTCTTGACAATGACAAGTACTGGAACCTAATACAATTCAAAGAGGCTTCTCAAACTCATTCATTATTCATGCAGTCAACAGCCGATTTGGGTCAGGTGTATGAATCATAGTGAAACACCAGATAAAACGCCACCAGGTTTTCATCTGAGATGAAACATGTTTTTCATCTGAGATCAAACACTTGCATTTTGATGAGATGTTTTATTGATCATCACAAGTCACTGAAACAATGCAATACAAGAGAAAAAATGTCACTGCGTAATTTCTTATTGTTTCATTTGAGAAGACAAAGACGGCCTCGTGCTTTCATCTGTTTGTCGGTGTCTGGAACCCGTGATGAAGCACTCGCCCTTATTTTTGACATATTACGTATCACATGAAGAAAAGAAAGCCAGTCGTTAACACGGGATTCAAAGCAAGCCGTGAGTTATTTTTATTTAAATAGCGTTATACGCCTGACAATGGTACGTCTGTAAAGACTGAAATATAGCTAGCGTCCTCTAAAACATCCCGTCTGCTTTTCCATTGCTCTGAACATCAGTCTTGAAAATGCATTTATTCGGGTGTTCTTTATTTTATTTTGCTTGAAGCTATCAGCCGACCCTGGCTGTTATTCTACAAATTGGTCACAACTTTTCTAAAAAACACACAAACCAATTTCAGGGGCACCCAACAGACCGTTTCGGTAAATATCTGTTCGGAAGACCTATAATCGCCTACGATTTTCGGATTAAAGAGTGATGAAAAACAGGAGATTTCTTTAGCTCAAACTTTCGTGACATGGGAAAAGCAATGCCTGTTGTTTTCGGAGAGAGAAAAATGCCATTTTGGGTACGAAAAAAGGCCAGCTACGATTTTCGAGAAGGCAACAGCGGCTCGTAAATTAGGTTAAAATATTTCGTTCCCTAAAATTTTCTGAAGTTTGAATGTCCAGCTAGCGTTTCCGAAAAGATACACTTTTCTTATCCCTTAAAAATAAGGATTTTAATCGCACAAAAAAGACACTAATAACGTAAAAACCGTGTTCCGACGCCTATAGTAAAATTTTCTCGTTAGGTGCCCCTGCAATTTTAAGCTTACTTGAGCCAAGATCACAATCGCCTTGGATTAACAGCTGGCGAAAGTTTGAACGGCAAGAAACACTAACGTAGATTACAAAACATCTGTTTTTACAAAACCGTAGACCTTCCATTTCTTTTGGAGGCTTTAAAACATCCCTTTTTAGCTTCTACAAACGACAATAGCGGATACATGTCAGTTTTTCGGTTCTTGCAAAGAAAAAGACAAAAAAAGACGGCTTGGCGTTTTGTTGGTCAGGATTAACTTTTCGCTTTACTGCTATAGAAAATTATCGCAACCTTCAGCTGAATTTAAGTAATGTAATAAGGCCCATTCATTTGTTAAAGCTCAATTTTGCCGACTCCAATCTGATTGAAACGGTTAATAGGCGGAAGAGTTTGAATACTTCGCTATCACTTAATTCAACTTCGATGAGGTTCATTTAGGATCTGAAGTTCAATATGAGTACAATAACAATAATAATAATACTAAAAATAAAAATCTCAAGAATAGTTATGCTGTAATTTGGCGTTATTAATCTACTTGTATTTGAATGATAAGCTTCGGAATAAAAATACCCCTCGCCGACAAAAAAGGCC
Source organism: Meandrina meandrites (assembly GCA_963693305.1). Lineage (NCBI taxonomy): Eukaryota > Metazoa > Cnidaria > Anthozoa > Scleractinia > Meandrinidae > Meandrina > Meandrina meandrites. The sequence continues at coordinate 32,763,868 of OY855909.1, forward strand.
TAGAATGCTAATACCGTTCTTAAAACTGATATAAGTTAGAAATCAAGGAATTTATAAAAAAAGAGAAAAACTGACCTCCAGAACAGCTGACATCGGGTATCAAGACAGACAGGGAGAGAAAAACACAACTGAAGAAAGAAGAATACATCCTTGCTGATGCAGAAAACATATCGCCACAGTTGGACAGAACTATCACAGGAAATTTCTACCTCGTGAAAAAATATTTCTCCGTTACTAAGTTACTCAACTTATCATACCCCGCAATTAGGCAACGCACCTGCCTTTGCAGAGCAACACTCTAAGAATCTCGTGGAGATGTAGCTCGCTTAATTACCAATTAGTATGAAAGCTCTCAGTTGATATGACAAGAAATTTGTCAAGAAATTGCCTTTTCCTTAATAGCCCTTGTTTACATCCCTGCGCAAAGGAAGAGGAAACTTTAAAGGTTCATTTTTTCTCTCGCATGAATTATCGCGAGTCCATGTACATTACGTACATCTTTGATGAGAAATGTGTTAGTCAGTCAGTTACAAACCTTATTATTTTGAACAGGCGAATTTATCAGATTATTTTTAATGTGATTTGTATGACATGATGTGCCATTTTCAAAAGAAGCTCACGCGTTAAATCTTGAAAATAAAAACACCCCCGCTGTTACTCACTGGTAGTCAGGTCGTGACCTCATGCAATGCCGCCCTCACTCCACAACGAGACAACACACCTGCTCTCGAAATATAATTCTTTGTTAATTTCGTGAGGTTGTAGCTCGCACGACTGACCCACAGGTAAAACTTAATAATGATAATGACAATGATAATGGTATCTTAGCGAGTACTAACAAAGCAAACACTCCGGTATAGTTCCATTAGTTCGAAAATCAATCAATTAATCCCTAAAACAATTATAAATTATTTTGTCGAATCTAATATCTTAGCCCACACGGTCTTAATTTGAGCAGTATTTTATTGAGATTCCTTTCTATGGATATGTAGCATTCCTAGTTTAATTTGGATTTAGCAGTTTGCATCAAAAGTATGTATCATCCTTAATAATATCCTGTCGTGGTGTGCTATTAAGGTACAGAAACCGACTTGTCTACCAAATTACAGATGGGAAAGGTGGTTAAATAGAGAAAATTGTTCTTCAGATCATTGCCTAAGTGCCAGACGTTATGCAGCATAGAAAAAGTCTGCATATGAGCCTAGTGGCCCACCAGGCCGGAGCTTATCCCGGTTTCCGTAGCATGAAGCGACTAGGAGTATTGCTACTCCCCCCTGGACGGGATGCTAGTCCATCGCAGGGTTACCCCCAGCAGTAAATTCGCCGGTACCCATTTATACACCTGGGTAGAGAGAGGCACTATGAGAGTAAAGTATCTTGCCCAAGAACACAACGCAGTGCCCCGGCCAGGGCTCGAACCCGGACCGTTTGATCCGTAGTCCAGTGCACTAACCATTAGGCCACTGTGCCTCCCACGCAGCATAGAAAGATTCAATAAAAAGGCAATTAGTGCACCCTAAGGTTATCATTTTAAAGTGCCACCTGTGTCATTTAAATCGTCGCCACTTTGCCTCGAAGGCTGTCATTTGCAACTCAAAAAAAACCGGCTGGTGCTATTCCCGTGGGATTTTAAAGGATCGAGGCACGTTAAGGACGACGCTTCTAAAAAAATGGCTTAATTTTGTAAAATTTCTCGTTTCTGATCCATCTAACTTTCAGTAGCTACCTTTACTTATTTGTAGTATACTTAGTACTTTGTTCTTCAATTTGACATCATTTAAAGCTAATTTCCTGCTCCCGAGAAATTGCTGAAAACTGCAAAAATTACCAGAATTATTATTCCTACCGCAATTATAGCGGATATCAATCTTCCACAATCACCAACTTATGCAAATTCTGTCGATTTGTTTTTGCTTTCTTCTCATTTATATTTCAAACATGCGGCAAAATGAAACGGCTGAATCATAGTAGGTCATGTCACTTTGTCCGCTAGTGAGAATTAAAAGGGCTGGGGAGGGAGAACGAGCTAGTATGACACCATGGACCATTACACGAACTGCAACTGTAAATGAAATGGCTGAATCATACCACCTTCTCCACTGGATGGCGAGAATAAAAATACCGCGGAGGGAGCACGAGCTGGTGACGAGTGCGCTCTAGTAAAGACGCTCCCATGAATAACGCTGTGGACCATTACATGCACAACTGCATGAAGCTACATATTTAGGAGAATCAGGGCTTTAACACCGCTTATGTGCTATCTGATCAAACTATATTTTATATAATGCCACCTAACTCACCCAACTCGTGGTAACCAAAGAGTGGACCACTGACACCGGGCACTGACACCGGGAACTTCGTGCCCGTACTATTACCGAACAATACCGGGGGGGGGGGGGGGGGGGGTGTTAAAGTGCATATGAAGCGAAATTTTTTAACGCACATTTCCAATATTTGACATCTCAAAGAAAATATCTGAAAGTTTGAGATTGTGCGGAGACAATTTGACGATTTTATAACTCATGAAAGTTTAATACCGCATTTTGCTCTCAAAAATGGTCTTCGAATCGCGCGGCCACTGGTTGCAGACTACATAGTAGTCTTCGTCTGTTTCTTCTCTACCACCTTCACTACCCGAAGAGCCGTACGAAACGCTAAATTGGGACTCATCACTAGACATTTTTTTTTCTGTGTTTGAGAGAGATTCACTGAGACACGCGGAGCGTAAACAAAACCTTTGCAACCAACGTGACGTCACAATGTGGATAAAACTCGATCCAGTCTCCGGGCACTTTTGATCGGAAAGACGGCATTTTAAACCCCAGCAAAATGGCAGAAATCTTTGTTGGATAGAATTTTTAAGTTTAAAGTTGTTTTGTATACATATTGAAAACCTTAAAACGGTCGAAATAAATTTCGCTTCATATGCACTTTAATAGCTTAACAGCACTGTCAGTCTCAGTCTGTTATCTTCAGCTCAAACTTTCATTTCTCTCCAAATCGTAAATCAACCCATGCACCTCTCCGCCATTTTTCTTTTTTTTTTTTCGGACACCATACATCGAAGGCGTGCGCCAAAAATATTAACGATTTTGCAGTTTACTCAGTTTACGGGCTTTGAAGGAATAACCGGCGAGGCCGAGGAGATCCGTAAAGAACATGTGACTGAGACAATTCATTTAAAAAGTTACATGGAAAGAACAATTAGCAATTATTCACCGAAGTGGAAGTGAATAGTACTTTGCGAATCACCTCCGAGTTAACCAATCAGGGCTTGCGGTAAGCACTATTCAATTGTGTGGTATACATACTAATCCCGTTTAGTCATTTGTGCTGTTCAATGCGATATTTTTTTGGGACGTACAAATTTCGCTAGTAGTTGCTATGTCATTGTCAGCATTGTCACAAGCCAGGAAATAATAAGGGAAAATACTTGGAAAATAACAATTCTTGAAGGCCAAGGAATGGTCGGGGAATTCTGTTGTGAGTCAGGCAGAATTGGCATTCTGAGGAAAACTCAGGGAAAGTTGAAATTTTAACACCTGGTCAATGTGATCTCAGCGATGTGTTTTGGTTTTTGGAAGCCGAGCCCGGAAGCCGCTACTGTATCTGACATTTTGTATCACCATGCAGATATTTTCGGCCGTTTTTCTGATGTTCAAAATTACTTTTCGATTGAAGGAAACCTCGCAAACAATAAAAAAATGTAATGAATAAACTGCGTACGCAGAAAGAACTGGCCTTTCCTACAATATTTTCTAAAACTCTGGTTCTTGACGAGAAATGAAATCGGATTATCTAAAGAGAACCTTTGGCAGCAGGGTAAGAAACAATAAACCATTCAAGTCACTTGGGGACGCAGCTCTGGGAAACGAACTTTGGATGCAGTTACTTAACCCCAACCAAGTGCGAAACACCACTACTGCGGGGCTCTTAGGCGTTTTGGGCATAAGGGAACATGGTGATTTTTTTTTTCCAATAGAACAAGAAACATTATTGGATTGTTTTGAGGGCATTAACGATATCTCTTCTTTTTACGGAAACTTTGCGTGAAAAACTTTGGGTAACCATTAAATTTATCAATGACAAAGGGATCACAAGAACATGTATCACCACTTCCCCCCTCCCCTTGGGAGTCCCTGTCGCGGGGTTAAACATATGTGTTGTGCATGCGTGTATAACATCAAAGTATAAGTCGGACACTTTTGAATTCCCAACACCAATGTTTATTTGTTCTATCCTTGACCGCTGTTTCTGAGTTAAATCTGTGAACAACAAATGCTGACAAAGATACTACTAAGACTTATCAGATGGTATCATTCTATGTTTGCGGTTACAGATCTTCTGACAGCCTCTAACTACCAACGTTGTCAGTTTCTTTCTCACTGTACTAAAATATATCCCATGGCTTCGATGTGTTTGTCTCCATTATCAGGACCTCCTTTAGCCTCGTTTCCACACGAGTTGGAGTCACCTTGGCCTGCATATGATCCTGCTGTACCAAACCCGATTCTCGAGTCACAGGTCACGCAGTCGTTTTCGTTGTTACCAAGGAAACCGATTCTTGCTTTGGAGTAGCCACGGCTACTATGGGTACTCGCAGCATTGAAGCCTTCCTTGTTACAGTTGGTCTGCAGGGAGGCCTGTGAGCCAATCAGCTTCTTCCACGTGTTACGACCCAGTGAGGTGGCGCGGTATTGCCCGTCAGCGATCAGTGAGTACAGAGAGTTGGCCTGCTTGTTGATGAGAATGAACTTGGTCTGTTGGCCGATCTTCATACCAAGACAAATCTTGGAGAAGGGTGTGTTCCAGTAGCTCGGTAACTTGGTTTCGTGATGGTCAAACCCTGTCTTGCCTCCTGGAAGATTAAAATCGACCTTGTTGCTCCAGAGTTTGGAATTGTAGTGGAAGGTTGTCTATTGAGAATAAAGATAAAAAGCGTGACATAAAAATGAAGTCCTGTACATGCACTACTGACTACAGTAGGTAGCATCACGAGACCAGATCGAGGCCTTGATATCGTGGCATGATTTCATCGACAGTGCACAGAACCTTCAATAAACAACAGAACTTTATCAAGAACATTTACGAAAGAAGAACTAGTTATAATAAACTTTTTAGAGGCACTCAAATGGTTTCGATCAAATTCTTCTGTCTCCAATGAAAATACAGCGCCAATTTATACTTAATAATTATATAACAATACTATATTTATTAGCCACGATCTCTATCGCTATCCAATAGCGCCTTACAAATTATACGCAATAAATATTTATTTTAGCGGAGCTCTTCAGCGGCCCGAAGGGCCGCAGAGCGGAGCCCCATAACTACCGTGCGAGGATAGAAATTGAGAAAACCATGCGTTTGAGTTTTCATGGTCATCGTGGCTAGCGGCATGGCTCGCGGGCGCGTGCGTCTAGCGACGACGACGACGACGACGACGACGTCGCCCAAAATGGCGGCCATACCCCAGAAAAAGCTTCACCTGGGCATCTTACGTGTGTGATATTGACCATCCACCTTTCGTTAAAAGTTACCTATCGTAGAAGTTTGTAGGACAGTGCACATTTTTTTAAAATCATGTTGAAAATCGACTAGGGATATTTCATTTCGCCTACACGAATCGATTGCGTGAAAAAGCGACAAAATCTTTGGCAGTTGCTCAACCGTGGGAATAAAAACTTGTGAAGAAAGTAAGCAGCAGAAAATATTTCTTCGTTATTATTTTTCACCCCATCACTTCAGAGATTTTTTCTCACATCAAAAAAAAAATGATCTGGACATTTCACATCAACTTAAACGAAGCCATTTCATGAAAAGGCGCCACACTCTTTGGCACGCTGTTCACTGAATGAAACACGCGAAGAAAGCTGCTGAAGAACATACATCTTTGTGGATATTTCTCGCTCTATTTACCCATCTACATCATGGAAACCTATTCCAAATCATTTAGGACAACCTTGAAACGGGAAGATCCGAAGTAATTGCGGACTTGAACATGATATATCGGACTACAAGTCAAAAGAGCGATGTCCAGGGTTCGACCTGCGGCTGAGCAAGGCTGAAAATCACTGAATTGAGCTCAAATAAAAGTGAACTCAAAGTCGATCAAATTCACTGAAGTGAAGGATAAAAGACTGTTAGAGGCTACACCGATGGAAAGAGAGACATTTGATCTTCGTTGATAATTCATATAATGAGGGTCGTACAGGGGGGGGGTCTCTGGCACGATTCACGGACGAAAAAAATAACGAATCACGAATCACGGATATTGAAATTTCATTTTCCCGAATCACGAAAATAAGTACTCTTTTATCCTGTTCTTACGCTACAAATAGTGTTTGAAGAAATCAAAATTGATTAAGAAATTACGAAAATAAGAAAGAAACATACTCTTTTATCCTGTTCTTACTCTACAAAGAGTGTTTGACGCTACGATAATTATACGGAGATCACATTTGAGGTCTCGCGTCTCAAAATCACGCAAAATAGAGTCAATAAAGTGGTGAAATCACGAATATCGGTTATTAATTCAAGCTCTTCACGTGTCACGCAAAACCTTCTGGTCACGGGTCACGAAGAATAAATTTATTAAATTCACGTTTCACGGAAAATAAAATCAGCTAATCACGCGTCACGAGAATACCCCTGTACGAACCTCTATAATGTTTATGTCGGTGGTGTTGGAGAAAGCTTACAACGAAATTGCCGTGTTCGTCTCTGATATTATTGGGCTGGTTTGAAAGCTTTGCCGTGCAGAATATACAAGCCTTCTTCAATAACGAGGTAACAAATGTAAATGTATGCACTAAGCATAAGCCTAATTTAATATTGAGAGAATTTACTTCATTTATGAACAAATTTGAAGCTGTGTCGCTTTTCAGATCTTCCCGTAAATATTTATCAAACCTGTTCGTGTTTGCAGGTGTTTGTACATTTTATACATACATTTTTTATTAAAATTTTTCGTTTAGACTAGTGATATTCACTGTTGGATTTTGAAAACAAATTACTTAGCTTCACGGATCAAAATCACAATTTCGGCTCGCTTGCATTTGTTTTGTTTCTCTAGTCCCTGCTTATCAGTGAGTGTGTTGAATATCTTCGATGCGTAAACGAATCGATTTCGCCGGTTTCGTTGTGAGTTACCTGTGCTTGGCAGAGCCGTGAGTTCAGACTTAACCTACCGCATATTTATACTTACCAGAAATGAAGAAAATTCATTCAGTTCTCTACATAAAATTCTTTTCGGTACTTAGTACGATAAAACAGAATTAGTAAATCATTCCACTAAACTGCAACGAAAAGAAGATGGTTCAAACAGTCAAAACAACATTGTAAGCTCATTCTAAGTTAGCGTGCACCACTTCCCGAATCACAAACTGCCACAATTCTTACACAAGAAATGCTTGAAAATGACTTACATAACCAGCACCATCAATTTTCAGAGTTTGTTTTGCCGCCGCGATTTTCTCAGTTTGCCGTGGCGTGAGTTCATTTTGTTTACTGTGTTTAGCAGCGAGTTTACTTTGTTTTTCTGTATTTTGGTTTTGCCTTGAGTTGATTTTCTTACCCTGACAGTTTTGTAGTAAATCAAAACAAGGTCAAGATTCTTTTTACGTTGAAAAACTCATAGAGGTCCTGGAGGTGTATTAATTAGTGTACAGAAAACGTTATAAAAAGTTTAACTAAGATTTGTTTTGCGCGACGTGCGTACGTGAGGAACTCAATAAAATGCACTCGTCAATTTCAATTTTAGAACCTGTCACAGGAAAGAAAATTCAGATGGGACCACGAAATATATTGACGTCGCTTTGGTCAACAAAACCATGAGAGGTTTTTAACCATGAGCGATTAAAATTTATTTTGTACCTATATGGGCCACTGTATAAGCTTAGAAATATAGTGTTGCTACTTATTTAGTATTAAAATTAATAAATGGGAGCTCCGCTTTTAGGCCTGCCTAAATCTATATATTACAATATTAAAAGGTCTATCTAAATTAAAACTTTACAATATGTCTATAATAAAAATAAAAGGACAAGTGCAGAAGTTAATTATAAAACTGCCTGGCTATTAGGTTTTCTAAAACATGACACCACAAGAATACGTCATGCTCGTTGACACAAAGAATTTCTTTTAGATGGTGCGAGGATATAGGATTGCCACTTTATTTCAGGGTTTATATTTATCCTTCAATTTTGTTTCACTTCACAATTAATTGTTTATGCCAACTGTTTGCCCGCATTTCACATTAATGATATCGTAATAATTATAGGGCTTTTGTAAGGATAACGATGTGTCATGCTTACCTTAGCACCATTAAGTTTCATAACCAGCGTCCATCCACCACCACCGCAAACTCCATGATTGGTCATGTGACAGTAAACAGGCACCTTTCCAGAGCCCATTTGGAGTAAGTAAGCTCTGTCACCTTGCGCTCTGATTACAAAAACAATACATTGATGACTAATCACGTAAAAAGAGATATCTACAATTGCAATCTTAAAAAATCAATAATACAATGTAATAAAAAGAAATTACTCGTGCACATTCTGAACAGCTTTCTCAAAATGTTTTTCTACAAGGAAATTTATCAAACTTCGCGCTGGTGATTTTAAAGGGGCCTTGTCGCGGATTTTAACAGATTTTTGAACAGCCAAAATTTATATATCTGTCGCAGGACACCTAAAAATAATGGTCCAATTTTATTAACAATTGCTATATTAGAGCACTGAAACTGCTAAACTTTTCAAGTTGTTCCCGTGTGTCTTCCAAAATTTGACATTTATAGCCAAAGTTTCATTTCTCAACATAAATTAAGGTTATATCTTCCTTTAACATGACTGACACGAACACTACAAGAATTGCGGTGGATGATCTAATTGCTGGACTTCAGGCGCAATTCTGCCACTTAATAATGTTAAAACAGCGGTTACAATATTGAGTCAATTTGAAAGCGCGACTTTTTTTTTGTCAAAACTTGCTAAAATGCACGAAGGGGATACGGTGATTTAGTTGATCGCTAAGATTTTTTGACACTTAAGCATCCTAAATTATTAAATTGCCTAGTAAGCTCCAAGTTTTTTTCTGCTCATATTTACTCATCATGACTCATTGTGTCCGTTATATATGCTTATCTATGTTTTAACCTAGCCACTTACTTGTGACTCGTGTAAATGTCTTTACACGACGCAAAGGACGACGATGAACCTGCCCAAGATAAAGTGCAATTAATTAAGTTAAGCGATAAGCAAAGCTTTGAATAAAAAAAGCAAATAAAACCGCAATTCTCAATATACCATGGGATGTGCCGTTCACTACTCGAATGAGCTGCTGAAAATTTTTCTCCAGAGTTGTTTCAAGGGATTTGATGGCTTCCTTGGTTTGTGAATCTTGATTCACGTTGACGATGATAGTGTTGTCGCCCTTTTTGACGGGAGTCTGAGAAGTGTCGTTACCATCAACAGCTACAGTAACGATGGCGATCACGCAGGATAGCTGCAGAATAAACCGAACGTTCAGAGTCGAGCGCATCTTGTTATCTTTTTACTGTAGACCGAATTGTTGTTGATCACTTGCAAGTTATTGTGAAGTATTCGTATCATTTTTTTTTTTTTTAACACTAGACAGTACCGTCACTAAACAAGATACATTTTCCTGCCAGCAATTCACAACCAATCAGGTTTCTCCACATTTTGTGTTTATGTTACGCTTCGTTTCAAGGACTTCACATCAATTATGTGAAGCGTACTAGATTCCCCTGATCAAAAGTTCGTTTAAATTTGAACTCGATCAGTTTCTAAAATCTGTCAATTTTTTTTTCCTCGCCATGTAGTGAATCGTTTTGGCCTGAAATTCAATCAGAGTTCAAAATAATCCTATACTACACATACTCTACTTCTGCTGGATAATTAGTATAATGACGTCACAATTTTGAACATAGCATGTAGTAAAATTGTAGAACTCTATCCGAACTGATACAAGCGGCCGGCCAAAAACGTTCATTGTCAAACTCTGTCGTAAGTAAAACTTCCAATTTGGCGGATACTAAATTTGTACTCGGCTAGTCCAAAAGCATCAAGTATCGTTCACTCAAATACCTAAACAGATTTCAGTTTTTTTCCCGTCTGTTAACTAATTTCAGCATGTAGGCAGTCCAGCTCAATCGAGTTAATCTTACCTACAAGTCGTAAGCGGTAACATTTTAACACTTGCCCTATAACAATAAAATCAAACTAAGTATCCCGTTTATCTAAAAATGAGCTTTACCTTTTTTCTTTTCCGTGTGATATCGAGAATTCGTAGTGTTGGAATCGAACTTGCAGACAAAACCTTTGAAACACACCGCTCAACATGACTATTTATAAAAACAAACCCAAAACATACAGCAGACACATTTTGATATTTGATAGTATGTTTGCCCAGGATGTTTGCATGACTGAAATAATTCTGCTCTACCTACGACGCCTTCCTTTGAAGATTTTGCTGCAATTTTTCGCGCGGTCTGTCCCGTGCGAAAGACACGGCAAAAACATAACCGCAACATTCAATCCTTGGCGCCGTCCTTGCATTTTGATCAGTTCATTATGAGAATTTAAACATTTACAAGTACTAGCAATGACTCGCGAAAAAAAGGCGATGCGTGAACTCAACAATCCGTAATTTCCTGATAATGGCCATTGCTAATAATGGAAAGACAAAAGTATCAGCGGTGCGAGGTTTTACAAAAAAATGTTTATTCAAACTTGTTTGTTTTGCTTTGAATATTTACAAAGTAAATAGAAACGTTGCCATTAGAGAGGTTAAGCATGACGTTTACGGCAAACGGCAAACGGCAAAAATCGAACTTTTGGTGTCTGATTTTAGCCGTTTGTGCAATTTAGGGAAATTGTTTGCATTTACTGTGATTAAGGGATTTTTTTCCTATTTTTCGACTGGCTTTATTTAAATTATTTTTGCCGTTTGCCGTTTGCCGTAAACGTCATGCTTAATCTCTCTATTGTTTAACACTAAAACCTGTAACAAATTACAAACCATGCATGAAAAAGCATTAATATTGAAAATGAAATTTCCTGACGTAAAAGACAAAGAAACTGTCGGATGACATATGTAAGTCTACGTGCCAATTTAGAGAACGAATGATTATCTATGGGAAAAACCTTAAATGTAACAAATGAATGTTCTTCTCCGAGCTTCAAACATAACACGAAGCAGTCACTGAATATCGCTTGATGCCACGTCACTGACGACGTGGCGTAATCTCTAAGCGCATGCGGCTGGCAGGCAACTTCCGGAGAGCGCTGACTGCCTTGTGATTGGATAACAAGCATAGGATGCTTTTCAGGTATCTTTTTTGAGCACCTGGGAAACTAGGCCTTCCTTTGTCTACACAGAATAATTAAAAGAGTTTCACTGTTTGAGATCGGCCCTTCATCAGAACCTCATTACTCCTTGCACTTTCCATCAAAGTGGACAGATTCTGAAAGGGAATTAGAAAGTAGGAGCTAGCTATTGTCTCGATGCACCAACAAAATATCCGAACTAACTTTATAATCAATGTATTCGAGAAACTTTTTACGGTGATCAGTCAGCCAATGCGCGATGAAGAGTTGTTTCACTTCACTGGAGTCCATTTACATGGTGCATTCACATCAAAGTAACCAGAATCTGGTACATGATGATATGATGAAAGTCATTCCCAAATTCGTTTTTCCCGCTCTCCTCAAGTGCTTTCCACTAACGCTTCCTTTTCTTTTTGTCAGAAGACTTTCCTTCGCTCTTACGTTTCTCGGATGTCTTCTTTGAGTCTGAAAAAAATTAAAAAAAAAACAAGAAAACAAAAACAGAACGGATGAGTATGTATTCATGTGTTATTCACCCTTTAAGTCCTAAGAGTGACCAACATCAAACTTCTCCTCACAATATCAATACTTCATGAAGATAAGAGCTTATTAGAATCAATAAAATAATCACCACAGGGAAATTGCTTTGATCTTTTAACAAAATCTCCCAACTAATACTATAAGAAAATGTATGGAGATAAGTCAGGAGAATTTGTATGTTGATTTTGGGGCTTAAAGGGTTAATCAAGCGCAAGGAACGTACTGGGAAAATTACTCCTTGAAAGTCATGTTACATGTAAGCTGTGAATACAGTGTGGATCGATCGATCGATCAATCAATCAATCTTTATTAACGTGGTCAGCACGCTTAGCTAAAAAGCTAGTTTGCGGGTGCGCCACGAAATAAAAATACAAAATAGAAAAATAAAACTTCTTGGAAGTAGTGTATAAATTGGTTTAAGCTGACTAAGAATAAAATATAAAAAATATAATTTAAATATTATTAAAAAACAGTTAAATAGTGAAAATTGTATTTACATGTAATTATCACACTTCTCGGTCAAAGTCCCGTAAGGTTTAATGTTCTTAAATTGTTCTTAAAAACGGTATATGTTTTTATCTTTCTTGTTTCGTCTGGTATACTGTCGAAAAATTCACCTTCTTTCTGTGAGGTTTCCCCTTCATCTTTAGATGTCTTTTCTTTACCTGCAGTTAAATAAAATCATAACAAAATTGTAAAATAATGTACATTTTAGGAAACAATGTGGATGAGTGACGAGGGTGAGGCTGGAAAACTACATGTGCACCTGTATTCTTGAAAAACATGTATTTTAAACATTTGCAACAGAGTTATTTCAAGTTGCACTTCTTGGTCATTGTGCTATTGTTAACAGCCAACTGGTCAGCCTCACTCCAGAAAGGAGTTTTTAACAGATGTACATTCCATTTACACTATTATTTAATTATGTAAACTTATCCGTTTAACCACTAACAGTGACCAGAATCTAATTTCTCCTCGCAATCTGTCTGAATCAAACTGACATGTGACGAGAATGAAGAAAACAATCACTAAAGACAAAATGTCCTGATCTGTAAACAGTTTCTCCTTACTAGTCCCAAAACAAAATAATGTATACAGAACAGTTGAGAGAACATGCATTTTGATATTAGGCTCAAAGGATTAAGTTACTCCCCAGTTAGCATTGCAGTGTTATATAATAACTGCAAGCTCATTGTACAGTACAGTGACATTTTACAATTCTAAGTTGATAAATTTCTTATATTATTTGCACAGGTATAAACTGTAACATGGCCTAAAAATGGAAGAGAGTGCTGGACTTCAGATCTAGTGGTCTACGTCTGCGCCTGGCTGAGGTCATCATGAGCATGAAACTTTACTCTCATAGAGCACCTCTCCAACCAGGCCCCAGTTGTTCAAAGGGTGGATAACGCTATCCAACGGATAAATCACTATCCAGTGGATAGCGTGGTTTGTTTTGCCAACACTTATCCGCTGGATAGCGATTTATCCGGTGGATAGCGTTATCCATCCTTTGAACAACCGGGGCCAGATGTATAAAAGGGTTATTGTGAATTTAATCATAGGGATCCTATCCAGGAGGCTACTAGAAACACTCCCTAGCTGCTCCATGCTATGGCAACCAGGAAACAGCTGTAAGCTCTGGGCTGATGGGCAACTAGGCTGGAATGCAGACTTTACCATTTTACTGTAAACATAATATATTATACACGATGTACATATTGATCACAATGATCACACCCATTTTTGGATCATTACACAATGCTTCTCAGAAGAAGCGTTTTGATTTGTATTCTGTTCAGTCGACATTAATAATTTTTACATGTCCACAGTAGCCTAATAGCTAGTGTACTGGGCTCCAAATCGACCAGTTCAGTTTTAAACCCTGGTCGGGTTCAGTGTGTTGTGTTCTTGGGCGAGACACTGACACTTAAATCTCACAGTGCCTCTCTCCACCCAGGTGTATAATGAGTACTGGCAAAGTTACTGCTGGGGGTAACCCTGCGATGGGACACCCATCCAGGGGGCAGTATTTTAGAAATACACCTAGTCGCTTCATACTTGTGAAACTAGGATAAGCTCTGGCCTGATGGCCAGTAGGCTTGAACAGATTTTACCGTCCTAATGTAATTGCAGTCTATGTACAACTGTAATAGCGGCGTACCTGAAGGTTCCCATAATGCACTCTTCACAAATCTCTTGGCAGCTCCTTTATCTATTCTCGCAGATGCTGCAAAAGAAAAAAAACACAGTTACATGTACACTGGAAGCAAAAGTACATGACATAATATTTTCAATTGAAGTGAAGAAAAAAATTCCACATCTTATGTCTATAATATAATACCATTATGTTTTAGACTAACAATCATGTATGCAGAGTATAATACAAATGGACTTTATGGATAATAAATATCTAGTTAACAGTCAAGTAGCTTTTCATGTACATTCTACATTCAGTCTTCGCAGCAAACAAATCAAATTATATGGTATTTGCCCTATTCTTGACATAAGATTTGTTAAGCTTAATTCAACACAACCACATGCATGTTTTGCAAATGTTTAAATGTAATTATCACACTCATGGCTCTTCTGCATTTTGTACCTGCTGTGGTGTGACAGCTTTAAAATTAGTTGTCAGTTCTGCTTCTTATTAATTTCTAGTGACAATTATTGTCACTAGAATTATGACAAAGCTAATTGCAAAATTGATTAAAACCTCAATGTGCAGGGGGTGAGTGAGTCTTGCCCTGCAATTGAGTCCTTTTAAGCCTTAACGCATGCTCACCACAGAAATAATATTTTTTACTGTTCCCCTCGCATTTGTCAATGAGAATCAAAATTTGCAATCATTAATCTATCCATGATATAAAAAATACTGATGTTCATCTTTTCTCGAAAACATATATTTGGTATATTAAATTATTAAATACATAATAACCTTGGTATTTAAGCCTTTATGATGAAAGAGTAAAATAATAATTTACATAATTAATGCATTCTAGAATATACATTAATTACAGTAGCATTGTGGGTAGTGTAAAGTAGCTGTGCTATAGATGCCTGTCCTATGTAGTTTGTCCAGTAATGTTAGTATTGTATGTAATGTAATTATTGTAAGATATGTTAACTAGTACTGTAAACAATTCTGGTATTGTAAGTAATGTTAGTATTGTAACGTTCAGTTATTATTGTAAGTGACACAGTATTGTAAGTTATCTTAGTATTGTAGGTAATTTTAGTGTTGCAAGTTAGGTTAGCATTGCAATAAAAAAAAAAAATAAAAAAATAATAACTAATGCATTCTTAAAATCATGATACAAACCTTCTTTCTTTTCAGTTGCCTCTTTCACTTTACCCATGTACTTCTTTATTCTGTCCTATGAATTAATGAATCTAAAGTGAACTTTGAGTTAAAAACATTTAAACTGCACTCTAGAGAGTGAAATAAATCCTATTAGTTGATTTTTCCAGGGAAAAGAAATGAAAAAACTTTAAAGGACCTAAAGTTTACAAAACTGTGCTGTCTCATGCATTTATAAAAACAAAAACAACAACAAAATGATTGAAGCTCTAGGGTATAGTGGAAGTATCCTAAGTGTGGTTTTGGGACATTATTTTTTCTTCAAGTGCCTTACTGATTTTTTGCATGACAATCTTACATACAAAAAAATATCCCCCTGTGATTGTATTGCTGGTCCCCTCTGCTTTGTGCTTTGAAACATAAAACTTGCTTTTCCTGATGGCATCTTTTAGAAACTTTGACTTATTTCTATGAACAAAAAAAAATCACTTGCAGCAAAGTGACACATGCCACTGGCTATTTGAGACAATAATAACGCGGATATTACACTGACATCAATTTTGTTCAGTAACGCTTACCAGTTCAGACTTCACAGGATGTTGACGTGGATTCACACCTTGTGTGGTAAGATACACTGCGATATGAAAAGAAACGATTTGTCTGAATATTTCAATAACAACAATTTCAATAAGCACTGATGATCAACGGAAAGTGTTGGCTACATCGCTCTACTCCACTTAGAGAAGTCAGCTACTTTCTACCAGAATCAATGATAATAAACAAATTCCTGCAGCCCAATAACTATTGACTACTATATGAGTCATGTAAATGGGGGTACTGGCAAATTTACTGCTGGGGGGTAGCCCTGTGATGGATTAACAAGTCTCCTCCAAGGATGAGATGATACACTGCAGACCATCACGGGATTACACCAGGCACAAAATTTGTCAGTACTCATTTACATGTATACACCTGGGTGGAGAGTGGCAGTGTGAGAGTAAAGTGTCTTGCCCATGAACATACCCTATGAGCAAGCTCTCTACAGAAAAAAGGCTTCCCAACAAATTTTGACACACACACCAAAAAATTTACTAGGTCACAGGATATATCTAGAAGTTTAAAGCATCTATTTTATACATGCAGTTTATTCACTTACTCCAGAACATTGAGTTGATGGCATAAGCAACAACTAAATCAAGTTTTGCACTCTGTAAAGGATTCATCTAAAAGTTAAAGAGATAAAATCAAGTTACATGTACACTTGTGTAAAAATATTTAATAGTGAGACATACATATAGCTTCATGCACAGCTCACACATAACTGTACTGTACAATTACCAATGCAGAATTCGTGCAATTTGCTTTGAATTCCCTGTGCTTGAATTTCAATTTCCCACTGTTACATGACCAGTAAGACCCTTACATAGTGTCTGGCACTTTCTTGACTGAAGGCAAATGCAATGAAAATTAGAGTAACTGGGACATTCCATTTTTTATCCCCCCCCTACAGAAGGTACAATTCCGACAAGCACCTTTTTCCCAATACAGATATCAACACCCCAGAATAAGGAAAAATTGCGATAGGGTAAAATTGTGATTCTGACACCCCAGTTTAGAGTAAAATTGCGATTATGACACCCCAGTTTAGGTTAAAATTGCAATTCTGACAGCCCCATGTAGATATAAGTAAATTCAAGTCCTACACCTCCATACGAGGTCAAATGGCGATTCCAATACCCTACATTTACTCTAAATTCCAGATTCCGACAGGCTCTGTTAAGACCCTCAACACAGGGGTGCGGATTAAGAATAGAATGTCCCAATGTCTGGGATTTTGAACAAATTTCAACCTCCAATATATCGGATTTTGTCTTTCAAGGAATTAAGGACATTCACGCTAATTGTTTTTGCACATCCCTACTGCACAAGTAATTCATGTTGGAACATCACACCATGCCCTTTGACGAGTGCACGCTGAAAAAAAAACTTTTCAAACAAAAATTAATATAGGGCTGGTAGCCGTTGCGTTAACTTTGCTTGTTGTTTACTCTCTCAAATGGTCGGTGACCCCCAATTTCGTTTTGATAGGAACCTTTGGTTTGTGATCAACAGATTGTAAAAAAATGAATAAAAAGTCAATGTGGAAAGTTTAAAAAATTTTTTCTACCCACATGGCATTGACTTTTGCCCATCTTATAACTGCCAGGTGAATGCAAATGCCATCGCTAAATGATTAGATTTTCTTAAAAAAAACACCACCAGTTGAATCAATTTGCTTAAACAATATTTAGGGCCTCTTCACATGACCCGGTAACCGGGCTGGCTCAGTTACCGGGATGAATTTTGTCATCTGTTCATATGGAAAATTTCAGCCTGGTTACCGGGATGAAATTTAAGAAACAAAACCAAAATGGTGCCACATAAACAAGTATCGTTCGCGACTATCATAGCTTTGTCGACTCTTGAAACTTTACTAATAAAGCTAATAAAATTTATTCGAATACTTTTGAAGGGGAAATGCATACACGCCAAAATTATGCCATTTTGGCTGCCAGAAAATTTAATGTTAGAAGATTTTCGCGTGAACGTCCTTAATGAATCAAGAGATTAGATATGTGCATTTGCTTCAAATATAGAGATGAGATCAGGCTATAACAGCTGTAAACATAATTTTAAATTCATATATACAAATACCATGTAGGTGAAATTATAAAGCAACACAAGAAAAAATTTAGGTTAATGACGATGTGACATATTTCGTGATCTAATTTTTAGTCGCGTCAGCCTGGCATCCCAAAAGCAAGTTAGCCATTCCAACAACGTTAATTTACTGTTAATAGCTTCACTCGTGACATACACTTGACTGAAAATAACATAAGCTTAAGAAATAATCAGTCACGTGTAAATTAAATGCAGTTTGAAAATACGCATTATTTGGAACCAAATCGACGAAATCTCCAAACCTTTTCTTTCAAGTCATCCACTGATGTCTCCAGAAGTGGTTTGAATACATCTTCAACTTTGCCCAAGGCCTCGTGAAACGCCTCTAACGACTCGGTGACTTCTTCGGGCAAATCGGGTTCTTCTTCCACTTGGCCCGCCATCTTGAATGCCGTGCACGCTCGGAAGACTGGGTCTAAGTGTATGTGAACGAGGCTAAAGGGGGCTATTTTTAGCAACGCGGGGCGCGCGTGCGGAAATATTGAGTTGTCAAAAATTGCCACGTGGATCAGGACTGGGTATACAAAAGTTATGTTCTTAATTACAACGATTTACGAAAAAGAATATAAAAAGCGTTGCGCTTCAACAGTTAAACTCAATACAACAAGGCAAAACCAAGTCGAAGGCAAGAAGACAACAGCAAAGTTATGGGAATCACACTTTCTCAGTTTTTCCAGCGAATGAGTGATCTTTATCGCTCTTTCTCAAATCGTGACGCTCGTATACTCATGGTCGGGTTAGATGCCGCTGGCAAGACCACGATTTTATACAAACTCAAGTTGAACGAGACCGTCGCCACAATCCCAACCATTGGATTCAACGTGGAAACTGTTTCGCCGTGCAAAGGGGTCACTTTTACAGTTTGGGATGTCGGCGGCCAAGAGAAGATCCGACCTTTGTGGCGCCACTATTTCCAGAACACACAGGGTCTGATCTTTGTCGTTGACAGTTCTGATCTGGAGAGGATCTCAGAATCGAGACAGGAACTCTTCAGCGTTCTTGAAAGCCCCGAGATGGAAAAGGTGCCAGTAATAGTCATTGCGAACAAGCAGGATCTTCCTCGTGCTCTCAAGTCACACGAGCTCGCTCAGCAGTTATCTCTCTTGCAGCACAAGGCGAACCCGTGGCATGTCCAAGAGGCGTGTGCAAAGAACGGCGAGGGAATTTACGAAGCTATGCACAAGCTGAGCGATATGGTGAAAGAGTTTGAGAAGAGTTCAAGAAAATACTGATCATGCATATGAAGCCTGTCGACTGCCGCGGGACCGGTAAATGAACTACCTTGATAAACAGTGTCTACTTTTTGTACATTTTTTTTTAAGTGACGAAAATATTTTGCACAGTTTGCACAGCAAGGTCAAAGAACATTTCCAGATATATCTATATCTTAAATCATTTTTTAAATAAGTGGAACAATTGCTCAAGTATATCCATCTTTTTGTTTTCAATTTCAAATGTCAAATACGAGCCATTTCGACCAGCCGTAACATTCAGTTATGTTCCTGGTATTTTTTATTCAACTTGAATTTTTTGCGTTATATTAACGTTTTTATATGTGAACTTATTTAATTTAACAATTGCAAGTGAAGGCTAAAAACTTGTTTACGCTGGTATGGTTGACTGCGATCGTATTGCAGTCAAAGCGTAATTTATATAAGATTGCAGTTTTTATTTGTTCTCAAGGATAAGCCCAGTGTGAGAGTGTAATTTACAACTGTTGTTAATAAAATTAAATAGTAAACTGAATTCGAAGTGAATCTAATGGCTTATTGTTAACGTTGTGGACCACACGACGTGTGATTCTCCCCATACAAATTCTTATATTTCGACGGTTGTGTTCGGCTCGATGCGTGACATAGCGAACATAGTGAAGACGCCGTCGAGCTTGGGCTAATTGTGCAATTATTCAATATGTTTTGCATTTTGTGATGCAAAACAATTGCAAGTGTCTTTTTAAGGGCTTCGTCAAAAAAATACACGGGCAATTTCCTAGCTAAGCGAGTTTCTCCTACCTTTCGAAACGAGCCCTTGGCATTAATTCTGTTTATTACGATAGGTTGTTAGTAATCAACGGAACGACGGAACACGGAACGGCGGAACGACGGAACGAGAAACAGCGGAACGGGATTTTTTTTCTGTTTTTTTCTGTTTTTTTTTTTTTTTTTTTAAACAAAAAAACAACAACAAACAAACAGTAAATATATCTCACAAAATAAAGGGCATGCATATATTCTTTATCCTTCGAGGTCGCTCTAGAGCCAAGTTGTCGAGTTTATTTCGAGTGAGGATTTCGAGAAGCGTGACTGCCCTTCGGACTTGCTTGGGCCATCCCCTTTTTAAGCGATGACGTCATTTTAATTTTAAAATGACGTCATCGGTTAATGCTGTAAAGCGAAAAAGCGATGGAATTTATGGAATTTTTGGTGTTACGGTGTTACGATTACTCCCTGAATTGAACCGAAGAGCAATGGGAACTAGGTGCATTGTTTGTATTCTTTTTGAGATCCGCCATCTTGTTTTGTGGCAAAGGAAGATATTTTTTTGCAGCTTGTATCATCACCGATCGGCAAACCTTATTTCATTTGTAGCTGTTAAATTGAGATGTCGAGTCTGCAGCGAGTGTTGCACTTTATCAGTTATCGAATAAATTTGGCATAAAGTTAAGAAGTGATGTCTGTCGTGACTGCAGACGAAGCAACCGATTATTAGCAGTTTTGAAACATCTGTTGAAAAGGTGAGCCATCTTAAACCTTTTTTTAAGCGATGACGAGGACGTGACCGATTAATCTCGCCGTGCGAGTGGACAGGATCTGTTGTTGTCTGTTGTCTGTTGCCTGTTGTGATCAACCGATCTGTATACTCACCGAAGGGAATGCACAATGAGCGAGCCATGCGAGGCAGACCTGCGAGGCATTTGAAAACACATTGGTTAGCCTAAATAGCACTCCGGTTAGCCTAAATAGCACTTCGGTTAGCCTACAGTTAGCTCTTAGGTAGCTTGCGGTTAGCTTTTATATTGGGATAAGGGATTTCTTGCTTGCCCGGTTCACATGGCTTGCGAGTCATGCGAGGCAAGCGAGCCATTTCGGTTAGCCTAAATAACACATTGGTTAGCCTAGCAACACTCCGGTTAGCCAAAAAAGCACTTCGGTTAGCCTACAGATCGTTTAGGTAGCCTTTTTATTGGTATTTTTAAGTGCCTCGCAGGTCTGCCTCACATGGCTGGCATGACTCGCTGGCTCGCATATTGTACACACTCGAACCGAATACTGGGAAAAGAAATCAAGTCAACTCAACAAGAAATCGTCGCATAGAACTCAAAGCAAAATACTCCTGGGCCGTTAGAAAGGACTAATTTAAAGCATAAACGAAAGAAACAAATTATATTTGATGCGTTCTATAAGATTTAGTAAACAGAAATCTCTCCATTCTTTAAAACAAAAGGTGTAAACCATTTTAGACAGCGTTTGACCTTGCATCGTATACACGGTATGTATGTATCGTATATCGTATGTCACGCCAAGATAACGCAATTTTTGTTGAACAATCATTCAGCACAGAAGTTGTCAGTTACTTTTATGTACCCTAATTTTTTGACAAATGTCCTGAAAATTATCAAAGACCCCTTGTGAAACGTCATCGCTTCTGCATGCATCGCGTGCCGTTTATTTTTCGTTTACTGTCGAATGCGTTTTCTGATTTTGGGTCGGTCGGTCGGAAAAAAAAAAAGAAACAAAAAAAAATTGGAAAAGGAGTCTGGAACTAGGAGGCCCGCTATCTCAGCGTAACATCCGTGGAGCCTGGAAACAACAAGACGTGGTTATAAAGTCAACATGGCGGCAATGGAAGAAGGTAAATCGACGTCGTGGTTAAATTCAAGCGAGAACAGCGCAAAAAGGATGAACGACCAAAACTGTATGGCAAAAAATTGCCTATGTTTCGGATTAAAGTGACATTTGTTTGAAATAATGTGTCATTGCCTTCTACATAACTTTTTTTTTTGAAAACGCGAAAATCTGGGTCGGTCCGACGACGCTAAACAGAGGAAAAAAAGGGGATGGCCTTGCCCAATAGACAATGAAACGTACAAAGTCGAAGCAAGTCAAAAAAGTTACTTATTTCGTAAGAAAAAAAAGGAAGAGAAATTAAATTAAATGCCCACAACAAGGGGTATTTTCAGTTGGTCACCCATCCAAGTACTAACCCCGCCCAATAGGGCTTAACTTCAGCGATCGGACAAGAACCGTTGCTTTCCATGTGGTATCAGAAAGCGCGTAAATCAGGTAACGAAATTCCAGTTTCGGCAACGAAAGTGCCAAATTGTTCAAAAGATCTACCGGTATTTATTGTTCTCTATTTGCATGACTCTGGTAACAAACCTTCCTTTAATGGTTTGCTCGTTGTTGTTTTTTTGCTTAAAAAAAAAAACAAAAAAAAAAAAAAACAGAAAAAAAAAAATCCCGTTCCGCTGTTTCTCGTTCCGTCGTTCCGCCGTTCCGTGTTCCGTCGTTCCGCGGATTGCTAACAACCATTACGATATAAATATATATGTTTGTGTTTTCGGCAAGCTTCTGTTGGAATGCATGACGACGAGCCTATGAAGCTTTGGCCTATATTTAGGGACCGGTCATTATTTATGTAGAGGGGGGGGGGGGGGGGGGGGGGGGGAGGGAAAAATATATTGGAAAGATCAAAATTTCTGTAAGGCCCCCCCCCCTCCAGGCCAGGTAATTAGCAAGCGACCCCCCCTCTTTTTTCAATAGTTACGTGATGACCCCCCCCCCCCTCACCTCATATCTCCTCTTATATGCCTTAAGTAATTATTAAATGCATGCTACATACAATCATTAGATGATTTAATAGCTACTTTGCATAACAATGGAACTAACCTACTATATCACAAAATCGGCGTATCGTGTGGACCAGTGGCCAGTTTTTCGAACATTTTGAGAGCTAAAAACTTATCTTGCATATGTGGATGAGCAGAGACTAACCGCTATAGCAATACGTATGACAAGTTAAATACAGAGGTGTCAAAAATCTAGTAACGGGAAACCGTGCAGACTTATGACCTCTGA
This sequence comes from Meandrina meandrites, assembly GCA_963693305.1. Lineage (NCBI taxonomy): Eukaryota > Metazoa > Cnidaria > Anthozoa > Scleractinia > Meandrinidae > Meandrina > Meandrina meandrites. Next base: position 32,786,853 of record OY855909.1, read on the forward strand.
AAACATTTCCTGGGCGGCAGTCTTACGGCTCTTCTCAACTAAAAACGCCTCCTAATAATAGAGCTGACAGCGTATAGTGCCCTTTCTATACAAGTGAGAAGCAAAATAGATTGGACGACCAAATCCAATACAAAACGGCAACTGTACAAATTTAACGAACGTAGGAGTCTGAGTAGGCCTAGCTGTCACATGCTTTTTACTTTGTTCATAGCAGAAAATAATTTCAGTCAATCCACATAGGTCTGGATTCTTTATTAACTAAAATTTGAGATAACAATGGAGTTTAGAGTGCAAACAGTATTTCTGTAAAATACAAATCACTAAGTTGTACATGATAGTGGAGTTTATGCAAAAGAAAAACAATAGAATTAGCATAAAATTATACAATTTAGCATTACTGTTTCACACATAGTGTTTGCACTCTACTATTTAACTGTTCCACCCACCTTGACCAATGAACACCTCTTACAATACTGTATACCTCAAACTGCTGACCCCCCCTAAACTTCTTTATAAAAAAGTTTAGCCCCCCCCCCCTCTAGCTAATCTGAAACAGCCTTGACTCCCCCTTGTTTTCTCCCTCCCCCCCCCCCCCTCTACATAAATAATGACCGGTCCCTTACGGGAAAAAATCTGCCACGTCGAACTAGATTAAGTCACTACAAAATAGCTGCTTCAAAATATTACAAATTTATATCAGGGTGATCTTTCGTAGTGAAGTACAGTATTAGGGAATACAACTACGTGATATAGAGCATAATACATCGTTGCTTGGACATATGAAATTTATCATCGAGTGCTTGCCGGTGGTTATACGAATGTTTTCGAACATTATCCGAACTTTTCTGAAAATTTTCGAATATCCCCGAAGATTAGCAAAGATTACCGAGGAAGAGCCGAAGATGTTTTGACTTTATATCGATAAACTTTGGCTCATTCAGCATTAAAACTTTGCAAACTCTTCAGCAAACGTGACAAAATCGATATTTTTGCATGTGAAAGTAAGTTGTCACTTTCTAAATGCGCATGTAAGAAAGCCTTGCATCTGTTTATACCAGCAAGTGGGAATATAGCACTCCAACATGGCATCCAACTAACGTATGTTATCCTGATTAAACATGGCAAAGTAAAAGCCAGCCCCCATGTCATTACAGCCGAGCGAGATGCAAACCCACTTTGACAATGGAGCTTAGCACAGCGGATGCTTAACACAGCAGGCAGCAGTTGTCCAAAAATAATGGCCCGTCGAGACTAGGTTAAACTTTAGTATCGAGAAATTAATGATCAGCAATAATTTAAATCGGTTAAGAAATATTTTTAGTTAGCTATCAATGTTTTGGAGAACTGAGAACTTATTTTGTCAGTAAAGAAGTTTTTAACGTTCAAGAGCAAAACAGTTTTAACGTTTTAATGACTGAAATGCCGGAGAAGCTCCTCTTCTTGTGTACTTACATAAGTTACATCTCTTTTTAATCCGTCAAAAAATTAATTAATTTTAACGGTTCTTTAAAATTTCTGTTCTGTATAATAGTAGTTCAGGAACACGTCGATTTTTAAATGGTCGAGAAACTAAAAAAAAAAAACGTTTTGTTTGCGGTATTTTAAAAAAGTGTCGTAGAAACACCTGCTCTGTGTACCTTTGTTAGTAACGTTTGATTTGTCTGGTCGACAAATTGAAAAACACTTACTGCCTTTTTAAAATAAGCGTGGGGAACTGTCCTGTGACGAAATTCCGACAGCGACACTGAGATGGCACACTTTCAATTTCATACAGGAGACATGCATCCTAACCCTAATAAGCCCCTCGTCACTGTTTGTTGTGTTTGTATTATATCTCATTCAATTAATTTGAAAACATGCTTTAGTTCAAACAATCCGTTAGAAAATATTGTTCAGTTCCTTTGGAATATTCTTTGTTTGTTGGCTTGTTTGCTTTATTCCTGGTTTTCACGTGACGTCATCATTCGATTTTCTGTTTAGAAGGTTGTTCAACATTTAAAACAAAATGCTTTTTCCTTGTCAAACTTCTGCCAAAAAGTACCATTAGCAGCAAAATGCAGAACGGACAAGCAATTACTAATATTCAACTCATCGACTTCAATTGTAATTAATGCTGTGAGCTGTGATGAGAGAGACTTCTCTCATTGGCTAAAAATGATACGGAAATACTGAACTGGTTCATAAAATGTAAAATTTACTTCAAAGTTTTCAGTTTGGTCGCAAGAGCTTCGCGTTAGCGGCCAACTTGTGAACTAGTTCATTCTGCTTTCGCGGTAAAGTTTCCTTTCGCCATGTATGCTGTTTTCATCTGGCCTATTTTTTTATTTCTTGCTTTTACTTTGATCACCAAGGAGACCCATGGTAAGTTTTGTTCCTATTTGGTTTGCATGCGAGACCATCCTCGTTGTTTCTGTTTGTTTAATACCTTATTCAGTTCAGAATCAAAATATGCTGCAAATGTAGTTCACTTCCTTTCTAACATTCCTCAGTTATTCCTTTACATTTCCTATTTCAATGCAATAGCGCAAAAGCTGCTGGTTTATCTTTGATACAGGATAGTAAATCAGATCGTCGAATGAAGCCCAAATAACTATTATGTAAGTCGGTTTGAAGAAACAATGCATGGCTTTAGTCTTCATGGTTCTTTTTATTTCATTGAGGTGCAGTTATAAAAAGAGCTGCAATGTCTCTGAAAATAATCGACAATGGGTTAAGAAGTCATGGATAATACTTTTACAATTTCCAATTGAGCCTCGGCGTAAAATTCACGCAATGCTTCAGTTGTTTTAGCTCGACCTGAAAAACTTCGGATTCATTTCTAAATCCAATCTTTTTTTAGCTGCATTTTGTCCCATTAACGAATAGAATTTTTTCGTTTTGAAAACTATTCGCTCAGCGAGAAACTGTTCGAGACTGCGCTTACTTCAAAGCTTGCTTGCTGCCAACAATTCAATTCTAAAATAGTATGTAAACATTTTTTAAATGCAGCATAATACTTATTCTAACGTTTTTTTTTTTTTTTGTGGTTCTCACCCCAGAAACAAACATTTTGCCACGCGACGGTGCCACCTTCGGTCAGACTTTCAAACAGGGTCTGTTCTCAGTGGACGAGTTCCATTATCTGAAAGTGCCAAGTGTGGAAACATCCACGGCATATGACGACTTTGAGTGCATCCTGAAATGCATGCGCAATCCTATGTGTTTTTCGGTGAACCTGGCTGCCTTTAAAGGAGCCGATGGAAAACTTTGGTGTGAATTGCTGTCTTCTGATAAGTACAGGAACGTCACCGAGTACAAAGGAAACAAGACTTCGCATCATTTTGCCTTTATGGTGAGGTCTAAATATAAACGCAAACTAAAGCCAGTTAATGCTAACAATTTATTTTTCTCCTGTAAGATATGCACTGCTACAAATGCATTGTCAAATTAACGATCAATGATATCTTGTTATTTCAGTCGCCCTGTTCTTCCAAGCCATGTCAAAACGGAGGTACATGTGTGACGAACTATAAAGATAACACTTTAGAATGCCTTTGTCACAAAGGTTTTATCGGCGAATATTGCGAGCAAGGTAAAGGCCATTCTAAAAATCTTTTGCATTTTAATAAATATAACTACAATCTTGCACAGCTCGGCTGTGGAAATTATATTTCGGGTTTTCTATATTCGAGTTTTTTTTAACTTGAATAGTTCGGCCACAGAACTAAAGGGCAACGTTATTTAACAAAATTAATTATTATATGGCGATAATTTTTCTGAGATGTTTGAAACAAGAACGCTGTATTAAACTCTACTATTTTATTTCCCTTTCTTTCAGCGGTGAAGTCGTGTAAAGAGCTGTATGACGCTGTATTTAAGTAAGCATCTAACAAACCAGTTTATTATTCGTGTCTAAAAGTGATACTGTAATAGTCCAGCGATGGAACGTCTCGATGCTATAAATTAATCTCTAACATTTAGACTCGTACAACTTTAGTATATTCGAAATTAGTTCATCATAAGAGATGCATGTTCTGGAAAAGAGCAATAATGTTTAAAACGATTTTTTTCTTGTCAAGCCGTCATTATTCTACCAAAAAATTAAACGTGCCAAATATTTTGAGTTTTTTTAAAAAATAATATTATTTGGGGAATAGCATTTGTACTCAGACTTTGTAAAAGTCACAACGCTTGGAAGATGGCACGTTTATAATATTTTCAGATCTGCGCAAAAATGTTCTTGCTTATTGATTGATTGATTGATTGATTGATTGATTGATTGATTGATTGATTGATTGATTGATTGATTTACTGCTTGTTTTCACCTTTGAAGCTACATACGGGATATTGCAGATTTTTCGTCTAAACTGTTCTGAAAGTAGTGGAAGGCAAAGTAACCCATGAATAGTTCAGGTTTTACGAGAAGTGTTATGTGAATGTTTACTTGTTCATGAGAGTGATCTGACTGCCTTTTATAGCAGAAGTGAGTTTCAGATGTTTTTGTTGATACCAACATAGCGTTTCCATACTGTACTCCGTAAATTTATGTGGAACATTTTGACGGATAACTTGCGTACGGAATACCGTACGAACTCGAGACTTAGATAACAGAATATCTGGTAGTTTTCAACATTCTATAATATTCCTGAGCTTTTTCACTCAATAGTTTTGGATTTACTTTTTTTGCGGCGTGACAGTGAAAACCAGCAATAACACTGTCAAATTTGAAAACATCGGCCTGACGTTTTTCAAATTTTAGACCACTTCTTTCCTACCCGTCCGTGGCCACACCAGTTTTAAACAACTTTCACGACCAGTACAGTGCGTTTAACTAGCATGTTCGGGCATTTATTAGGGGATTTCCAATTAATACCAACACCTTCATTGGATTTTCAAGAAGCACTATAAATCTTGGTGAGACTGCCCCTTTAACGAGGCGAACTTATAAACATTTTCCAAACAATTAAAATGCGCGTATACTGAGTACTTCAATGCGATTGGTCACTAGTTCTCTAGAAAAGCCGAATGTGAATATCCTATTGGCGAGAAAGTAGAAAGCATGCAATCCTCTTTAATCCTTTACAATTCGCTGCGGCCGGTGTAATCTCTTGTTCTTTATATTTAACAGGTCGAACTTGAGTCAACTGGTTACTCTCCACCTGGACACAAAACCCACTTCCATTCTCTGTCACTTTGGAGAATTTGGATGTGGAGATGGAGGATGGACGCCGGTCATGAAGATTGACGGCAACAAGGTAAGACATTTAAGCGTAACCATGTATTATTGCTTGTAAAACCGAAGTGGAGTGAACATGAATTAAAACGTACAAGGATGGAGTGGAAATTATTTTGAAAAAACCGAGAATATGATCGATGACGATAAAGATGATGTTTATAAGAGATAATTCAAAATAGGATAAATTATTCGGTAATGTTTTCTATTCTCTCACTCAGAGTACCTTTCATTACAACTCGGGCTACTGGAATGACAAAAATGAATACAACCTACCTGGAGGGGAGACTGGGTTTGACACACAAGAGACCAAGTTACCGAGCTACTGGAGCACACCCTTCACCAAGATTTGTCTTGGCATGAAGATCAGCCAACAGATCAACTTCACTGTCTTCAACAAGCAGGCCAACTCTCTGTACTCACTGATCGCTGACGGGCAATACCGCAACACGTCACTGGGTCGTGACACGTGGAAGACGCTGATTGGTTCACAGGCCTCTTTGCAGCTTAACTGTAACAAGGAAGGCTTCAATGCTGTGGGTTCGAGAAGTGACGCTTCGAAGGCCCGAATCGGTATCCTGGGTAATAACCAAAATGATTGCACCACCTGTGATTCCAGAATCGGGTTTGGTACAGGAGGACACCCTGATGACTCCAACACGTGTGGAAACCAAGCAACGCACTCATCGGATAATGGAGACAAACACATCAAAGCCATTGGATATATTCTGGTTCAGTGAGAAGGAAATTAATCATGATGATAAACCTTTCAACAGACTACCTTGAAGCATGTCGCACGTCACTATCAAACAAGTAATTAAAACCGAATAGTATTAAATTTAAACCTGCCTATTAAATTTTATCTAAATTGGCGTTCCGTTTTAATCCAGGCATGCTGACTTCCAAATAAAAGAGGCGGGGATGCTCGTCGTCTCGCTTAGGGAGGTAGCTCTCGAATTTTTAGTCTAAGTGTGTTACTGGCAAAACGCCAATAGTTTAAGCCGCCAAGGTCTCGTTAAGGGTTGCACGCGAACAAATAAAGAAATATAAACTCTATTTCTAGTGGCATCTTTAAGGAGTCAAAAAGGCTTCAGCCAGATTGGGCGTGGGTAGATTCCCGCCTGATTTATGCGGGAGACCCCCCCTCCCCAAACTGGCTTTTAACTTAACATATTTATTCGCATTAACAGCGCATAAAAGAATCTGAGATCAAGGGGGAATGGCAAGGATGTGATAAGGCTAAAATGTAACATCGGTACATTTATTAGGTTTTGCATGGCGTGCAGGAATTTTCTAGCCGGTGATTTTTCGGCTATTTTTAAATTTTGCAAATCCCAGATCTCAGCTATCAGTTAAAAGAAAACGCGTGCGTCATTTGTCATATTCAAGGCATTCTCATACATCGTGTAAGTCATTGTGACTTTAAATTTATGATTTTGTGCAGTCACATGTGTGAGGATTTTGGCAAGAAAAATAGAGTTCAAGTTTTCAACTATTTCGTGAGTCTTTAATCCTTTTCTTATTAAAGTCACTAAATATTCTTAATTAGGACTTTTATTGTCGTTAATTCCATTAATAACAAGCCGTACAAAAAGGAGCGTACATGCAGAGATAGCGAATAGTTCGAGCATGTCTTCATGGGACGACTTGACATCATGAGAATTTACTCTTGTATGGAATGAATCTGTCACAACGACTTAATTAAATAATCCTATGTAAAACCGATCCTACCTTCTATAATTTTAAACAGAAATGTGTACGTGCCTCACTATAGCTTGTCCGAAACAAAGTTAATCTTACAGGAGAGGTCGTTACTTATGAACATGCAGCTGCTTCAAAAATACAAATATTTAAAGATTTAAGTATCAAGTAGATCTCAGCTTTAAAAGAATGTTGTATGTTTGATTAATTCTGCCGCTTTTCAATTTGTACTACAGTTATTTTATTGCCCTTGACTTGATTTTGTAGCATTATTTTTTTTCAACTTTTCTTCACACTACTACGCAAACTTTACTGTACGTTTTATCGTGCTTCAATAAATATCATTATCATCATCATTGTCGTTATCAATATCATTATTACAAGAGGGATCAACAAAAAGCAAAATACAAGTTATTGCCACATAAACTGTACACCTTCGAGGAAATGAGCGACTGATAATGCAGATATGAATTGGATCAAAGAAAGCTTGAAAGAGGTAAGCTCCAACGACATTCGAACCCTACTACTGAGGCGACTTGTATAAATACGGAAACCGCCGCGCCGGTGGGAGTGGGTTATCAATTGATGGCTCAATCCACCCAAAGTGTCTCGATTCGACTATGGCACTTGAAAATCGACTCATCACTCGTCGATTCGATAACGAAGGTGGCTTTGAAACGACTTGGTCCCAGTTCAAAGCGACCCGTCATCCCGGAAGTCGATTTGCGCGACACTTAGAAAAAAAAACTGCAAATTGATTTACAGGGAGGGTGGAAAATGTTGTCGTTTCGACTCGGTTCGAAAGGACTCGTCTGCGTTGATGTCGACCCGTCATCCCGGACGTCGATTTGCGCAACACTTAGAAAAAAACTGCAACTTGGTTAACAGGGAGGGTCAAAAATTTGGTGTACTGACTCGAATTGATCTATTGGAGGCGATTCGCCTGTTTTTGAAATGAGTTGGCTAGGAATGTTTTGTGTGTCATAAGTTGTCCCGCTATTCCAGAAGAGGATCAGTGTAGCTGTAAGTTAGATAGTTTTGCGGGGTGTACGCTCTAAATTTATTTGATGACAATTATTCTTTGGATAACAAGTAAAGTGCACATTTTATTGAGATAAAACACGATGCTAAGTTTTTTTTATATTCAGAGTTGCGTTTAAAGTGGTGGCAAACGAGGACACCTTGTTGCGGACACATTGTTGCGCATGATGTTTCTTGAGTGGGCAAACGAGCGGGAAACAAACCATTTGTTTTGTGTCCATGCCGCGCAAACGGGGAAACATTTGCTGCGGACACAAAATGTTTCTGACAAAAATCAGAAACATTTTTTGTGTCACGGACACAAAATTTGTGTTCGCAACAAATGTTGCCTGGGCGGGCAAACAGGGAAACATTTGTGTCCGCAACATTGTGTCCTCGTTTAGGTTACGTTTCTAGTGAAACACACTCATAATTGATTAACGTTCACATGCCTTTTGGAAGCAGTTTATTGAACTGCATTAAGTGTTAAGGCAATTGTAAAGCCCTCATGTTACTTTGTATTAAAAATATTACAAGGTTGCTTTTGCCATTTGTATAGCAGTGCATGCAGTGAAGCTTCTTTATTAGTTTTATAAGTTTTTCTAAGGTGTTGAGTTATGCAATGCCTTTTTCATTCACATTTACTCATGTAAATTCTGTCCTTTACTACAGACCCTTTAGTATCGATATATGAAATAAAATTGTATTTAGACATTTTTATGTTATTGCTGTTTTAGCATTTTGGTGAACAAAAGTTCCGTTTAATTTTCAAAAAGCAAGAAAAAACATTTAAAGGAAAGTGGCCGAATAAATGGTTTTTACTCTTGTGTGAGTTATTTAAGTATTTTTTTTCTGTTCATGGACCCGTTGTCGCTTTCTTGACAGCTGTGAGCTGTCAAAATGGCATCCAACTTGCGTACGTTATCCTGATTAAACATTACAAAGTAAAAGCCAGCCCCCATGTCATCACAGCCAAGCGTGTTGCAAATCCACTTTTGACAGTGGAGCACAGAGTATGCTTAACACAGCGGGCAGCAGTTGTCCAAAAGTAATGGCCCATGGAGGCTAGGTCAAACTTTAGTATCGAGAACTTTTCGATCAACAATAATATAAATCGGTTAAAAATTTTTTTAGTTAGCTATCGAGAATTTTTTTGTCAGTAATTAAAAAAACTTTTTTATCGCTCAAGGTCAAAAACAGTATTAACTTTTTAATGACTGAAATGCCGGAAAAACTTCTGCTCTTGTGTACTTACTTAAATAACTTATTATTTAATCCGTCAAAAAATTAATTAATTTAAGGGCTCTTTAAAAATTCAGTTCTGTAAAATATTAGTTCAGAAACACGTCGATTTTTAAATGGTCGAGGAACTAAAAAACCGTTTTGTTTGCGGTATTTTAAAAAGTGCTGTAGAAACACCTGCTCTGTGTACCTCAGTTAGTCACGTTTGATTTGTTTAAAAACACTTACTGTCTTTTTAAAATAAGCGTGGGAAACTGTCCTGTGACGAAATTCCGACAGCGACACTGACATGGCACGCTTTCAATTTCATACGGGAGACATGCATACTCACCTTAACAAGCCCCTCATCACTGTTTGTTGTGTTTGTATTATATCTCATGCAGTTAATATGAAAACATGCTTAAGTTCAAACAATCCGTTAGAAAATATTGTTCAGTTCCTTTGGAATATTCTTTATTTGCTGGCTTGTTTGCTTTATTCCTGGTTTTCACGTGGCGTCATCATTCTAATTTTTTGTTCAGAAGGTTGTTCAACAATTTAAACAAAATGCTCTCCCTTGTCAAGCTCCTGCCAAAAAGTATTAAAAAAAGTATTCAACTCATCGACTTCAATTGTATTTGATGCTGTGAGCTGTGAAGAGATGATCTTTTCTCATTGGCTAAAAATGACACGGAAATACTGAACTGGCTCATAAAATGTAAAATTTGCTTCAAAGTTTTCAGTTTTCTAGCAAGAGCTTCGCGTTAGCGACCAACTTGTTAACTCGTTCATCCGGCCTCTCCCGGTAAAAGTTTCCTTTCGCCATGAATGCTGTTTTCATCTGGCCTATTTTACTTCTTGCTTTTACTTTGATCTCCCAGGAAACCCATGGTAAGTGCTGTTCCTATTGCTTTTCATTCGAGACCATCCTTGTTGATTCTGTTTGTTTTATACCTTATTCAATTCAGAATCAAAATACAAACCGTAATCTGTATGGTTCTTTTATATTTCATTGCGGTGCAGTTATAAAAAGAGCTGCAATGTCTCTGAAAATAATCGACATTGGGTTAAGAACTAGTCATGGATAATAATTTACGAACTTATATATATATTTTCCAAATGAGCCTCGGCGTAAAATTCACGCAATGCTTTAGCTGTTTTAGCTCGACCCGAAAAACATGAACTAAAGTGAACCGATGTTTTGTCGTGTTTAGTGCTGGTAAGAAAGCAGGACGTTGCTCTTTGTATCTTCGCCTTGTGCTTTTGTTTCTTAATCTAATTTTTTTTAGCTGCATTTTCTCCCATTCATAACAAATAGACTTTGAATTTTTTCTTTTTCAAAACACTTTTCGCTCAGCGAGAAACTGTTTGAGACTGCGTTTACTTCAAAGCTTGCTGAACGCAAGCTGTTCGCACCTGAATTGTTTTTCCTTGATTAATATTCTCCTGGTTCTCCTGGTAAACAAAACCGAACCGAAAATGCGTTCGCAGTCCGTCAAATTCAAAATCACCCGCCACTCACCGGTGCGTGTTTTCGTGAAGGCAGTTTCTTATTTAGCCGCGTATATTGATAAAAAATGTAGATTTAAATGGTCACTGGAGAATGTTATATGGGCTTGATAACTGGCTGGAGTCTGAGACACACCTTGCGCTACAACGGGATCGGCCTACCTTTTTACAATTATTTTCTACATAAAAAAAGACATTTTTTTTGTCAACAATTCAATTCTAAAACAGTATGTAAACATTGTTTTTAAATGCTGCATAATATTTATTCTGAAGTTTATTCTTGTTTTCTCACCCCAGGAACAAACATTTTGCCACCCGACGGCGCCACCTTTGGTCAGACTTTCAAACAGGGTCTGTTTTCAGTGGACGAGTTTCATTATCTGAAAGTACCAAGTGTGGAAACATCCACGGCGTATGACGACTTTGAGTGCATCCTGAAATGCATGCGCAATCCTGTGTGTTTTTCTGTGAACCTGGCTGCCTTTAAAGGAGTCGATGGAAAATTTTGGTGTGAATTGCTGTCTTCTGATAAGTACAGGAACCGCACAGAGTACAAAGGAAACAAGAGTTCGCATCATTTTGCCTTTATGGTGAGGTCTCAATATAAAGACAAACTAAAGCCAGTTAATGCTAACAATTTATTTTTCTCTTGTAAGATATGTCAGATATGCACTGCTACAAATGATAACAAGTCCATGCAGGCCGTTTAATTAACGATCAATGATATCTTGTTATTTCAGTCGCCCTGTTCTTCCAAGCCATGTCAAAACGGAGGTACATGTGTGACGAACTATAAAGATGGCACTATTGAATGCCTTTGTTACAAAGGTTTTATCGGAGAATATTGCAAGCAAGGTAGGAGCCATTCATAAAAACTTTTGCATTTTAATCTGGCACAGCTCGGCTGTGTAAATTTTATTTCGGCTTTTCTATATTGGAGTTTCCTTTAGTTTGTTTCTGTATGAATCAAGAAATGGACTTAAGGTGGCTGGCTACCGTTTCCAACACTTTCCAAGACTTAGATTTCGATCTGTCATTATAACCCATCTTTATCAGTTGATGCTACAATCATGGTGTCAAACAAATGCCCAATGATTGGTGAACACGTTGTTGTCTTTTTCATTACACAATATGTTACCATAGCAACACTACAACCTGTTAAAAACACCCTTAATTTCAGCTTTAAAGACGTTCGCGCGAAAATTTTCTAGTCGATAGATTTTTCTAAAATTTTTACTGAGGACGGATAATGAGTTACTTGTGTCAGAAATACAAAAAAAAGTGGGGGTCACCGACTTCGTTTCAGAGATACAGTCTGTAGAAAACTACCCTGATTTTGAAAAATTGGCGCACGTAATTTCGCACGGCTTTCAAGGTTTGTAGTTTAAATTATCGATGATGAGAAAACGGAGGCAAACGATCCTGGTGATATTTTGAAGAAGTGCGTCTGTTGCGTAAATAATTTTAAGTGTTGCCATCTTTTATACAAAACTTAGCCCTGGAAGAGGCATTTGAACCCGTCGTACGGCAAAACGAAAAGATCAAAAAGCGGAATTTGAACGTGCGTGGGGCAAAAAAAAATCAACCTTTTAATCGATAGATTTTTTTCATTTTCTCACAAAACGTAGATAATCGTTAACAAAAGTGATCTGTTAAGAAAAAAGTAGGGGTCACCGACCATTTAAGCTAGCAAACTGCAAGCGAAGTTATCGCAACGGCTACTCACCCTATATGTGATTGGCAAGTTTCCTCAGCGCGCGCATTCGATGCATGACGTGGCGTAGCGTTGCGACAGGAATTACGTGCGCAGTAAGGATGCGCATAAACAATTAGCGCGAACGTCCTTAAGTGCTTCTAACTCATCTTGATCAGCAAGACAAGATGCAACTTTTGGCAAAGTTTTAAAGAAATCTGCACATGGGGTTCAGAGCTATCTTAAATTTTCGTAAATTTAAGGTGGCTCTGAACGCCACGTGCAGATTTGTTTAAAACTTTGCAGAAAGTTGCATCTTATACTGTTGATTACATTTCGATAATAAAAAATGGGGGTCACCGGACTTGTTTTCGAGTTATAAGCACTTAAAGCTAAAATTAAGGGTGTTTTTAACAGGTTATACTGTTGCTATGGTAACTTGCAATGTCCAAAAAATAGCCATAACTTGTTTACCGGCCATTGAACATCTGTTTGATACCATAATTGTTGGGTCAACTGAAAAAGACTTTTGGCATTGATCCGTCAAAATTGAGGTGTTGAAAAATGCAGGAAACTGTTCTGAGCCACCTTAAATAGTTCGGCCACAGAAGTAAAGGGTAATGTTATTTAACTAAATTAATAGCAATAATTTTTCTGAGATGTTTGTAACAGAACGTTGTGCCAATTTATTTCCATTTCTTTCAGCGGTGAAGTCGTGTAAAGAGCTGTATGACGCTGTATTCAAGTAAGCATCTAACAAACCAGTTCATTATTCGTGTTGTTAGACTTTAAAGTGATACTGTTATAATCCAGCGATGGAACGTCTCGATGCTATAAAATTAAGCTCTAAACTTTAGAATTGTACAGCTTTAGTATAATCGAAATCACTTCATCACAAGAGGTGCGACATGTTCTTGTTAAAAGCAATTATGTTAAAAACGCGCAATTCATTCCTTGCCAAGCCGTCATTTTTCTGCCAAAAACGTGCCATATATTTTAAGTTCACTTTTCACTGAAGCAGAATAAGATTATTTTGGAATCAAATTTGTACTCAGATTTTGCAAAAGTTAAAATGCTTCAAAGATGGCTTGTTTACAATATTTTCAGGCCTGCGCCAAAATGTACTGGTTTATTTATTTACTGCTTGTTTTCATCTCTGGAGCTACGGATTTTTGGTCTAAACTATTCTGAAAGTAGTGGAAGGCAACTGAACTCATGTAAAACATTACCTTTGAACATCTAAAGGGATATTTTACCTTACTTTGCGGAGAAAAATCAAACCACGGCTAAAAGTAACAATTTTTGCAAGACGCATGGAAACAAATCGAAATGTTTAGCCTTAATTTTTAAGCGATGACGATGACGTCATCGCTTAATGTCGTCGTGCGAGTGGACGGGATCTGTTTTCTGTTACGATCGACCGATCTGTAGAACCGAATAGGAGTGGGAAAAGAAATCAAGTCAACTCAACAAGAAATCGTCGCGTAGAACTCAAAGCAAAATACTCCTGGGCAGTTAGAAAGGACTAATTTAAAGTATAAACGAAAGAGACAAATTATATTTGATGCGTTCTATAAGATTTTGCAAACAGAAATCTTTCCATTCTTTTAAAACAAAAGGTGTAAGCAATTTCAAGACAGCGTTTGATCTTGCATCGTATATCGTATATCACGCCACGCAACTTTTGTTGAACAATAACTCAGCACAGAAGTTGTCAGCTACTTTTATTTACCTTAATTTTTTGACAAATGTCCTGAAAATTATTAAAGACCCCTTGAAACGTCATCGCTTCTGCATGCATTGCGTGCCGTTTATTCAAGTTGCAATCCATTTCCATCCAAGCCATCCGCAGCCAAAGACGCTCAGTGTTAACAGTTTCAGTGCTCTAATTAAGTCCGTGACAAACTCCTCTACGTTTTGAATTTGTGTCTGAATCTGTTTCTAGCCCTGTATCTTGACTCCGAAATACAAATGTACACGTGTTTAGATGCTCTGATTTGTTAGCAATTTCAATGCTATCGACCTCGATGAAGGATTTTGTTCTTTCTAGTCGCAGGCTATGACGATCAGCAAACAGTAATTTCGTACTGCCATTTGCTCGTGTTTTGCAGTTGTGCCTACTCTAGGGTAGCTTGCGTCGCAAACAGTCTATTAAATATCGAGAATTTCGTGATACGTCCGGGTGCAAAGCAGGTTAGGCTAACTCTAGGGGCTTAAAGGGGCTATGTCACGCAATTTTAGGCAATTTCGGCACTGACCAACTTGTCATAAAATTAACTGAAATATAACAATAACGGCTTAAAACTGTAGAAGAACTCAAAAGAAACACAGAAAGACCAAAAAGGGGCATGGATGGGCAAAATTCGAGAAGATTGAAACGGATTGCGTTCGGGTAAATTTGAAAAACGTCGGCCCGATATTTTTCAAGTTTCTCTCAATTTGTATGAAAGTGTCATTTACAATGCTCGAAAATCATCCTTGTTTGTTATGTGGCCATGATTTTGCCAATAAAAGACTTTTGCTCTGCCAATTTGAAGTTTAGAACTCTTAATTAACGAAAATAAATAGAATTACCTAAAATACCGTGACCTAGCCCCTTTAACGAGGCCAATTTATAAACATTTTCCAAAAAAAATATAAAATGCAAGCATAGTAAGTACTTTAATACGATTGGTTACCAGTTCTCGTGAAAAGCCGCTTCATTCTTGCTCCTTATATTTAACAGGTCAAGCTTGAGTCAGCTGATTACTCTCCACTTCGACTCAAAACTAACTTCCGTTCTCTGTCACTTTGGAGATTTTGGATGTGGAGATGGAGGATGGACGCCCGTCATGAAGATCGACGGCAACAAGGTAAGACATTAAAGCGTAACTATGTATTATTGTTTGTAAAACCGAAGTGGAGTGAGAATGAATTAATACGTACAAGGATAGATAAAGTGGAAATTATTTTGAAAAAAAAACAAAATATGATCGATAACAATGATGATGATGTTTAAGAGATGATTAGTTTAGGATAAATTATTCAGTTAATGTTTTCAATTCTTTCTCAGAGTACCTTTCATTACAACTCGGGATACTGGAGTAACAGAAGTGAATACAACCTTCCTGGAGGGGAGACTGGGTTTGACACGCAAGAGACCAAGTTACCGAGCTACTGGAACACATCCTTTACCAAGATTTGTCTTGGTATGAAGATCGGCCAACAGATAAACTTCATTGTTATCAACAAGCAGGCCGACTCTCTGTACTCACTGATCGCTGACGGGCAATACCGCGCCACCTCACTGGGTCGCGACACGTGGAAGATTCTGATTGGTTCACAGGCCTCCTTGCAGACCAACTGTAACAAGGAAGGGTTCAATGCTGTGTGCAGCAATAGTGCTTCTTCAAAAGCAAGAATCGGTATCCTTGGTAACGACTTTAATAACTGCAAGACCTGTGATTCCAGAATCGGGTTTGGTACTGGAGGGTCTCCTGATGACTCCAACACGTGTGGAAACGAGGCTAAACACGCAGCAGATAATGGAGACAAACACATCAAAGCCATTGGATATATTTTGGTTCAGTGAGAAGGAAAATAATCATAATAAGAAACCTTTAAAAAGACTACCTTGAAACATGTCGGAACAAGTAAATCGAATTAAAACCTCCATATTAAAGTTTTATCTAAATTGGCGTTCTGTTTTAATCCAGACATGGCGACTTCCAAATAAGAGAGGCGGGAATGCTCGTCGTCTCGCTTAGGGATGTAACTTTCTGATTTTTAGTCTCACTAAGCGTGTTCCGGGCAAGGTCTCGTTAAGGGTTGCACGCAAAGAAATATAGAAATATAAACTATATTTCTAGTGTTTTGGCATCTTTCAGGAGTCCCTGTTTCATGTGGGAGTCCCTCCCCCCCCCCCTCCCCCCCCCCCCCCACACACACACACACACGCACAACTGGCTTTTAACCCAGCATATTTACTCTCATTAACAGCGCAGAGATCAAGGGGAAACGGCAAGAATGGGCTCAAGCTCAGATGTAACATGTCGGTGCAATTATGAGTTTTTGCATGGGGTGCAGTTTCTAGCCGGTGATTTTTCGGCTATCAGTAAATTTTGCAGATCTCAGATCTCAGCTATCAGTTAAGAAAACGTGTGTGTCATTTGTCAGCTCAGAATTAAAATTTTGTCCATCCCTCAGTTATCAGCTGTCAAAATTTTATATTCAAGGCATTCTCATACAGTGATTCATCACAGTCTCGAGTGTGAGGATTTAGGCAAAGATATGGAGTTCAAAATTCTTTTTCTTGAATCTCCACTCTTTTTTTCCACTTTTTAAAGTCATTATTATTCATAATTATGACTTTTATTGTCGTTAATTCCATTGATAACAAGCCGTACATAAAGGAGCCTACAGCCATAGCGAATAGTTCGAGTATTGCTTTGTCTTCAAGGGACGATATGGCATCAAGGTAATATTCTCTTGTATGGTAAGTATCTGTCACAACTTTGGCTTAATTAGTCCTGTATACATATGTAAACCAGATTCTACCTTGTATAATTGTAACAGAAAATCTGTACGTGCCTCATTATAGCTTGCCCTAAACAAAGTTTATCTTAGAGGATTGGTCGTTACTTATGAACTTGGAGTTGTTTCGAGAATTCGAATATTTAAACATGTAAGAGTCAAGAAGACCTCGGCTTGTATGTTTGATTAATGATGTCGCTTTTCAATGTGTAGAACAGATATTTTATTGCCTTTAATTTAACTTTGTAGCTGTTTTCTTTTACTTTTCTTGACACTACTACATAATAAACTTTGCTGTATATTTATCATGTTTAATCATCATTGTCGTTATCATTATCATTATTACAAGAGGGATCAACAAAAAGTAACATACAAGTTATTGCCGCATAAACTGTACACCTTCGAGGAAATGAGCGACTGATAATGCACATATGAATTGGATCTAAGAAAGCCTGAATAAGGTAAGCTTCAACGACATTCGAACCCTACTACTGAGGCGACTTGTATAAATACGGAAACCGTTGCGCCGGTGGAAGCTGGTTATCAATTGCGGGTTGTTCATAATGGATATATGAAATAAATCATATATGCGAACTGGGGATGAAAAATTTGTGAAAAGAAAAATTCTCCTTGTTCCTCACTCGTAGGACAATTTCAAATATTAGCCGCAATTTCCCATGGTCCACTCTCTTCGACCATAGACTAAATGGCGTCATAAAATGTTCGAGTTTGGACCCTTTATGACGTCATTCCTATAGTCTAAATCAAAGGGGTCTATGAGCCACTCGTGAATGCGTTAGCTATATTTGAATCGTTCCTTTGAACAGCATAGTATCGATGGGAAATAAAAAATTCAGGCTTTCTGACAGGGTGCGGGAGTGCGGGACCGCACAATTCGGTCAAACCCGCACAATCCCGCACAATTCCTGAAAATCAGCGAAATCCCGCACAATATTGAAAGATTTGCTGAAAAAAAAACTAATTAAATCAGTATTCCTATCGATTGCCGAGACTTCAAGAAGGTTTATAGGCTATGTTTAGGCTATTTATCTTCCAAAACAATGGAGAAGTCCGCCTCTTATAGCGACTGAAAAGCTCGAGTGGATATAAACATTGAAGTACATGTATTTGTTACTGAACGGTACCCTGTGCGTGACATTGTGGAAAAAGGCGGTGTTTATATTTTCCTAACTATTTTAATTTTGCTCGTTCGGTCTCTGAACAAAACCACAAACGATCCTTAAAATAGATAACAAATGATGTGTAACTCGGACATTTCACGCTCGTCTTGGCTGTTACAACAGTTGTCGGCGCGATAGCTTTTGTAGACAACGCCGTGTCGCCGTTTAAAATGCATGTTTCCTTCAAAAAAATCATGCCGCTTTTTTCCCCAACGCGTTCGCTTCCTCGTTCAGTTTAAATATATACACCGGACAGCAAAGACGAAAGGCCGAAGCAATGTATCATCGCGCCGAAATGGCTGTCAATTTGTCATAACTTTTAAAATATTTTCGCAAAGGCGAACGCACTGATCAAATTAGCGAATTGACAAACAAAAGCGCTGTAACTTCGGGCAAGAGAAAATCATTAACATCTGATCAAGAAACAGAGTTTATTTTTTGTTTGATCCAAGTGAAGGACGTTTTAATTCAGGAATACAAGTTCTACGCTCTTATCTGTCTTATATCTACTGTAAGTTTTTGCTAAAAATAAAGTGTTATCAAATTTCATTTAGCAAGTAAAGAAATTTGCATCCTGATCTCGGCTCGTTGTTGTGGTTTTTGCAGCAATTTAAGACATTTTTGTGTGAAGAAAATGTAAATCTTTGCAGGAAAACATTCACTTTGCCTATCGAAGAAAGTAGAACTTGTTCATATCGGAAACCTTTTATTTCGAGGTGGGATTACGGGTTTGTTAAACTTCATCGATCGTGTCACGCAACGTGAATCTGTTGATACAATTAACCTTGGCCAAAATAGTCGCAAAATGGAGAATGTTGGTTAGAAGGCCTGAAATATTCATTATAGGGATAGCGAGACAACTTAGGAAACAGTGATATTGGAGAGAGGTACCTTTGTAAAGCTGTATTTTTATTCACAGCCGAGGGAAAAGACATTTAGAAAGCGCCCGTGAGCATACCTAATTTGCATAATGTTAACACATCGATGGAAGGATGGATGGATGGCTAAACTTCCCCACTATACTCGTTCATTGCGCAGGCGCATTCACGAGTAAAAATGTGGTCATGTCTTTTTTCCAGATAGCATAAAAAATCGCAGTTGAATCTGAATGTGAAGACCAGCGCGAAAGAAATTATCATTTTTAAACACCCGCGAGCAAAGGACGCGTTAAATTCTGATTGGTTCATTTTAAAAAAGGTTGTATTCAGGCAAGTTGCACTCGGTGTGTCACACGCAAAGTTGCGAGAACTAGAAAATCCGTAGAAGGCGGTTCTGCTTTTCTTGCCACTTTAACCACAATAGTATGTTGCATTGCAAGTTGCAAAAATGGGGTGTTGTTTTTTCTTGGCAAATGGCAATGCAGCGTTTGTTTTTGGTTTGTTTGTTTGTTTATTCAGTAACAAGCCGCTCTTAAAAAAGCGTTGTTCAACTGTCTACCTTAATTTACCTTTTTTTTTACAAAAGCAGGTTTCAAAAAACAGGGTTTGTTATTTTGTTATTTTGGTGGAATTCCCTTTTAATGTAAGAGGCGCGATGGCCGTGCCGGACTCCAGATCGAGCGTTCAAGTCTGGGTTCACTACGTTGTGTTCTTAGGCAAGGAACTTTAATCTCCTAATACCTCTCTCCAAGCTTCTCCACCCATGTGTACCAATGGGGACATGTACTATAAAATTTACTGCTGGGGGTAACCCTGCGATAGACTAGCATCTCATTCAAGTTTGAGTCAAGTACAGTGTCGATCGATACTCGGTCGATAGTTGTCGATAGGTCGGCCAAAACTCGGTCGATACGTCAGTCGACGCTCGGTCGATAATCGACTTATTCGATTTCGATTTCGTTGCAGTATTTGGCTTTTACAGAATTTTTCTGCGACAGAAATTGCTGGAACTCCTGTTGCAGACCTGCAAAAGTAATTTCTATGATAATATTAAAATCCCCTGAAGTTACGTTTTCGTTATAAAACATATTCGGGAGTGTGGTTGGCCGGTTTGCTACAAATTTGCTCGCACTAGAACATAACAGGAATACCAAACAGCTCAGGCCAAGAGGGGATAATCCATCTTCTACTCTCAAGACAAATATACCCTAACGAAAATTATTGTTAACGAAAATTTGTTCGAAATTTTAAAGACGCATGATATCCAAATTAATTATTTATAGTTCTAAAAGACCCTAAACACGGGGAATTGCGTTTGCTTTTCCTGAATGCAATATACAAATGAGACATACAAGACAACATTACCACTATTAAAAATTCCTTATGGAGAACAAGTTAATTAAGTTGTCAGTGTCAACAAACAGACTGCTAACAACTTTTCACCTGCTGAAAATGACTCTCTTTGAACGTAGCGAAAACGCCAAAAGACGATAATTCGTTTACTGCTAAATGTAACAATATGGAACATTTGCTTTGGTCGAACACAGAAATAGCACAAAAACAGGAAGACATAAATTACCACGACTCATAAAATTGTTTTTGTTGAGAACAAATTAAGTTCCCAAAGTCAACACGCAAATTCTCCTTACTAATCGTCTTGCCTTTAGCATTGCAGTGGATGGGAGAATTTGATCATTCCTTATTTCTAGAACTTGTATGCGTGAGTGTTTACTCATATTTTTAGAAAAAGAATGTTGAGCCGTGCACGTTTGAAAATTAGACTTAAACAAGAGATCTCTTTGCAAGAATAGAGCTCTTACATCGTAAAATGTAATATTCGACTTTCTGTTCAGAACGTTTGTTGAATAATTAAAACAGAATGTTTTTCTTTGTCAGTGATAAAATAACGCAAACGGAAAGACAGCATAGCGGGCTTTACTTGGAAACGCACTACAGTGGAACCTAGATTTAACGAACCTCTAAATATGACGAAACCCTCGATAAAACGAACGATATTCTTCGCTCCAGTAATGGTAAATACCATACTCAGTTTTTTTTCTCATAAGACTGGGTGTGAGTCAGCGGTTGTTACGTCAGCAGACGCTTGGTCTATACGATACAATCTCGTTCTACTCCGGTCAATGTCGGTCTACTCTTCTTTCAAGATGGCGGCTGGGAGCGCCACAGTATTGGCTTTTAATGAAAATTTCAACACGAAAAGAATCTGAAAGTTTCTGCTGTTGGTCTGCTCGACCATTAACTTATAAAGTTATTGATATAATTTGGAATGTTTTTAAAAAGCACCACCTGCGAATATCAAGAGCTAGTCTAGGCGGGTAGTTTTACAGAAACTAATTACGGTAATTAAGTAAATTAATAAACATGAATGATAATAAGCTTTTACAATCAGTCTTAAATATGTTAAAATCCTCTGAAATTAATTTTTCTGTTATAAAACATATCCTCCAGGACAGAAGTTTGGTGAGCAGTTTTACTACAGATTTCTTCGTACTTTGAACGTAACGAAAACCCGAAAAGACAGGAATTCATTTACTTTGCTAAATTAACAATATGGAACGTTCGCTTTGGCCGAATCCAGAAATAACACATAGACAGGAAGACATAACTTACCCCGACTTATTAAGAATTTATTATTGAAAACAAATTAAGTCCGCAATGTCAACACACAAATTCTCCATACTAATTTTCTTGCATTTGACACGGTAATAGTTGGGAGAATTTGATCATTCCTTATTCCTAGTCCTTGTATGCTTGAATGTTTATTCATATTTTTAGAAAAAAAAGGATGTTAACCCATGCACTTTTTAAAATGAGACTCAAGCAAGAGATCTCCTTCCAAGAATATAGCGTTTACATCGTTAAATGTAACATTCGATTTCCTTGTCAAAATCGTGCCAAAAACTACCATCAGCGGCAAATTACAAAACGAACGAGCAATTACTGATGCTCAACTCATCGACTAATTGATGATCTGAGCTGTCAAAAAATAAACTTCTCCCATTGGCTCAAACCAACACGGAAATTTTGAACTGGTACAGAAAAAAGTAATTATTAACTTCAAAGTTTTCAGTTTGGTCGCAAGAGCTTCGCGTTAGCGGCCAACTTGTGAACTTGTTCGTCCGTTTCCTTTCACCATGTATTCTGTTTTCATCTGGCCTATGTTATTTCTTGCTTTTACCCTGATCTCCCAGGAAACCCAAGGTAAGTGTTTTTCCTTTTGGTTTGCATGCGAGACCATCCTTGTTGTTTTTGGTTGTGTTAGACCTTATTCAATTCAGAATCAAAATACGTTGCAGAGGTACTCCACTTCCTTTCTAACATTCTTCAATTATTCCTTTACATTTCCTGTTTCAATACAATCGCGCAAAAGCTGCTGGTTTTATCTTTGATACAGGATAGTAAATCGTCGAATGAAGCCCAAATAACTGTTATGTAAGTCGGTTTCAAGAAACAATGCATGGCTCGCACGTAATCTGCATGGTTTTTTTTATTTCATTTAGGTACAGTTGTATCACAGAATGTTTGTAAAATGCAGTCCAAGGAGCATCAATGAAGTTGAATATAAAAATTGTTCTAATTTTTTTAAAAATATATGGAGCTTTTGTTATTTGAAAAGTTGAAACTATCACTTATAAAAATGGTAAAACTTTCGAAAAGGTTTCGTTGTAATCAATATGTGTTCCGTTTGAAAGTATTAAGACGGAATCCACCAGGACGTCGAGTAATATTTATTTAAGTTGGACAAAAATCGAGTACCAGAATAATTTAAATCCCATTGCGTTATTTTCTACCCTAAATAAAAGGTAAAGAGGTAAGTAATAATCCCTGATCACACCGACAACAACTTCTTATCAGAGTCTTAGAAAATGAATTTCAAAGTTCACAAGGTAGAGGCAAATTCTCACGTGCAGCCATTTTGTAAAATCGTCTTTAAGCGATTCAGTGGAATTCAGTGGGAAATTCGAAATTTGTTTTCGGTGTTTGGTGTTGTTAGAAAAGATTTCTTTTGATAAGATATTTGAAGCAGCAACGCAAAAGTTTGCAATAAGGTGTAAATAATTTTGGTACAACAATTTCTTATCAGAGCCTGAGAAAATGAAATTCAAAGTTCACAAGCTATAGGCAAAAGCTCACGTCTTTTAAGCGATTTAGTGGAATTCAGCGGAACTTCGAAATCGGTTTTCGATGTTTGGTGTTGTTAGAAAAGATTTCTTTTGATAAGATATTTGAAGCAGTAACACAAAAGCTTGCAATAAGGTGTAAATAATTTTGGTACATAATTTTGTCCAATTACTACTCGAAGTCCTGGCGGATTCCGTCTTAAAACTCTTAGTGACAGAAAACAATTCTAAGCTACAGCTGGCCTTCAAAAAAATATTGCTTTCTAAAATGTTATGTTCATTTTGTCTAAGGACTTGCATCATGTCGAAACAAGGTTTTTATTTAGTTTTCATTTTGTCTCATGATTTGCATGTCAAAAGGTTTTATTTAACCCGTGAAACAACATCCAAATATTAGGGATTTTGCGAATTTTTGTTCTAAACTATTCCACAATTAGTGGTATAGGTAGACAACTTAACCCATCAGAAACATTTATTTGCAGAGAGAAATCAAACCACAGCTTTGAACATAGATTTTTTGAAGACTTGCGGAAAATAGGTTGAGAAGTTTAGCCTCTGGCAATTTTTCAAACTGTAATCTATTTCCATCCTAGCCATCCGCAGCCAAAGACCCTTGTCGGACTGTTTCAGTCCTCTAATGTTGTCATTATTTTGTCATTAATAATGAATCATTATTTTTAGCTTTCCTACGACGTAAATACATAATTATATTGGCTGTTCAAAAATCTTTTAAAATCCGCGACAAAGCCTCCTTAAGTTATAGCTTAAAACGCCGAAAGACGGTAATTCGTTTACTGCTAAATGTTACTGGAACGTTCGCTTTGCCTGAACTTAACAAAAAAGACACACACACATAGACAGAAAAACATCACATTTACGTAAGGAACATGGTAATATGATGAAGCATCTAGGCTGGTGTAATGACAGGCGTCGACCCAATTTTTTTTAATTATTTTGCTGATAATAAAAAAAAACATTTTACTTCTCACTAACTGAGAACACCACTGTTTCTTTCATAATTCAATAGTGAATGCATTTATGAAGATACTAAATTTCACGAGACAGTTAGTGTTGTAAACTCTTTGATTTCTAGAATAAAAACAAAGGTTGTTCTTGAAGTTTATTCTTATTGTTGTCATTCCAGAAACAAACATTTTACCACGCGACGGTCCCGGCTCGATCAGTCAGACTTTCAAGCAGCGACAGTTTTCGAAAGACGAATTTCATTATCTGAACGTGTCAACAGTTGGAACATTCACCGTGTACGATATCTTTGATTGCACCTTTCAATGCCTCACAAATCCTTTGTGCCTTTCTGTGAACCTGGCCGCCTTGTAATATATAGTTTAAATATTTTTATGAATTGTGACAGTACACGTAATTCAGTCCAAGGACTGCAAAGTGTTATACTTTTAATAAACGATACTTCTCTCTTCTCTTCAGAGGAGCCAACGGAAAACTTTGGTGCGAGTTGCTGTCTTCTGATAAGTACGCAAATTTTACGGAATACAAAGGAAACAAGACTTCCCATCATTTTGCTATTAAGGTAAGTTATGATAAAAACAGTTATTATCAATAATTTCTTTCTTTTTTTTGCTGCAAGATTTGTTCTTTTTTCCAGCCATAACTAGTCCATGCATTGTTTAATTAACTATCAATGATATCTTGTTATTTTAGTCGCCCTGTTCTTCCATGCCATGTCAAAACGGAGGTACATGTGTGACGAACTATCAAGATGACACTTTTAAATGCCTTTGTGACAGCAAGCAAGGTTTTATTGGCGAATTCTGCGAGCAACAAGGTAGAAGTCATTATTAAAAACTTTTGCACTTTTATTACTACAATCTGGTACAGCTCGGCTGTGTAAATTTATTTCGGGTTTTCTATGTCCGAGTTTCCTTTAACTTGTTGCTGTATGAATCAACCTAAGTAACATTATTAAAAACTAGCAATGGTATATTGTAATTCCTGAGTTTTGATTGGCAATGGTATGTGAGCTCATATACCACTGACCACAGATATCGTAGCCGATACGCGTTTTTAATAAAACAATTATTCCACTCGCGCTTGTTGGATACGAGATCGTTATAGCTAACTCGGCGCTTATATCTACCATCAGAAGTATATCACCTGTTATTAAAAACTAGCAATGGTATATTGCAATTCCTGAGTTTTGATTGGCTAACAGGCAATGGTATATGAGCTCATATACCATTGACCACAAATTTCGTAGCCGATACGCGTCAACGAAAACAGCTGGGAAGCTCAAATATTGCAATTATTTTGGGCGTTTTTAATAAAACAATTATTCCACTCGCGTTTGTTGGATATGAGATCGTTATAGCCAACTCGGCGCTACGCGCCTCGTTGGCTATCTACCATCTCATATCCAACGCGCGCTTGTGGAATAATTGTTAAATATGCTTCTGCTACCATCTCATATCCAACGCGCGCTCGTGCAATAATTGTTAAGTGTAAGAGATGGACTACTTAAATAGTTCGTCCATAGAAGTAAAGAGCAATGATAGTTGTCTAAATTAATAGCAAAACTTATTCAGAGCTGTTTCATATCAGAGCTTTGTAAACTGTGTGCCAATTTATTTCCATTCCTTTCAGCGTTGAAGTCGTGCAAGGAAATGTATGACGTGGAATTAAAGTAAGTCAAAGCTCTACTAATTGGTTGTTAATCTTAAAAGTGACACTGTTGTATAGTCCTGGGATGGAACTTCTCGATGCTTAACTTAAGCTCTAAAATTTAGACTCGTACAAGTTCAAAAATTCGAAGTAAATTCATCACAAGAGATATGTTCTTAATAAAGAGCTCTTAATAAAGAGCAGTAATGTTTGAAACGATTCTTTCCTCGTAAAGCCTTCTTTTTTCTCTCATAACACGTGCCATATTTTTTGAGTTCTCACTGAGGTTTTCCGCTGGGGAATCAAATTTGTACTCAGACTTTGCAATAATTATAAACCGCTTCAAATATGGCTTTTTTTACAATATTTTCAGTCCTGCGCCAAGATATACTTGCATATATATTACTGCCTGTCTTCACATCTGGAGTGAGTTTGTTACGGAATCAGTATAGCTCCGTAGCTCGATCGACTCCAAAATGTACACTTGTTTAGATGCTCTGATTTGTTATCAATTTCAATGCTATCGACGGCCTCACCGAAGGGTTAAATTCTTAGGATGTCAATACGATTGGTTAATAGTTCACAGTATAAGCCGTCTATAAATATCCCGCTGGTGAATCGAATGACAAACGACCCATTACCGGAGGTGTAAACTTCTAGTAAGTATGTAACATGTATGCAATCCTCTTGAATCCTTTACAATTCATTGCGGCGTAATCTCTCGCTCCTTATATTTAACAGGTCAAGCTTGAGTCAGCTGGTTACTCTCCACTTTGACTCAAAACCAACTTCCGTTCACTGTCACTTTGGAGATTTTGGATGTGGAGATGGAGGATGGACGCCGGTCGTGAAGATTGACGGCAACAAGGTAAGACATTAAAGCGTAACTATGTATGACTGTTTTTAAAACCGAAGTGGAGTGATCATGAATTAATGCGTATACGAACCGAGAGGCAATAACTTTGAAAAAAAACGAGAATAGGATTGATAACGATGCTGATGATGTGCAAGAGATGATTAATTTGGAATAAATTATTCCTTTAATATTTTCTATTTTTTTCTCAGAATACCTTTCATTACAACTCGGGCTACTGGAGTGACACAAATGCATACAACCTACCTGGAGGGGAGACTGGGTTTGACACGCAAGAGACCAAGTTACCGAGCTACTGGAACACATCCTTCTCCAAGATTTGTCTTGGTATGAAGATCGGCCAACAGATCAACTTCATTGTCATTAACAAGCAGGCTAACTCTTTGTACTCACTGATCGCTGACGGGCAATACCGCGCCACCTCACTGGGTCGTAACGCGTGGAAGAAGCTGATTGGTTCACAGGCCTCTTTGCAGACTTACTGTAACAAGAAAGGCTTCAATGCTGTGTTTACTGAACAATTCTCCAGAGCAAGAATCGGTATCGTTGGTGACGACAACCTTTTTTGCGCTACCTGTAATTCCAGAATCGGGTTTGGTACTGGAGGGTGGCCTGATGACTCCAACACGTGTGGAAACGAGGCTAAACACGCAGCAGATAATGGAAAAAACACATCAAAGCCATGGGGTATATTTTGGTTCAGTGAGAAGAAGAATAATCATGATAATAAACCTTTAAAGAGACTACCTTAAATCATGTCCGACGTCAAACAAGTAAATGAAATTATAAAACCCCCATATTAAAGTTTTATCGAAATTGGCGTTCCGATATAATCCAGACATGGCGACTTCCAAATGAAAGAGGCAGGGATGCTCGTCTTCTCGCTTAGGGATGTACCTTTCTGACTTTTAGTCTCACTAAGCGTGTTCCGGGCAAAACGCCAATATTTTTGGCCGTCAAGGTCTTCGCGTGCAAGGGTTGCACGCGAAGAAATATAGAAATATAAATTCTATTTCTAGTGTTTTGGCATCTTTCAGGAGTCAGAAAAAGCTTGAACCAGATTTGGCTTGGGTCGATTCTCGCCTGTTTCATATGGGAGTCCCCCCTCAACTGGCTTTTAATCTAGCATATTTACTCTCATTAACAGCGCAGAAAAGTCTAAGATCAAAGGGAAAAGGTAAGAATGGCTAAAGTTCAGATGTAACATGTCGGTGCACTTATGAGGTTTTGCATGGGGTGCAGTTTCTAGTCGGTGATTTTTCGTATATCAGTAAATTTTGCAGATCTCAGATCTCAGCTCTCAGTTAAGAAAACGTGTGCATCATTTGTCAGCTCAGAATTAATTTTCTGTCCATCTCTTAGCTATCAGCTGTCAAAATTTTATATTCAAGGCATTCTCATACAGTGATTCATCGCAGTCCCGTTTGTCAGGATTTGGGCAAAGATATGGAGTCCAAGATTTTCCATCTTTTTCTTGAATCTCTACTCTTTTCTTTCCACTTTTTAAAGTCACCAATGACCATTATTCTAAATTGTGACTTTTATTGCATTAATTCTTATGATAACGAGCTGTACAAAAAGGAGCATACAGAGATAGCGAATAGTTCGAGTATTTCTGAATGTCTTCAAGGGACGATATGACATCAAGGTAATATTCTCTTGTATCGACAGGCAGGAATCTGTCAGAACGACTTTAAGTTAACTAGCCCTGTAGACATTTACATATGTAAACCAGATTCTACCTCCTATAATTTTTAACAGAAAGTGTATACGTGCCTCATTATAGCTTGCCCTAAACAAAGTTTATCTCAGCGGAGAGGCCGGTACTTATGAAGTTCAACGTGAAGTTGTTTCGAGAATACAAATATTTAAAAATGTAAGTGTCAAGAAGATCTCGTCTTAAAAAGAATGTTGTATATTTCATTAACGCTGTCGCTTATTTAATTTTAGTATAGTTATTCCATTGCCTATGGATCGTTTTCACTGTCACGCAATAAAAATATAAATTGAAGAACCATTCATTGAATGAGGTCAATAAAATAGGATATTATAAAAAAGAAGTAAATAAGTCATTTCTCCAAGTTTTAGGTCTGTGCGTTACCCCAAACTTCAGATATTCGTCGAAATGTTTTTCACAAATTTACAGAGCCCAGTATGGATCCGCCACATTGGTGCACATCTGTGGTGCACCAATATGGCGGCCGGAAAATAATGTAAACATCTGGAGCTTACTTTGGTCATCTAGGCCACTGATTATCGGTACTGGACAAACAAACATTTACATAAACACATTTCCTGCTACTTTAACTTCCCAAATAGCAAAGAATCGAAAGAGAAATGTATATTTTTTGACAAACACGATCTTAACTGTATGTCACGCACCGCCACAACTCTAAAATTCAAAGTGCGCTGGTTTCCAAACGAAAGACCCTATTGAGCTGAAAGGTTGCAAACAGATATAATTTTAGTACTTCTTGTGCCTGATGCAGATGCAAACTTTGCTGTCTCTTTAGATTTGGATTTTAGTACCTGATGACGTCACGTGAAAACGATCTATAACCTGATTTTGTAGCTGTCCCTTTTAACGTTTGTCACTTGAAACTACTACATAAACTTTGCTGTACACTTTATCGTGTTTAAATAAATATCATTATCATCATTGTGGAAAAAGAAGCATTCAAGTTACTGCACAGGCTGTACACCTTAGAGGGAATGAGTGACTGATAATGCACATATGAATTGAATCAAAGTAAGCCTGAATAAAGTAAGCTTCAACGAGATTCGAAACCTTTTACTGAGGTGACTTACTTGAGCACGGAAGCCCCGCCGGTGGGAGCTGGTTATTAATTGCATCAGGTTGATCGTAATAGCGGGTCAGCTCAAATATTACAATTCTCTTTGCGTTTTTAATAAAACAATTATTCCTCTCGCGCTTGTTGGATATGAGACATACAGTTACAGCCTCGTTGGCTATCTACCGTCTCATATCCAACGTCCACTCGTAGAATAATTCCACGAGCGCGCGTTGAATATGAGATGGTAGATAGCCAACGAGGCGCGTAGCGCCGAGTTGTCTATCTACCATCTAATATCCAACAAGCGCGAGTGGAATAATTGTTTTATTAAAAACGCCCAAAAGAATTGCATTCAGTTTGAGCTCACCAGCTGCTTTCGTTGGCGCGTATCGGCCGCGAAATTTGTGGTCAATGGTATATGAGCTCATATACCATTGCTTGTTAACCATTCAAAACCAGGAATTACAATATACCATTGAGCACTAGTTTTTAATAATTGCTAAATACATCATAGACTATTATATATCGGCATTCTCGTCTCGGAGAGGCGATGGTCAGCGCATCAGTGTCAACAGGCTCTTGAGTGACTCAAAAGCCCGATTCTTGAGTGGCAGTCTGTTGCAGCTGGTACAGATGTAGTTGGTGGCCTCACGAACTGATACTTGTCGTTCCTTTCTCGCCGCCCGCTTGATTGTCGCCTCGGCCCTGGCCTTCGTCTCGGCCCTGAGCGCCCCCTCCTTTACATCGTGACGCCAGGCGGCGCGGTCTTGCGCGAGGACCTCCCAGGTATTGGGATTGAATTCAGCGAGTCGTAGGTCACGCTTGGAAACATCCTTAAAGCGAAGGAGTGGTCGGCCCACGCGTCGGGCGCCCTCCCACAGTTCCACGTAGAGGACTTGCCTTGGCAAGCGGTCAGGTTCCATACGGTGAACATGAACGAGCCACCGTAAGCGTCTTTGGATGAGTAGGGTAGGGATGCTCGGCATGTCGGCTCGTTGAAGAACATTGGTGTTGGAGACTCTGTCCTGCCATTTGATCTGAAGGAGACGCCGAAGGCAGCGGAGGAGGAACCCGTTGAGTCGCTTCTCTTGTCTGGCGTATGTGGGCCACGACTCGCTTCCGTAAAGGAAAGTGGAAAGGACACAAGATCGGTAGACTTGCAGCTTGGTCCTCTCGCTCAACAGGTCGTTAATCCACCCTCTCTTGTTGAGTTTGGCCATAACGCCGGCTGCCTTGGCGATCCTTGAACTGATCTCGACATCTAGCGACGCCTTGCTTGACACTGTTGACCCTAGGTAAGTGAAAGAGTCCACGACCTCCGGTTCAGTGTTGTTGATGGTAATGACGGGAGGTGTCTCTGCATCTTGGGCTAGGATGTTTGTCTTCTTTAGAGTGATGGTAAGGCCGAACTCCTTGCAGGCGTGAGACAGCTTATCAACCAAGCGTTGAAGGCCTGCCTCGCTGTGGGATGCCAGGGCAGCATCATCCGCGAACAACAGCTCGCGTATGAGCACTTTAAGAGTCTTGGTTTTAGCGCGAAGCCTGGCAATGTTGAAAAGCTTGCCATCTAACCTCGTCCGAATGTATACACCCTCCGGGCAATCGGCAAAGGCGTAGTGGAGTAACATCGAGAA
The DNA here is from genome assembly GCA_963693305.1 of Meandrina meandrites. NCBI lineage: Eukaryota > Metazoa > Cnidaria > Anthozoa > Scleractinia > Meandrinidae > Meandrina > Meandrina meandrites. Next base: position 32,817,859 of record OY855909.1, read on the forward strand.
GAAAATCCCGAACAGGGTTGGCGCCAAAACGCACCCTGCCTTACTCCACTGCTGACTGGGAAGGCATCCGAGGTGGCTCCATCAAATCAGACGGTGCTCTGCATTTCCTTATGGAAGGCGGTGATGAGGGAGAGGAGTTTTGGTGGGCAGCCGATCTTCTGAAGGATTTGGAAGAGCCCACTACGACTGACCAGGTCAAAGGCTTTTGTCAGATCCACAAAAGCGAGGAACAATGGCTGCTGCTGCTCACGACACTTCTCCTGCAGCTGGCGGAGGGAGAAGATCATATCCACTGTGGATCTGCCGGCTCTGAAGCCACACTGGGACTCTGGATAAACTCGCGAAGCTAAATGATGTGATAAAATGCTCATACTTCAAGTGCCACTTTCACTGCAAAGTTTCGGACATTTTGTGACGTCATTCCTATAGTCTGCAAAAGCTAGTCCAGACAACGACAAAATCTGGTCGATATGCTTTTCTTTTTTACAGAAACATTAAAAAATTCGCCATTGAATTTGTTGGAAAATCGGTGCGAACGCACGCGCGTGTGCTGTGCGCAAAAGATTAGCTTTCTCTCTGCTCAAGTTCATAAAAAAGTTGCACAAAAATGTCAAACTTTTCACAACTCTGCGGTTTCCATTTCCTGCAGAAGTACGATAATTTCCCATGTTTTAGAAATGCGCCCTTAAGTTGCTCGTTACCTCATTTCCAATTCGAGAAAACAACTCGGCCAATTTGATCAGGACTGGCACCGAAGCACGGCCCCATAGGCTTCTAACTTTATAAACAATCGTTTCTTAATAAAGGTAATTCATAAAATTTATTATGAATATTTTCATGGTTTATATTCTTGTCGAGCATAGCCATGTTACACGAGGCAGTTTTCCTTGCAACATGCAACACAGCGATGACAACTGAAAAGTTCGCTCGATATGTCACGCAAAGTTGCGAAAAAGCAGAGGATAATTCTACTTTTCTTGCCTGTTAATTAACCAATCAAAACTCAGGAATTGCAATATACCATTGCCAGTTTTTAATAATTGTCGCCATGCTTAGAAGTGACGTCATTTAGAGGTCAACAGCGCGTGCGCTGAATGTCGTTAAAAAAGAAAGCTGAAAATAGCAACAGCACGAGAAGGACGAGAAACAGTTTATTCGATCCAACAGGCCAAAGAACAGGACAAGAGACATGGCAAGAGAAACATCTTTTGTCTGGTGGAAGTTTTTGACGGATGAAGATTGGTAAGAGCCCGACATCGATGAAAAATGTGTTATTCAAAACTCTAGAAACAGCACGTGAAACAACATGTGGTATACATATCTTGAGGCGAAGGTAGACGTGAATTTGAGTGAAATTTTAAGAGGTTTAAAGGGATAGAAGAAAGCAAATTATTTTTGGAACACCACCAGACAGTTGACCCCCACGTAAGAGCACCCCAGGGGACTGTTTGGGTGTCCATCTACTAATTTTTAACTTCAAATTCTAATTTTAAAATCACATTAAATCTTTAATATTTCTTATTTCTCCAAATTTTACTAACCCTTTGAGAAAAATTATCTCTTCCCAAACATTCCCAAAAATCACCCCAAAATTTACAAAACACCGCTAAACATAGCTTTGTGAAATGAGCAGAGAGTTTTTGGATTTCTTGAAACGCGGGCGAGATATTCGCATTAAACCCAAGTTTAGCGGTGGAAAAACGGGCTTCAGGTGTACCCCCGACTCTAATATTATTTTTCCAATTTCAATATTTGGAGATCAAGAGAACACAAACTCGTCTTTGCAAAGCATTCCACTTTACACAATCTGGTAGTTGTATTTATTAGAGTCAGTTGCATTGTTAGCTCATTGTTTGAAAACAGAAGTATTTCGCGGGAAAATCTGGAAATGGCTATGGCGTCCATGGCAACCGGAAATCTGATTAACCAGTCAGAGTTCAGGATCGCTTTGATCAGGCTTTCACTTCTCGTTCTTTCAGGGACGGTGGAAGCGAAATGGTTTACAGTTCAGCATATCGGCGAGCGTACAAGAAACCTTTGTGGGATGACTTTAATTACCAAGGAGGAATTTATCAATAAGTTGCAGTACAGATCAGATCGAAGGTCAGTGGAACACCGCCATCAGCCGTGGAGCTGGGACAGCGACGGTGAAGAAGACAAAGACATAAATTTATAGTCTGTTTATCCCAGCAAGTGGGAATATAGCGCTCCAACATGGCATCCAACTAACGTATGTTATCCTGATTAAACATAGCAAAGTAAAAGCCAGCCCCCATGTCATTACAGCCGAGCGAGATGCAACACAGCGGATGCTTAACACAGCAGGCAGCAGTTGTCCAAAAAACTTTAGTATCGAGAAATATTTGATCAGGAATAATTTAAATCGGTTAAGAAATATTTTAATTTAGCTATCAATAATTTTATTGAGAACTGAGAACTTATTTTGTCAGTAAAGAAGTTTTTATCGCTCAAGAACTAAAAGAGTTTTAACTTTTTAATGACTGAAATGCCGGAGAAGCTCCTCTTCTTGTGTACTTTCTTTAGTCACATCTTTTTTAATCCGTCAAAAAATTAATTAATTTTAACGGCTCTTTAAAACTTCTGTTCTGTATAATATTAGTTCAGGAACACGTCGATTTTAATTGGTCGAGAAACTAAAAAAAACGTTTTGTTTGCGGTATTTTAAAAAGTGCCGTCAAAACACCTGCTCTGTGTACCTTAGTTAGTCACGTTTGTTTTGTTTGGTCGGCAAATAAAAAAAAAAACACTTACTGCCTTTTTAAAATAAGCGAGAAACTCTGTCCTGCGACGAAATTCCGACAGCGACACTGACATGGCACACTTTCAATTTTATACGGGAGACATGCATCCTCACCCTAATAAGCCCCTCATCACTGTTTGTTGTGTTTGTATTATATCTCATTCAGTTAATATGAAAACATGCTTTAGTACAAAAAATCCGTTAGAAAATATTGTTCAGTTCCTTTGGAATATTCTTTGTTTGTTGGCTTGTTTGCTTTATTCCTGGTTTTCACGTGACGTCATCATTCGATTTTCTGTTTAGAAGGTAGTTCAACAATTTAAACAAAATGCTTTTCCTTGTCAAGCTCCTGCCAAAAAGTTTAAATGCAAAATGGGCGGGAAATTACTAATATTCAACTCATCGACCACGACTTTAATTGATGCTGTGAGCTGTGAAGAGATGAACCTTTCTCATTGGCTAAAAATGATACGGAAATACTGAACTGCATGTAAATAAAATGTAAAATTAACTTCAAAGTTGAACTTGCTAACTCGTTCATCCGGCTCTCACGGTTTAAAGTTTCCTTTCGCCATGAATTCTGTTTTCATCTGGCCTATTTTATTTCTTGCTTTTACTTTGATCTCCCGGGAAACCCAAGGTAAGTGAATTCCCTTTTGTTGTGCATGCGAGACCATCCTTGCTGTTTCTGTTTGTGTAGCCGGACCTTATTCAGTTCAGAATCAAAATACGCTGCAAATGTAATTCACTTCCTTTCTAACATTCTTCAGTTATTCCTTTACATATCCTGTTCCAATTAAATAGCGCAAAAGCTGCTGGTTAATCTTTGATACAGGATAGTAAATCGTGGAATGAAGCCCAAATAACTATTATGTAGGTCGATTTCAAGAAACAATGCATGGCTATAGTCTGAATGTAATAGTCTGAATTTCATTGAGGTGCAGGTATAAAATGAGCTGCAATGTCTCTGAAAATAATCAACAATGAGTTAAGAAGTCATGGATAATACTTTATGAAATTACAATTTCCAATTGAGCCTCGGCGTAAAATTCACGCAATGCTTCAGTTGTTTTTAGCTCGACCCAAAAACACGAATTAAAGTGTGCCGATGTTTTGTAGTGTTTAGTTTCTAGTATAAGACAACAAGAAGTTGCTCTTTGTATCTTTGCCTTGTGCTTTTGTTTCTTAATCTATTTTTTTTTAGCTGCATTTTGTCCCATTCATAACAAATAGACTTTGACTTTTTTTTCTTTTTGAACACTATTTGCTCAGCGAGAAACTGTTTGAGACTGTGTTTACTTCAAAGCTTGCTGTACGCAAGCTGTTTGCACCTGAATTGTTTTCCCACGTCAAACGTAACATGATTGATATAACATTCACTGGGTAATGAACCGTAAACCAAACCGAACCGAAAATGCGTTTGCAGTGCGTCAAATTCAAAATCGGCTGCCACTCACCGGCGCGTGTTTTCGTGAAGGCATTTTTTTTTTTTTATTTGGCCGCGTATATTGATAATAATGTAGATAAAAATGGTCACTGGAGAATGTTGTATGCGCTTGATAACTGGCCGGAGTCTGAGACACATCTTGCGCTACAACGGGATTGGCCTACCTTTTTACAATTATTTCCTATTAAAAGAAAAAAAAATCATTTTTTTTTTTGGTCAACAATTCAATCATAAAATAGTATGGAATCATTTTTTAAATACATCATAATACTTATTCTGAAGTTTATTCTTGCTTTTCTCACCCCAGAAACAAACATTTTGCCACGCGACGGTGCCACCTTCGGTCAGACTTTTAAACAGGGTCTGTTTTCAGTGGGCGACTGCCATTATCTGAAAGTGCCAAGTGTGGAAACATCCACGGCGTATGACGACTTTGAATGTATCCTGAAATGCATGCGTAATCCTATGTGTTTTTCTGTGAACCTGGCTGCCTTTAAAGGAGCCGATGGAAAACTTTGGTGTGAATTGCTCTCTTCTGATAAGTACAGGAACTTCATTGAGTACAAAAGAAGCAAGACTTCGCATCATTTTGCTTTTATGGTGAGATCTGAATATAAAAACAAACTAAAGCCAGTTGATGCTAACAATTTATTTTTTCTCTTGTAAGATATGCGCTGCTACAAATGATAACTAGTTCATGATATCTTGTTATTTCAGTCGCCCTGTTCTTCCAAGCCATGTCAAAATGGAGGTACATGTGTGACGAACTATAAAGATGACACTTTTGAATGCCTTTGTTACAAAGGTTTTATCGGCGAATATTGCGAGCAAGGTAGAAGCCACTCTCAAAAACGTTTGCATTGTAATAAACATAACTACAATCTTGCACAGCTCGGCTGTGGAAATTTTATTTCGGGTTTTCTATATTCGAGTTTCCTTTAGTTTGTTTCTGTATGAATTAATCTAAGTGACAATAAGAAATAGACTTAAATAGTTCGGCCACAGAACTAAAGGGCAACATTATTGAACTAAATTAATTATTATATACGCCGTATGATGTTTGAAACAAGAGCGTTGCATTAAACTCTGCCATTTTATTTCCTTTTCTTTCAGCGGCGAAGTCGTGCAAAGAGCTGTATGACGCTGTATTAAAGTAAGCATCTAACAAACCAGTTTATTATCCGTGTTGTTAGACTTAAAAGTGATACTGTTATAGTCCAGCGATGGAACGTCTTGATACTATAAAATTAAGCTCTAAAATTTAGACTCGTACAACTTTAGTATATTCGAAATTAATTCATCATAAGAGATGCGTGTTCTTGAAAAGAGCAATAATGTCTAAAACTATTCATTCCTTGTCAAGCCGTCATTATTCTACCAAAAAAATTAAACGTGCCAAATATTTTGAGTTTTTCTAAAGCAGAATAGGATTATTTGGGGAATCAAATTTGTACTCAGACTTTGTAAAAGTTAAAACGCTTCAAAGATGGCATGTTTACAATATTTTCAGATCTGCGCCAAAATGTACTTGCTTATTGATTGATTGATTCATTGTGATTGATTGATTGATTGATTGATTGATTGATTGATTGATTGATTGATTGATTGATTGATTGATTGATTGATTGATTGATGTACTGCTTGTTTTCAGGCATAGTCTAAAAGCTGGACTGGAGTCTGGACTGGACTCTGGACTCTGGAATCTGGAGTCTAGACTATATTTTTTAAATATTACAAACTTGACTCTTCTATTAATATTAAATATTTTAAATATAATTTTTCAATTTTTAAACGTCATTTAAGCCTCGATTTGTTTTTGCTCTAATTTTGCCGTAAATAAACAATACAAGATTTTTGAAATCGATTCTCTAATTTTGCCTAGCACTATGGGAGAAATTTTCCCGCCCGTCCCAATTTTCAATTAAAACGCCCTGGGAACAAGGTTGTTAATTTTTAACTCCTTAAATTTTAGCAATTTTTGTCATCATTAGAGGCAATCTTAATATCAGTTCTCGTCCATTCATGGACTACGCCCTGTCTGCCTTCAGGGATGGCAATCTACCCTCTTTACCCGTGATGGATAAAAAATATTATTCCCAATCTCTACTGTAAAAATATAATCTTAACTTTCTTCTCCGTATTCTGGTTTGAAAGTGTTAATGGATCGTATTTTAACATAAGACATGATACCAGTACAATTTCCATCCGAAAAAGGAACAATTCACTACATTGCCCGACCCCTAGCTTGGTGCTACATACGTACAAAGGAAAGCGTTTTCCGACATATCATGATAAGAATGTTCTGATAACGACTGTCGTGCACTCTCGTGCAATCATGTACTAGGAAGCGTCTAGGTTTTTGTGATAATAATAATAATAATAATGAAGGAAAAATTATTTTCCCGGCTGTCACATCACAGAAAGAAATAAACTTTTTAGACACGACAGTCTTTAAAGGCGAAAGATTTTACAAAGAATCCGTCCTGAACGTTCGCACACATTTCAAAGCCCCTGAGACTTTTCTGTACGCACATTTCTCCTCCTGGCACGCCCCAGGCGTGGCAAAGGGCTTTATTAAAGGCGAAGCCCTTAGACTTCTCAGAACCAACTCTTCAAAACCACTCTTTGTAGAAAATATTAGTAACTTCAAATCGCGTCTACGCGAACGAGGTTACCCAAACGACCAAGTCGAAAAGATACTCTCTGGAGTCAAATTTACCGAGAGAAGATCAGCGCTCCAGGAAAAAGAAAAAGTGCGAAAAACATATTGCCTTTTTCACGCAATACAATCCATCTTGCCGAACCTCAAAAAAATCATAATGAGCAAATGGCATCTCATTGGGCAGCAACCCTTGCTGCATAAGACTCTAAAGGTCAACAACATCACGAAACCAGCAGGAGTCCTGTTAGTCCTGTCAGTACTTTGTATATCATTGCGAATGTTCTTTTCCCATAAATAGTCTAGAGTCCAGAGTCCAGAGTCCAGAGTCCAGTCCTGGTTTTAGACTATGCCTTGTTTTCACCTTTGAAGCTACGTTACGGGATATTGCAGATTTTTCGTCTAAACTATTCTGAAAGTAGTAGAAGGCAACGTAACCCTTGAAAAATATTAAAAATCTTAGAAATGTAAGAATTTTTGTTTTCAAGTTGCAATCCATTTCCATCCAAGCCATCCGCAGCCAAAGACCCTTGTTTACAGTTTCAGTGCTCTAATTTTGGTTGTTCAAAGATCGGTTAAAATCCGTGATAGAATCTCTTTAAGTGTTTTCACATTTTGAATTTGTGTCAAAATCTGTTTCTAGCTCCGTAGCTCGACTCCAAAATACAAAAGTACACCTGTATCGATGGGTTGTTAGCAAATTCTGCGCTATCGACCTCGACGAAGGATTTTATTCTTTCTAGTCGCAGGTTATGATGATCAATTTACTTTAATTTTGTACTTCCATTCGTTTGGCTAACTCTAACTCTAAACTATGACAGAATTATAAAGTTTTACTAACTGATCAACAAAATGATCTTTGAGCAGCAATATTGCCACACATTCACTCTCTAAGATGTCAACAAACCATAATCAATGTTTTTACTGATCCATTTTCCTCCAATTCTTGGTTTTCACGTGACGTCATCAAAATTCTAAAATCCAGAATTGCAAGATCACTATCATTCACTGGCTATTAGACATCCTTAATATATATCTTGTTGAAGGTTTTTAGCTAAATAGCAGCCGCCGTAAGATAGACCATTTTGAATTTCGGAATTTAACGCCACACGACATCAAGATGGCCGCAAGAAGGCTGTAACGTATGGTTAAAAAATCCTCATCCTGTGCTTTTTAACAATACGAACAGTTCAGGTTTTACGAGAGGTGTTATGTGAATGTTTACTTGTTCATGAAAGTGATCTGACTGCCTTTATAGCAGAAGTGAATTCTAGATGTTTTCATTGATTTTCGGCCACCATGTTGGTGCCCATCTGCTTGGGACCAACATGACGTTTCCAAACTGTGCTCTGTAAATCTGTGTGGAACATTTTGACGGATAACTTGGGTACGGAATACCGTACAAACCCGAGACTTGGACAAACAGAATATGTGGTAATTTTCAACAACCTATAATATTCCTGAGTTTTTGCACTCAATAGTTTTGGATTTACTCTTTTTGCGGCGTGACATTGAAACCAGCAATAACACTGTCAAATTTCAAAACGTCGGCCTGACGTCTTGACGTCTTGGTGAGACTGCCCCTTTAACAAGGCGAATTTCTAAATATTTTCCAAACAACTAAAATGCGCTTATACTGAGTACTTCAATGCGATTGGTTACCAGTTCTCTAGAAAAGCCGTATGTGAATATCCTATTGGTGAATCTAATGGCTAACGACCCATTACCGGAGATGTAAACTTCTAGTAAGTATGTAGGAAGTATGCAATCCTCTTTAATCCTTTACAATTCATTGCGGCGTAATCTCTTCGTTATATTTAAAAAGGTCAAGTTCAAGTGAGCTGGTTACTCTCCACTTTGACTCAAAACCAACTTCCGTTCTCTGTTACTTTGGAGATTTTGGATGTAGAGATGGGGGATGGACGCCGGTCATGAAGATTGACGGCAACAAGGTTAGACTTTAAAGTGTAACTATGTATTATCGTTAGGCTTAGCCACAAGTTGCCGATAAATTACCAAAACGTTGCCGATAAAAGTGTTTAAAAGTTGGTAAAAAGTTGCTATTTTATTTTAAAAGTTGCCGAAAAGTTGCTTTTGTTTTGGCCTGTTTGCTCTTGAAGTTGGTTTTATGGCGGTGTAGATCATGCACAGTATAAGTAGGTTCTAATCGCATTTTCTTTTTTTTTAACAAAACTTCATTCCCAACTGGAATCTGAATCATTGACATTGTTCTCCGCCATCTTGAAAAACGTGTCATGTGATACCGCTGACCACATGGACAGGCGTGCAACACTAAGCTGGCATTGGTAATTACTATTGGCCAGTCCTGGAATCCACACACTCACACAGTAGTATAAACCAATTGAATTTAGGTGACTTTTCTTTCAAAAGCTAATAAATGTTGCGAAAAAAGGAAAAAAAAAATAAAATGCAAAAAAAATCTTAAGTTCCCAAGAATTTTAAAAGTTGCCGAGCAACTTGTGGCTAAGCCTAATTATTGTTTGTAAGACCGAATGGAGTGAGAATGAATTAATACGGACAAGGCCGGAGTGGGAAATATTTTTAGAAAACCGTGAAAGGATCGATAACGATAATGGTGATGTTCAAGAGATGATTACTTTAGACAAAATTATTCGGTTGATATTTTCGATTCTTTGTCAGAATACCTTTCATTACAACTCGGGGTATTGGAATAACACAAATGCATACAACCTTCCTGGAGGGGAGACTGGATTTGACACGCAAGAGACCAAGTTACCGAGCTACTGGAACACATCCTTCTCCAAGATCTGTCTCGGAATGAAGATCGGCCAACAGATCAACTTCGTTGTCATCAACAAGCAGGCCAACTCTCTGTACTCACTGATCGCTGACGGGCAATACCGCGCCACCTCACTGGGTCGTAACACGTGGAAGACGTTGATTGGTTCTCAGGCCTCTTTGCAGCTCAACTGTAACCTGGAAGGGTTCAATGCCATGGTTGGAAGTTCCCTGTCTAAAGCAAGAATCGGTATCCTTGGTAACGACGAAAAGGACTGCTTCTCCTGTGGTTCCAGAATCGGGTTTGGTACAGGAGGAAAACATGATGACACCAACACGTGTGGAAACGAGGCTTCCGCTAAATGGGGGGCAGATAATGGAGACAGACACATCAAAGCCATGGGGTACATTTTAGTACACTGACAAGAAACTCTCAAACAAAGCACTTTTTTTATTAATAATGCACAACATATCTTACAACAAATGGTACTTACATTAAAGGAGAAGTTCACTCCAGAATGGCCATTTATTTTCTTTACGCCAATAAAAAGTTTATACAAAAATATGTTATTCATCAAAATTTCAGCTTCCAACGAGCGCTAAATCCCTACGAAATCTTTCTCTAAAGTAGCCCAAAATTTGACAACTGAACGCCGCCATCTTGGAGCTAGTAATGTATGCGTGACGTCAAAGAGCTCAGCCTGAAGTTTAGCGGGAAAATTTAAATACTTCAAACTCCTTGTTTCTTTGAAGTGGCTTTTGTTTGTCAAAATGCCCGTCTGAAAGGAAAGAAAAGGTGAAAGGTTTTTTTGTATCTCTTGGAGCTCTGTTTGAGAAACATGGAGCTGCACAAACAGGCATTTTGACAAACAAAAGCCACTACAAAGAAACAAGAAGTTTCGAGTATTTAAATTTTCCCGCTAAACTTCAGGCTGAGCTCTTTGACGTCACGCTTAGCTCCAAGATGGCGGCGTTCAGTTGTCGAATTTTGGGCTACATTAGAGAAAGATTTCGTAGGGATTTAGCGCTCGTTGGAAGCTGAAATTTTGGTGAATAACATATTTTTGTATAAACTTTTTATTGGCGTAAAGAAAATAAATGGCCATTCTGGAGTGAACTTCTCCTTTAACTACCGTACATTACAAAATACGGTACGATGTAATGTAAATGAAATGATTCATATATGAACTGCGGATATATATGATGGTGATGTGTGATCTTCGCAGTGAATTTCCAATTTAAGCAATTGGAATAATGAAGCCTGAAAAAAAATCAGGGCTTCAACGCTTCAAAGCCCTGATTTTTTTTTCAGGCTTCATTATTCCAATTGCTTAAGGTATCAGCGTACCCCAAAATTCATCATTTTGAAGAAAAAAATGTTTCGATACTTTCAAATAGGTCTCATTGCGGCCTTTCATTTAGAAAAAAAAATTGGAAAGAGGTTGATTCTAAACGAAGTTATGAAGGAAAAACGAATCTTTGCATTAATTGTCTCTAATTAATTGCTGTCAACAGCCTGTCACAACGGATTAAACTCACATTAAAAGTCACCTGACAGGAACGCGACATGCATGCTGTTATCACAATCACTCAAGTTCGAGCGACGAGTTGATTCGAGTGTTTACTCGGCGATGTATTCAAAGAAAAGAAGGAAAAGCTCGTGTCCGTTTGCAAGTGCGAAGAATGCGCCGAAACGGAAAAAGATGAAAACATTTGACAAAGATTTGGCCCAAGCTCTGGCCGCAAGCGACAAAGAGTCGTATTTTGAGCAGGAGAAACTGCTGGCATTAGAAGCAGAACAACAGGAAAAAGAAGCCGGAGAAGTTAGTGCAAGCCGATCTAAAATCGCCGCACTGACAGAATTCCTACGCTTTCGTCTTTTGCCGGTTCCTTTGCGTTGCTTACGACCGCGATCGCTTTTTTCGCCGCACTTGGTCTTTGGCATCTCTGAAAATATCAAATGTCGCAAATTAAAACGAAAATTGTTGTCACGTACCTCTGTATGCGAGCACCTTGTAACTGCACTGATGACTTGTAACAGATATTTCCCGCGAGAAGCAAAACATCATTCTCGTCTCCAGAGGCCGCGATCCTTCTGGTCTGCGCAAGGAATCGAGACCTCGTCTCGATTCCTGGCACAGACCAGAAGGATCGCGGCCTCTGGTGACGAGAATGGCAAAACATGAGACCGCTTTGTAATTGATAAGAGCTCTCTTTGTTCCAGTAAAATGAACCTTCCCTTCATCGATCAACGTGTAATCATTTTCACACGTCTTGTGCAATTAATCTAATTATACCGGAAAACGCCCCAAAGTATATTTCTCGCCGTATCTCAAAACCAAAATTACGAAGAGTAGGGCGCACATTTTAAGTTCGTTTTCAATGAATTTTCGACGCTTTCCGCTGAAATTTAAGAACGTTGCCTGATAATAGGGCAACAATATTAGGTCGGGAAATTTTTATTTTTTGCCTCTTTCAAAATTTTATAGCTATTCTAGCAAAGGTAACGGTTCATTTTTAAACTCCTAAAATTTAACTGCCTGTTAAAAAAAAAAAAAAAAAACAGACAAGTAATCAATATTCCCCGACACAGTTTTTTAGAGGAAGGTGTGAAGAACACATAGCGACGTTGATCGTTTTCTCCCGTTCAATTCCGACCGGAAACGAACTGGATTTGTGAGCCTCGGTACTTTTGGAAATCAAACACTCTATTCGCACAACATTAACTTTTCATCTTCAAATAAATATATTGTTGAAATATTCAACTCTTAGGCTTTCATAAAATATATACTTTACTGGGGTTTTCGATAAACGCGGAGCGGTAAAGCAGCTTCAACGGAAGATGGTCATTTGGGGTACGCTGATACCTTAAATTTGAAATTCACTGCGAAGATCACACATCACCTTCATAAAATACGGTACATTACATTACTTACAATAGGTAACATTGCAAAACACTTTTGACGGCATATTGGATGTGACTTCGTACACATAAATGTAGTTTAGGGCATCAAATAATGAAACACTCTGAAATGATTTTTATTCTCGTCAGAGTTTTCATCGTAGATAACTATAACCTCAAATACGTCAAATAGCTGATAGTTGTTAATAGTAAAACTCTATTTAACGTTTTAATTAAGTAATTTTTGTCGTTCCATTTTAGCCCAAGGCATTTTCACTCACTAGTTTATAATCACGTTCCCAGATCACTTTTTTTCGAGCTGCTCACATCAGTTTTGTACGTCGTGATCAATTGTCAGGAATGTGACAGGCGAGGCGAGAGCGCATGCCCAAAATACGTTTACAAAATGGTGACTGAACACTTAGCGACCAGCAACATGCATTTGAAAAAAGAAACTTCTTTAGGATTGGCCAAACGAAACAATAGCCCAAGCTTCAAAAGAGGTGATGAAGTAAAAAAATTGACGAATGAAAAAAGAGGTCTTAAAGCAGTACAGGTCAACTTGTGGAAACACTTTAGGTAATCCTGCACTCACTTTTTCTAGTCGGGAAAGGGAATATATTTTAAGCGATCTGGGAATGCATTTTTGATAGTGTGCCCCAGCAACAAAGGCAGCGTCAGGCACACAACAATCATGTCTGTGTGTTGTTAGAGAATAGATTTAACTGTTGATGCTGAAAGCGTTTAAGTAAAAATCCTTATAACTAGTTATTTGTGATTTTACATTTGAAAACAAATAAGTGGTTTCGTAATCTCAGGTAAACAAATGTAATATTTCGTCTCGCTACTGTAGTTTGCTGATGTGCTCGTCATATTGAAAGAAGAACATACGGCTGAGCAGACAGCATTTTTGTTATTTTGCAGTTGTAAACAAATATGATAAGTGATTTCGTAAACTTAAGTGAAGGAATACATAACATTTTGGCTCGTTACATTCATTTTGTTTCTTTTTCAGCATAGGTGAATATGCCGCTACATATAAATACGGTTATACCGGTGTCACACAAATGTTATATAGAGGATAATACATGGTTTCGCGGAGATATGAAATTTATCTTCGAGTGTTCAAATCGATAGCTCACGAGTGAGCGCAGCGAACGAGTGAGATATCGGATTTGAACACGAGAAGATAAATTTCATATCTCCAAGAAACCATGTATTATTCTTTTTATTATATAAACCTACTAATTACGATGTTTTTGACGATTTTCCGAAGATTTCCGACCATTTCCGAAGATTTCCGAAAATTTTCAAAATGCTGTCCGAAGGTTGTACGAATGTTTCCGAACATTTTCCGAGAAATTCCGAAGTTTTCCGAAGATTGCCGAAGATTGCCGAGGAAGATCCGAAGATTTTTCGACTTAATATCGATTTACTTTGGCTCATTCAGCATTGGAACATGGCAAACTCTGCAAGCTGATTGGTCAAAAATGATATCACACATGTGTGGATATCATTTTTATCCACACATGTGGGATACCATTTTTCTCGACATGCTACCACTCGCTAAAGCACTGCAGTTTATATAATAAATCGTAAATACTACCAACAAACTGCGTATTAAAAAAATAGAATGGCCGCTTCAACACTAAAGACGCGACAATAGCTGGTAACATATATATTTTATTCATCGTCAGATCCGATGCGAAGGCCCCCCGTGACCTTGTGACCATGCTTTATTTACTTTTGACAAGAAATGCGGCCGAGTAAATGAGATAACATATATTAGTATATACCACACAAGTGAATAGTGCTTTCCGCGCGCGCTGATTGGTTAACTCGGGGGTGATTAGCAAAGTACTATTCACCTCCACTTCGGTGAATAATTGTTAACAATGGTAGCCTGTTCCAGGCGTTCGGTTAGTAAATGACGAAACATTAAATGTTCAGAGAGTTCGAGACGGATGAAAGATGAAAAGCGAAAGGTCTGTTCTTTGCAATTCGCTTATTGCCATTTGTCCTTTTATCCCGTATATGATACTCGTTTTCAAGTGCGGTGGTATCTTCGGTGCGGAAATTAAACGCTTACGTTAAAATGTGATGAGAGGTTCAATGACATTTACGGGAATAAAAAATCAGCACGGGAGCAAACAGACCCCGTATGCGCATTTATTGTCAACATAAAAGGCGCGAAAACATTTCCTGGAGTGCGCTATCCTCGAAGAACATCATAAATTGTTGAAAGTCGCCCTTTTTAAGAATGCAAGTCAACAGACCATCGCCAAGAAGGCCTACTAAGGAAAGAAAAGCACATCAACATGTACAAGCAAGAAAACAAATAGCAAAGTTCTCAAAAGATCTACCAGATCTACCTGCTTTGGCGCGGAAGTGGTATTACTTATGAAGTTACACAAACCTTTGATAAGGTTTAACTTTTTTAAAACACTTTCCTTATTCGCTTTGCTTTCCCAAACTCTGATGATGACGTTGTTGTTTCGAGATCTTCTACTACGAATGGGTCCAACGCTGGGCTTAAATGTGTGTGGGGAGGGAAAGGATGAGAAAAAGAATTAAAAAGAGTGAGCCATCAAATTCGACAGAAACAAATGATTATGATTTTAGTTTCTTTTCAACGGCCCGTAGACGTGTAACCTTACTGCACCGCATGTTGACAGTATTTCCACCCTATACTTTCAAGTAACCTCACTTTATTTAGAGAGTATGGATGTAACATTCCAGACAAAATAAGAAAGTGACACGAAGACACAAGTAAAAACCTCGAAATTTATGTTAAATCATAGAGTCAGGTGTTTCAGGTTTCCTTAATGTGTTGAATTGTCTCAACTCCGCTAATTTTTAGTTGAGGCAATGTAAACTTGTAACAATCCTGTTTTGCTTAATTATATTATAATATATTTATCAATTAAATTACTGATTTTTTTTTTTTCAAAAATAATTTCCATATCGATACTTTCAATTTTCGTAGTAATTTTGTAAAATATCTCCAAGTTCCTTAGCAGCATCAGTGAACCATAACACTAAGCAAAGCATTTTTAGAATCAGGAGTGGTCTTCTACCAGCTATACGACAGAAACGCACAACATATAAAGAAGAAATGAGAAAATGACACCCTTTTCAAATGTCTACCGCCATTTTCAATCTGTATGAAAACCACTGTGCATAGATACTCCCAGAGACTCCCAGAACGAAAATATCTAACTCGAAGTATAGGAAGTAACTCGAATATGTAACTTGAAGTTTTCTCTGTCCTGTGTCTGTGGTCAGAAAGTGTTTTCAAACATGTATCCCCCCCCCTACCCTGGCTTCAGAATATCTTAGATCAAGGAGCCCCCCTATCTGGGAAATGTAAAAAGCCTTGGATGTTCTGTAAAATGTTCGATATCGTTACTTCGGGAGTACTGATGTGATATTTATTTGTTTAATTCCAAGCAGCGAGAAGATAAGAGTTAAGGTTATATTTTATAAATGTGACAAGACAATGTGCAACCCATGTCTTATTGGTTATACACTGTAAATGAGCGCGAACATATGCTTGGTTAATCAATATTTGCCTTGTATTCTGCTTCTTCGGTCTCATTTCTTCGATTCCTAGGAACACCTGCCAGATTTTGTACTTTCGTGCACACTACATCAAGCGTAAAACGTATGCCTGCTCGAAGAACCGACGGTGTTTTACCGCAACCTCGTTCCCAGGGTCATTTTAAAGATTTCTGTGAGATCTGAATTTCAATTTCAAGACTTCTGGGTTTGTAAAACCGGTTGAAACTGAACGTTTCACAGATCCTTTGTATAAACCGTTGTGCAGCCGGAAGCCGTCAAACTAATCAAAAACTTGTCAAAGAGATGTCAAAAACTGGCTACGGCTCGAGGCCCTTGACTGTAATTTTAACGGCTTTTTCAAACTTCGGTTGTGTATAATATTAGTTCAGAAACACGTCGATTTTTAATTGGTCAAGAAACTAAAAAAACGTTTTGTTTGCGGTATTTTAAAAAGTGCCGTAGAAACGCCTGCTCTATGAACTTTAGTTAGTCACGTTCGATTTGTTTGGTCGACAAATAAAACAAAAACAATGCATGGCTGTGGTCTGCATGGTTCTTTTTATTTTATTGAGGTGCAGTTATAAAAAGAGCTGCAATGTATTTGAAAATAATCAACAATGGGTTATAAAGACATGGATAATACTTTGCCAATTTACGTTTTCCAATTGAGCCTCGGCGTAAAATTATATTCCCGCAATGCTTCAGTTGATTTAGTTTGACCCGAGAAACGCGACTTAAAGTGAACAGATGTTTAGTTTCTGGTAAGACAACAAGAAGTTGCTATTTGTATCTTCGCCTTGTGCTTTTGTTTCTAAATCTAAAAACTAGACTTTGATTTTTTTTTATCTTTTTGAAACCACACAGACAGCTTGCTCAATCGACTTTGCATGGATGCTGTGTCGACAGCCACTTGAGGATTCATTGTTTGCACTGTCTACAGAGCATCCGCAAGTCATCGAGCTTCGCTCTCGGAAAACTGTTCGCTTCTCGGAACAGATAATGTCCGCGGACAAATATCCGTACATATTTTCGCGCCAAATGGAGGCTATTGTTTATATAGCACACGTTACCGATTTGAAAACAAGTAGATTCTAAAAATATAGGTCATAAGCTATTAATTCGATACCAAATTCACTATGTCCCCTGGGGGTGCTACGAAACTCAATTTCTAGGCCTCTTTTGAAGATTCGGCTCATGAGCTATTCGCCCAGCGAGAAACTGTTCGAGACTGCGTTTACTTCAAATAGCTTGCTGTACGCAAGCTGTTCGCACCTGAATTGCTTTCCCGCGTCAATAAACGTAACCTGATTGATTAATATTCATCGGATGATGAACCGTAAACCAAACCGAACCGTAAGTGCATTTGCAGTCCGTCAAATTCAAAATCGCCCACCACTTATGCGTGTTTTCGTGAAGGCAGTTTCTTATTTGGCCGCGTATATTGATAATAATGTACATTAAAATGGTCACTGGACAATGTACGTTGTATGCGCTTGATAACTGACCGGAGTCTGATTCGCACCTTGCGCTGCATGCTTTTTAATACCCAAGTTCTCCGTTAGCTGTAATGGGGTAACGACAGAATCCCGGTCCCTCACACGCTCTCGCTAGTTGCCCTTAGTTGTCATATCGTATCTAGTCTGATCATTCTCGCCTGGACCGAATTCTCTTCTGTAATCATGTAAAAATCGTGCTTTCATCAAACCATTTCCGTACTGAACTAAGTTCAGTTTATTTCTGTCAATTAAAGTAAAGTGAACAGTAAAGCGTAACAGCTGATATCTGTGCAAGTTTTTTTGTGTCTTGCATAGGCGAAGAGATCTCGGGTAAACGCTTTGACAGAATCAGTTCCACAAATAAAACTTTAATATTAGGATGCAGTCGGAAGCCGTCAAACTAATCAAAAACTTGTCAAAAAGATGTCAAAAACTTAGTCAGGTGGCTACGGCTCGAGGCGCTTGACTGTAATTTTAACGGCTCTTTCAAACTTCTGTTGTGTATAATATTAGTTCAGAAACACGTCGATTTTTAATTGGTGGAGAAAATAAAAAAAACGTTTTGTTTGCGTTATTTTAAAAAGTGCCGTAGAAACGCCTGCTCTGTGTACCTTATTTAGTCACGTTCGATTTGTTTGGTTGACAAATAAAACAAAAACACTTAATGCCTTTTAAAATACGCGAGAAAATCCGTCCTGAGACGAAATTCTGACAGCGACACTGACATGGCACGCTTTCAATTTCATACGGGAGACATGCGTACTCACCTTAACAAGCCCCTCATCACTGTTTGTTGTGTTTGTATTATATCTCATGCAGTTAATGTGATAACATGCTTTAGTACAAACAATCCGCTGGAAAATATTGCTCAGTTCCTTTGGAATATTCTTGGTTTTCATGTGACGTCATCATTCGATTTTTTTGGTTCAGAAAGGTTGTTCAATAATTAGAACAAAATGTTTTTCCCTTATTAAACTCCTGCCAAAAAGTATAGTTAGCGGCAAAATGCAAAACGGACGAGCAATTAATAATATTCAAATCATCGATCACGATTGTAATTGATGCTGCGAGCTGTCAAGTGATGAAATTCTCTCACTGTCTAAAAATGATACGGAAATACTGAACTGGTGCAGAAAATTTAATATTACTTTCAAAGTTTTCAGTTTGCTCGCAAGAGCTTCACGTCAGTGGCCAACTTGTGAACTCGTTCGTCCGGCTATCGCGGTAAAAGTTTCCTTTCACCATGTATTCTGTTTTCATCTGGCCTATTTCATTTCTTGCTTTTACTTTGATCTCCCAGGAAACCCAAGGTAAGTGCTGTTCCTTTTGGTTTGCATGGGAGACCATCCTTGTTGTTTCTGTTTGTTTTATACCTTATTCAATTCAGAATCAAAATACGCTACAAGTGTAGTCCACTTTCTTTCTAACAATCTTCAGTTATTCCTTTATATTTCATATTTCAATTCAATAGCGCAAAAGCTGGTTTTTCTTTGATACAGGATAGTAAATCGTCTAATGAAGCCCAAATAACTATTATGTAAGTCGGTTTCCAGAAACAATGCATGGCTGTGGTCTGCATGGCTTTTTTTATTTCATTGAGGTACAGTTATAAAAAGAGCTGCAATGTCTCTGAAAATAATCAACAATGGGTTAAGAAGTCATGGATAATACTTTGCCAATT
Organism: Meandrina meandrites; assembly: GCA_963693305.1. NCBI lineage: Eukaryota > Metazoa > Cnidaria > Anthozoa > Scleractinia > Meandrinidae > Meandrina > Meandrina meandrites. The sequence continues at coordinate 32,837,126 of OY855909.1, forward strand.
TACATTTTCCAGTTGACCTTCGGCGTAAAATTCCCGCAATGCTTCTGTTGATTTAGCTCGACCAGAGAAATACGAATAAAAGTGAACCGATGTTTAGTTTCTGGTGAGACAACAAGAAGTTGCTCTTTGTATCTTCGCCTTGTGCTTTTGTTTCTAAATTAAAAATTTTTGAGCTGCATTTTGTTCCATTCATAACAAATATACTTTGAGTTTTTTTTTTTTTCTTTTTGAACACTATTCGCTCAGCGAGAAACTGTTCGAGACTGCGTTTTATTTCAAAGCTTGCTGTACGCAAGCTGTTCGCACCTGAATTGTTTTCCCCCGTCAATAAACGTAACATGATTGATTAATATTCATCGGATGATGAACGGTAAACCAAACCGAACCGTAAGTGCGTTTGCAGCCCGTCAAATTCAAAATTCTCCGCCACTCACGCGTGTTTTCGTGGAGGCAGTTTCTTATTTGGCCGCGTATATTGATAATAATGTAATGAGAATGTTACATGCGCTTGATAACTGGTCAGAGTCTGCGACACACCTTGAGCTGCATGCTTTTTAATACCCAAGTTCTCCGTTAGCTGCAATGGGGTAACGACAAATGTCAGATCCTAACCCCGGTCTCCTCCCTCTCACTCTCTCCTTAGATCTCCTCAGTCACCATATCGTATCTAGTCTGATCATTCTCGCCCGCATAGAGGACCGAATTCTTTTCTTTAACACTGTAAAAATCGTGCTTTCATCAAGCCAAGTTCAAACCAGCTGTAACTCACAGTGTATGTAGGAATTTCTCGTTCACTGATTAGACTTTTGGCTTGTTTAAACCTGCAAGATACGATCTCTTCACCAGATCATGCAATATATTTCCAAACTGAACAAAATTCAGTTTATTTCTGTCAGTTAAAGTGTAAATGAAGCACGAACAGTAAAAATCGTCCAGTTGAGAGGTACCATAGAGACCCCAGGCCCCTGCTCAAACGAACTGACAAAAAAAACGAGTTCTATTATCTGGTCGTCCCAATATTTGAAGTGTATTTTTATCCCGAAGGGCGAATGCCTTCAGTAAAATCCGGATAAATTTGTAGTTCTCTCTGTCGTATTGAACAACGTGTGGAGCATTAAATAGATCATAAGGGATCGGCCTACCTTTTTAAAATTATTTTCTTTATAAAAACCTTTTTTTTTGTCAAAAACTGAGGACACCATTGTTAGTTTCCTTCAGATTTCAATATTGAATGAATTTATGAAAGATAACAAAATTAACGAGATAGACGGTGTTGCAAACTCTTTTTTCTAAAATAGTAAATAAACATTTTTTTTTAAATGCAGCATAATATTTATTCTGAAATTTATTCTTGTTTTCTCACCCCAGAAACAAACATTTTGCCACGCGACGGTGCCACCTTCGGTCAGACTTTTAAACAGGGTCTGTTTTCAGTGGACGAGTTCCATGATCTGAAAGTGACAATTGTGGAAACATTCACGGCGTATGACGACTTTGAGTGCATCCTGAAATGCATGCGCAATCCTATGTGTTTTTCTGTGAACCTGGCTGCCTTTAAAGGAGCCGATGGAAAACTTTGGTGTGAATTGCTGTCTTCTGATAAGTACAGGAACGTCACCGAGTACAAAGGAAACAAGACTTCCCATCATTTTGCCTTTATGGTGAGGTCTGAAGTAAAAACAAACTAAAGCAAGTTAATGCTAACAATTTATTTTTTCTCTTGTAAGATATGCTCTGCTACAAATGATAACTAGTTCATGTATTGTTTAATTAACGATCAATGATATCTTCTTATTTCAGTCGCCCTGTTCTTCCAAGCCATGTCAAAACGGAGGTACATGTGTGACGAACTATAAAGATGACACTTTTGAATGCCTTTGTTACAAAGGTTTTATCGGCGAATATTGCGAGCAAGGTAGAAGCCACTCTCAAAAACTTTTGCATTTTAATAAATATAACTACAATCTTGCACAGCTCGGCTGTGCAAATTATATTTCGGGTTTTCTATATTCGAGTTTCCTTTAGTTTGTTTCTCTATGAATTAATCTAAGTGACAATAAGAAATGGACTTAAATAGTTCGGCCACAGAACTAAAGGGCAACATTATTGAACTAAATTAGTTATTATATACGCCGTGGGATGTTTGAAACAAGAGCTTTGCATTTAACTCTGCCATTTTATTTCCATTTCTTTCAGCGGTGAAGTCGTGTAAAGAGCTGTATCACGCTGTATTTAAGTAAGCATCTAACAAACCAGTTTATTTTTCGTGTTGTTAGACTTAAAAGTGATACTGTTATAGCCCAGCGATGGAACGTCTTGATGCTATAAAATTAAGCTCTAAAATTTAGACTCGAACAACTTTAGTATATTGGAAATTAATTCATCATAAGAGATGCATGTTCTTGAAAAGAGCAATAATGTGTAAAACTATTCATTCCTTGTCAAGCCGTCATTATTCTACCAAAAAAATTAAACGTGCCAAATATTTTGAGTTTTTCTAAAACAGAATAGGATTATTTGGGGAATCAAATTTGTACTCAGACTTTGTAAAAGTTAAAACGCTTCAAAGGTGGCATGTTTACAATATTTTCAGATCTGCGCCAAAATGTACTTGCTTATTGATTGATTGATTGATTGATTCACTATTTGTTTACATCTTTGAAGCTACGTTACGAGATATTGCTGATTTTTCGTCTAAATGATTCTGAAATTAGTGGAAGGCAACGTAATCCATGAAAAATATTAGAAATATTAGAAATATAAGAATTTTTGTTTTCAAGTTACAATTCATTTCCATCCAAGCCATCCGCAGCCAAAGACCCTTGTTTACAGTTTCAGTGCTCTAATTTTGGTTGTTCAAAATCGGTTAAAATCCGTGACAGAGTCCCTTTAAGTGTTTTAACATTTTGAATTTGTGTCAGAATCTGTTTCTAGCCCCGTAGCTCGACTCCAAAATACAAAAGTACACCTGTTCAGATGCTTTGCTTTCGTGCTATCGACCTCGACGAAGGATTTTATTCTTTCTAGTCGTAGGTTACGATGATCAATTTACTTTAATTTCGTACTGCCATTCGTTTGGCTAACTCAAGGGGCAGTATCATAACAGTTTAAGTTTAAATTTACATACACTATGATAGAATTATAAAGTTGTACTAACTGATCAACAAAATGACCTTTGAGCAGCAATATTGGCACACATTCACTCTCTAAGATGTCAACAAACCATAATCAATGTTTTTACTGATCCATTTTCCTCCAATTCTTGGTTTTCACGTGACGTCATCAAAATTCTAAAATCCAGAATTGCAAGATCACTATCATTCACTGGCTATTAGACATCCTTAATTTATATATCTTGTTGAAGGTTTTTAGCTAAATTGCAGCCGCCGTAAGATAGACCATTTTGAATTTCGGAAGGCTGTAACGTATGGTTAAAAATCCTCATCCTGTGCTTTTTAACAATACGAACAGTTCAGGTTTTACGAGAAGTGTTATGTGAATGTTTACTTGTTCATGAAAGTGATCTGACTGCCTTTATAGCAGAAGTGAATTCTAGATGTTTTCATTGATTTCCGGCCACCGTGTTGGTGCCCATCTGCTTGGGACCAACATGACGTTTCCAAACTGTGCTCTGTAAATTTTGACGGGTAACTTGAGTACGGAATACCGTACAAACCCGAGACTTGGACAAACAGAATATGTGGTAATTTTCAACAACCTATAATATTCCTGAGTTTTTGCACTCAATAGTTTTGGATTTACTCTTTTTGCGGCGTGACATTGAAAACCAGCAATAACACTGTCAAATTTCAAAACCATCGGCCTGACGTCTTGACGTCTTGGTGAGACTGCCCCTTTAACAAGGCGAATTTATAAATATTTTCCAAACAACTAAAATGCGCTTATACTGAATACTTCAATGCGATTGGTTACCAGTTCTCTAGGAAAGGCGTATGTGAATATCCTATTGGTGAATCTAATGGCTAATGACCCATTACCGGAGATGTAAACTTCTAGTAAGTATGTGGGAAGTATGCAATCCTCTTTAATCCTTTACAATTCATTGCGGCGTAATCTCTTGCTCGTTATATTTAAAAGGTCAAGCTCGAGTGAGCTGGTTACTCTCCACTTTGACTCAAAACCAGCTTCCGTTCTCTGTCACTTTGGAGATTTTGGATGTGGAGATGGGGGATGGACGCCGGTCATGAAGATTGACGGCAACAAGGTAAGACATTTAAGGGTAACTATGTATTATCGTTAGGCTTGGCCACAAGTTGCCGATAAATTACCAAAACGTTGCCGATAAAAGTGTTTAAAAGTTGGTAAAAAGTTGCTATTTTATTTTAAAAGTTGCCGAAAAGTTGCTGAATTTCGAAAAAGTTGCCGAAAAGTTGCTTTTGCTTTGGCCTGTTTGCACTTGAAGTTGCTTTTATTGCGGTGTAGATCATGCACAGTATAAGTAGTTTTAATTCGCATTTTCTTTTTTTTTTAACAAAACTTCATTCCCAACTGGAATCTGAATCATTGACAGTGTTCTCCGCCATCTTGAAAAACGTGATACCGCTGACCACATGGACAGGCGTGCAACACTAAGCTGGCATTGGTAATTGGTATTGGCCAGTCCTGGAATCCACACACTCACACAGTAGTATAAACCAATTGAATTTAGGTGACTTTTCTTTAAAGAGCTAATAAATGTTGCGAAAAAAGGAAAAAAAAATGCTAAAAAAATGCTAAAGTTGCCAAGAATTTTAAAAGTTGCCGAGCAACTTGTGGCTAAGCCTAATTATTGTTTTTAAAAACCGAATGGAGTGAGAATGAATTAATACGGACAAGGCCGAAGTGGGAAATATTTTCAAAAAACCTTGAAAAGGATCGATAACGATAATGGTGATGTTCAAGAGATGATTAATTTAGACAAAATTATTCGGTTGATATTTTCGATTCTTTGTCAGAATACCTTTCATTACAACTCGGGGTATTGGAGTAACACAAATGCATACAACCTTCCTGGAGGGGAGACTGGGTTTGACACGCAAGAGACCAAGTTACCGAGCTACTGGAACACATCCTTCTCCAAGATCTGTCTCGGAATGAAGATCGGCCAACAGATCAACTTCGTTGTCATCAACAAGCAGGCCAACTCTCTGTATTCACTGATCGCTGACGGGAAATACCGCGCCACCTCACTGGGTCGTGACACGTGGAAGATTTTGATTGGTTCCGAGGCCTCTTTGCAGAGAAACTGTAACAAAGAAGGGTTCAATGCTGTGTGTAGCGGCAATCCTAGTTCAAAAGCAAGAATCGGTATCCTTGGTAACGAATATAATTACTGCATCGGCTGTGATTCCAGAATCGGGTTTGGAACAGGAGGGCATCATGATGACTCTAACACGTGTGGAAACGAGGCTTCGTGGTATCCAGATAATGGCGACAAACACATCAAAGCCATTGGATATATTTTGGTTCAGTGAAAAGGACAATAATTATGATAATAAACCTTTAAACAGACTACCTTGAAGCATGTCGGACGTCACTTTCAAACAAGTAAATCGAATTAAAACCCACATGTTAAAGTTTTATCTAAATTGACGGTCCGTTTTAATCCAGACATGGCGACTTGCAAATAAAAGAGGCGGGGATGCTTGTCGTCTCGCTTAGGGATGTAATTTTCTGATTTTTAGTCTCACTAAGCGTGCTCCAGGCAAAGTGTCAATATTTTTGGCCGTCAAGGTCTCGTTAAGGGTTGCACGCGAAGAAGTATGTAGAAATATAAACTCTATTTCTAGTGTTTTGGCATCTTTCAGGAGTCCCTGTTTCAGGTGGGAGTCCTCCCCCCCCCCCCCCCCCCCCCCCCAACTGGGTTCCAACCCTGCATATTTACTCTCATTAACAGCGCAGAAAAAATCAGCGAAATATTGGTTTACCATTTCAACACCCTCGCTGATAAGAGAAACAAAACAAATGCAAGCGAGTATAAAAAAAGAGCGGTTGGATAATAGATCGCTTAAATATATATTGGTGTGCAGTATCGCTGAGTAGTTTTACAGGTTTTACTCGGTTTTGTTTCGCAGGATTTTTTCTGTACGTGTAGTAATTTATAAAGCGAAATCGTGATTTTGATCCGTGAAACTTAATAATTTGATATTGTTATCAAAATCCAATCATGGTCAATCATGAACATCACAGTTAACCCCACTAACTAAAGCACAAAACAATTAACCTAAACGAAATATTTAATAAACAATGTCTGTATAAAATGTACAAACATGAACAGGTTTGTAAGCAGCATTATATTTACGGGAAGATCTGAAAACCGACACTACTTCAAATTCGTTCATAAATGAAGTATAGTATAAACAGATTCTCACAATAAAATCAAACTTATGCTTAGTGCATAATTATACATTTACGTTTGTTACCTCAAGTTTGGAGAAGGCTTGTAAATTCTGCAGGGCAAAAATTTCAAACCAGCACAATAACATCGGAAATGAAAACGCCACTCGTTGTACGTCTTACTCCAACACCAGCGTCATTATAAGTTACATGTTTTGAATTATCAGCGAAGATTGATCTCTCCTTTCCTTTCGGTGTAGCTGTTAACCGTCTTTTATCCATCACTTAGTGAACTTCACCGGCTCTGAGCTCACTTTTGTTTTAGCCCAATGTCAGCTCAATTAATTCTTCAGCCTTGGTTAGCCGCAGTGCTTCAACTCTCGGTGTTGTCCGATGTATATCATGTTGAAGTCGGCAATTATTTCGGATCTTCCCGTTAAGCGGTTGTCCTAAATCATTTGGCATGAGTTTTCACGATGTAGATGAGTAAATAGAGTGAGAAATATTCACGAAGAACTATGTTTTTCAGCATACCATTCTTCGCGTCTTTCATTCAGGTTAAAAAGTGAAATCAAGGACAAAGATAAACTCGTCCCCAGGCCTAATCCGTGCGTACGTACGTACGTACGGACGTACGTACGGACGCGGGCGACCACCAAATTTTCTTGCCTTGATGGGTTTACCAATTTCTATGGGTATGGAGCTCCGCCCGCGGGTGCCGAAGGCGCCCGCGGGAGCTCCGCTAAAAATGTTATTATGAATTAATTACAATGAATTAAGTCGTCAATGTCAACAAACATACTGTTAACAACTTTTCACCTGCTGCAAATGACTTCCTCTTGTTCTTTGAACGTAGCGAAAACGCCAAAAGACGAGAATTCGTTTACTGCTAAATGTAACAATATGGAACATTCGCTTTGGCCGAACACAGAAATAACACAAAGACAGGAAGACATAAATTACCACGACTCATAATTTTTTTTTCTTATTGAGAACAAATTAAGTTGCCAAAGTCAACACACAAATTCTCCTTACTAATCGTCTTGCCTTTAGCATTGCAGTGGTTGGGGAAATTTGATAATTCCTTATTTCTAGGACTTGTATGCGTGAGTGTTTACTCATAATTTTAGAAAAAGAACGTTGAGCTTCGCACTTTTGAAAATTAGACTTAAACAAGAGATCTTTTTGCAAGAATAGAGTTCTTACATTGTAAAATGTAATATTCGACTTTCTGTTCAGAAAGTTTGTTGAATAATTAAAACAGAATGTTTTTCTTTGTCAATGATAAAATAACGTAAACAGAAAGACAGCATAGGCGGGCTTTACTTGGAAACGCACTACAGTGGAACCTAGATTTTACGAACCTCTAAATATGACGAAACCCTCGATAAAACGAACGATATTCTTCGCTCCAGTAATGGTAAATACCATACTCAGTTTTTTTCTCATAACACTGGGGGTGAGTAGGCGGTTGTTACGTCAGCAGACGCTTGGTCGATACGATACAATCTCGTTCTACTCCGGTCAATGTCGGTCTACTCGTCTTTCAAGATGGCGGCTGGGAGCGCCACAGTATTGGCTTTTAATGAAAATTTCAGCACGAAAAGAATCTGAAAGTTTCTGCTGTTGGTCTGCTCGACCATTAACTTATAAAGTTATTGATATAATTTGGAATGTTTTTAAACTTAAAAAGCACCACCTGCGAATATCAAGAGCTAGTCTAGGCGGGTGGTATTACAGAAACTAATTACGGTAATTAAGTAAATTAATAAACATGAATGATAATAAGCTTTTACAATCAGTCTTAAATATGTTAAAATCCTCTGAAATTAATTTTTCTGTTATAAAACATATCCTCCAGGACAGAAGTTTGGTGAGCAGTTTTACTACAGATTTCTTCGTACTTTGAACGTAACGAAAACCCGAAAAGACAGGAATTCATTTACTTTGCTAAATTAACAATATGGAACGTTCGCTTTGGCCGAATCCAGAAATAACACATAGACAGGAAGACATAACTTACCCCGACTTATTAAGAATTTATTATTGAAAACAAATTAAGTCCGCAATGTCAACACACAAATTCTCCATACTAATTTTCTTGCATTTGACACGGTAATAGTTGGGAGAATTTGATCATTCCTTATTCCTAGTCCTTGTATGCTTGAATGTTTATTCATATTTTTAGAAAAAAAGGATGTTAACCCATGCACTTTTTAAAATGAGACTCAAGCAAGAGATCTCCTTCCAAGAATATAGCGTTTACATCGTTAAATGTAACATTCGATTTCCTTGTCAAAATCGTGCCAAAAACTACCATCAGCGGCAAATTCCAAAACGAACGAACAATTACTGATGCTCAACTCATCGACTAATTGATGCTGTGAGCTGTCAAAAAAAACTTCTCCCATTGGCTCAAACCAACACGGAAATTTTGAACTTGTACAGAAAAAAGTAATTATTAACTTCAAAGTTTTCAGTTTGGTGGCAAGAGCTTCGCGTTAGCGGCCAACTTGTGAACTCGTTCATCCGTTTCCTTTCACCATGTATTCTGTTTTCATCTGGCCTATGTTATTTCTTGCTTTTACCCTGATCTCCCAGGAAACTCAAGGTAAGTGTTGTTCCTTTTGGTTTGCATGCGAGACCATCCTTGTTGTTTTTGGTTGTGTTAGACCTTATTCAATTCAGAATCAAAATACGCTGCAGATGTACTCCACTTCCTTTATAACATTCTTCAGTTATTCCTTTACATTTACTGTTTCAATACAATAGCGTAAAAGCTGCTGGTTTATCTTTGATACAGGATAGTAAACCGTCCAATGAAGCCCAAATAACTATTATGTAAGTCGGTTTCAAGAAACAATGCATGGCTCACATGTAATCTACATGGTTCTTTTTTATTTCATTGAGGTACAGTTATATCATAGAATGTCTATAAAGAGCAGTCCAAGGAGCATCAATGAAGTTGAATATAAAACTTGTCAAATTTGTTTGTTTAAATTTTTGAAAAAAAGTATGGCACGTTTATTATTTGAAAAGTTGAAACGATCACTTATAAAAATTGTAAAACTTTCGAAAAATTTCGTTCTCAACGATATGCTTTTCCGTTCGAAAGTATTAAAACTCTTGGTGACAGAAAACAATTCTAAGCTACAGCTGGCTTTCAAAAAAAATATTGCTTTCTCAAATGATATGCTTATTTTGTGTATCGACTTGCATGTCAAAACAATGTTTTTATTTAGTTTTCATTTTGCCTCATGATTTGCATGTCAAAACAAACACACATAGACAGATGGAAAAACATCACATTTACGCCGGTAATATGGTAATATGATGAAGCATCTAGGCTGGTGTCATGACAGGCGTCGACCCAATTTTTTTATTATTTTGCTGATAATAATAAAAAAAAAACATTTTACTTGTCAATAACTGAGAACAGCACTGTTTCTTTCATAATTCAATAGTGAATGCATTTATGAAGATACTAAATTTCACGAGATAGTTAGTGCTGTACACTCTTTCTTTTCTAGAATAAAAACAAAGGTTGTGCTTGAAGTTTATTCTTATTGTTCTCGTTCCAGAAACAAACATTTTACCACGCGACGATCCCGGCTCGTTCAGTCAGACTTTCAAACAGCGACAGTTTTCGAAAGACGAATTCCATTATCTGAACGTGTCAACAGTTGGAACATTCACCGTGTACGATATCTTTGATTGCACCGTTCAATGCCTCACAAATCCTTTGTGCTTTTCTGTGAACCTGGCCGCCTTCAGAGGAGCCAACGGAGAACTTTGGTGCGAGTTGCTGTCTACTGATAAGTACGGAAACTTCACAAAATACAAAGGAAACAAGACTTCCCATCATTTTGCTATTAAGGTAAGTTATGAAAAAAACAGTTATTACCAATAATTTATTTTTCTGCTGCAAGATTTGTTCGTTTTTCCAGCCATAACTAGTCCATGCATTGTTTAATTAACTATCAATGATATCTTGTTATTTCAGTCGCCCTGTTCTTCCACGCCCTGTCAAAACGGAGGTACATGTGTGACGAACTATCAAGATGACACTTTTAAATGCCTTTGTGACAGCAAGCAAGGTTTTATTGGAGAATTCTGCGAGCAACAAGGTAGAAGTCATTATTAAAAAAACCTTTTGCATTTTTATTACTACAATCTGGTATAGCTCGGCTGTGTAAATTTATTTCGGGTTTTTTATATCCGAGTTTCCTTTAATTTGCTGCTGTATGAATCAAGTCATACTGCAACCTTAATTGATCATATTTATACAAATACAGTTAACAGGTTGATTTCAGGGGTTATAGCCGTTGATATCTCAGATCATTTACCAATTTTCTGCACAGTCGAATCATCACTTAGAAAACAAAATGGGCAACTTTACTTCAGAGACTACAGTAAGTTCAACCCTGAATCATATCTTCAAGACATCAGTGCTGTGGATTGGAATCTCACCTCTGGTAAATGTAATAATTTGCATGAAACAACAGCTAGAACTATTAATACACTCAAATCAATTGTCAATAAGCATGCACCCCTAAAACAAGTATCTAGAAATAAACAAAAGCAATTAAGAAAACCTTGGATCTCAAAGGGAATGCTCAAATCAATTAAAACTAAACATGCTATGTAAAAAACCCATTATCTTTCCAATGACCCAGTCAAAATTTGTGAATTTAAAAAATACTCAAATAGATTAAACCATCTCAAAAACATTAATAAGAAAGCCTATTTTTGTAAAAAATTTGATTTGTGTAAAAATAACTTAAAGGCTACATGGAAAATAATTGGTAATTTAATTAAGAGGAAGACAAAGGGACAGACCTCACCTCAAAGAATAGTAAGGAATAACAAGACTTTCACTAGTAATGAAGATATTGCTGATCAGTTTAATAAACATTTTGTCAATGTTGGCCCAAGCTTGGCCAGCAGAATTGAAGATAGCTTTGAAAACCCTACACAATATATCCTGTCATCTCCAGCTAATAGTTTTGTCATGTCCACTGTTACAGAAACCCAGGTTTCAAACTTGCTTAAGACACTAGATAAGAATAAATCCTCAATTGATATACCTAATAATTTAATAAAACTAGCAGCTGAACCATTATCAGTACCTTTCACTCAAATCTATAATCAATCAATACAAACTGGTGTTGTACCAAATATTTTGAAAGTTTCTCAAGTCACTCCAGTTTACAAAAGTGGCGACGTAACTGACCCAGGAAACTACAGGCCCATTTCAAATCTTTCACCTTTCAGTAAGGTACTTGAAAAATTAATTTATAATCAACTATATGATTTTCTGGAAAAACACAACATTCTGTATAGATATCAGTTTGGTTTTAGAAAAGGGCACTCAACAGAGCAAGCCATTTTTGAGATCACTGACACCCTCAAACAGGCTATGGATAAAAAGCTGGTTACCTGTGGTATTTTTTTAGATTTTTCTAAAGCATTTGATACTGTGAACCATAATATTCTTTTATCTAAACTCTACCACTATGGCATACGAGGAATAACCTTTAATTGGTTTGAAAACTATCTACATAATCGCACTCAGTTTGTTAAGATTGGTAACATCCAATCTAGTCCTGAAACCATTACTTGTGGAATACCACAGGGATCAACTTTGGGTCCTCTTCTATTCCTGCTTTATATTAATGACTTATCTAACTGCTCAAAAAAACTATCCTTCCGTATATTTGCTGATGACACAAATATGTTTTATACAAGTGATAATCTGCATCAGCTTGAGCATGTCATGAATGAGGAATTGAAACTAGTTTTTAAATATTGTATCATCAACAAACCATCTATAAACCTTACTAAGACTAATTACATGATAATTTCATCTACAAGACTAAGACCATATATACATATTCCTAACATTGCACATCAAAGTCAAATTAAGTATTTAGGTATTTATATAGATCAAAATTTACAATGGGGACCGCAGATCCAGCACATTAATAATAAATTATCAAAAAATATAGCAATTATTTATAAATTAAGATATTTTGTTGATCTTCATACATTGAAACAATTGTATTATTCTTTCATATATCCATACTTATCCTATGCCATCATAAGCTGGGGCAGTGCATGTAAAACTAATTTACGTAAAATCATAACTAAGCAGAATAAATGTGTCCGAAGCATTTTCTTTGCTTATAGCAGGGAAAATGCTTCACCATATTACAATCTTCTAGGAATTCTCAAATTTGAAAATATGTACAAATTTAAAGTGGCTCTGTTTACTCATAAAGTTTTAAATGATTCAACAAACATTCCAACAGTATTTCATAGAACCCTTACTCGGGCATCTGAAGTCCATACCTACAATACACGATTTGCTGCGAATTTGAATTTTCACAGGCCAAAAGTAAATAATAACTATGGGTCCTCTACTTTTTCTTTTGTTGCATCAAAATTTTGGGAAATTATTCCAACAGATTTTAAAAAACTACCTTACACTTCCTTTTATAAGCAATATAAATTATACCTTTTAAATGCTCAATATTAATCTTCAGCATAATTTCTCTGAATTCCATATATAACTTAATTATGATTTATTCACTTAACTTGTTTAATTCGCATACTTTTGTTAATCACATTTTACTTCCTTTATTCTATTGTTTTTATTAATTAATGTGTCATGTCTTCTTTTTTTTCTTTTTTAACGTGTCAGTGACCAACACGATAGCATATGCTTCTTTGGTCACTGAGCACATTTTGTTTTGCCTTTACTATTATTATATTTTCCTTATTTTAATTAATGAATTTTCTGTAAATAGTGTGTGATAGTAAAATATGTCTGTAAATAGTGTGAAATAATAAAAATCTGAAAAATCTGAAAAATCTGAAATCAATCTAAGAAACATTATTAAAAACTAGCAATGGTATATTGTAATTACTGAGTTTTGATTGGCAATGTTATATGAGCTCATATACCACTGACCACAAATATCGTAGCCGATACGCGTCAACGAAACCAGCTGAGGAGCTAAAATATTGCAATTCTTTTGGGCGTTTTTAATAAAACAATTATTCCGCTCGCGCTTGTTGGATATGAGATCTCTGCACTTATATCTACCATCTCATATCCAACGTGCGCTCGTGGAATAATTGTTAAGTATAAGAGATGGACTACTTAAATAGTTCGTCGATAGAAGTAAAGAGCAATGATATTTGACTAAATTAATAGCAAAACTTATTCTGAGCTGTTTCATATCAGAGCTTTGTAAACTGTGCCAATTTATTTCCATCTCTTTCAGCGGTGAAGTCGTGCAAGGAAATGTATAACGCGGAATTAAAGTAAGTCAAAGCTCTACTAATTGGTTGTAAGTCTTAAAAATGACACTGTTGTATAGTCATGCGATGGAACTTCTCGATGCTAAACTTAAGCTCTGAAATTTAGACTCGCACAACTTCAAAAATTCGAAATAAATTCATCACAAGAGATACATGTTCTTGAAAAGAGCAGCAATGTTCAAACGATTCATTCTTTGTAACGCCGTCTTTTTTCTCTCATAACAAGTGCCATATTTTTTGAGTTCTCACTGAGTCAAATTTGTACTCAGACCGCTTCAATTATGGCTTTTTTACAATATTTTCAGTCCTGCGCAAAGATGTACTTGCCTACATATTACTGCCTGTTTTCACATCTGGAGTGAATTTATGACGGAATCAGTATAGCTCCGTAGCTCGGTCGACTCCAAAATGTACACTTGTTTAGACGCTCTGATTTGTTAGCAATTTCAATGCTTTCGACGGCCTCGCCGAAGGATTAAATTCTTAGGATGTCAATACGATTGGTTAATAGTTCTCGGGATAAGCCGTCTATAAATATCCAGCTGGCGAATCTAATAGCAATAGACCCATTACCGGAGATGTAAACTTCTAGTAAGTATGAAGCATGTATGCAATCCTCTTGAATCCTTTACAATTCATTGCGGCCGGCGTAATCTGTAGCTCCTTATATTTAACAGGTCAAACTCGAGTGAGCTGGTTACTCTCCACATTGACTCAAAACTAACTTCCGTTCTCTGTCACTTTGGAGATTTTGGATGTGGAGATGGAGGATGGACGCCGGTCATGAAGATTGACGGCAACAAGGTGAGGCATTAAAACGTACTGTTTGTAAACGGAAGTGGAGTGATCGTGATGTAAGGTGGCCCGAACCTACGCAATGGTTACATTTTTGAGTCGCGCCTTTTGGCAGGCACAATTTCCCCGATTCCTTTGATGTTTGACATCCTTAACGAAAAATGTTCCAATTGGAAGAAAATGCTTTTTAATTTTTAATCGGAGTAAAATCTTTTGAGATATGAACATATTTTAAAAACCTCATTTCTACAAAAGACGTCCAAAATTTTAAATCCAGACAACATACTTTTTCCATACTTTATCAAATAAACCTCAGAGTTCTAAAGTTTTGTATCTGCAAGTTTCACAAAAATCCGGACCATGCAACTCGCTGCACAAAATGCTGGTTCAATTTCCTCTAAACATGCATCGCTATTGCATTCGTGTCAGCTGACGCGCAAATAGCGGAGCATTGCAGCCAGGCTATCGGTCATCTGAAAGGATAATGCTACCCAAAGCGTTATCAAAAAAGAAAGAAAGTGAGTAATCGGAAACCTGCAGCAAACACAAAAAGCACAACAAGAAGCACAATATTATGGCGAAATTAAACATTTTGTATCCATCCCACCTATCGCATATTTGTCTATTTATTTTCGAGACAAATCTTTGCATAGCAAAAACGAACATTTACGGAATCACCTTACACCTTACACCCATTCATCACCGGAGGTTCCATTTCCGAGGAGAAATAAAGCCACCAAGTCGCGTACTTCTAACCATCCGATTTGCAACTGCAGTGAAAACCCTTGTTCTTGATAATATTTTCAAGACAGCTGGCTTTGTTGTCACATTTATCTCGCGTAGATCTTCTCTCAGAAATAACGAGTCTTGATATATGACGTTTATTTTTTGCCATTAAATGATTATCGTTTCTTTGATTTGGCCTTTCCCAGCTCATCGCTGCTTTTTAGAACCATTCAGGTGGTATAAACATCTCTGACAGGGTTTCAAAAACGAAACTAAATATCTAAGGTCCCGTCAGAACTAGTCTCCTTCGCAGCCGTTTTTAGTGACGACACTAAAAACGGCTTCGAAGGAGACTACGTCAGAACTAATCAGGATAAATTTGAAAACGCTTCTTTTTTCTCCGGTTTGGCCAACCGTCCACACTAAACGGCGTTTTCGATCACCGAAAACGGAGCTTTTCGAAAAAGGTCTCCAGAGTGGGTAAATTTGAAAACGCCGCCTTGGTTGTGTAGTGTGTACGGCCGAAAACGGAGCCTTTCGAAAACGCTGACGTCAAATGGCCATGTGGTCTCTGTCACAGTCCCCTTTCGACCATTAATTCAAATGGCGGACGAATTGCACGTGAGTACCTTTTTTTTTTTCGCCGTTCTCTGAGCAACGTGTAATCATGAAATTTTGCATTCTGTGAATTTTGACTTTCTTTTTGGAATTGATTGCTGTCTTTAAATATTCCGCTGAGGATAGCTCTGAAATTTATAAGAAGTTTTTTTTTTTTGATCGACGTTATCCCCGACGTCGTCAAAACCATTAAATTACCTAATTTTAATTTAGTCTGGGCTCCAGTAATGATGTATGCACGCTCTGCCATTCATCTATAGGGCCGATGCCGCGTTTCGTTTTCAAATTTATCCGGATTAGTGTGGACGGTGAAAATATTAAAAGCGATACGTAAATGATAGTTTGAACGGAAAACACTCTATCCGTTTTCGGAGCAAAAACTCCGTTTTCAAATTTATCTGGATTAGGGTGGACTGGGCCTAAATGCTATCATTTTGATAGGAAAATAATTTTTCATATTTCACGACCCGCTATCTCTAAGTGGCAAAGTGCCTGTAAGGAATGTGACAACAAAGCCAGCTATCTTGAAAGTACTATTAAGTACAAGGGTTAACACAGTTACAAATCGGATGGCTAGAAGTACTCGACTTGGTGGCTTTATTTCTCCTTAGAAATGGAACCTCCGGTGATGAAAACTTGTAAGGTGTTTCCGAAAATGTTCGGTTTTGCTATGCAAAGATGTTTCTCGAAAATAACTGGACAAATATGCGATAGGTGAGATGGACATACAATATTTAATTTCAATAATATTTTAATTTTGCAGTGTTCCGCTATAAGTGCGTCGACTGACACGAATGCAATAGCGATACATTTTTTACAGGAGATTTGCGGCGAGTTCCATGGTCAGGATTTTCGTGAAACCTGAGAGCTCTGAGGTTTATTTGATAATTGTATGAAAAACAATTGTCGTCTGTTAATGGAAATTTTTTGAAGAAACGACGTTTTTAAAATATGTTCATATCACTCCGATTAAAAAAAAATAAGCAAAATTTTCTTCAAATTCGAACATTTTTCTTTTAGGATGCCAAAAATCAAAGAAATCGGTGAAATTGTTCCTGCCAAAAAACGCGACTCAAAGAGTGTAACCATTGCGTAAACAAATAGGTTCGGGCCACCTTAATACGTACAAGGACGGAGTGGAATTAATTTTGAAAATAAACTAAGAATTGGATCGGTTAATGTTTTCTATTCTTTAATGTTTTCTATTCTTTCTCAGAATACCTTTCATTACAATTCGGGATACTGGAATGACAGAAATGAATACAACCTAGCTGGAGGGGAGACTGGGTTTGACACACAAGAGACCAAGTTACCGAGCTACTGGAACACATCCTTCTCCAAGATTTGTCTTGGTATGAAGATCGGCCAACAGATCAACTTCATTGTCATCAACAAGCAGGCCAACTCTCTGTACTCACTGATCGCTGACGGGCAATACCGCGCCACCTCACTGGGTCGTGACATGTGGAAGACGCTGATTGGTTCACAGGCCTCTTTGCAGACCAACTGTAACAAAGAAGGGTTCAATGCTGTCTCTATTCATAGTTCCTATACTAAAGCAAGAATCGGTTTCATCAGTAACCAGGAAAATGACTGCTACACCTGTGATTCCAGAATTGGGTTTGGTACAGGCGGAGATTTCGACGACTCAAACACGTGTGGAAACGAAGCAACGCACTCACCAGATAATGGAGATAAACACATCAAAGCCATGGGGTATATTTTGGTGCAATGAGAAGGAAAGCAATGAACTTTCAAACAACGGCCTTGAAACCATGTTGGATATAACTTTTAAATGGATAGTGGTTTAAAATAATTAAACTTTCATTAATTTTTATCGCAGGTAATGAAAACAACAAGAATATCGAAAAGCTTTATTCGTGGTTTGTCACTGACTGTTTTTTTATGTTACTTTTACAAGACGTTTCGGCTAATGCTTAAACCTTCTTCAGTTAGTTATGAATCCTAGCCATTCTAAAGCTCGAATCGGTTTCCTTGGCAACCAGGAAAATGAATGCATCACCTGTGATTCCAGAATTGGGTTTGGTACAGGAGGGTATCCTGATGACTCCAACACGTGTGGAAACCAAGCAACGCACGCACCAGATAATGGAGACAAACACATCAAAGCCATGGGTTACATTTTAGTCCAGTAATAAGGAACTAAAGAAAGATTGTAAATTTTACTTGATGCTTTGCTTTTAAACATAACTAAACTACACATACTGGACATTTTGAACAAATGAGTTTACGAACCAATGCAAGTCTTTTGCAACGTTTTACTGTCGTAACTAGTGAGGCCACTGTTTAGGCTCATAATTTGATCTATTTTGTATGATAAACTTGCCCTAATCACCACTTAGTACAGGATAGAAGTTAAACGGTTGAAGGTATCTAATAATAATAATAATAATAATAATAATTCTTCTTCTTCTTCTTCTTCTTCTTCTTCTTCTTCTTCTTCTTCTTCTTCTTCTTCTTCTTCTTCTTCTTATTATTATTATTATTATTATTATTATTATTATTATTATTATTACTGTGTCAAAAAGGCAGTAGTTGAGGGGAAATGTCCGCTCTACAAATCGTGGACACCGAATTATTCCCTTATACTTAGGCTTGTTTTGCGAGTTATTTTTTTACTCGACTTAACTAGCCTTTTTTAGACCTATTTCCAGATATTTCTTTAACCTTTAAAATTGAAGGTTATTAATTATAATTATTGTGTTTTGCCTTAATGTCTTTTGCATGCCACGATTTTGTGATTTATTATATCTCCAATATAGCAGAAATGGGCTGAATTTTAACCGATAGCTTAGAAATCGCCAAAACGTTTACTGTGAACTGAAATTCCAGCACGCCCTATCGAGACCCTCCGTGAAATCTCTCGTGCTACACTACCATCCCCCGAAACTGAAAAGAACCTTTCAACCGCGTCATAATTAGCTTAGAAGACTTCACGCCAGGCGTTCGTTTCAAAAACGTACGTCCCAAATCTATTTCGGGGCGAAAAGCTATTTTGTCTCCAGAATGTTTGCCAACGGAGATTCACTTTTTCTCAATTTTAAATATTAGCATTGAAACCTTACTTCAGGCCGCGCAGGACCCTTGCTATCATTATGTATGCATTTATTTAAAGAGTATGCACGAACTGAAACGACTGAAGCCGACGGCAAACGAAATATTCATGAAATTTATTTCTAAACGCTCTTTGTATCAGTAATTACACGTTATTCGGAGAATTAAACCTTTACAATATAACACCCCGTCAAAAAAAATTGGTAATGAATTTATTAATGAGCAAGGGTCCTGCGCGGCCTTAAGTTCACCACCATTTGATCAGTAGACATTGATCATAAAATTGTAAAAAGCAGATCGCTACATGGAAAGTTTGAGTAACAACATCCTGTTACTTAGGTAGAAGAGCACAGAACGCGTCAACAAAATGGAATGAGCTGTAGCGCATACCGGTTATTAAACACAAGCTATCGCAAAGTTATGTTTAAGTGTTCTTTGAGGCTTAATCCTCAAACTCCTTTCGCTGAAATTATTCGTCCTGCTCCGTTTCATCCACTTTAATTTGGCGAGGCTAACATATTTCTTAATGGCTCTTATTTCGCAAGTATTTGTCCTTTAATCAGGCCACAGTTTATCATCATTTGAATATATTTTTTTATTCATTTGCCTCTTCATAGTGGCAAACCCATTTTCCCCTCTTCTTCAACTATTACACAATTGTAATGAAGTTGACTGGGGTTAGCGTGAGAATGCAGCCGACTCTCATCGCTCCCGGGCTTTTAGCGTTAGCGATGAGAGATGATTTCCAAAGTTTGTCGCGTTTGATTTTTCAAATGGCACTTTTGACTTTCACTCGCGGCTTTGTCGCTCGCTGTCGCGGGCTTCGGCCCCGCAACCATGCGCAAGTACTCGTCGCTCCCCAAAGTCGCTCCCCGAGTCGCTCCCCAAATCCCGCCAGCTACGCAGGCTACAGGCAGGGCTGGAGTTCACTCAAGTTCTCTTTTAAAATATTGAATGAAGATGGACAGTTGGTAGGGGGAGGGGGAGGAAGAATTATGGCAACAACATAATTTTCAGTTGTTTATCATTGCGAATTTATTTGATATTTAAAAAAAAGACATGAGGTAACTGAAATTCATGAGATGCTTAAGTAAAAAAAAAATAAATAAATAAATAAATAAATAAATAAATAAATAAATAAATAAATAAATAAATAAATAAATAAATAAATAAATAACAACTCCCAAATACTGGTATCAAAGTGCCGGACATGGAATGGGAAACGACCGGACGATACGTCCGGCCGCCACTTGCGCTTGTTGGATATGAGATCGTTATAGCCTACTCGGCGCTACGCGCCTCGTTGGCTATCTACCATCTCATATCCAACGCGCGCTCGTGGAATAATTGTTAAATATCCCACAAGTCACTTGGAAAGGTTACGTTATCTCAATATAAAATAGCCTGGAAAGGAATCCCAGAATCACGTGAAGACGACGAGAATTCTGTCACTTTCGTTCCGATTGCATAGTCTAAGAGGCAACTGAAGTTGGTTTCTCTCGTCATGCTTAGAAGTGATGTCACATAGGGGCCAGCAGCGCGTGCGATGAATGTCGTTAAAAGAGAAAGCTGAGAATAGTAACAGCACGACAAGGACGAAAAACAGTTTATTCGATCCAACAGGCCAAAGAACAGGAAAAGAAACATGGCAAGGGAGACATCGTTTGTCTGTTGGAAGTTTTTGACGGATGAAGATTGGTAAGAGCCCGAGATCAATGAAAGATGTATGATTGAAAACTCTAGAAACAGCACGTGAAACAACATGTGGTATACATATCTTAAGGCGAAGTTACACGTGAATTTTAAGAGGTTTAAAGGAAGCAAATTATTTTTTGAACACCACCAGATAGTTGACCTCCACGCAAGAGCACCCCAGGTTGTCAGGGGACTGTTTGGGTGTCCATCTACTAATTATTAACTTCAAATTCTAATTTTAAAATCAGTTTAAATCTTTAATATTTCTTATTTCTCCAAATTTTACTTATCCTTTGAGAAAAACTATCTCTTGCCAAACATTCCCAAAAATCATCCCAAAATTTACAAAAAACCGCTAAACATAGCTTTGTGAAATGAGCAGAGAATTTTTGGATTTCTTGAAACGCGGACGAGATATTCGCATTAAACCCAAGTTTAGCGGTGGAAAAATGGGCTTCAGGTGTACCCCCGACTCTAATATTATTTTTCTAATTTCAATATTTGGAGATCAACAGAACACAAACGCGTCTTTGCAAAGCATTCCACTTTACACAATCTGGTATTTGTATTCATTCAGTTGCATTGTTTGAAAACAAAAGTATTTCGCGGGAAAATCTGGAAATCGCATATGGCGTCCATGACAACCAGAAATCTGATTGACCAATCAGAGTTCAGGATCGCTTTGATCAGGCTTTCACTTCGCGTTCTTTCAGGGACAGTGGAAGCGAAATGGTTTACAGTTCAGCATATCGGAGGGCCTACAAGAAACCTTTGTGGGATGACTTTACCAAGGAGGAATTTATCAATTTTATCAATTTATCAAAGTTGCAGTACAGATCAGATCGAAGGTCAGTGGAACACCGCCATCAGCCGTGGAGCTGGAACAGCGACAGTGAAGAAGACGAACACATATATTTATAGTCTGTTTATCCCAGCAAGTGGGAATATAGCGCTCCAACATGGCATGCAACTAACGTATGTTATCCTGATTAAACATAGCAAAGTAAAAGCCAGCCCCCATGTCATTACAGCCGAGCGAGATGCAACACAGCAGATGCTTAACACAGCAGGCAGCAGTTGTCCAAAAATAATTGCCCGTCAAGGCTCGGTTAAACTTTAGTATCGAGAAATTTTTGATCAGCAATAATTTAAATCGGTTAAGAAATATTTTAATTTAGCTATCAATAATTTTTTTTGAGAACTGAAAACTTATTTGGTCAGTAAAGAAGTTTTTATCGCTCAAGAACTAAAACAGTATTAACTTTTTAATGACTGAAATGCCGGAGAAGCTCCTCTTCTTGTGTACTTTATTTAGTCAAATCTTTTTTAAAAAAAATAATTTATTTTCACGGCTCTTTAAAACTTTTGTTCTGTATTAATATTAGTTCAGGAACACGTCGATTTTTAATTGGTCGAGAAACTGAAAAAACGTTTTGTTTGCGGTATTTTAAAAAGTGCCGTAGAAACACCTGCTCTGTGTACTTTAGTAACGTTTGATTTGTCTGGTGTACAAATAAAAAAAGCACTTATTGCCTTTTTAAAATAAGCGAGAAACTCTGTCCTGGGACGAAATTCCGACAGCGAGACTGACATGGCACGCTTTCAATTTCATACGGGAGACATGGATACTCACCCTAATAAGCCCCTCATCACTGTTTGTTGTGTTTGTATTATATCTTATGCAGTTGATGTGAAAACATGCTTTAGTACAAAAAAGTCCGTTAGAAAATATTGTTCAGTTCCTTTGGAATATTCTTTGTTTGTTGGCTCGTTTGCTTTATTCCTGGTTTTCACGTGACGTCATCATCATTCAATTTTTTTGTTCAGAAGGTAGTTCAACAATTTAAACAAAATGCTTTTCCCTTGTCAAGCTCCTGCCAAAAAGTACCATTACCGGCAAAATGCAAAACGGACGAGCAATTACTAATATTCAACTTATTGACTACAATTGTAATTGATGCTGGGAGCTGTCAAGTGATGAACTTCTCTCATTGGCTAAAAGTGATAAGGAAATACTGAACTGGTACAGAAAATGTAAAATTAACTTCAAAGTTTTCAGTTTGCTCGCAAGAGCTTCGCGTCAGTGGCCAACTTGTAAACTCGTTCGTCCGGCTATCGCGGGAAAAGTTTCCTTTCACCATGTACTCTGTTTTCATCTGGCCTATTTTATTTCTTGCTTTTACTTTGATCTCCCAGGAAACCCAAGGTAAGTGTTGTTCCTTTTGGTTTGCATGCACAAGACCATCCTTGTTGTTTCTGTTTGTTTTATACCTTATTCAATTCAGAGTCAAAATACGCTACAGGTGTAGTCCACTTTCTTTCCAACAATCTTCAGTTATTCCTTTATATTTTATATTTCAATTCAATAGCGCAAAAGCTGGTTTATCTTTGATACACGATAGTAAATCGTCGAACGAAGCTCAAATAACTATTATGTAAGTCGGTTTCAAGAAACAATGCATGGCTGTAGTCTGCATGGTTCCTTTTTCTTCATTGAGGTGCAGTTATAAAAAGAGCTGCAATGTCTCTAAAAATAATAAGCAATATAATACTTTAAACAATTTTCCAATTCAGCCTCGGCGTAAAATTCCCGCAATTCTTCAGTTGATTTAGCTCGACCCGAGAAACACCTATTATACTGAGAAGATGTTTTGTCGTGTTTAGTTTCTGGTAAGATAACAAGACGTTGCTCTTTGTATCTTCGCCTTGTGCTTTTGTTTCGTAATCTATTTTTTTAGTTGCATTTTGTCCCATTCACAACAAATAGACTTTGAATTTTTTTTCTTTTTGAAAACAATTCGCTTAGCTAGAAATTGTTCGAGACAGCGTTTTACTTCAAAGCTTACTGTACACAAGCTGTTCGCACCTGAAATTTTTTCCCGCGTCAATAAACTTAACATAATTGATTAATGTTTGTCGGATGATGAACCGTAAACCAAACCGAACCGTAAATGCGTTTGCAACCCGTAAAATTCAAAATCACCCGCCACTCACGTCTGTTTTCGCAAAGGCAGTTTCTTAATTTGGCCGCGTATAATAATGTACATTAAAATAGTCACTGGACGATGTTGTATGCATTGATAACTGGCCGGAGTCTAAGACACACCTTGCACTGCATGCTTTTTAATACCCAAATTCTCCTTTAGCTGCAATGGGGTAACGACAGATGTCAGATCCTAGCCCCGGTCCCCTCTCCTCTCTCCAGATCCCCATATCGTATCTAGTCTGATCATTCTCGCCCGCATAGAGGACCGAATTCTTTTCCGTAATACTGTAAAAATCGTGCTTTCATCAAGCAAACCAGCTTTAACTCATGTACATAGGAATTTCTCGGTCACTGATTAGACCTTTGGCTTGTTCAAACCTGCAAGACACGATCTCTTCATCAGAACAATGTGTTTTCGTACTGAGCTAAGGTCAGTTTATTTCTTTCAGTTTAAGTGTAAAAGAAGCACGAACAGTAAAAGCGTAACAACTGATATCTGTTTGAAGTTGTTGTTTTGTGTCTTGCATAGTCGAAGAGATCTCGGGTAAACGCTTTGACGGAATCAGCTCCACAATAAAACTTTTATACTAGGAGTAATAGTAGTTTATGTAAGCCGTTTATTTGATAACAAAACCAAATTAAATTCCATCCAGAAATAATTAATTATTTCCAGCAAAGGCGAAGGTAAACCCGCATGTCCATTGAATGTAACCCCCATTTTATCCTAACCTCCAAACTACTCAAAATGGGTGGGACTGGGTGGGGAAATCTTTCCATATTGAAGAGGAGAAAGAGCCCTGTAACCTGGCCTGCCTAGATATTAATATCGATTTTCTTAAGGTCCCGTATGATACCTGACCCTCCCTATTGAAACATTAACCAGCGTAGTAATCTGCATAAAATCATAAAATCAATCGGCCTACCTTTTTAAACTTATTTTTTAAATAATAGATATTTTTTGTTAACAACTGTGGACACCACTTTGAGTTTCCTTCAGTCTTCAATATTGAATGAATTTATGAAAGGTTGCAAAATTAACGAGATAGGCGGTGTTGCAAACTCCTTTTATTAAAACAGTATGTAAAATGCAGCATAATATCTATTCTGAAGTTTATTTTTGTTGTTCTCACCCCAGGAACAAACATTTTGCCACGCGACGGTGCCACCTTTGGTCAGACTTTCAAACAGGGTCTGTTTTCAGTAGACGAGTTCCATTATCTGAAAGTGCCAAGTGTGGAAACATTCACGGCGTATGACGACTTTGAGTGCATCCTGAAATGCATGCGCAATCCTATGTGTTTTTCTGTAAACCTGGCTGCCTTTAAAGGAGTCGATGGAAAATTTTGGTGTGAATTGCTGTCTTCTGATAAGTACAGGAACCTCACCGAGTACAAAGGAAACAAGACTTCGCATCATTTTGCGTTTATGGTGAGGTCTGAATATAAAAACAAACTAAAGCCAGTTAATGCTGACAATTTATTTTTCTGCTGTAAGATATGCACTGCTACAAATGATAACTAGTTCATGCATTGTTTAATTCACGATCAATGATATCTTGTTATTTCAGTCGCCCTGTTCTTCCACGCCATGTCAAAACGGAGGTACATGTGTGACGAGCTATAAAGATGACACTTTTGAATGCCTATGTTACAAAGGTTTTATCGGCGAATATTGCGAGCAAGGTAGAAGCCATTCTCAAAACCTTTTGCAATTTTATTTCTAGCTAATAACACGACACAGCATAAAACATAACTTTACTGTGGTGTAAAGCTTAAGTAAAGCTGGCGTAAATTTCGAATTTAATCAGCTTAAAAAAAAAACGCTAACTTTACATTTTTTAAAGCTGACCTTTATGCCAGGTTTACACTCAAGTGTACTGAAAGGCATGTAAAGAAACACCTTTACACCAACTTTAAATCACCTTTACACGCAGTAACGTAAAGATCGGTTTAAGCACCTTTAACAACATTTAAATCTGGTGTAAAGTTGGTTATCCAACTCTACAGCAGATTTAACCACCTTTAATTTCACGTATATCCCAATTTTCATGCTGTGCGACAAACTGCCGAATTTGTTTACACTCCGACGTGTCTATCAATCTAGTTTACAGTAAAACAAGGACTTAACCAATTCGGCGATATAACTAAAAGTCGTTTAAAAAGCAATATTTTTACTTTTTATTTATTTTATAGCAATTTTTTCTGATCTGCTTTAACCTAGAGCGCTGCAAACTATGCTTATTCAGTGTTTCTGTCTTTTTCAGCGATAAAATCGTGTAACGACGTGTATGGAGTGTTCAAGTAAGTCAGGCAGAACTATTCTAACAAACCAATGCATTATTCAGTGGTTAGACTAAAAAGTAAAAATGTGGTCCCCTTGTCGATGCTGTAAAATAAAAATTAAGGCTGTAAAAATTACTTACTTATACAATTCGGAATAGTTCGTAATTTATTCATAGAAGAGATGTTCTTCAAACAATCGGTAATGATATAAAACGATGTGGTGAATTGTTTTTCCTTTCCTGTCGAATAAGTTCACGTCAATTAATACTTTTGTTGCTCTTCGCGTATATACTCTGCAAAGAAACTCTTTAGATCCGCACAACTTTATTCACTGTAGTCTTTCGTTTTCCCCTCTCTAGTCGTCACTTCGTGGAACGTTCTTAAAAACGTGCCATACGTTTCAGTGGA
This sequence comes from Meandrina meandrites, assembly GCA_963693305.1. Classification (NCBI taxonomy): domain Eukaryota; kingdom Metazoa; phylum Cnidaria; class Anthozoa; order Scleractinia; family Meandrinidae; genus Meandrina; species Meandrina meandrites. The sequence continues at coordinate 32,863,373 of OY855909.1, forward strand.
GTTCGCGATAGAGCAGAATGAAGTTCTCTCGTATATCAAACTTGGAGAAGACTTCCAATAGCATTCGCGCTCTATTTAAACCGCTTCAGGGAAGGCAGGTTTTCTTGCAGTAAGAACAGATCTGTGCAAAGAAAGATGTTCTTGGTACTGCTTGTTTTCATTTCTAGAATCCGCCCATTCTTAAATATTTTCATTTTTTTAATCTGATGGCACAAGACCTGGTACCGGAGATGTAGAATTTAGTATTAGATTCTTATGCAAGTGCGTTATCCTCTTGAATTCTTTGCAATTCATTGCGGCGTAATCTCTCGCTTCTTATATTTAACAGGTCGAACTCGAGTCAGCTGATTACTCTCCACCTGGACTCAAAACCAACTTCCGTTCTCTGTCACTTTGGAGATTTTGGATGTGGAGATGGAGGATGGACGCCGGTCATGAAGATTGACGGCAACAAGGTGAGACATAAAAGCGTAACTATGTATTACTGTTTGTAAACGGAAGTGGAGTGATCGTGACGTAAGGTGGCCCGAACCTACGCAATGGTTACATTTTTGAGTCGCGCCTTTTGGCAGGCACAATTTCCTCGATTTCTTTCATGTTTGACATCCTTAACGAAAAATGTTCCAATTGGAAGAAAATGCTATTTTTAAAGTTTTAATCGGAGTAAAATCTTTTGAGATACGAACATATTTTAAAAACCTCATTTCTACAAAAAATGTCCATAATTTCATATCCAGACAACAGATCTTTCCATACTTTATCAAATAAACCTCAGAGCTCTCAAGTTTTGTATCTGCAAGTTTCACGAAAATCCGGGCCATGCAACTCGCTGCACAAAATGCTGGTTCAATTTCTTCTAAACATGCGTCGTTATTGCATTCGTGTCAGCTGACGCGCAAATAGCGGAGCATTGCAGCCAGACTATCGGTCATCTGAAAGGAGAATGCTACCCAAAGCGTTATCAAAAAAGAAAGTGAGTAATCGGAAACCTGCAGCAAACACAAACAGCACAACAAGAAGCACAATTTTATGGCGAAATTAAATATTTTATATCCATACCACCTAACGCATATTTGTCCATTTATTTTCGAGAAAAATCTTTGCATAGCAAAAACGAACATTTACGGGAACGCCTTATACCTTACACCCACTCATCACCGGAGGTTCCATTTTCGAGGAGAAATAAAGCCACCAAGTCGCGTACTTCTAACCATCCGATGTGCAACTGCAGTGAAAACCCCTGTACTTGATAATATTTTCAAGACAGCTGGCTTTGTTGTCACATTCCTCTCGCATAGATCTTCTCTCGAAAATAACGAGTATTGAGATATGAAATTTATTTTTTGCCATTAAATGATTATTATCTTTTCTTTGATTTGGCCTTTCCCAGCTCATCGCTGCTTTTTAGAACCATTCAGGTGGTATGAACATCTTTGACAGGGTTTCAAAAACGAAACTAAATATCCAAGGTCCCGCGTCAGATTGAACTAATCCGGATAAAATTTGAAAACGCTTCTTTTTTCTCCGGTTTGGCCAACCGTCCATACTAAACGGCGTTTTCGATCACCGAAAACGGAGCTTTTCGAAAAAGGTCTCCAGAGTGGGGAAATTTGAAAACGCCGGCTAGGTTCGGTAGTGTGGACTGTCGAAAACGGAGCCTTTCTAAAACGAAGGCCATGTGATCTCTGTCACAGACCACTTTCGACCATTAATTCAAATGGCGGATAATTGCACGTGAGTTGTAAATCTTCGTACATTTTTTTCGCCGTTCTCTGAGCAACGTGTAATCATGAAATTTTGCATTCTGTGAATTTTGACTTTGGAACTGATTGCTGTCTTTAAACATTCAGCTGCGGATAGCTCTGAAATTTATAAGAAGCGCGTCGAATGCAATAGCGATGCATTTTTTAGAGGAGATTGAATCAGCGGTCTTTGCGGCGAGTTCCATGGTCAGGATTTTTGTGAAACCTGACAGCTCTGAGGCCTATTTGATAAAGTATGGAAAACAATTGTCGTCTGTTAACATTATGGACATTTTTTGAAGAAACGACGTTTTTAAAATATGTTCATATCACAAAAGATTTTACAAGGACGGGGTGGAATTAATTTTAAAAATATACTAAGAATAGGATCGATGACACTTGTTCAAGTGATGGATAATTTAGAAAAACCTATTAGGTTAATGTTTTTATTCTTTCTCAGAAAACCTTTCATTACAAGCAGGGATACTGGAGTGACAAGAATGAATACAACCTTCCTGGAGGGGAGACTGGGTTTGACACTCAAGAGACCAAGTTACCGACCTACTGGAACACATCCTTCACCAAGATTTGTCTTGGTATGAAGATCGGCAAGCAGATCAACTTCATTGTCATCAACAAGCAGGCCAACTCTCTGTACTCACTGATCGCTGACGGGCAATACCGCGCCACATCACTGGGTCGTAACACGTGGAAGACGCTGATTGGTTCCCAGGCCTCTTTGCAGACCTACTGTAACAAAGAAGGGTTCAATGCAGCTAGTGATCATCCCTCCTTGAGTAAAGCTCGAATCGGTTTCCTTGGTAGCAACGGAAATGGCTGCCACCTCTGTGCTTCCAGAATCGGGTTTGGTACTGGAGGGTCTCCTGATGGCTCGAACACGTGTGGAAACGAGGCTAAAAACGGAGCAGATAATGGAGACAAACACATCAAAGCCATGGGTTACATTTTAGTCCAGTAATAAGGAACTAAAGAAAGATTGTAAATTTTACTCGATGCTTAGCTTTTAAACATAACTAAACTACACATACTGGAGATTTTGAACAAATGAGTTTACGAACCAATGCAAGTCTTTTGCCACGTTTTACTGTCGTAACTGGTGAGGCCACTGTTTAAGGCTCATAATTTGATCTATTTTGTAAGATAAACTTGCTCTAATCACCACTTAGTACAGGATAGACGTTAAACGCTTGAAGGTATCTAATAATAATAATAATAATAATAATAATAATTATTATTATTATTATTATTATTATTATTATTATTATTGTGTCAAAAAGGCAGTAGTTGAGGGGAAATGTCCGCTCTACAGATCGTGGACACCTAATTATTCCCTTATACTTAGGCTTGTTTTGCGAGTTATTTTTTTACTCGACTTAACTAGCCTTTTTTAGACCTATTTCCAGATATTTCTTTAACCTTTAAAATTGAAGGTTATTAATTATAATTATTGTGTTTTGCCTTAATGTCTTTTGCATGCCACGATTTTGTGATTTATTATATCTCCAATATAGCGGAAAGTGGGCTGAATTTTAACCGATAGCTTAGAAATCGCCAAAACGTTTACTGTGAACTGAAATTCCAGCACGCCCTATCGAGACCCTCCGTGAAATCTCTCGTGCTACACTACCATCCCCCGAAACTGAAAAGAACCTTTCAACCGCGTCATAATTAGCTTAGAAGACTTCACGCCAGGCGTTCGTTTCAAAAACGTACGTCCCAAATCTATTTCGGGGCGAAAAGCTATTTTGTCTCCAGAATGTTTGCCAACGGAGACTCACTTTTTCTCAATTTTAAATATTAGCATTGAAACCTTACTTCAGGCCGCGCAGGACCCTTGCTATCATTATGTATGCATTTATTTAAAGAGTATGCACGAACTGAAACGACTGAAGGCCCGACGGCAAACGAAATATTCATGAAATTTATTTCTAAACGCTCTTTGTATCAGTAATTACACGTTATTCGGAGAATTAAACCTTTACAATATAACACCCCGTCAAAACAAATTGCTAATGAATTTATTAATGAGCAAGGGTCCTGCGCGGCCTTAAGTTCACCACCATTTGATCAGTAGACATTGATCATAAAACATTGTAAAAGGCAGATCGCTACATGGAAAGTTTGAGTAACAACAGCCTGTTACTTAGGTAGAACGAGAGTACAGAACGCGTCAACAAAATGGAATGAGCTGTAGCGCATACCGGTTATTAAACACAAGCTATCGCAAAGTTATGTTTAAGTGTTCTTTGAGGCTTAATCCTCAAACTCCTTTCGCTGAAATTAATCGTCCTGCTCCGTTTCGTCCACTTTAATTTGGCGAGGCTAACATATTTCTTAATGGCTCTTATTTCGCAAGTATTTGTCCTTTAATCAGGCCACAGTTTATCATCATTTGAATATAATTTTTTATTCATTTGCCTCTTCATAGTGGCAAACCCATTTTCCCCTCTTCTTCAACTATTCACAATTGTAATGAAGTTGACTGGGGTTAGCGTGAGAATGCAGCCGCCTCTCATCGCTCCCGGGCGTTTAGCGTTAGCGATGAGAGATGATTTCCAAAATTTGTCGCGTTTGATTTTTCAAATGGCACTTTAAATTGATATCCAAAGTTTGTCGCGTTTGATTTCTCAAATGGCACTTTTGACTTTCACTCCCGGCTTTGTCGCTCGCTGTCGCGGGCTTCGGCCCCGCAACCATGCGCAAGCACTAGGAGTCGCTCCCCAAATCTCGCCAGCTACGCAGGCTATAGGCAGGGCTGGAGTTAACTCAAGTTCTCTTTTAAAGTATTGAATGAAGATGGACAGTTGATAGGAGGAAGAATTATGGCAACAACATAATTTTCAGTTGTTTATCATTGCCAATTTATTTGATATTTATAAAAAAAAGACATGAGGTAACTGAAATTCATGAGATGCTTAAGTAAAAAATAAATAAATAAATAAATAAATAAATAAAAAACAACTCCCAAATATTGGTATCAAAGTGCCGGACATGGAATGGGAAACGACCGGACGATACGTCCGGCCGCCACTTGCGCTTGTTGGATATGAGATCGTTATAGCCTACTCGGCGCTACGCGCCTCGTTGGCTATCTACCATCTCATATCCAACGCGCGCTCGTGGAATAATTGTTAAATATCCCACAAGTCACTTGGAAAGGTTACGTTATTTCAATATAAAATAACCTGGAAAGGGATCCCAGAATCACGTGAAGACGACGAGAATTCTGTCATTTTCGTTCCGATTGCATAGTCTAAGAGGCAACTGAAGTTGGTTTCTCTCGTCATGCTTAGAAGTGATGTCACATAGGGGCCAGCAGCGCGTGCGATGAATGTCGTTAAAAAAGAAAGCTGAGAATAGTAACAGCTCGACAAGGACGAGAAACAGTTTATTCGATCCAACAGGCCAAAGAACAGGAAAAGAAACATGGCAAGGGAGACATCGTTTGTCTGGTGGAAGTTTTTGACGGATGAAGATTGGTAAGAGCCCGAGATCAATGAAAGATGTATGATTGAAAACTCTAGAAACAGCACGTGAAACAACATGTGGTATACATATCTTAAGGCGAAGTTACACGTGAATTTTAAGAGGTTTAAAGGAAGCAAATTATTTTTTGAACACCACCAGATAGTTGACCTCCACGCAAGAGCACCCCAGGTTGTCAGGGGACTGTTTGGGTGTCCATCTACTAATTATTAACTTCAAATTCTAATTTTAAAATCAGTTTAAATCTTTAATATTTCTTATTTCTCCAAATTTTACTTATCCTTTGAGAAAAACTATCTCTTCCCAAACATTTCCAGAAATCACCCCAAAATTTACAAAACACCGCTAAACATAGCTTTGTGAAATGAGCAGAGAGTTTTTGGATTTCTTGAAACGCAGACGAAATATTCACATTAAACCCAAGTTTAGCGGTGGAAAAACGGGCTTCAGGTGTACCCCCGACTCTAATATTATTTTTCTAATTTCAATATTTGGAGATCAACAGAACACAAACGCGTCTATGCAAAGCATTCCACTTCACACAATCTGGTAGCTGTATTTATTCAGTTGCATTGTTTGAAAACAAAAGTATTTCGCGGGAAAATCTGGAAATCGCATATGGCGTCCATGACAACCGGAAATCTTATTGACCAATCAGAGTTCAGGATCGCTTTGATCAGGCTTTCACTTCGCGTTCCTTCAGGGACGGTGGAAGCAAGATGGTTTACAGTTCAGCATATCGGAGGGCGTACAAGAAACCTTTGTGGGATGACTTTAGCAAGGAGGAATTTGTTAGTAAGTTGCAGTACAGATCAGATCGAAGGTCAGTGGAACACCGCCATCAGCCGTGGAGCTGGGACAGCGACAGTGAAGAAGAGGAAGACATACAAGAAATTCCTGGAGAAGATGGAAGCTACAATGGAGGTCGCCGCGAGTTTGTTCCACGTGAGGAGAAAAAAGATAAAAGAGTACCAAAACGAGCTTGGGAAGAAAGAAAAGAGATTATTCAGAACGGCCATGATGCTGATAAAGCCTTAGTGCTACCCGAAAAGTTAAAATATGGAGAAGATGAAGAAAAAACAAAACATTCGAATGCTGCCAGAGACGTGAGAGCGAAGGAACGCGACCTCCACGGCCATCGGGGCGAACGTAAAAATCACAGACGATCAGAGGAAAAAAGAAAACAGCGGTCGCAGTCAGCCTCCCCCGAAAAAAATTACTCCTCTAACGAAAGGAGGGAGAAAGCTCCTTTCCTGCCGTACGGAAGGGCTAACGAGGGACCAGTAGACAAGTGGAAAACACACAATGTTCTTGCTTCACAGCCAGAGGTCAGTAAACAGATTTTGCTAACAGGTCATTTGTGGCTAATTATGCACGGACATTGATCAAAACATGGTTAAACATTTATAATCGAAGTCACTTTTGTGACGTTAACTTCTTAGTGAATGTAAGTGTTATTTCGGTCGACTACAATCTTAGACCTTTGGCAAACAAGGGCCCCTGGTCCATGGACCCCCTCTATGGACCTGGTCCATGGACCCCCTCTATGGACCGGGTCCGTGGACCCCTTTCATGGACCCCCTAGTTTTTAATCTTCCAAGTGTTAAAAGTATTGACAGGGCTACGCAACTCTTGCAGTTCGGTTACAACTGATGAGATCCATATGGAGGATTGAAACCATCGTTGTGCCTGAATTTAATCATATATGACAATTATTCCACAAGAAAGCGTTGAATATGAGATGGTAGATAGCCAATGAGGCGCATAGCGCTGAGTTGGCTATAACGATCTCATATCCAACAAGCACAAGTGGAATAACTGTTTTATAAAAAACACCAAAAAGAATCGCAATATTTGAGCTACCCAGCTGTTTTCCTTGGCACGTATCGGCTACGATATTTGTGGTCAATGGTATATGAGCATATACCATTGCCTGTAAACAATCAAACTCAGGAATTGCAAATTGCTAGTTTTTAATAAAGTAGTACATACAACATGCAAAACAGTCAACAGACTTGTATGTTTGAGATCTCAAATCTACATTTGAATCATGCCGTGTGGTGCCAGAACAAAACACAAAATGAACAAGGGAGGTAAAACCTAAACATCAAGCTCAAGTGACAAAACTCTCAATCAAATTATGCAAGAAACATAACCTTTATAGCCTGCGAATACAGGCGTAAAAATGGCTGTCGCTTGTCTCCTCCGAAAAATAACGGCGTAATTTCTCAGAAGAGACCAACAGCCAGAAATGCATCTGCATTCGCAGGCCATAACCCTTACAACAGAGACCTTGTCCTTCTAGAGCAAACACTTTGAGAGTTTATTTTTATAGCAGATCTTGCAAATAAAAATGAACCAAAACAAACTGCGCTAGCAAAACATGTGGCAATTTACAGAGCTAGAGGTGTCAAAATCTGTAAACAGGAGACCTTAATGACTTCTAGGTGCATTTGCTAGGCCACAGACGTATGGCTCTATTGAGCTTATACTGCCTCCAAATAACAAGCATATAGTGCCTGTCACAAACAAGTGAGAAGCAAAACAGTAGAAAGACAGATTTTAATGTTATACGGCAAATGTCACAAACATAGGATTGTATTGTTCCAGAAAATATCCATATACCCACGTACCCCATGGAAGGTCATTGGAAATTCCAAGGGGGTGGGTGTCTCAAAAGCCAAAATTTTAAAGGAAAGTGTAGGGCTTAACTGGAATTTCCAGAGGGTGGGGGATTCAAACCAAAAAACCTTCAGTGGGAGAGGTATGGATATTTTCTGGAACTGCACAATGTGCAGGCCAGTCAAAACAAAATATGTCAAATATTTAGATATTAAGTAATTTATGACATTATTTATATAAGATATCTCAATTTGAGCACTGTGACTTGGCAAGTTAAAATAGATGGGGGGGGGGGGGGGGGGGGGTCCATATTCCCTGTACTTATAGGGGGTCCATGATTTGTCCTTTCCCCCAAGTGTTTCCTGTTTAAATGATTTGTCATAAGATTATCCGAGTGAATGTAATTAATCAGCCATCATTTGGTGAGAAAAAAAATGTGTTCTCATTCACCTCTAGCTACCAACAAGAGCTCTGGGGGGTGCCGGGGCCTTATTGAAAGCACTGCTGTTTTACCACATGTTAGCATACCATTTAAAAATTAAAAAAACCTAGCATCCCTAACAGCCTTTAATCTTCCCGTACTGTAGGTTTATCCTGCTGCCCTCCGTGCCCAGAAAAGAAGGCAACAAGAGATAAAAAAGAAAGCACAACTCAGAGAAGAAGCAGTGAAAAAGAAAGACACTCCATCACATTTTGATGTAGATGTTGCCTATCCTAAAACGTGGTGGATGACTGAGTATCAGAGAAACTTTTGCAGAGAGGAGGATGTTAAAAGACATTTTCTGAGATAGCATACAGTCATGTGCATCAGAATGAAGTGTCAATCATTCTTGACAAGCCAGCTTAGCTACTTAAGTTTTTAAGGTTATAAAAATAGTCTAAAAAATGTATATATTAGTAACTTAAGTTTTAACTAAAAGTGCTGTTACCAAAACTGTCCAGTTGTATCGTTGTTTGTACAGTGTTGATCTGTTTTAAAAGTGATTAGATAATCATTTTCATGTGAATTTGTCTGATTCAGTTTGACTATTTAAATCACGGTAGAACTTTGACTTGACATTTCTAATACCTGGTTCACCCTAGTGGCATTACAACAAGGTCACGCAAATGCAAGGACACGCAAATGCAAAAAAACACCTCACACCAGTGTGAACATGTCAACAGCAGGAACAAATTAATGGCATCAACGTGACGTAAGGAAAAAAAACATGACGTAAGCAAATGTTGCTAGTGTGAACCTGCATGGTGTAAGTTCCGTGTACTGCTACATGCTCTGAAAGGCGGCAGTACTCCGGATTTAAAGTGACAGAAAGGTGTGAATGGGTTCCTAAATCAAATTATCCCAAAAAAATCCATTGGACTTAAGCAAAATGCAAATTATCCCTTGAACCAAAATTCTGTGCTGTATAAATTTTCAAACCATAGAAATACTGTGCAAGGATTAAAAGACAAATGAAGAACCTGACAGTACATAACAAATGGATGGTTTATGTCTGTTTAATTATTATCATGATTGATACCATCTGCAAACAATGAACTTTTACAGACCCAGTAGTAATTTCCCCCAAACGGCACCCAAAGTTTAGGAAAAAGAAAGCTGTGTCAATATAACACTTTTCACTGCAAATCTTCCCTTAATTTTATGCCCCAAATAATCCTTGTAACCCAAAAAAATCCTCCGATCTGTACCTCCGGTCAGCCTCCTGCCAGTTGGATTCTTAACAATTATTGTCATGTTTAATTTGTTTTATAGTTGTTGGTAACGCGCATTTGATCATATTCACATGAAATTTGCGCGATAATGTTAATTGTTATTATTATTCTCCTTGTCACCAGAAATCCCCCACCCATCGCCCAGGATTACATGTACCATGATCCTCTGCAGATAATGTCAGTGAGCAGCTCTGGGATGCCAACCATGACATGTACCGTCAAACAAAATTTCCAAGAAATTTTCATTGAACAGTTATTTTCTGCAAATCCATTCAGAAATAGTGGTCTACATTTTAGTTAGCCCTTTCACTTAATGGTTAGTGTGCTGGACTCGAGATTGGGCGGTCCAGGTTTGAGCCCTGGCCGGGGCACTGACTTGTGTTCTAAGGCAAGACACTTACTCTCATAGTGCTCTCTCCACCCAGGTGGTCAGTTTGCTGATTTTGGAGAAGCTCTCACACATTCTCGTCCCCATGGCCCTTTTTGCTTCTGTCAGCCGGCTGGGCCTTGGCACTAGAAACAAAGGGCTCTGGGGACATAGAATATTTGATTTAATTCGAATTTTTTTTGATTGGCTGTTTGAATTCTAGAATGGAAGTAAAAAACACCATAACTCTCGCACACAGTATATAGAAATATTGTAAGGTACTGAGTCTGTATACGGAGCTAATATCCCGGTTTCCGTAGCATGAAGGGACTAGGAGTATTTCTACTCCCCCCTGGATGGGATGCTAGTCCATCACATTGTCATCTCCAGCAGTAAATTTGCCGGTATCCATATTTTCTACATCTAGGTGGAGAGAGGCACTTAAAATGAGAGTAGTGTCTTGAACACAGTGCAGTGACCCTGGCCAGGGCTCGACCCCAGACCATTCAATCCATAGTCCAGCTAGTGCACTAACCACTTACCAGTAGGCCACTGCACCTCCCAAGGAGAAACATCATGACTGCATACATAAAGTTCCTTGTGCCAAGGCCCTACCATGTAACTAAGATTAGTGAAAAGGGCTATGGGGATGAGAATGATGATAAACTCATTTCATCTAATAACAAACTTTGTATGCTCTTCATTGAGTACCACGCTTTTCCCCGCAACCCTTAGGAGTATCAGTGATGCCAACCATTAAATAATAGCCTGCGCCGCAGAAACTAAACAAATAATTGAAATCCGGGAGACAGCCAATTTGGGTCAAGATACGTCTTCTCAATCCTCAAAATGGAGTTAATTAATAGAGCACTGCCGATTCACCCCGAAAAATGTGTCAAATATTTCAAAATTTCCTCACAAAATCGGCCAAAATTAGAATGAAAACTCAAATTTTAAGAATTTTCCTTCCAATCTAGGAGGTTTGGTGACCTGTACGGGAGAATTGGAGACTCATTCTGTATTCAGGAGACTCCCAGATAATCCAGGAGAGTTGGTATGAATGGAGTATAACAGTTGGGGAACAAGCAAGTCAAAGACGAGGGCAAAAGACAATTATTACAAACTGTAACAATAACTTCCAATAAATTACGAAATAATATTATGCCCACTTGCCTGATCATTAAAATGTTTCTAATCAATGATTGCTCAGAAAATTATCCCAAAATTCTCAAATTTGACTTTAGATTTCTTGAAGAACAATTGGATGCTCAAAAGTTAGTTTGCCATCTTTTATTTAAAAGGTACAATCATGTCCTCTGTAATAATTATTATTATTGTTATGTATGGTAAATAAGAAATGGAAGGTTTTGCTGCAGTTTACTATAAAGTAAAAATTATCCTGCAAAATTGTGCACAGAATGTTGCCTGCCAAGCGATACTTAAACGACAAGGCCATTAAATTGAGCAGGATAATGTTTATTTATTATTCAACAAATTGTCAACCAGGTACATTTTACAGCTTGGAAAAACTGTGGTTATGAAGCACTTTGCAAGACTTTTCATGATTCATGGCAACCTACGTATATCACAGGATATCTGTTGTGTATAGACAACAAAAATTAATGACTTTCTGACCTGCATATAAGGGTATCGTGTGAATTTGTTGAATAACAAAAGCCATAATTACCCTTAACTATTTCCCTACAAGAGTCAGACAATTCACAATGTGGTTCTACAGTCGTAACTAGTGTAAGAAATCCTAAAGTTTGACCACTCATTAAGTAAAGCAAAAGCAATAAAGTGGTATTGTTTACTTTTACTTTTTTGTTTCCAAATAGAAATTTGCCATGTTCGTCACTGGGATTTTAATTATTTAGACTACTTTAAAACAACAGGTCTTGAAATCCAAGGCCTTTATAATTCTGAGAACATGCAATTTTTAATAAGTGACTTTTTGTCAGAGCTAATTAATCCAAATTAATTCAGAACATAACTGAAACAAAGAGTAATAAAAGGAGCTTGAATGGTTAAAATATGGACCAACCTTGCAATTTGAATTTTGCTCTGCCTAAACAAAACTCAAGTCCAAGCTGCACTCTACTGAAACACGTTTTATGCTTGGATATCAATGATATATGCGCATCGGTTTGCTTTTGCATAATTTACAGTGAACCGAACGTAACCGGGGTCACCCAACGTTTTTTCGCCAATCACAAGACAAACTGAGAAGTGGGGTTCGTTCATCAGCAGTTTAATTTTCCCTTTACTGTGATTGGTCCCCTGATGAAGAAAGTCCAATTCGTTTGTTCTGAACTTGTTTTGTGATTAGCTGAAAAAACGATGCGGGGGTGGCCCCGGTTGAGTTCATTTCACTGTAAGAGATCGTATTTAATGTAACTGTGAATGTTTTTGACTTTCTTTAAACCTGACATTTGGGTATCTTAACCAAGGTATCATACATGTCTGGAATTGCAACAAACCCAAGAAATCCAACACTGATAATTTTTGAAATCCACATTACATCTCTACAGATTAAAATTACTGGGAATTTAATCGTTAAGTATATACACTGACAATAATTATGTTGCAAAAATTGTTGTACACAACTTCCAAATATAATTATTACAGGTGACAAGTCTTCCATCGCTTATTCTAGAATAATCATTACATTGAACAACTTTTCAACTTCTTTGAAGAACTTCAAGTGCATCTGACTAAAAAAATTCCATACACAGTTTTTTAAAAGATAGCGTTGATAACAGAAAGTACAAAAAAAGAGCACAACAACGAATCACTACATGGATCTCTGCAGTACTACAATATCAGTATAGAAGTTTTCAGAGTGAGTCTTAGAACTCTCAAATAGGGGTTTGGGGGGGGGGGCGGGGATTTAGTGCGTGAGGAGGCACATCTGTTTACACAAGCTACTGAACATATTTAGACATTTGATGCCTTGAAAATCCCTGACAAACTTGCGCAACCATTAGTAAAACAGACTAAATACAGTAATTTTTGTGATGAACAGTAAAAGCACCTGACAGTTATTTTTAAACATATCCCTTTGTCTCAATTATCAACATCAAAATTTTCCCAAGCATTTGTAACACATTTTTCTACAATACATTACCGGTACTTCATATGCTACAGAAAATATGATACTCCACTCTTGTGACCTCAACTTGCAGGGCTCAAAAAATAAAACTTGAATTCCAGCTGCTCCCCCTTCAGACAGGCAACACCCGGATTTGCTTGCCTCGGGCAGCTGCATGTTTTCAAGTTTTTTACAATCTAGTCAGCAGACGTCATTGGACAAGTGAGAATGTAAGGTTACTTGTCCAGCAGAAAAATCTACTCATCCCAGATGACCAGACAGCACTTTGTTCATGCCCTCACTACCAGATCATGGTAAAGATAACGAATATTCATCGCTGATCTCCTCTGATAAAGGACGTTGTCTAAGGTTTAACCAATACGCTGTCAGTAGCAAATGACTACATTGTAGCTCTATGTATGATAATTATCTAGCAATACACTGTCTTATTTATGCTATTGATAGTGATAAGAATTATGTTAGAAGCTTTTACACTTGACATGTTTTCAACAAAATTAATATTCATGGTTGGTAACTTTGCAAATATACCACAAAGGCTTTCTAGTAAATAATGGAAAATGCTGACAGAAGAGGTGACTAGCATGCACATTTCCGCCCTTCCTCTTGTTTCCCAGGACGTATTGTTCTTCGGAGCGACGGATCCCCGTACTGGATTCCTGAGCCCATCCTGTCAGGGTCCAATTCACCTAAAGCAAACAGCAAACCCACAAAATTTCAGCAGTTAATTCATTTATTTACTACTAACAATTATTCCATGAGTGCGCAATTGGATATGGGATGGTAGATAGCCCACGAGCGATGTAGCACTGAGTTGGCTATTGCTATCTCACATCTAACAAGTGTTGTTTTATTACAACACCCAAAGGATTGTAATATTTGAGCTTCTGGCTGTTCTCGCTGAAGGGTACGTACACCTACCATGTTTGCGGTCCATGGTATTATGAGCTCAAATACCGGTACCATGGTCTGTAAACCAATCAAAACTCAGGAATTGCAATATACCATGACTAGTGTTTAATAACTGACAGTACTAATCCAATGCACCATATATTACATTCAGGGTTCTATCTTCTAATTGTGTTTGACGGCAACAGAAAATGCAATTGTTAGTTGGGTTTTGAACTTCAGAGTTTGCATGTTATTGAAAGGTGCAATAATATTAAAAGTTGAAAACATCATAGAGAGCTTTATCTTCTAAGAATTCGTAATCGTTATATACCTGTCTCAATTTTACCAAGGATGGTTCTTGAGCACTTCAAGAAGGCTTCTTCAACATTTTCTCCTGTCAGAGCACTTGTCTCCAAGAACATTAACTCTGCAATGTATAAGTTGTTTCTTGAAACTTTTTTTAATGGTTGATTTTTTTTGTGTGTAACATCAAAGAATGCAGTGTTTCATCTGATTTCCAGAAACATCTTACTCCCTCAAAAATACCCCACTTTACTTTTACAAGATTAAACACAGTTTCTTGTGTTTGATATAATATAATAACTTCTGCAGAAAACATCAAATCACTGAATATATATTCAAAACAGTTACTAACCATTTTCTTGTGCAAATCTGCTGGCTTCCAGAAATGTGACTTCTCTGTCATTGTCAAGATCTTTTTTGTTCCCAATAAGGATGATCACAATGTTTGGACTGGCAAGAGTTCTGGCATCAGTCAACCAGTTTGTGAGAGAGTTGTAGGTTTCACGGCTATAACCAGAAGAGGAAAAGAATTTTTCAATCAACGTTTGCAGTTTGTCGTTGTTGTTATTTGGTTAACAATCATGACAGACTGTAGACTGTTTAATATAACAGTTACATGTAATTGAATTTAGTCAATAATTCAATAGCGAAGCGCACAAGTGACATCATGACTCAGACAATACTCAGACAAACAAACCGGAATGGCGGACTATTTTTCTAAAATCAGGGTTCAAAATAGCAGCCGGCTGTCGGCGGTAGCCGGCACTTTGACGACACTTGCCGGCTACTTTTCACCGAAGAAACATAAAATATCGTGCCTTGATCGGCCAACTGAATTCAAAGTTGCTGTAAGTTGAAGGAAACATTTTATATCAGACAATAAAGCAGCTACAGGGCTAGAAAGTGCGACTCACTGGTGGCTAATGCGACCAAAATTTCATCTTTGGCGACTAAAACTTCTGGTTTTGCGGTTTAGTCGCTCGCAAATGTGGCAACTTCATTTATGCGTTAAGATGAGTAACGCGCCGCCCCACTTCCTCAGGTATTGTGTCCCTCCAGAAAATTATATTGGAAGATCTTATTTGCTTCTCAAACATTTAAAATAAGAAAAGAAGTCAAATTGCTCCAATCCATTCTTTTGCTTTGCCGTAAAATATTTTCAGTTCGGAAAACTTGCAAATGGACAACTGTATTTGAAATCGCCCCAGAATGCATTGCAAGCCTATGGGTACGTCATGTATGCATATGCATTGTGTCCCTTGAAAACGCATGGCCGGGAAAAAATGAGCCTTGACAAAAAAAGCCGACAAATTCAGGCTAAAAACGAAATTTTATTTTGAACCCTGAAAATGCTTTTTAAAACAGCCGGTGTTCCTAAACACTTTTTTGAAACAAAAACTTTGCCTAGATTCCCTCTGTTTCTCTTGGAACATGCTGAAGTTGTCTAAGCCTTGTGGAGGGTATAATTATTTGCATTCTATTTTTAAACCTTGCATGCTTTGCTATTGACACTTTGACCTTTGGAAGAGAGTTTAAAGAAGAGTTTAAAGCAGTCACCAACTGTAACCCTCCAGTCTTGAAAACAGGGACAATGGCGAACACACGGGCAAATGTGCGAATTGACACATGCAGTATGCTAAGCTTGTGACAGTCCTTACAGAAATCATATTAATTCAGGGCTTTCAATAAGATTGGGAGAAGGTGGCTGTCGGAGAAATATAAGAAGCTGAAAACATTCCAGGAGTCCTCTTCATAGGGAGCGAGCTGCATGAATATTAGCCTAGAATTCATGACAGAATACCCATAGGAACTCTGGTGGGTGCCAACTCTTACTGAAAGCACTGCAACAGTTATTAAAAGTTATCGCTAACCATAAAAAAAATAATAATGAGCATTTACCTTGAAATGTCATAAACAAGCAGAGCTCCAGCAGCACCCCTGTAGTAGCTTCTTGTTACAGACCTTACATGATTGCAACAAACAAAACAAATTTAATTTGTTGCCAAAAACATAGAATTAAGTCTTTTATGACTTTTTGGAAAAATTTCCCACAACATTGGCAGTTTACACAGCCAAATACACCATAAGTTAGGGCTTCACATAGCATCATTGATTACTCACCCTTTTTGGATCTTAAAGAACAAAAGAATAAACTAAACAAATCGGTCTTTCTACATGCAGCTCTCTAATCACTCTATCCAATCACAATGGGCACAGACAACCCAGTGAACCAATCACAGCTCTGAAATACATTTAGCCACCGAAGAAGCATGGGAAAATGTGTATGACCAGTCACAATTGGGTTTGGTATTTCTTCTAACTGGTTGAGGAAGTTTTTTAAACCACAAAATTCTCAGGAAGTTCTAATATTAGAAGAAATATACGGACTGAAAGGGTTCAAATCTAAGAAAATAATTAAGACACAAGATACATGTAATTCTTTCACTGAATCCTCAAGTTAATACCACCGGATGTCGAGAAGTTAATTTCAACACAAAAAAATCATACCAGCTGATAGAGGCGAAAAATGTTTTTTTTCTTTGTTTTATTTTCTTACTTACCTGAATCTTTCCTGACCAGCTGTATCCCAAATTTGCAACTTGACAGACTTGCCTCCAACGTTTACAACTTTTGAGCCGAACTCTACACCGATAGTATGGCTGGAATCCTGTTTAACTGTCAAAAAAATAACACAATAAATGCAAGGCACAGGAAAAACTCTGAAGAAAAAGGGTACAGCATGAAATAAAGCACAAAAACAGGAAAAAGTCATTCGTGTACCTTTAATTAAGCTTATATTGACAACGAATTCTACTGGTAAAAGAACTTGCAATTTTATACGTAGAAAGCATTGCCGATTGGCAACTCACATTTTCCTTCAATGAACTGATGTAGAATGCACGACTTTCCTGTCCCAGCGCTGCCAATCACCAAAAACTTGAAAAGGAAATCTGCCAAAGAGCAAGAACAAAAATTATATGATACGAAATCATATGTAAGCTTACTTGAGGTAAACACTACCATCGGTAACACACTCGTAGTCGGTTAGGCAGAAACAGATGATTCCCTAATGTGCTTTTTCTGTGGTATATTGGATTAATTTTTGCTTTACCATAGTTCTCTGACATGTTTCCAAATGATTAGAATGAAAAAAGATATTTAGCGAGAAGAATTGTGCATCACAAAATGTCCGCCAAGTTGAAAATTTCCCAGGATTCTGTACATGCAAAGAGGAAGAAAGTGCTATTCCTCCAGGGTAGGGAGTGGGAGCAATGACGTCATTCAACTTGGACATAGGAAATGTCCAGTAATTTTATTTTATTTTATTTCCGAGTTATAATATAATATAGAAGAGACATTTTTCGCAAAAAAATTTAATTACTTATAGAAAATAATACAAGAAATTTAGCAAAATCGTATTCTCCGTCTGCCACCGACCCCTCCCTGCAGGACGTCGAAAAACGATTCCGTCCCATGGTTCTGCGCAATCGGAAGTGGTAGCGCGGCCATTTTGGAAGTTTACAAAAAACCCGGAGGTCAATTTCAAATAACGTACAAGATGGAGGTTCGTCATAAAGGCGGTAAGTTCGTCGGGAAACGTTTGAATACACTTAGCTTGTCGCCTGTTTTGTTCTACTAACAGCAGATTCATTTCTAAAGGGAGCGACGAGACTATGACGCAGACACAAGAACATGATTTGGATTCAAAATTGTTGGCCGGAGCGCGCCCGGTTCCTGTTGTGGTGGCGACAGAAACCCACAGTTTTGAGCTCGACGAAAAAGCTCTAGAGGAAATCTTGCTGGACGAAAGTATAAGAGACAAAAAGGTTGCTGTTGTGTCCGTGGCTGGCGCCTTTAGGAAAGGAAAATCGTTCTTATTGGATTTCTTTTTGCGTTACTTGGACAGGGAGGTTAGTGAAGAATTGATTGTACAACTTTGCAGTTATTTTTGTACGCACTCTCATGGTCATAATAGCTAATAGCTAACAAAACAAAGCTATTACTTACACAGAAACTTGATTTCCTATTCAGTGCAAGCATGATACTTTGGATCTCAGTTTTAAAGTGTCAAAGCATTTTTATCAAATTTTGAATTATTTAGAGCGAAAAAAAATGGGAACGCCGTATAGCTTATGTTGATACAGGTGGATAAATGTAAACCTTTGATGGCTTTATCATAATTTTCATCGTGAACGACCATGGCATTTATTCTGCATGAATTAAAAAACCATTAATGTTAATTTCAGAATCAGCAAGCTTATATTCTCCGCAATCGATATCCCTCGACAATTATGTTATGCTTGGACTTAGCTTGTATGTTTATCTGCATGGGCAAATATTTACACATTTTGTAAATGCGGTGATTTCGCGTCTAGCAGAGCTAAGCAGATGCCCACTCCAGTATTTAATAATTGTAGAATTTAATAATCGCTTTAAAAAACAATTTGGTATTCAAACTTCTGCAGAGGATGATTCTAATTTACGACATTATTTTGCCTGTGACTATCAGCAGGTCATTGTGTACTTTGTACTCGAGGACATTTTGTCAGCCCTGGGCTGATTTAGTAGCACTACCCATTGTAATTTGTGTGTGTGTGTGTGGGGGGGGGGGGGGGGGGGGGTGGTAAGGTATATGGGCTCATCCACCACCCTGACCTTCTTCAACATTTTTGTGTCCATTGTTGACGTAGAACTGACAATAGATTGATTTTATCAAGTGCCTCCTCCTTGCCCCCCCCCCCCCCCCAAAAAAAAATGTCTTTAAATAAGGGCTGCATAAAAATAACCAATTTTAAACATGTGCTGAGCTGTTATAAACACTTTACCATATATAGCTGATTCAGTTATTTTGACTTTTCACCATATGATCAGGGGACCCATCCAGACTGGATTGGAGGGGAGAAAGAAGCTTTGGAAGGTTTCTCTTGGAGAGGAGGATCAGAGCGAGATACCACAGGCATCCTCCTGTGGAGCAAGCCATATGTCAAGGTTCTTCCTGGTGGTGAAGAGGTTTGTTCTTTCATTTCTTAGCTGGTTGTCAGCTAATTTTAATTAATTTATATTATGTATTCCCCACTTAGAAAAGGTGCAGACCCTGTTCGGTGGTAAGTCGACCAAGGTTTAGGTCTAGTGCGAGCATGTCTGAGGCAAAATATCCTGGTTCCAGCAGCATAATAACAGCCAGCTTGCATGTTAGTGAAGTTGTTTTGATGTCACTTTCATTACTGTTTCCGTACCCTGTAGATTGTTGTGCTCTTGATGGACACCCAGGGTGCGTTTGACAGCACGTCAACTGTGAAAGACTGTGCAACAATCTTTGCTCTCAGTACAATGACGAGTTCAACACAGGTGTGTAGTTTAAGTGAAGTAAAGAAGAAGTTAAAAACCAACACAAGGCCTCAGTGGTCCGACTTGAACTGATAACACATCCTTGTGCAATGTTCTTCCTGGGCAGTTTTTATTCATTTCTCAGGTTCATATTACAGTATTAACTTGTAATAATTTCCTTGCTCCCAATTTACATGTTTGTGGCTTCAAAGTTTACCTGTTTTGGGGCATTGCACTGTAACATGGACATCAGGCTTAAAATCCCTATTTTTATCTTTCAGGGTTTAGAACTTTCAAATAAATAATAATTGTGATCCCTCCAATACTTCACATTCTTTCCACAGTTCTTGAAAGTGTTTGTTCATACACGTACATCACCTGTAGTTTCTGCAATATACACATATATATTATGTAGATTTCATAGAAAAAAATTGCAGGTTGTTTTCATGGATCTTTACTACAAGGGGAGTGGAAGGGAATAAGTCAAGTAAGGTAGAAAAATAAATCAGCCAGTTAAGGTAAGCTATATTCCTTCTTTACCCTTACTGACCAAGTTGTCACTGCACTTTGCCTGCAGATTTACAATTTAACACAAAACATACAAGAAGATGATCTTCAACATCTCCAGGTAAATTTTAAATTAGTTCATTTCAAGAGAGAAAGAAATAGCATTAAGTAAGTATTTACAGTATGTAGTCTTGAAGCCTGTAACTTGTCTTTAGATGGGTGCTTAAATATAAAAAAAAATTTACATAGTCCATCAATTGAAAGGTTATATGCATGTACCCCCAGTTCTTTTTTGTTTGTTTGTTTGTTTATTGTTGTTTTTGTCAGCCTGCCTCAGCTAGTATCCATATTCTTGCACTGTGAGAATAAAGTAAAAGTGCACAAAAGAAAGACGGCATGCTTTGAAACTAGACATTTTGCACTGGAGTTTAACTGACATGTATCAACCATTTCGTCACTGAACCTTACATGGATTGAATAAAATTGTCAACATTAAGGACTCTCTGTCGAACGGCATGCTTTGCGAGCAAGTTTGTTTTTATTTTGATTCTGTCGCTGATGGAAAGAGTTTGAAAGTCGAAAAGATTTGAGGCGTTTGGCGGCCTTAAGTAAATTAATGAATAGAAACTGGTATAAAATGTCTGCTTTTGAGGCCATTTGGTTAAGAACTACTGTATTTTGAAATTATGACCTGGCGTTGTGGGCTTGTAAGCAGCTACAAGCTCCTGCTGCCGTATGTGTTATGGACAATTCATGGACAAATAACTCCATAAAATAAATTTGCTTTTTATTCCTGGATGAGACAAGGATGGCAGGGAGATGAGTTGAGAGTTCTCCTGCGCATGCCTGGTTGTGTAAATTGATTTCCAATAGGCATCGTCCCCTCCTGTATCTTAAGGTCCCTACCAAGCGAAAGACTGATAGTCTTTAACATTGTAATGTATGTTTGTCACATCTGTTCAGCTTTGACCAGGTTTGAAATCCATAGGTTACTCTCTTTTGTTGTTTTGTTCGTCCATGCTTTAATTAAAGGAACACGGTCAGCTGGTGCACATGCGCATTAGATACCATTTCATAGCTAATTTGCATATCACACTTCATCACAAGACACGCTAGCGAACAACAGAAACTGAAAAGCGCATCAACAAACCTTGTCGAATCAAAGTATTTGCGAATCAAAGTAGTGGTTATATACATGTTACATTATTAGAACACTGATTTTATTGAAACCATGGAGAATTTACTGATGGACTTGTACAGGGAAAGGCTAGTGTCAACGAATGCCTCTGAAGTCGAAGAAATATCAGTAGAGGTGAGAAACACAAGTGATCGCGGTCATTCCTGCTTTCGATCGGATATTTGCTTTTATAATTTCCTTTTACAACTTTCACTCTTTCTGTGAGATGGCATGTTGTTTGTGCGAATCTCAGGATCTTTTTTCTAGCGCCGTACGATGCATCAAAGTATGTATCGTTACGTTGGCATAATTGTTTTTATTTCGCCGCGCCGCGTTTGTATTTGCTCGTGTTGTTGAAATTATTCAAATTAAAATGCAGGCATTGAAACTTGACTAAGTTGTAATGTGAACTTGAGCAGGCAGGTCATCATTCCTAATGATATTGAAGAATTTAAGTAGAGCTTATAACATTATTTGTTGTGTTGTTGTATTCGTTTGAGCTCCAAATCGAGCAGCTTGATGACGCCACGTTCGAATCGTTTACAAAATGTACGGACCTTTTGCCAGGTCGAGAAACGCGATTTTGCAAACATATATGATGGTGATTTGCTGTCCAATGTTTTTGGTTAATTTCTTTCATTATTTTGGTCAACGGAGGCGATTCTTTCCGCCTGGCGCTTTCATGTTTCCCACCTCTTCTTTTCATGTTCTTTTGGAGATGCGATCCATACTGTTTTTAACCAAATATGATAAAGTAATAGCATAGGATGACCAAAAGGACACTCGGAAACAGGTTTTCAGTAAAGGATGGAAAATCGAGTAACCCACTGGGAAGATTGAAGCGGATTTTGAGATGTACTCGAAGCGTATTTTTGATTTCGGGTTGAGGTGGACTATTTTCAAAGTGAGAAAACTAGCGTCCAGGCCAGCGTGGCCACAAAGCTGACCATGTCCCTTTAAGTAGCCTGCGTGCCAGGCAGGTGTTCAGAGGGGAGGGAATGTCTGCCAAATTGCAGGCTATCAATAATTGTTAACAGTTGAATCCTGATAACTCGAACCCTCTGCTTGCTTGATCCTTTTTTCCATTCCCCTTCAGGTCATCTACTTTCTAATTTTTACCCTTCAGTTGATAACTCGTCAAACCCCCATAACTCGAACCTTCTTCATTCATGACGGTTTGAGTTATCGGAATTCAACTGTAAGTACCAGTTGAAGCTGATTTCCAGTCCTCTTTGAATTGGGATTGTCTAATACATGTAATAGCATGTACAATATTTCAATTTTTTTGTCAAGCTACATGTAAGCTCATTTGTTCATTTTTTTTTTTTTACAGCTTTTTACAGAATATGGCAAACTGGCAATGGAGGAAAGCAACATTAAGCCATTTCAGGTGAAAATAAATTATGAAATAATAATTGATTTGACTTTTTTCAAAGTTTAGCTGTCTAACCATTTCTATCCTGTGCACAAGCTCTAGCTCCCAACTCTCTTTTTTCTATCCACCCTATTAAACAGCTTGCTCGCAGGCTATATTTAATTAATTTAAAGGTTTCCCACCTGACTGTGTTATTGTTGCTGATTAATGTACATGTAGCTTTAATGGGAAATGAGATGATATATTTTAGACTGGCAGTCATTTCACTATTAATTAATAGCAATATTAAAAAAAAAAAATTAAAAAATAGCAATATTAAAAAACAGAGAAAACCCAAGACAGTGTAATGCTCATTTTCTGACTTCCTGCTCAGAGTTTATAGCTATTAATTTTTGAACTTTTTCCACTTGAAAACCATTTGTCAAGTGTGTTTTTGAGTTGTACATAATATCTGGACAGAAGTGATTAAGTATGGTTTTCATCCTTTTTAGTGGCCTCAGAATTACTGATTATAGTAACTTACCAAAACATTTTGGGCTAAAATGAGCAGTGCATGGGCCAAATGAAGCTTATGCCAGGGAACATGGTCTTGATCTGTTATTAATAGTAACTGTCTTCCACAATATTGCACTCTGTAACACTCCCACAAAAACTGTACCACGCTGTTGGCACATCCAAGAATAGAGACATAATAAACAAACAAACACCAAGTCCTTGATTTGTGTGTTTTCATTTTTCAGAGATTGATGTTCCTGGTGCGAGACTGGAGTTTTCCTTATGAAGAAGCCTATGGTTCTGAAGGCGGAAATAAAATCTTAGAGAAACGTCTGCATATGACTGAAAAGCAGCATTCTGAATTAATGCAAGTTAGAAAGCACATCAAGTCATGCTTCAGTGACATTGGTTGTTTCTTAATGCCGCATCCTGGACTAAAAGTAGCCACAAATCCTGCATTTGATGGAAGTCTAAAAGGTTGGTACATTGGGTGTTTATTACAGAAAGACACTGTAATAACAACAGTCAGATTTCTGATTTTGCTTGTCCAGACATGCTCCTCACCTCATACACCTCCCTCCCTAAAATGCATACAAACGTGATGTATAAATGTAAGGTACATCTTTGAAGAATGTTACAAAATATCAGGGGGGGGGAGTGAGGACAGTATAGAGCTTTTTGAGGGGGGAGGGGGTGACTTTGCAACATTTATTTTCAGAGTACATAATTATATTTAGCTGATATTTACCAAGTGAGGTATTTGACTTTATTCTTTATTCGTAGATATTGATGAAGAGTTCAAAACCCAGTTACGAGATCTCACTCCTTCAGTACTGTCTTCTGAAAACCTTGTCGTTAAGAGCATTAATGGAGGAGAGGTCACTTGTAGAGGGCTATTGGAGTATTTTAAGGTAATTGCAATCATATAATTGTTTCTTTTCAATATACGGCGGTGTTCTTATGAATTGACTGGACCGGGAGCCATTCTTACATCTGACCAATCACAACAATTGCAAATAATGCAGTGAACCAATCAGATTCAAAGCAAAAACATGCAACCCTTGCCTGGCATGGGAAAACATACATCCTGTACCAAGTGCAGGAAAACATACTTCCTGTGCCAAGCGTGGGGAAACATACTTCCTGTACCAAGCGCAGGAAAACATACTTCCTGTGCCAAGCGCGGGAAAACATACATCCTGTACCAAGCGCGGGAAAACATACATCATGTACCAAGTGCAGGAAAACATACTTCCTGTGCCAAGCGTGGGGAAACATACTTCCTGTACCAAGCGCAGGAAAACATACTTCCTGTGCCAAGCGTGGGGAAACATACTTCCTGTACCAAGCGTGGGGAAACATACTTCCTGTACCAAGTGCGGGAAAAACATACTTCCTGGACCAAGTCCGGGAAAACATACTTCCTGTGCCAAGCGCGGGAAAACATACTTCATGTACTATTTAGCGTGGGTAAACGCGCACAATTCAAGTCAGGTTTGCTTTCGTTTCTGATTGGTTTAAGAGCACTCCCAATGGTTTCCTCGGCAAGGGGGTGGGGGTCGGGGTGGGTACAACTACACTTGGACTACATTAGGACACATCTTGTTGCTACGCGATCCTACTAGCAAAAACCATTACAAGAAAAGTCATTTTCCAGTGGCCAGTGAACTGGAAATGTTTGTGTTTGCTGTAGTAAAGATGGCTTGTTTGCTTCTGCTAGGCGTACATGAAGATTTTCCAAGGCGAAGAGCTACCCCAGCCTAAATCAATGTTACTGGTAAGTTTTTAGGCTAGGAACAGTCTGACTTTTTGTTTAGCTCGTTGAGTGAGAAACTAAAGAAAACTTCCCTCGTATCTCACCCACAGTTTTCTTGCAATCATTCTCCTCTCCCTTTTTTTTGCCGGATGAACTAAAAGAGAAAATAGATACTAGAAAGTATTGATTGAGCTAGAATGATTAAAAATTTAACAAAAAAATGATCGTATGAAAACAGTGCCTTGACGTAAAACTGAATTCTCTCCAGGTACATAACAGAAAGTGTATAAAACCAGTAAGGAGAAGGTGGACGTCAATATATTGAGTGCGTTGTTTCTTGCTCCTTTTCAGGCTACAGCTGAAGCGAACAATCTTGCTGCCCTGGCAAGTTCAAAAGATTCCTACACTAAAAAGATGGAGCATGTGAGTTATTTGTACAGTTTTGATTTTGTTGTCACGTTTGGATCAAGATTTAGATCACCAGTGACGGCTTGTACCGTTGTACTGCTGAAATGCTCGGAGACATTAGCTCTGTTAGAGCTACTCTATAATCCGAGGGTAAATAAAGAATTTGAATCATTCCCCTATCTCCACCCCCATTAATTAAGCCTCTTCTTTACCTTCAGTAGCCTTGTTCCCTAAGGGACGGACCATAAGAAATAACAGGAGGGAGAGGGGACTTTTCCCCAAAAAAAAATTCCTGCAAGGGAAACTTGTCTAAAAAACATTCCTGCAAGCGGTTGTGCCTAAAAAAAACTATTCGTGCGACGGAGAAAAAAATTCCTATAGACAAGTAATGGTCTAATGGTCCGTCCCTAAAGAGTAGGTATGCAAAAAATGATGCACGCGCGATTGAAAGATGTAGACATACCAGAAAAGTTAAAGACGCGCGAGGGAACGACGGACATGTGAGAAGAGAGACGGACGCGCGAGAAAAGTGATAGACATTCACGGGGAAGTGATACACGCGCGAGAGAAGTCACAGGTATAAAGTTATAGTCGCGCAAGGAAAGAGACGGACTCGCGAGGAAAGTGATAGATACACAGGAAAAAGCGAGGTGAAAGAAATTGTTTTTTTGTGCAAAACCTGCCATGCCCCCAAATTTTCTCGAATCTCTTGTTATCCTTTACAGTAGAATGCTCGGGATAAAGCATTGACCGCTTTATTTTTCTGGCTATTTTGCTGAAGCAGCCATGTAAGGTCTTGAATTATTTTTTGTTTTTCAGCTGTGTGGTGGCGACTCGCCTTACTTAGCTCCACACGAGCTAGAACAGAAACATCTCCAGGCCAAAGAAACCTCGTTAGCAATGTTCCACGGAACCCGCAAGATGGGAGGCAGTGAATTTAGCAAAGAGTACTCCGAAAGACTTCTGAAGGAGATCGAGGAATCTTTTGAGAACTTTGTTAAGCTTAACGACGGCAAGAACATCTTCAACGCCGCCCGCACCCCGGCAGTTTTCTTCACGCTAGTGGTGCTGGGATACTTCTTCTCGAGTGTCTTCGGTTCTGTTGGTTTGGTGGCGTTTGCGCGCATGTGCAATCTTGTCATATGGTCAGGTCTGTTAGCTATTGTGGTGTGGTCGTATATCCGGTTCAGTGGCGAGTTCAGAGAATATGGTGCCAAACTTGATCACGTTGCAGAGCTCATCTGGGATGAGGTAAGTTTAAGTTTGTTCACTCTTTTCTTCTTTATTTTAACGTCAAATAGCCTTTGGTAATGACTGTAATAGACCAAATAGTGCTAAAAGAAGTGCGTGATAAACACGGCGTGGAGTTCGATAGGGAGAGTTTCTATGATGATAACAGAGCCCTTGTCTTACCTGGAGTATGTTCTTGTTTTGTGTTTTCAGGCGTTTATGCCGGCCTACAATGCAGCATTTCAGCGTGGAGTGCAAGCAGTAATAGCGTCTCAAACACAGTCCACGAGGAAAACACAATGAGTAAAGATAAACGTATTTAAATGACAATATAAAAAGTGAATGTATGAGTATGATTCACGGAATTAGAAAAATACTCGGCTGCTGAGGAGTTGTTTGCTTATGATGAAGAAAAACTTACAAATACAAATGTACCCTGTTGAATTTGGTGAGAAAAAACTAAAGCAAATGCTCAGACCAATTACAACAAACGCAAATATTATAATGAAACAATTGAAAACGATAGTCTAGTTTTGCACTCTATTGGTTTTGCTCGTAGTCTTCTTGGGATGTCACGCAACGCTCCCCACCCCCCCCCCCCCCCTCTCCCCTCCCCCGCCCTCAGCCCCTTAAGGAAGCGTTGCGTGACTTCCCGAGTAGAGTTTTTGGTTCGTATGTATCTCCGACACAGTCTGAGAACTTTCCGAGCCTGCAATTTTCTTAAGTTGGTTGTCAGTGGTTTTCAGTGGTGACATGACGTCAGTCAGGGGAATAAGTTGCAATTTGGAGCTAAGTTTCCAAGAATTGATTGAGCCCGCGGTTTTCTTAGCAACACGTGGGAAGCTGATGTCAATAATTTTTACACTTTAACTTGTCGTGTTGTTTTTGATTGAATATCAAATCTCACAAATGGTTTGTGTTCCTTCTCGGGGATTTGCCGTAGTCGAGTCTTTTGATCGATCCTCCTGACTTACACAGTGCCTTGTTCACGGGACATGCAGCTTTCGGAGGGTTCTCGGGCTGTAGAGTCTGATAAGTGAGATGCGGTACAGTGAAGCCCCGAGATAACGAATTGCCAAGGGTCTGGGAAAATCATTGTTCGTGACAGCGGAGTTCTGTTTCTATATTTTACTGTTAGTAATTTTGATTGAGCTGAAGAACGTCGTTCGTTATATCGTTGGCTTCGCTATAAACGGTCCGTTATATCGGGGTACCACTGTAATTGTTTTCGTAAATTTCCACAGACATTTAAAATTATTAGAAACGGAATAGGTCTAAGAAAACCTTAAATTTTATGAACAGTACACTGACAGTTGCACGCCATGTAAATAACAAATAATGTTGACATATAGATATTATTTAGGAAGATGGTAAATTTTGCTGTCCAAAATTGTTGCGTCCAAAATGGCGTGGACTAGCTGTGATTTGAAGATTTAAAAGGGGCGGAGTAAATTAGGCTAAGCACTGCACTTTTCCGCTAATTGTGAAAATTTAAATTCATAACTTGCTGAGAGCAACATATTTTTATAATAATGGCTTTTGTTTGTCTCTCATGTAATTTTGCCCGAACATTGAAGCAGATTCCTTTTTACTTGAGCTACTTTTGTTGAAAATTTGGCTAATAATACTGACGATGTAAACATGGCTAATGTAAAAAACCGGCGTTCAATATTGAGTCCAGTCAGTGGAGAATGTGCGTGTTTGAGAGTAGACACGCGTGGTACGTGTTACGCGTGCGCGCGTGTTATAACTTAAGCATTTAATTGAAAGACGAATATAATCGTTTCCAAACGTGTAAAGAATGGGAGTTTATTTATATCGAAGATTATTTCCTTGGAATAGGTTGTGCTTCATTTTTAATTAAAGAGCTTGTAAACAATCATTCATTTAACATTTAGTTTTTAGATCAATGGGCAATTTTTCCGTGGAAAATTTTATGGAGTTCACGTTTTGCCAGTCAGGCTTCCTTTCTATAAAACTGTCTTTTTCTCATCATTCACTTGCGCTCGTTTCCAGCTTTTTCTAATCTCGTCCCCAGAGCCCGCGCTACAGGTGTCCGGCGGAATGGGACTCGTGAAACCACCGCTGGTCTCAGGGAACGTGGACACTGGGGACGAGATTGAGCTCTTTCTGGTTTTATGTTCTAGTTCCCAACTCTCTCACATTTCGCGCTGGACCCATTCGTCCCGGTAAAAGCACTGATTCGGTGGAGGCAATTGCATGACCAGTTCCCTTGAGCAGTTTGAAATTAAAAAATAAACTTCAAGTAGCCCTGGTTCACAGTTTTGATTGCTGTAACAGATTGGTCACAAACTTTCTAATTTTTAACGCAATTGCCGCGTTCTTCGATCGAACATAAAAAAAAAAAAAACAAGAAAATGGAGGGCTGGAAAAAGTCTACTGTTTGTACATGTTCACTGTCAGCCACATTTATATAATGAATACATTGGTTAAACGGTTACCACCAAAGCTTTTGCAAATGGCCCCTCCCTCTTCACTCGCTCCATCCTCCCCCACCCACCCACTACTGACCACCATTATCACTCGATGGTACATATTCCTGCAGCGGGCACCTGTCGAGTGGGTACGGATGCTGGCAACTCGATAAGCTCAATGTTGTTACGTTGTTCTCTCTTGGGATGAACCACACATGCGGAGGAACGTCTGTTCCAGCACATCATTTTCTTGATCTTCTTCAGGAATTGCTGATTCATCAGCGCATACACAAACGGATTGACGGCAGAGCTGAACATGACCATTGTGTTAGAAATGGCGTATGTGGTGGAACCAGCGATAAACAAACCAAAGTCGCTTAATATGTAGATCACTGCGTCCGTCAGCCAACAGACTCCAAAGATGATGCTGACAGTTATGACACTCAGGGTGGCCCTTTTGCGTACCCTCATCACTCCCTGCAAATATCAAAAGAAGCAAAGGCTGAGTTAGTTAATTCGGGGCATTCCGACGTTTGGTTTTCATGTCTGGAAGCCCAGATTCAAACCAGAGAAGGACAAAGAAGGTCGGGTGACAAGACTAGTTATAGCCATAGATGAAATCGCATGATCGAAACACATCAACACGCACACGTATGCAATCCCAACAACAACAACAAACGTCATTGGGCAAAGAATTTGACGTTTGTTGGCAAGACGGGGCCGTGGGAGGTTCGGGAGGGTAGCTATCAGTCATTTTATTGTCGTCGAAAAAATAACCGATTGATAAAACAGCTTCAGTGCCAAGAACACTGCGATTAGAGCATCGATAGAGCACGTTTATCGGAATTCCATCTCCACCTAAAGGCGTTTAGTTTTCAGACCTCAGGGGTTTTTCCACGTTGTCCCTTACCTGTTGTCGATAATTTAGGTTGTTGCCATCGTTACGTTTGCACCACAAAGTACATACAACCCTGGAGTAGAACCCAGTCATCACGGCCAAAGGAAGAACCACCACCAAAACAAGCCAGACCCAGTTAATTACATAGTTAATCCATTTTCCGGGCCACATCCGCTCGCAGTGAGCAGTGTCCTTGTCAAAGTCCGTGGCAAGGAACAGTGAGCAATTCACAATCAGTGCAAAGATCCAAGAACCAGGAATAATCACCTGGAATCGTAATGAACAAACGTCGTGATGTTGGGTCGTACAAGGTTAATCCTTTAGAGTGCTTAGTGGGGAAAGCTCAAAAAGATCATTAAGGTCAGTCCGAAATACCTGAAAACATGCACTGAGACGTTTTGTCAAACTTTCCCTATTGGTGGAAGTGGAATAAAATTAGACCCCAATCTCAGTTTAGAAACAATAGCACCTTGTTTATACGCAATGTTTCGTTTTCAGGATATCATCACATTATATTGCTTGCTAAATTCACGTTTTCGACGATTGTATGTCATTCTACACTTGGAAATGGTCTACATTAATTTTATATTGGAGAAACTAAGTTATTGTTCAATTCAAAACAAGAGAAAAATGAAAATGACGATTTACCAGGACCAAACTTAGCAAGTGAACAGAGGACGAAAGCCTAATTATTCTGACAACCTAATTTGCAGGCAGTATCAAACTATGCCGTCACTGCTTCGTTCTTTTTGTTTGTTTGTTTGTTCCTTTGGATATTTATCGACGCCTACGAACAGAAAAGCTGCTATTTTCAATTTTCTGTTGACGGCGAACACCACAAAATTGCTAGAAGTCGAGGCTGTTGCTTTTATTACAGGGGTGGGGGGACGCATTCACACTCACTAGTGAGTTGTAAAGGAAACCTTTTAGCATAAAAGAAAAGGAAAACAATACGCATCAAAGTGGAAAATGTTTGTTTACGTGACTCAAAAGGTCTCAGAATCAAAGAATCGTCCACTTTCAATAAATCTCCACATGCAGACTTACCTTCAATTTTTGCTTGGTTAGTTTCCCTTTGTTTCCAACAGGACTCGTCACTGAGTAGTAACGTTCAGTTGCTATGAAAACCAGAGTGACAGCTGAGGATGCAGCGCCAACCCATGCCAAGTTTCCACCTGTTAACACCCTGCACAAAACCGTACCACTGATCCCCCCTGGGTGGGTGAAGGATTTTGTCAGTAGGTGCTGCGGTATTAGAAACGTCGCGAACATGATGTCTGCTACGGCAAGGTTCACAAGAAGATAATTCATGGGAATCCTGTAGAATTAATATTCATCTTATTAGGCCCATTAGGGTGCACGTTGTCTTGTTCAGGAGTAGCCTGTTCTAGGCTCTCGGTAATTGGGGGGCGAGCGAAAAAGCGGGCGAGGGCGGGGAAAACGAGGCTCTCGGAAGTTGGTCGGAAGTTGGGGGACGAGCGAAAAAAAAAACCGAGCGAGTGAGGAGAAAACGAGGGGAGCTCAGGAATTGCAATATACCGTTGCTAGTTTTTGATAAAATGGAATAGTTACTATTATTAAAAACTAGCGTTGGTATATTGCAATTCCAGAGTTTTGATTGGCTAACAGGCAATGGTATATGAGCTCATATACCATTGACCACAAATTTTGTAGCCGATACGCGTCAACGAAAACAGCTGTGGAGCTCAAATATTGCAATTATTTTAGGCATTTTTAATAAAAGAATTATCCCACTAGCGCTTGTTGGATATGAGATCGTTTATATATAATTATGTCAGCATACCTCATATCTTGATTTCTTATTATGATAAAACATACAAGAGAGTTCCCAACGATGTCTGTCACGATCAGTATGGAGAGCACCGCCGTTATGGCAACGTCAGTTGATTCGAACATGACGAATGGCTGTCAATCCCTTTCACAAGTAATCTGACAATGGTAAAAGCTTTAGGAAAAAAATCAATGTTAGAAGATTTCGAATTTTTGCGCGAGCGAACACCATGAGCTTTCTAGATACATCTTCAATGAACCAGGTTGCAATTGAGGGGGATTTCGTTATCATTTGAAGAGAATTTCCTCATGGTGATCAATTACGTTATTCTCATGATCTGTGCAGTTGATGTAGTATTAATATTTGGAGGACAAGTGAGGCGTTGATCACTCATTCAAGTTGAAAGGAGTCAACCTTGTGAAGCAAATTGGAGACAATGGAACTGAGTTGAAATGTAAACAGCGTTAGAGAATTTAATCTATTTAGTTCACAAGCAATTTCAGGCCGATTTAGCCAATGAACCATAAATTTGTTGCTAAGTAATGCTGATTTAATTTCGAATGCAGAATCGTTCTGTGACTCTGAGAATCCAGTTCGGCAAAAAGAGCCTTTTTCAATTTTTTAAGAGATCAAAGTTACCAGTTCATTTTTATTCACCATTGCACTCATCGCTACACAGTGTAGCAACTGTTTTAGATATTTCGTTATCACATGGAGAACTCGCATAACGACAACCTTTGTAGTTTTTTGATCATTTTATAGCCAAACACGTGTGTCCATCAGGGTGGTTACAAAGCCTTTTTTTACATACTACGTCATGTCATGATCATTAACACGAAATGCCATGGTAGAATAAGTCAGGAACTGGAAGCAAAAAAAGAAGAAAAAAAAATAAAAACAATTTAGTTTTACCAGTTCGTCTCTGTCAGCAGCTGATCGCGTTTTCCAATCTAGTCCGTGTTCGAGCCAAGTGGCCCACACCGTGAAAACGCGATCAGGAGTCCAGCGGACCATGCTTACGGAAATTGGACTAGTAAAAAAAAAAGAAACAGTTTTTCTTCCTTTGAATTCTAAAAGAAGGCAGCTGTTACCAGGCTGTAGAAGTCTACACTCAGTTTAACTCACAGCTCGTTTCTTTTCTTCTTTTAATTTTGATCTTTGAATGATGAAAACTGTAATTGCTTTTCCTACAAACTTGAAATTGCCTTACATGTAAAATATTATTTTTATACATGGAAAATTGTAGCCCCTTTTTAAGCCCAAAATTTGAATTATCTTAAAATATCTAATGGATTAGCATATTTTTTCTAGTGAACGTTAGCCCTGGGAATTTTAAAAGTTGTTTAAGTCACTGTGCCCGTTGTAGTCATTGTCGATATTCTCAACACCTTTTGTTGTGACCATCCCGTCACTTGGTCTCAGTGTATTAGAAAACTGATGCAGACCAAAAGTACAGCCCGATCATATTTCTGGGCCTGTTGTTCAAAGGGTGGATAGCGCTATCCACCGGATAAATCACTATCCAGTGGATAAGTGTTGACAAAACAAACTACGCTATCCACTGGATAGTGATTTATCCGGTGGATAGTGTCAAGTTATCCCACCCTTTGAACAACAGGACCCTGATGTTTTGCACCAATTCGTTGAGCCAATTTTTAACCGTTTGAATTAAAACTTTTTCTTGGAATATTTAGTACAAAAAGCTTCTACAGGCAACTCTCGTTATAGCAGACATGCTCGGGACTTCGTTTAGCATCCCTGTTAGCGAGAGTCCGTAATAGCGGGGTGTGAGAAAAAAAGTGCCGTTAACATACGTAAAATAACATAGACTATGACGAGCTTATCAACAGTGGTGAAAGGGCTAAGCAGTCGTTGGGATTGGAGGATGAGGGCTTGAACTTTCCTAAAGAGTCTGGAAGGAATAGGCGCAAGCTGAAGTGTAAAGGCAAAGCCTGTTGTACAGCTACCGAACGAATTGATGCAAAATATATATATTCTAGAAGTCTTTTTAGTGTGTTTCAGACGAATAGCGAACAATAGACTGCAATTTTACGTAGTTTTGTCATACTAGAACTTCGTGGTGTCCGCTTTATCGACAGTCAAAACAATTAACTTGTTCTTTTGGTACCAACAAAAGTGTCCGTAATTCTGTAATAGCGAGAGTCCGTAATAGCGGGAGTCATTTTCAGTCAAACCTCTACAGCTTTCGCCGCCGGGGATCTTAATTTTGTCCGCAATAGCGGGGTGTCCAAAGAGCGAGAATTGACTGTATTTAGATAAGACAAGTAAGCTATTCCATTTTAATTGTTTTTTTTTATCCATTGAACTCAGGCATAGTAGTTGTGGTATTAAAATCTAATATTTATGCACAAAATGCTCAATGGAATTATTTGTCGCTGCTCAAAAAAAGTGAAAGCGCTTAATAAAGTTACAAGGCAACACACACACGGAAAAGTATAAATGCGTTCAAGTTACCTAGAAAGTGATTACCACAGCAGTTGCATTAAACAGCATTCAACTATTTACTTCGACAACCAATTCGTGCTAGCAGTTGGAAATTGGAACCTTTCTCTGACTGTCAACGTGTAGGCAACTGCTAAAGCCTGGTTGCAGAAGTTTACGTATTTTTAAACTGCCAGCGTTTTTATTCGTTGTATTGTTATTTGACTTTTAAATGAAAAATATTTTTGACAGTCGACTTAAATTAAGTGTTCTTCCCATGGATATGTTTTATTATTATAAAATGTCGAAATATTAAAACTTTCATCGTGCAAATGGGAATGGCACACATTTTTTCAATTCAATATTTTCTAGTAGTTTCTTTCAGTTTTTTCAACAGATTTTGGAAATATGAATTAGGACGCGTTTGCAATGAAACGCTTCATAACGTCAGCATCTTGAGAGAAAAGCAGCTGCTTGCCAGCTTGACTGTGTAGTAATTTTTCTTCTGTGTTCTATCGTGGATGTTTATTTAAATTTAAACGGGGCCTATTTAATTTGACCATCTGACCGGGACCCGACGTCCAACTGTTCATTTTGTAATTTTTTGGGCAACATTTGGCAATAAATAGAGTCTCTTTCTTTTACAAGCGTGCGACTATTTATACGGACGCGCGCGGTTTCATTTGATCATTTGTACCCGGATCGCTTTCGATGCGGTTACGCCTTTCGATTACAAGGCTACGATCGAGACCGCAACTGAAACCGGGTCGTGTTGAAAACGCTGTCAGAAGTGAAGAGTTTTAAAACAATACGGTATTGTTGGTGGTCGTGTAAACGGCGAAACCGCATCGATTTGAAAACGGTTACGCATTTTGGCGCGAATTTTCAGAATTTCTAATGTCTGACTTGGATAAGTTATGCTGTTTTTGCAGAAAACAGCAGTGATAAAAAAAATGTACGACATAAAAGTGCGAGTATTAGGTCGTCGCTCACACGTTTTCATTCTTGTTACGGAGCATTTCAATTATTTATGATCTTAATTATTTCTTTTCTAGCGAGTAATTAAAAACGCCAAGACCAAGAAGCGAAGCTTTATTTTCACTCGCTTATTTCGTCCACTGCCTTCTACAATTTTGCTGCACGATACGAAAGTGATCCAATTTTCACAAAAGCTTCAGCTAGAACTGAATCGAAACTAAATAGCAAGCAGACGTGACATCAATATGTTTCTGTTGAGAGAAGGCAACGTATACGGCTTGGTGTATAATTTAAACCACATCATGCATTAATTTGCATTGAATAGGCTTTTTTCGTATTAAAAAATTTCATTCCCTTTCCATGGCTTTCCCGCACAACTTATCATGCAAAACTCATTTAAGACGGAGAGCGGATCCAATAATTAGGTGCTAAAGGCGGGCCACCGGACTGGCGCCATCCCGCAACAAGCTAAAGAGACAGATAAGAAGATATGTCAACAGTATTGGACGAATCTCGAGACTTATTCGGCGAAAAGTAAGCGCAAATGTCAACAATACCTTTCCGTTAAGTACTTAATACCAACATAACACTGGCCGTGTTTTCACGGCACCGATTGTCTCGCTTAACATTCCTGAAAGTGATTTGTTTACAGACATCGTTAAGCGACTTAAAAATGATAGGTGTTTTCATGAGTGAGATTTAAGTAACTTGAGGAGGGCAGCAGCGCAACTAAATCAATTTGAATAATGGCGGGAGATGCCGACGAAGCTCGCATGTGCGTCTTCGCTTCTTCTTTTCATTAGTGTGTTTATGCGCTTTATTTGGCGAGAACATTTCCGTATCTCGAGGAATATGTTCCTGTCTGTTTGCAATTTTGTTGGACCAAATCTACTACGACATGGCATGAACATGGGACGAGCGATTCCAGTGGCAAAGCGAGTATCTCTTGCTTTGTGGCGGCTTGCAACAGAAAATTCATACAGGACTTGTTTTTGGAGTTGGAAGATGCACTGAACTAAAATTAAAAGACGAGTTTTACTCAGCACTAAGTTCCCAAGAGGCATAAAAAAGAATGCGTGTTCTATTTTAGCCTGCGAATACAGCCGCCTTTTTCCGATTTGACAGCCTTGTCAGATGAATGACCGCAAGTTGCTTTTCATTGGCAGAAATTAATTGCCGACTAGCTTAAGGACGTTCACGCGAAAATTTTCTAGTCGATAGATTTTTCTAAAATTTTTACTGAGGACAGATAATGAGTTACTTGTGTCAGAAATACAAAAAAAGTGGGGTTCACCGACTTCGTTTCAGAGATAAAGTCTGTAGAAAACTACCCAGATTTTGAAAAATTGGCGCACGTAATTTCGCACGGCTTTCAAGGTTTGTAGTTATCGATGATGAGAAAACGGAGGCAAACGATCTTGGTGATATTTTGAAGAAGTGCGTCTGTTGCGTAAATAATTTTAAGTGTTGCCATCT
This sequence comes from Meandrina meandrites, assembly GCA_963693305.1. Classification (NCBI taxonomy): domain Eukaryota; kingdom Metazoa; phylum Cnidaria; class Anthozoa; order Scleractinia; family Meandrinidae; genus Meandrina; species Meandrina meandrites. The sequence goes on from OY855909.1 coordinate 32,899,924, forward strand.
TTTATGCAAAACTTAGCCCTGGAAGAGGCATTTGAGCCCGTCGTACGGCAAAACGAAAAGATCAAAAAGCGGAATTCGAACGTGCGTGGGGCAAAAAAAATCAACCTTGTAATCGATAGATTTTTTTCATTTTCTCACAAAACGTAGATAATCGTTAACAAAGGTGATCTGTTAAGAAAAAAGTAGGGGTCATCGACCGTTTAAGCTATCAAACTGCAAGCGAAGTTATCGCAACGGCTACTCACCCTATATGTGGTTGGAAAGTTTCCTCAGCGCGCGCGCTCGATGCATGACGTGGCGTAGCGTTGCGACAGGAATTACGTGCGCAGTAAGGATGCGCATAAACAATTAGCGCGAACGTCCTTAAGCTACCTGGTTTGGTGGCTTAACTGAATTTAATGAGAATTGCATTGAAGTTTGCCGACTCGCTTAACTTTAAGCGAGTGAGAAAAGTAACTGTTTTCACGAGATTTCCGGTTGTCACTCGCTAAGCGACCTGAAAAATCACTCGTGAAAACACGGCCACTGTGTCCAACTTCTGCTTCTGACCCACCCACTTTGCATTGCGCGCCTGTTGTTGTTTACGAGCGCAGAGGCCCACAAAAACTATCGTTTCACGATAACGCTTCTTTCAAAAACAGCGATCGTTCGAAGATAACAAACCGAAGTGAAGCTATAAGAAGCGATAAGACTTGTTTCTAGCATTCACATCGCGATACAAACAGATTTCTCACCTTTGTCAATCCGCCATTTTTGGGGCCCCCAAAAAGGCCAGTGATAGCGACCGAGAAGTAAAATCTGTTCCAATCGCGATGTGAATGCTAGAAAGAAGTCTTATCTCTTCTCTTCAGTTTGTTACATTCGAACGATCGCTGTTTTTGAAAGAAGCGTCATCATGTTACAATAGTTTTTGTGGTCCTCCGGGCTCGTAAACAACAACAGGGCGCGCAATGCAAAGTGGGTGGGTCAGACTCTTTAAGGGATGGAGCTATCTGTTCGCTACGTGTCGGTATTGTGTAAGAGCGCCACTTTGGCGGATTTTTCTTCAAGGTCGGTCTATTCTCCTTTGGCGGATCTGGAGTAATAAATCATTCTTTGACACACTATTTTTCTTCTTCCTCTGGCAGAACATACAGTCATTTTGACATCGACCAGGGGTCTAAAACGCCCAAAAATATCCCTACAAAGTTTGCGTGTTTGCGTGCGAATGATTGCGTTGTAGGAGAACTCGAGAGCATGCAGAGTTTGGCCTGTAAAGACAGCTCCACAAATATTTGGAAAATCCAAAAGTTAATTTAAATTCGAACCATTACTTCCTAAACATCTGTTTCTCTTAGAATCTCTAACTTTGGCCAGCCTTTTTGATAAAAAACTAACATAATTTGATTCGTAGAATGCGGTACTTCGCGAAGTCAAGCCGCGAAGCCTTTGCTTTCCTCGGCAAAACAAACGCTTGAAACCGCGGCGAAATTCCCTGCTAACAACAGAATAAATTAGTGGGTTAACAGACGAATTTGTAGTCGTAAAAATTACGAGTACATTGTACAAAATCCAAAAATATTTGAGGAAGAAAATGTCTGGCCAGTATAAAGCCACCAAGCGAAATATATTAATAGGTAACATAAAGATTGCAAATGTTACAACTATGGGCGTCAGAATTCTCTTTGCTTTTGTATTTTCTTTGCAGCGGTGATTTTCTGTCCTTTTCTTCTGTTTAGCGTTTTTTCCGCGCACAACAGTGCTGCATTTTCGTTCGATCTCCTTGTGGAATCCCGTGCTTTGAGTAAGTCGACTTCCAATGCGAACATACGTACAGGAAATCAATGCAAGTGGCACCACATAGGTAAACATGGTCAAAGTAATGGTGTACACCTGCCTCCGTTGAAGAAAACTGGGCTTTCTGAACCAGTTTACAAAACACGCAGAAGTGTTCTCCTCGTACTCGATCACGAAAAATAGAGGCCGCGAAACAGTGGAGAAGGAAATAATCCAGATAGCAAAATAGTTAGATTCGCGGATGTAAGGGAACGACTTCGGTACACCTCGACTCGCTTTACAATGTTGATGTGTCGTTCGACGGCCACGGCTGTAACCAGCCAAATAGATGCCCCGTAAAAAGTGTCAATGATAGGGTATACATATAAACAAACCCCCTTACCAAGCGGAAAGTAGCTCTTCACTTGTTCGATCCCGAAGGACAGCCATGGGAAAAACCACCAGCAGAACTCCGATGTCGGCAATGCCAAGATTGAATAAATAACGATTTATGGCTGTCTTGGTTCGCATTCTTCCGATTACCACGCAAACTAGGACGTTGCCCAAAACACCCAGCACAGCGAGGGAAGCTTCAAATGTGAGGCGCGCAATTTCCAATCCAGGTGGCTCGGAGTAATATTGGACAGGGACAACAGCCGGAGAGACCGAATTCGTCGTCGGGCCGCTTGAAATGTTTCCCGAGGAAATCATTGCAATGCTAGTCAATGCTTATTTCGTCAATACGCGTGCAGTTGAAATAGATCGCCTCTAAAACTGGGTTCTCGTCGCTATGCCGCTCTATGTGTAGTAATAATCTTGCATCATCGTGCGCCGTAAAATTTAAAAGTGACATATATTTATGATCACAAATCAGCAATTCTCCGCTGATATCTCATTGGATTTCCGTAATTGTGTCAATTGTTTGGTGGTGTCCAATAAATCAGATTGCCGACAGCTGACTAACTCGGTGCCAAAATCTCTTGGTTATGACACCTTCTTGTTTTCATGATCAACAGTTCTCAAGAGTATTGTTTGGAAAAACAAAGATTATTCCTGATCCAATTTTGGTTCGTTGTTTTCCATTTAAAAAAACGTTTTTGTCTCAATTAATTTTCAGACGATATTCATCGGGCTACAAAATTATAAGCGTTGTTTGGTTGTAGACACAAATAAATGGCTTGATTATTTTTGTATGTTTTCGGTTGTAATGTTTACTTTTGTGCTGGTATACTTTCCAGATGCTTTTTTCATAACAAAGTACTAAAGAACAAGTGTTAGGTACTTGTTGTTAAGTGGAAAAGTCGATTAATATGGCTTGGTTAACATCATGTCCTTACCAACACAGTACTTTCGCCTAATCGCTTTTGTCGCGTTAAGGGCGCTCCTTAATCCCACCAGAGTTAATGACTGCGTTCCCTTAGCGATTGAACAGGGAATCTTGCCACAATAAAGCTACGAATTGACTGAGCGATATCATAAAGTCAAACAAAATTGGTATTTGAATGTCAAAAGCAAATCCAATTAGCTGGATTTTGCTGTACGTGGAGTGTCGCATTAACGGAAAAATTCAAGGCCGGTTGCTTGATTCTTTATTGTGGTGCCGATTAACACGAAAGCTTGACTTCCTTTTATTCATAACTGGAGTAAAAAGAAACTAAGAACCTTGTTTACGTGAATCGTGTTTAGCTTAAAAAAGCCATCTAAAGATGCACGTTATCTCTTGGAACAGACGGCTCGTGCTTGTTTTGCCGAACTTATACACACACGTGGATCAGAAAAGATTAATTCATCTTAGCGGAGTAGTCTGACAGCTTAATCTCCTTGGCATACAACAGGACCCAACAGACGCTTGATTTCTTTTTCACTTTAACTAGGTAAGTTTTTTTATACCTGTCGGTGAACTAATCTGCTTTTTATTCATGCCGTCAGGCTACATCAAAACTGAAGCTATGTTGACCGGATTTGCTGAAAACGAGAAGCGTACGACTTTGAGAAAGTCTATGGCAATTTCTGTAGCGGAATATTGGTGTCTTCGATTTTCCCGAACCTCGCCATAACTCGAAACAAAACTGTATTTTCCTCGGATTTGATTCGTTCAGTCAAATACTGCAATCTTACCGCCGATTTCTCAAAACATTGAACCCTAATTTGATGAGTAAACTAGTAAACTCCTAGATAGAGTGGTTTTCACTTGAGTGTAGAGAGTAATTCGCGTTCGCTTTGGGTTTGCACTCCAAAACCAATCGTGACTCGCTCGCGCACGTTTTCCCGCGCTCCGTGCCGGCTGCAGTATTTGCTTCGAGTTTTGATTGGTTCACTGGATTGTCTGTGTCCTTTGTGATTGGCCAGAGTGATTACTTTCGTTTTGCTTTTACGACACTCATTAGAAAAGTGTTCTTTACAGTGCAAATGAGGCTTGCAGTTATGGTAGATCATGTGTCATACGAGAACCACGTTTACGACCTTCTCACTACGACTCTCCAAGGGCTCAGTGATAAGAGCGTCCAACCCAGGGCCCGCGCAGGGCCAGGGCCCCCCCCCCCCCACTTTTTTATAGTAAAAAGAAAAAATAAGAAGAACTTAAGTAAATAAGCAAGTAAAGAAAGAAATAAAGGAAAAAAATATTATTATTATTATTGAACGAACAATTACTAAAAGTATTTTATTTGAACTCCTTTTTAGAAGCTGGTGATAAATTTTGTTTTAGAGTTCCATTTTCGTAATCATGTATCGAGTGCATCTGGTGAATAATCATTCAGTTTCCACTGCCCGAAGAATAAACATTTTGCCCAACAACAGAGATTTAGTAACTTGACAATGATAAACAGTCGTGAAGAATGGTTTTTGACATCACTAACGAATTTGCAGATTGTAGCAATAACAGAAAGAGAAATACCGCGTTTATAACGTTAACCTGGAGTATAGCAAAAATCGCCAGATCCCTGGTTTGTAAACGCTAATGGTAGTAGTACTGATTTGGAGTAAATTATCTTGCTTCAAGCAGGATTTGATAGTGAATCTATAGGTCTGGTTCTAAATGTTAAGTATGCTTATACTGTAAAGACATTACAACAATATAGCAAGGCCGATAAGTATTATGTGAAAAAATAACTTTGCAAGACAAAAACACGACCAGAACGATAAAGTAGGGCTACAATCGCAGTCAGCCATTCCGTTCTTTTTGGGACTCATCAGCGTGTTGTAGCAAATCTAAATCTAAATACATGCCAGCTCGAAGGCCAGCGCAAATAAACTGCAATAATGTCTTGTAGATCCCGGTACGTTAGCACCATTGTTGTTTGCGGACAGTTGCTGTTTCAAGTTGTAAAAACATTGCGCTTTAACACACTGTTTGTTAATTTTAAATCCACCTTCCGATATCTGAGAGTAACTAAAACCCTAATTTTCCCAGGGTAGCATGCTCGCCCCCCCCCACCCGCCCCCCCCCCCCCAAAAAAAATCTGGCTTACGCTTGAGCCCCCCCCCCCCCCCCCCCCCCCCCCCACTAAAAATCTTGCTGCGCGGGCCCTGCAACCGAAATGATATTTTCTGAGTAAATTCAACTTGTGAATTCTTCTTAATTCATCCATTTTCTCCATGTCACCATTCCAATTTTAGGGTGTTCTTCTTAACTACAGTCTAAAGCAGTTGCTAAGTAATTGCTAAAGACGGTTTTCGGTGGCAAGCAATTTGGAGAGTTTGCAACCTCGTTCCCAGGGATTTTCCCATTTCCCTTCTTCCCTGGCATCGGCTGGTCACGTGCCCATGTGACATCCGATAAAAACTGGGTGTACTAAATTACAGTGAAATCTGAGATCATATAATGGGCAATATCACTTTTTTAAAACAGGTGTTCTCTCCCGCCAAAAAAACACAATAATGTCCCCGGCTAGGACTCAAACCCGGACCGTTCGATACGGAGTCCAGCGCGCTAATTAGGACAGCGCGCCTCCTTCGCCAGGGATAGAGTACTCAAACTATCTCATATTCGGGGTTGTTCCGCCCTGATGTCCAAAACCTTCCCCTTTTATTCACCTTTCACATATAATGGTACTTCTTTCATATACCTACAGCAAGGATAGTGCACTTCACTTCTCGTGAAATCCCCACCCCTCCCTCCTGCCCCACCCTTTTATGTAACTCCAGCCTGAAAAACAATCTCGTCCCCAAGGTGCGTATCCTTTCCCCTCAAGGGAAAAGCACCCTGGGGAAAGGTTCTTGGAAATGGTACTCCTGTCCGCTATAAGAAGTATCCCAGGGCTAGTCCATCGCAGGTTGCTCCCTCCAGCCTTAAGCGTTCTTTTAGGTCGCATCAACCGATTTGCCAATACCCATTTGTACTCCGGTATGGAGAGAGACGCTGTGAGAGTAAGGTGGTCTGCTCACAAGTGTTGACTTCTTAAACTATATTTTCTTTATGGATCGATTGCATGTCAAAGGGAAAATGAGTCATAATACATAAACTAGTTTTTTTTCTCACGTTGTGGTTATCTTTTGCAATTTCTCTGTTGGTATATAACTGTTGTGTTTTGTATATTTCCCTCTTGGTTTGAGCTCCGTCAAAATCGAAATTGTCAATCAGAACTGATATTAGAATGCAAGGCAATGTATGTTTGACATTTAGCCTACCTGCCGATGTGGCACAGAATACTATATCTTATTAGACATTCATTCTATATTTTTACGAGTCTTGTAGTATTTTGCACTGGCGAGGCTACAATCTAGACAAAAGTAGTTGAGACAAACGAATATCACACAAGCGTGAAAGAATATTTAATACCCCTCTCCCCCGCTCAATGTTGTTTCCTGGGGTTTGCAATTCGCCCGACTTTGTTTTGTCCTCGTACACGTAACAGCATTGACAACATCGAAATGGGGGAGGGGGGTTGAAAACATTAGTTATGGTACCCTGAATAAGTGGAAATTTGGTAAAGTGTCTCAACAGTTTTGTCCATGATTGTAGCCTGCGGAACAAGCCGTTTATTAAGTAAATAAACCGCCTGTTCTGCAGAATATGGAGAGACCATAGGGCGAGTGAAAATAACAAATTACGAGTAAAAATGTACAGCGATACTACACACTAAAAATTCTAATAATAGATATATTATCCAACGTTTTCTTTTCCCAAAATGATGAATTTCTACCGTTTTTGAATCATTCGCGTGGTCAAGAGGAATGCGAAACCTGTTAAATCGGTCTTGTGATGTCGTGAGATATTTGTACTCGTTACGTTTCGCGCGTTATTTGTGCTCCACGAAGCAAAATTGGATAATAATTACAACCAAAAGAAAAAAAAGCAACAACAAAGACATTATCATAAACAGTTCTTTTTTAATCAAATCTCTCCATATGTGTAATAGGAGTTTGCAGGGCTCTAACGATGAAACTAAATGAACTGAACGTGACCAGAAATAAAACCCCTTTTTCGGGTCACCCACTACCTCTCGGAACGAGTTACTTCATTGACTTGTCATGTTGTTTATTTTTTATTGAATATCAAATCTCACAAATGGTTTGTGTTCGTTCTCGGGGATTTGCCGTAGTCGACTCTTTTGATTGATCCTCCTGACTTACACAGTGCCTTGTTCACGGGACATGCAACTTTCAGAGAGGGTTCGGGCAGAGTCCGATAAGCGAGGTGCGATACAGTGAAGCCCCGAGATAACGAATTGCCAAGGGTCTGGGAAAATGTGCTCGTGACAACGGAGTTCTTTTTCTATTTTTTACTGTTAGTAATTTTGATTGAGCTGAAGAACGTCGTTCGTTATATCGTTGGCTTCGCTATAAACGGTCCGTTATATCGGGGTACCACTGTAATTGTTTTCGTCAATTTCCACAGACATTTAAAATTATTAGAAACGGAATAGGTCTAAGAAAACCTTAAATTTTATGAACAGTACACTGACAGTTGCATGCCATGTAAATAACAAATAATGTTGACATATAGATAGTATTTAGGAAGGTGGTAAATTTTGCTGTCCAAAATTGTTGAGTCCAAAATGGCGCGGACAAGCTGTGATTTGAAGATTTGAAAGGGGAGGAGTAAATTAGGCTAAGCACTGCACTTTTCCGCTAATTGTGAAAATTTAAATTCATAACTTGCTGAGAGCAACATATTTTTATGATAATGGCTTTTGTTTGTCTCTCATGTAATTTTGCCCGAATTCTGAAGCAGATTCCTTTTTACTTGAGCTACTTTTGTTGAAAATTTGGCTAATAATACTGACGATGTAAACATGGCTAAGGTAAAAAACCGGCGTTCAATATTGAGTCCAGTCAGTGGAGAATGTGCGTGTTTGCGAGTAGACACGCGTGGTACGTGTTACGCGTGCGCGCGTGTTATAACTTAAGCATTTAATTGAGAGACGAATATAATCGTTTCCAAACGTGTAAAGAATGGGAGTTTATTTATATCGAAGATTATTTCCTTGAAATAGGTTGTGCTTCATTTTTAATTAAAGAGCTTGTAAACAATCATTCATTTAACATTTAGTTTTTAGATCAATGGGTAATTTTTCCGTGGAAAATTTTATGGAGTTCACGTTTTGCCAGTCAGGCTTCCTTTCTATAAAAGTATCTTTTTCTCATCATTCACTTGCGCTCGTTTCCAGCTTTTTCTAATCTCGTCCCCAGAGCCCGCGCTACAGGTGTCGGGCGGAACGGGACTCGTGAAACCACCGCTGGTCTAAGGGAACGTGGACACTGGGGACGAGATTGAGCTCTTTCTGGTTTTATGTTCTAGTTCCCAACTCTCTCACATTTCGCGCTGGACCCATTCGTCCCGGTAAAAGCACTGATTCGGTGGAGGCAATTGCATGACCAGTTCCCTTGAGCAGTTTTTTAAATTAAAAGATAAACTTCAAGTAGCCCTGGTTCACAGTTTTGATTGCTGTAACAGATTGGTCACAAACTTTCTAATTTTTAACGCAATTGCCGCGTTCTTCGATCGAACATAAAAAAAAAAAAACAAGAAAATGGAGGGCTGGAAAAAGTCTACTGTTTGTACATGTTCACTGTCAGCCACATTTATATAATGAATACATTGGTTAAACGGTTACCACCAAAGCTTTTGCAAATGACCCCTCCCTCTTCACTCGCTCCATCTTCCCCCACCCACCCACTACTGACCACCATTATCACTCGATGGTGCATATTCCTGCAGCGGGCACCTGTCGAGTGGGTACGGATGCTTGCAACTCGATAAGCTCAATGTTGTTACGTTGTTGTTCTCTCTTGGGATGAACCACACATGCGGAGGAACGTCTGTTCCAGCACATCATTTTCTTGATCTTGTTCAGGAATTGCTGATTCATCAGCGCATACACAAACGGATTGACGGCAGAGCTGAACATGACCATTGTGTTAGAAATGGCGTATGTGGTGGAACCAGCGATAAACAAACCAAAGTCGCTTAATATGTAGATCACTGCGTCCGTCAGCCAACAGACTCCAAAGATGATGCTGACAGTTATGACACTCAGGGTGGCCCTTTTGCGTACCCTCATCACTCCCTGCAAATATCAAAAGAAGCAAAGGCTGAGTTAGTTAATTCGGGGCATTCCGACGTTTGGTTTTCATGTCTGGAAGCCCAGATTCAAACCAGAGAAGGACAAAGAAGGTCGGGTGACAAGACTAGTTATAGCCATAGATGAAATCGCATGATCGAAACACATCAACACGCACACGTATGCAATCCCAACAACAACAACAAACGTCATTGGGCAAAGAATTTGACGTTTGTTGGCAAGGCGGGGCCGTGGGAGGTTCGGGAGGGTAGCTATCAGTCATTTTATTTTCGTCGAAAAAATAACCGACTGATAAAACAGCTTCAGTGCCAAGAACACTGCGATTAGAGCATCGATAGAGCACGTTTATCGGAATTCCATCTCCACCTAAAGGCGTTTAGTTTTCAGACCTCAGGGGTTTTTCCACGTTGTCCCTTACCTGTTGTCGATAATTTAGGTTGTTGCCATCGTTACGTTTGCACCACAAAGTACATACAACCCTGGAGTAGAACCCAGTCATCACGGCCAAAGGAAGAACCACCACCAAAACAAGCCAGACCCAGTTAATTACATAGTTAATCCATTTTCCGGGCCACATCCGCTCGCAGTGAGCAGTGTCCTTGTCAAAGTCCGTGGCAAGGAACAGTGAGCAATTCACAATCAGTGCAAAGATCCAAGAACCAGGAATAATCACCTGGAATCGTAATGAACAAACGTCGTGATGTTGGGTCGTACAAGGTTAATCCTTTAGAGTGCTTAGTGGGGAAAGCTCAAAAAGATCATTAAGGTCAGTCCGAAATACCTGAAAACATGCACTGAGACGTTTTGTCAAACTTTCCCTATTGGTGGAAGTGGAATAAAATTAGACCCCAATCTCAGTTTAGAAACAATAGCACCTTGTTTATACGCAATGTTTCGTTTTCAGGATATCATCACATTATATTGCTTGCTAAATTCACGTTTTCGACGATTGTATGTCATTCTACACTTGGAAATGGTCTACATTAATTTTATATTGGAGAAACTAAGTTATTGTTCAATTCAAAACAACAGAAAAATGAAAATGACGATTTACCAGGACCAAACTTAGCAAGTGAACAGAGGACGAAAGCCTAATTATTCTGACAACCCAATTTACAGGCAGTATCAAACTATGCCGTCACTGCTTCGTTTTTTTTGTTTGTTTGTTTGTTCCTTTGGATATTTATCGACGCCCACGAACAGAAAAGCTGCTATTTTCAATTTTCTGTTGACGGCGAACACCACAAAATTGCTAGAAGTCGAGGTTGTTGCTTTTATTGCAGGGGTGGGGGGACGCATTCACACTCACTAGTGAGTTGTAAAGGAAACCTTTTAGCATAAAAGAAAAGGAAAACAATACGCATCAAAGTGGAAAATGTTTGTTTACGTGACTCAAAAGGTCTCAGAATGAAAGAATCGTCCACTTTCAATAAATCTCCACATGCACACTTACCTTCAATTTTTGCTTGGTTAGTTTCCCTTTGTTTCCAACAGGACTCGTCACTGAGTAGTAACGTTCAGTTGCTATGAAAACCAGAGTGACAGCTGAGGATGCAGCGCCAACCCATGCCAAGTTTCCACCTGTTAACACCCTGCACAAAACCGTACCACTGATCCCCCCTGGGTGGGTGAAGGTTTTTGTCAGTAGGTGCTGCGGTATTAGAAACGTCGCGAACATGATGTCTGCTACGGCAAGGTTCACAAGAAGATAATTCATGGGAATCCTGTAGAATTAATATTCATCTTATTAGGCCCATTAGGGTGCACGTTGTCTTGTTCAGGAATAGCCTGTTCTAGGCTCTCGGTAGTTGGGGGGCGAGCGAAAAAGCGGGCGAGGGCGGGGAAAACGAGGCTCTCGGAAGTTGGTCGGAAGTTGGGGGACGAGCGAAAAAAAAAACCGAGCGAGTGAGGAGAAAACGAGGGGAGCTCAGGAATTGCAATATACCGTTGCTAGTTTTTGATAAAATGGAATAGTTACTATTATTAAAAACTAGCGATGGTATATTGCAATTCCAGAGTTTTGATTGGCTAACAGGCAATGGTATATGAGCTCATATACCATTGACCACAAATTTTGTAGCCGATACGCGTCAACGAAAACAGCTGTGGAGCTCAAATATTGCAATTATTTTAGGCATTTTTAATAAAAGAATTATCCCACTAGCGCTTGTTGGATATGAGATCGTTTATATATAATTATGTCAGCATACCTCATATCTTGATTTCTTATTATGATAAAACATACAAGAGAGTTCCCAACGATGTCTGTCACGATCAGTATGGAGAGCACCGCCGTTATGGCAACGTCAGTTGCTTCGAACATGACGAATGGCTGTCAATCCCTTTCACAAGTAATCTGACAATGGTAAAAGCTTTAGGAAAAAAATCAATGTTAGAAGATTTCGAATTTTTGCGCGAGCGAACACCATGAGTTTTCTAGATACATCTTCAATGAACCAGGTTGCAATTGAGGGGGATTTCGTTATCATTTGAAGAGAATTTCCTCATGGTGATCAATTACGTTATTCTCATGATCTGTGCAGTTGATGTAGTATTAATATTTGGAGGACAAGTGAGGCGTTGATCACTCATTCAAGTTGAAAGGAGTCAACCTTGTGAAGCAAATTGGAGACAATGGAACTGAGTTGAAATGTAAACAGCGTTAGAGAATTTAATCTATTTAGTTCACAAGCAATTTCAGGCCGATTTAGCCAATGAACCATAAATTTGTTGCTAAGTAATGCTGATTTAATTTCGAATGCAGAATCGTTTTGTGCCTCTGAGAATCCAAAGTTACCAGTTCTTTTTTATTCACCATTGCACTCATCGCTACACAGTGTAGCAACTGTTTTAGATATTTCGTTATCACATGGAAAACTCGCATAACGACAACCTTTGTAGTTTTTTGATCATTTTATAGCCAAACACGTGTGTCCATCAGGGTGGTTAAAACGTCTTTTTTTACATACTACGTCATGTCATGATCATTAACACGAAATGCCATGGTAGAATAAGTCAGGAACTGGAAGCAAAAAAAGAAGCAAAAAAATAAAAACAATTTAGTTTTACCAGTTCGTCTCTGTCAGCAGCTGATCGCGTTTTCCAATCTAGTCCGTGTTCGAGCCAAGTGGCCCACACCGTGAAAACGCGATCAGGAGTCCAGCGGACCATGCTTACGGAAATTGGACTAGTAACAAAAAAAGAAACAGTTTTTCTTCCTTTGAATTCTAAAAGAAGGCAGCTGTTACCAGGCTGTAAAAGTCTACACTCAGTTTAACTCACAGCTCGTTTCTTTTCTTCTTTTAATTTTGATCTTTGAATGATGAAAACTGTAATTGCTTTTCCTACAAACTTGAAATTGCCTTACATGTAAAATATTATTTTTATACATGGAAAATTGTAGCCCCTTTTTAAGCCCAAAATTTGAATTATCTTAAAATATCTAATGGATTAGCATATTTTTTCTAGTGAACGTTAGCCCTGGGAATTTTAAAAGTTGTTTAAGTCACTGTGCCCGTTGTAGTCATTGTCGATATTCTCAACACCTTTTGTTGTGACCATCCCGTCACTTGGTCTCAGTGTATTAGAAAACTGATGCAGACCAAAAGTACAGCCCGATCATATTTCTGGGCCTGTTGTTCAAAGGGTGGATAGCGCTATCCACCGGATAAATCACTATCCAGTGGATAAGTGTTGACAAAACAAACTACGCTATCCACTGGATAGTGATTTATCCGGTGGATAGCGTCAAGTTATCCCACCCTTTGAACAACAGGACCCTGATGTTTTGCACCAATTCGTTGAGCCAATTTTTAACCGTTTGAATTAAAACTTTTTCTTGGAATATTTAGTACAAAAAGCTTCTACAGGCAACTCTCGTTATAGCAGACATGCTCGGGACTTCGTTTAGCATCCCTGTTAGCGAGAGTCCGTAATAGCGGGGTGTGAGAAAAAAAGTGCCGTTAACATACGTAAAATAACATAGACTATGACGAGCTTATCAACAGTGGTGAAAGGTCTAAGCAGTCGTTGGGATTGGAGGATGAGGGCTTGAACTTTCCTAAAGAGTCTGGAAGGAATAGGCGCAAGCTGAAGTGTAAAGGCAAAGCCTGTTGTACAGCTACCGAACGAATTGATGCAAAATATATATATTCTAGAAGTCTTTTTAGTGTGTTTCAGACGAATAGCGAACAATAGACTGCAATTTTACGTAGTTTTGTCATACTAGAACTTCGTGGTGTCCGCTTTATCGAGAGTCAAAACAATTAACTTGTTCTTTTGGTACCAACAAAAGTGTCCGTAATTCTGTAATAGCGAGAGTCCGTAATAGCGGGAGTCATTTTCAGTCAAACCTCTACAGCTTTCGCCGCCGGGGATCTTAATTTTGTCCGCAATAGCGGGGTGTCCAAAGAGCGAGAATTGACTGTATTTAGATAAGACAAGTAAGCTATTCCATTTTAATTGTTTTTTTTATCCATTGAACTCAGGCATAGTAGTTGTGGTATTAAAATCTAATATTTATGCACAAAATGCTCAATGGAATTATTTGTCGCTGCTCAAAAAAAGTGAAAGCGCTTAATAAAGTTACAAGGCAACACACACACGGAAAAGTATAAATGCGTTCAAGTTACCTAGAAAGTGATTACCACAGCAGTTGCATTAAACAGCATTCAACTATTTACTTCGACAACCAATTCGTGCTAGCAGTTGGAAATTGGAACCTTTCTCTGACTGTCAACGTGTAGGCAACTGCTAAAGCCTGGTTGCAGAAGTTTACGTATTTTTAAACTGCCAGCGTTTTTATTCGTTGTATTGTTATTTGACTTTTAAATGAAAAATATTTTTGACAGTCGACTTAAATTAAGTGTTCTTCCCATGGATATGTTTTATTATTATAAAATGTCGAAATATTAAAACTTTCATCGTGCAAATGGGAATGGCACACATTTTTTCAATTCAATATTTTCTAGTAGTTTCTTTCAGTTTTTTCAACAGATTTTGGAAATATGAATTAGGACGCGTTTGCAATGAAACGCTTCATAACGTCAGCATCTTGAGAGAAAAGCAGCTGCTTGCCAGCTTGACTGTGTAGTAATTTTTCTTCTGTGTTCTATCGTGGATGTTTATTTAAATTTAAACGGGGCCTATTTAATTTGACCATCTGACCGGGACCCGACGTCCAACTGTTCATTTTGTAATTTTTTGGGCAACATTTGGCAATAAATAGAGTCTCTTTCTTTTACAAGCGTGCGACTATTTATACGGACGCGCGCGGTTTCATTTGATCATTTGTACCCGGATCGCTTTCGATGCGGTTACGCCTTTCGATTACAAGGCTACGATCGAGACCGCAACTGAAACCGGGTCGTGTTGAAAACGCTGTCAGAAGTGAAGAGTTTTAAAACAATACGGTATTGTTGGTGGTCGTGTAAACGGCGAAACCGCATCGATTTGAAAACGGTTACGCATTTTGGCGCGAATTTTCAGAATTTCTAATGTCTGACTTGGATAAGTTATGCTGTTTTTGCAGAAAACAGCAGTGATAAAAAAAATGTACGACATAAAAGTGCGAGTATTAGGTCGTCGCTCACACGTTTTCATTCTTGTTACGGAGCATTTCAATTATTTATGATCTTAATTATTTCTTTTCTAGCGAGTAATTAAAAACGCCAAGACCAAGAAGCGAAGCTTTATTTTCACTCGCTTATTTCGTCCACTGCCTTCTACAATTTTGCTGCACGATACGAAAGTGATCCAATTTTCACAAAAGCTTCAGCTAGAACTGAATCGAAACTAAATAGCAAGCAGACGTGACATCAATATGTTTCTGTTGAGAGAAGGCAACGTATACGGCTTGGTGTATAATTTAAACCACATCATGCATTAATTTGCATTGAATAGGCTTTTTTCGTATTAAAAAATTTCATTCCCTTTCCATGGCTTTCCCGCACAACTTATCATGCAAAACTCATTTAAGACGGAGAGCGGATCCGATAATTAGGTGCTAAAGGCGGGCCACCGGACTGGCGCCATCCCGCAACAAGCTAAAGAGACAGATAAGAAGAAATGTCAACAGTATTGGACGAATCTCGAGACTTATTCGGCGAAAAGTAAGCGCAAATGTCAACAATACCTTTCCGTTAAGTACTTAATACCAACATAACACTGTGTCCAACTTCTGCTTTCTTGAAGGATGGAGCTATCTGTTCGCTACGTGTCGGTATTGTGTAAGAGCGCCACTTTGGCGGATTTTTCTTCAAGGTCGGTCTATTCTCCTTTGGCGGATCTGGAGTAATAAATCATTCTTTGACACACTATTTTTCTTCTTCCTCTGGCAGAACATACAGTCATTTTGACATCAACCAGGGGTCTAAAACGCCCAAAAATATCCATACAAAGTTTGCGTGTTTGCGTGCGAATGATTGCGTTGTAGGAGAACTCGAGAGCATGCAGAGTTTGGCCTGTAAAGACAGCTCCACAAATATTTGGAAAATCCAAAAGTTAATTTAAATTCGAACCATTACTTCCTAAACATCTGTTTCTCTTAGAATCTCTAACTTTGGCCAGTCTTTTTGATAAAAAACTAACATAATTTGATTCGTAGAATGCGGTACTTCGCGAAGTCAAGCCGCGAAGCCTTTGCTTTCCTCTGCAAAACAAACGCTTGAAACCGCGGCGAAATTCCATGCTAACAACAGAATAAATTAGTGGGTTAACAGCCGAATTTGTAGTCGTAAAAATTACGAGTACATTGTACAAAATCCAAAAATATTTGAGGAAGAAAATGTCTGGCCAGTACAAAGCCACCAAGCGAAATATATTAATAGGTAACATAAAGATTGCAAATGTTACAACTATGGGCGTCAGAATTCTCTTTGCTTTTGTATTTTCTTTGCAGCGGTGATTTTCTGTCCTTTTCTTCTGTTTAGCGTTTTTTCCGCGCACAACAGTGCTGCATTTTCGTTCGATCTCCTTGTGGAATCCCGTGCTTTGAGTAAGTCGACTTCCAATGCGAACATACGTACAGGAAATCAATGCAAGTGGCACCACATAGGTAAACATGGTCAAAGTAATGGTGTACACCTGCCTCCGTTGAAGAAAACTGGGCTTTCTGAACCAGTTTACAAAACACGCAGAAGTGTTCTCCTCGTACTCGATCACGAAAAATAGAGGCCGCGAAACAGTGGAGAAGGAAATAATCCAGATAGCAAAATAGTTAGATTCGCGGATGTAAGGGAACGACTTCGGTACACCTCGACTCGCTTTACAATGTTGATGTGTCGTTCGACGGCCACGGCTGTAACCAGCCAAATAGATTCCCCGTAAAAAGTGTCAATGATAGGGTATACATATAAACAAACCCCCTTACCAAGCGGAAAGTAGCTCTTCACTTGTTCGATCCCGAAGGACAGCCATGGGAAAAACCACCAGCAGAACTCCGATGTCGGCAATGCCAAGATTGAATAAATAACGATTTATGGCTGTCTTGGTTCGCATTCTTCCGATTACCACGCAAATTAGGACGTTGCCCAAAACACCCAGCACAGCGAGGGAAGCTTCAAATGTGAGGCGCGCAATTTCCAATCCAGCTAGGTGGCTCGGAGTAATATTGGACAGGGACAACAGCCGGAGAGACCGAATTCGTCGTCGGGCCGCTTGAAATGTTTCCCGAGGAAACCATTGCAATGCTAGTCAATGCTTATTTCGTCAATACGCGTGCAGTTGAAATAGATCGCCTCTAAAACTGGGTTCTCGTCGCTATGCCGCTCTATGTGTAGTAATAATCTTGCATCATCGTGCGCCGTAAAATTTAAAAGTGACATATACTTATGATCACAAATCAGCAATTCTCCGCTGATATCTCATTGGATTTCCGTAATTGTGTCAATTGTTTGGTGGTGTCCAATAAATCAGATTGCCGACAGCTGACTAACTCGGTGCCAAAATCTCTTGGTTATGACACCTTCTTGTTTTCATGATCAACAGTTCTCAAGAGTATTGTTTGGAAAAACAAAGATTATTCCTGATCCAATTTTGGTTCGTTGTTTTCCATTTAAAAAAACGTTTTTGTCTCAATTAATTTTCAGACGATATTCATCGGGCTACAAAATTATAAGCGTTGTTTGGTTGTAGACACAAATAAATGGCTTGATTATTTTTGTCTGTTTTCGGTTGTAATGTTTACTTTTGTGCTGGTATACTTTCCAGATGCTTTTTTCATAACAAAGTACTAAAGAACAAGTGTTAGGTACTTGTTGTTAAGTGGAAAAGTCGATTGATATGGCTTGGTTAACATCATGTCCTTACCAACACAGTACTTTCGCCTAATCGCTTTTGTCGCGTTAAGGGCGCTCCTTAATCCCACCAGAGTTAATGACTGCGTTCCCTTAGCGATTGAACAGGGAATCTTGCCACAATAAAGCTACGAATTGACTGAGCGATATCATAAAGTCAAACAAAAGAGGTATTTGAATGTCAAAAGCAAATCCAATTAGCTGGATTTTGCTTTACGTGGAGTGTCGCATTAACGGAACAATTCAAGGCCGGTTGCTTGATTCTTTATTGTGGTGACGATTAACCCCCCCCGGGGGGGGGGGGGAAACTCCCATTTGGAATGGACGGGGATCTTCGTCGGAAATTTTGAATTTAACCCCTAAAAGAGACCAATCTGTATTATGCAGACCCCTAAAAGAGTAAATATAACGAATCAAAATTCTTTCGTTTTTGTTATTTCTTCGCGTGCAACCCTAAACGAGACCTTGACGGCTAAAAATAATGACTTTTTTTCCAAAACACCCTAAGCGAGACCAAAATCCGAAATTTACACCCCTAAGCGAGACGACGAGCATCCCCGTCCACGAAAGCTCCACTTCCTTTTATTCATAACTGAAGTAAAAAGAACAGACGGCTCGTGTTTGTTTTGCCGAAATTATACACATGCGTGGATC
The DNA here is from genome assembly GCA_963693305.1 of Meandrina meandrites. Lineage (NCBI taxonomy): Eukaryota > Metazoa > Cnidaria > Anthozoa > Scleractinia > Meandrinidae > Meandrina > Meandrina meandrites. The sequence continues at coordinate 32,918,153 of OY855909.1, forward strand.
AGAAAAGATTAATTCATCTTATATAGCGGAGTAGTGCAGGACCCAACGGAAGCTTGATTTCTTTTTCACTGTAACTAGGTAAGGGTTTTTTTTATACGTGTCGGTGAACCAATCTGCTTTTTATTCATGCCGTCAGGCTACATCAAAACTGAAGCTATGTTGACCGGATTTGCTGAAAACGAGAAGTGTACGACTTTGAGAAAGTCTATGGCAATTTCTGTAGCGGAATATTGGTGTCTTCGATTTTCCCGAACCTCGCGATAACTCGAAACAAAAATGTCTCTTTTCTCGGAATTGATTCGTTCAGTCAAATACTGCAATCTTACCGCCGCATATCAAACTTAGCCTATTGTTATGGTTAGAATTTTTCTGGCACAACGAAGCTATTTTTGCCCATCCTTAGGGATTTTCCTGTTCGGTGTCGCCAAATTACACTCGGGTTAAATCGAATCCAGTCGGCACATTGCTGATGATGGCATTTTTGTTCCTAACGGGGGCCTACTTGGGAAAGCACAGACAGACTAACAAGTTTGAATAAAAAGTAAAGCGAGGTTTGATGTTTAAAGCGTCGGTTCGCATAAGTAAGGCGAGGTTTCATGTTCAAGGTCGGTTCGTTGTTCAAAAGCATATAAATAAAAAGTTAAGCAAGGTTCCATGTTCGAAGCATCGGTTGGAAAGCGCGCAGGATAAGCGAGGTTTCATGTTCTAAGCGTCGGTTGGAATGTTCACAAGTTTGAATAAAAGGTTAAGCGAGGCTCTATCTGTTTTATGTTCAAAGCGCGCCTGGGAAAGCGCGTCAGTTCAAATGTTTACAAGTTGGAATAAAAAGTTAATTCAGCCATTAAAATTGATGACATTTACGTGCGTAATAGCAAAATAATAATGCAGCTGTGTTTGAAAGTGGAATTAAAATGAAAATTCGTCTCGACCAAGAGAAAATGAAGGTAGAATTAGAAGCTGATTTTTTTCCTCTCATGCAGAGTCGTTATGAATTTCCCGGCCTATCCTTGGCCAGGGGCAGTTAATGGGGCGAAACGAAGTAAATCCGGCAAAAATCGTTTTCAAGAAGGCTTCTTGAAAACTTTTGCCCCTCCGACTTTGCCGGGTTTACTTCGTGATAGATGCGTAAAATAACATAGAGAAAAAAGTATGGACGGCTTGCGTCTGCGGAAAAAGTTGAACCATATTTCACTTCTTTCGCAGACTCGAGACGTCTTTACATTAATTTTTTTTGCAGCGGAGCGAGCGCAGCGAGCGAGCAGCAGTTACATTGCTGCTCACCCGCTTCCCTGGCTCCGAAGCAATTAAGGCGATGTTGTTTATTAAAATCGTAGCTGTATGGCGATACAAAATTTGTTCTCTTTAGTATACAGTGGAACCCCGATATAACGATACACTATATAAAAAATTATTCCAATCCGCAATGTTATGGCATGGCCTGAACTTTCCCATGGGAATAATCCTTCGCAAAAGGAATTTCCCTGCGGTCGCCTCTCAATTCTAAATAACGCTGCCCTTGCCGGATAACCCTAATGTAACCCTAACACTTCGTGCTTACACTAACTCAGTTTTTATTTTGGAAAACCGATTTTCAGTAATCCCGAGTCTCCTTGCATAGCCTTCATCTCTTCTATATCAAAAGTGGATTGCAAAGGAATTACCCTGTGATTGCCTTACAGCTTCGAAAACGCAACCCTATAGGGTAAACGCTAACTCTTGGTGCAGCTAACTCTAACTTTTGGAGAAACGAATCCATAACGTCTTCAGTGACTTTCAAAAGAAAACAATTAACAAAGTACTTAGAACAATCTATAGAGATCTTTTGTGGAAATCGAAACCAAGGTTAATAGACAAACCCAATCATGACCACTGATGGAAGTTACTGTTCAGAAATAAGAGCTCTTAAAATAGAACTAAGCGCTTGAGGTTACAAAACTCTTTGTGCGGGCTTTCGGGCCCTTGAATCACACTGGAACGGAAGCTACGAAATAGTAAGCAACTGATAAACTAAACATCGTGCGGTTCGAATGTTCACAAGATGGAATAAACAGTCAGACGAGTTCTTATTTTCAAAGCGTCCGTTCGCATCTTCAAAAGTTTGACTCTCATTTCACAAATAACTTTCAAGAAATATCTTATATATTTAAGACAGAAAAAAGCACCGATCCTAATCTTGCCTGAGACTTTTACTTCAAAATATCTCTCAACTCTCCAACTGAACGCGCAGCTATTGCTCTGCGGTATATCACTCCCAAAATAGATAACTTTGGCGGAAATTATTTTAGCTATATATGTATATTGTTGTATTCGAGAGCCTTTGCCTTTACGTGTACGTTTTTATTACAGGTTTAATTTTATCCAAATTAAAAATTTAACCAAGCGCTTCTCTGATAAAAAAGATGTGTAAATTAAACTGTTATAACGACAAAGTTGTTTTAACCGACTGAGTCTGTAGACTCTGCAGGCTTAGACTTAATAAATGTGTTTGCAAGCCGAATTAAACTGACATTTCCGCGCGGAATTAGTAAAATGAAAATTCCTCACTTCGAATTTTCCAAGAATTATCTTACCTTACAGATGCAAACGTGGCTTTTTTTTACCGTTCTTTCGGTGTAAAGCGCCCCACTGAACCAAGAATTCTATCATGAAGCAAGTTCAGTCTTTCACTAACACAATTAATAACTATGGTGACAAATAACAAGGAATTTCTTGAAAGGAATAATATTGGAATAATATTGACATTCTGTCAGCAGCTCCTGTTTGCAAGAAAAAACTCATCTTCCATTATAAGCATTTTCAACAGTTCTTGATATAATCTAAAACTAAGGTAATTAGAGAGTAACGGAAACAATTTTCAATGACTTCTTACTAGTTTTATCCAAATTAGTTTTAACAACCGCTAAAATTCAAGCGAGTGCTTTGCTAATAAGATGTTTTTAAACATCTTATTAAAGATAGCTGTCAAAGTCACACCTGCATTTCGTTTGACGCTACACATTTGCACATTTCAAGCTTATAGTATTCACAGTTCCCTTTTGCATTCCCGTTTCCCTAGATATGGCTAACGCAGGCTCTGGCGACCCATTGTACATCACCGGCTGACCTACTACATTCAGTGGTTCTATTGCGAACTTTCAAGTTCAATTACGAAAGCGCTATCATGGCCATAGTTTGTTCACTTTGATGGGGGCGAGGGAAGCCAAAGTAGTTTGATAACGCGCTACAACCCCTGTACAAGGATATAACTGTGCGGAAAAAGACCAGCTGACTTGTATTCAATTTAGGAGTGTTTGAATAGGCCATTTCCGAGTTGACCTTTACCTCAGTTTCAAACGAGTCTACGTGCGAAACCATTGAAATGAAAATGACTTTGATTTGCATGAAAATGGACGTGAAGGTGGAACACATTTTCATATGAATAGTTTCGCACGTAGACTCGTTTTGAAACAGAGGCAAAGGGTAACTCGGAAATGGCCTATTCTATAACGCTTTGTCTCAAACTTCCCCAACCCCACTCCCTTTTAGATGTGTCCAAGCTACAACAATCATTCCCACACCCTCCACCACAAAGCCTAGGTTTGTAACATTCATCGCTTCCGAAGAATTTTGTATTTCGCGCTCGGCGATCTGGCTACGCGTCGGTGATTCCTAACTATTGTCTTACAAACAGTAGAGCCCCTTTCCATCAAACAATAGTTAAGACCATAAAAGGAGCGAAAAGTTAGACTTATTGTCCAGCCAAAATCCCAACCGAAAGTTTGATACGGATTTCTCAAAACATTGAACCCTAATTTTTCTTAAGGTTCGAAGAATCAGGATATCAGTTAAACTAGGGTTAACCGTAGCGAGTAGCGTCAGTCCTAAAACTCAAATTTACTCAGAAAAGAAAGTTTTCTGTCCCGCCCCTAACCGTTATGATGAGTAAACTAGTAAACTCCTAGATAGAGTGGTTTTCACTTGGGTGTAGAGAGTAATTCGCGTTTGCTTTGGGTTTGCACTCCAAAACCAATCGTGACTCGCTCGCGCACGTTTTCCCGCGCTCCGTGCCGGCTGCAGTATTTGCTTCGAGTTTTGATTGGTTCACAGGATTGTCTGTGTCCTTTGTGATTGGCCAGAGTAATTACTTTCGTTTTGCTTTTACGGCACTCATTAGAAAAGTGTTCTTTACAGTGCAAATGAGGCTTGCAGTTATGGTAGATCATGTGTCGTATAAGAACCACGTTTACGACCTTCTCACTACGACTCTCCAAGTGCTCAGTGATAAGAGCGTCCAACCAAAATTACATTTTCTGAGTAAATTCGACTTGTGAATTCTTCTTAATTCATCCATTTTCTCCATGTCACCATTCCAATTTTAGGGTGGCCTTCTTAACTACAGTCTAGAGCAGTTGCTAAGTAATTGCTAAAGACGGTTTTCGGTGACAAGCAATTTGGAGAGTTTGCAACCTCGTTCCCAGGGCTTTTCCCATTTCCCTTCTTCCCTCAGTTCCCTGGCATCGCCTGGTCACGTGCCCATGTGACATTCGAAAAAAACTGGGTGTAATAAATTACAGTGAAATCTAAGATCGTATAATGGGCAATATCACTTTTTTTTTTAAAGCAGGTGTTCTCTCCCCCCCGCCAATAATAATAATAATAATAATAATAATAATAATAATAATAATAATAATAATAATAATAATAATAATAATAATAATAATAAAAACAAAAAACAAAAAAAATGTCCCCGGCTATGACTCAAACCCGGACCGTTCGATACGGAGTCCAGCGCGCTAACCAATAGGCCACCGCGCCTCCTTCACCAGGGGTGGAGTATTCAAATTTTGGTATATACGGGGAGGCTCCGCCCTGAAGTCTAAACCCTTACCCTTTTATACACCTTTCACTGATAATGGTGCTTCTTTCATATACCTACATCAAGAAAACTGCATCTCTGAATACCGCATCTGCATCTGCTTCTCGTGAAATCCCCACCCTTCTCTCCTGCCCCACCCTTTTATGTAACTCCAGCCTGAGAAAAATCTCGTGCCCAGGGTGCGCATGCTATTCCCTTCAAGGGAAAAGCGCCCAGGGGAAAGGTTCCTGAAAATGATACTCCGTTTATTAAGTAAATAAACCGCCTGTTCTGCAAAATATGGCGAGACCATAGGGCAAGTCAAAAAAGAGATCTATTATCCAACGTTTTCTTTTCCCAAAATGTTTAATTTTCTTCCGTTTTTGAATCACTCGCGTGGTCAAGAGGAACACGAAACATGTTAAACCGGTCTTCAGATATCGTGACATATTTGGGGCCGATTCGCACTAGCGGACAAGTTTTAAATATCATAACATTTTTGACAAAAACAAAATTGTGGCAACAAGTCAGAGACATTTTAAAGAAAACAAAAGGTGCAATTATTATTTCAATAGCTCTGCACGTGCTTCTGGCATCCTGGTACATTTCTCGGCACGGTCGTCTTGTGCAAACATCAAATAATCAGGCAGGTCCACGTGGTGAAAAATTTTAACACGATTTGCATTTGAAGTGCGCGTGTAGTGATGTTTTTGTGCTCGTGCGTGGAAAATGTCGCAAGTAAACTATTTCTATTCCCCCCATTTATCGGCACAAACTGGTTCCCTCCGCATTCATTTGTTCCAACCCCGGTATTACCATCCTTCCACGACCTCACCTCGGCACACGAACATATTTTGCCGCCTATCGCGGAAAAATTTCACGTGCTGTTTTTTAGTACAATCCAGACTAAACACAATAGCCAATCAACAACGTATTGTTATCTGGCATTACGAGGGGCGTTGGAATGCGACTTGTCATGACTTGTCCTGCCTTGAGGCAGGACATCGGCCCCTTTGAAGATTTGTCCGTTTTGACAAAATTTGCCCAAAATGTATCGCGCGTGCAACGCGGACCAATCAGAAGACAACTGCTTCCTTGTTTTCCTGAATTGTTTGACAAGTTCTTCGTCTCAAAAGGGACTCTGTAAAGTACGGAAACGGACGGCGGATGCGGACGGCGGACGGCGGACGGCAAAAAAATAAAAATAATAAAAATAATAAAATAAAGATAAATATTAAAAAACAATACAAATTATAAAAATGCTTAGAAAGTACACTATAGGAACTATTGGAAATTGCAGAAATACTATTCGTGCACTCGTATATAATCTCTTTATCTTTTTTCTTTGTGATTTAATACCAAACTATGAAACCTATTTTATATTGAAGAGGAAATTAAAGATACTAGGTACTGTATTTGTCGTATCAGTTTATTTTTTAAACAGGCAAACTAATTAAGTGAATTATTTCCTATATTTAACAAATAAAGAAGCCTCGACTGTGCTCTGTTCTGTTGTAAAGCACGCAGGAAGCGGCTAGAGCACGAAAGAAGTGTAGGTTGAAACACGAGCCGATAGGCGAGTGTTTCTCCCTACTTCTTGAGTGCTCTAGCCGCTTCCTAAGTGCTTTACAACAGAACAGAGCACAGTCGAGGCTTCTTTATTTGTTTTATAATTAAGTAATTCATTAACTTCCCCACGAATTCGCGCAATTTTCAAAACAAACGATTTTCAAGCGAATAGAGTTGGCGTCAGCGTACATCTGTACTCTGATAAAGTACGCAACAATTAGCCAATCACAAAGCTTCTTAGAATGGTCAAAATAATTTTATTGGTTCAATTAGACAACAGCTGTCAAAATGTCAAACCAAAGTTCAAAAACCATTAAAGTTCACAAATCCACAAGCTGAAAATGCCAAGTGAAATTCGAATTTAACACGAGTCCTTGAAGTTCTTAGGACTTTTAGTACAACAGAGAAAAGAAAGTAGACTGTTCAGTGAAAACCGGCCGAATTATGGCCCATGAAAACTTGGACGTTGTTTACTTGACAATTGGAAAACAAACTGCTCAATGCTTGTGGCTGGTACTTTACAAACTGGTGCGCCGTGTTTCGCGAATCATTCACCACCATCGGATTCAATGAAAGAGGATTGCTTGGGCCTGGAAGAGTCGGCTGCTGTGATTGCTGTGGCCTTCCACTCATCGCACTGGAAAGGATATCGGAACAGGATCTCAGTTGTTCACTTGAAGGACGGGCGTTGTAGTGTTTGAGGCTCGCTTCACTGCGGTGGCCCGAAATCGCCATGATGTGCCGTGATGGAACTTGTGCGTTGGACAACAGCGTGATGGCAGTCGCTCTGACACTGTGATTGGTATACACTTTCGACAAGCATGCCAGTTGCGAAATTTCTTTCATCATTCCAGCAAGTTTGTGTACCCCCAGAGGTCTGTTTTCGTACCAGACGTGCTCGTCCTGCTTCGCATTTCTTTTTGGATATTGGAACAGTGCTTCACATTTCGGATTGAGTTTCTGAAGGTACATCTTGAGGCATGTGAGGCCGTCAAGAAGTTGGTTATCTGATGTTGAATACATTCTAGCTTCCTTCTCCATGCTGTTTACGTCGTCAATTCCACCAGGGTGGTTTTTCGTGGCCTCGTCATGGGTCATCGAAACGTACTCGCGTCCGCTCTCGTCCACCAAGAACTCGAAGCTTTGTTTTGTGAGTTCTCGTTGACCTTCGCGTCCGCGGCGACACCAGTACAAGTTGATGTGAAACCAGACATTCCGCAGAAGGCCCCAAGGATTGTCTCCCCGAATTGCAGTGGAGGTTTTCAATTTCTGGAGGTCTGCTTCTGGAATGGCAGGTTTGTGCTTGGTGTTTTCTTTGTTTTCGCGCTTGTTTAATTTTATCTGACTTTGCAGCAACTTGTTTGAAGCTTGAAATTCAATCCCTTTTGTAATTGAAATTCCTCGGTTTAGGGGTGGATTGTTTAGGTATGTCTCGATAGCGTTGCGAAATCCAAGAAGCGATGACCTTGAGTAAAGTTCACCGTCTTTTGTTCGAGCTTCGGCGCAGAATTGACGGAGGTTGTTGTCTAGCTCTTTGCTGGTCATTTCGTGAAGGCTTTTGCCAATCTTTCTTTCACGGCACCAAGCTGTTTTGAAAACGCCAGAAAAAATTATTTTGTGGAATAAGTCTGAATAATTTTTGAAGAATACTATTCTTACATTTGTGTGTATTGGCTATCTAATTTAGTTTCGTTTGTTTGTTTGTTATCACACAAAAATGTAGCCGTGCGAGTAACGGTGTTTGTGTTGTTAATTCCGCACTTTAATAATAAGCTTGTGACATTTTCTAAAGTGAAACTCACCTTCAAAAACTCGGATAGCCCATTTTGTATTCTCTTTCGTGTTTTTTGTTTCTGCTCTTGTTATAATGTCATCAATTTCGGCGCTTGACTTGTTTACAAATCTTTGGTTGTTTGTTTTGTTGTTACTTTCCGGCTCGGTGTTTTGATCCGTAACTTGTGCCGAAATTTCACCTTCTATCGCCGTGCAAGTTGTGCTGTTAGCAACAGAACTTTCTAAACTAACTGACGCTAAAAGCTCGTTTTCATTTTCGTTTTCCAGATCAAAGAAGATGTCAGGGTCAAGAGAAAACCCAAGAGAAAAGCTCGGGAATTGGTCGGCCATGTTGCCTCGATGGCGTGACAATTCCTCCGTACATCTGTACTCTGATAAAGTACACTGTTTCAGCCTATCAGAGCGCGCGTTATATGAAAACTTAATTATAAATATATATATATAGGAAATATATATAGTGACTTGAAGTGGGGGGCTTTAGAAACTCTTCTCTTAAAAAGTCTTTATCTTTTCGGAAATATTGGGGTGGGCTAAGCACCCCCCAGCCCCCCTTTCTCCGCGGTCCCTGGAATAATTACCACTTTCTAAACATTTTTTCGCGGGTTTCCAGCAGTATCCGACTCATTTATCTCATTTTAATACTTTTTTTTATTTTTTAATTATTTTTTTATTATAGTTTTTTCATATTTTTATTTATTGATTGATTTTTCTTGATTTTTTTTTTTTGCCGTCCGCCGTCCGCATCCGCCGTCCGTTTCCTCACTTTACAGAGTCCCGTCTCAAAAAACGTATTCGCACTTGTTTTCTGTAACAAGTGACACATTAATGATGAAATCTACCAATTGTTACAAAATTTGTCCGCTAGTGCGAATTGGCCCTTGTACTCGTTACGTTTCGCGCGTTATTTGCGTTCCACGAAGCGCAGTTGAATAATAATTACTACTATTATTAGCAACAAGTGGTAAATAGTTTTCGGAGTGCTTAGCAAAACAGACAGACTTTTCGGAGACAACCCATTTAATATCAGCTCAAAAATTATGTCTAAAGACAAACGCCCGAGCTTGCGTTAAGTGTCTTTATACGTGCGCGTCGTTTAAAAATAGGCAAAGTTTACGCGAGCGCTTGGCGCTCATTGTCAGAAATTTAAATAAACGTCAGAACTTTTTGTGACTTAGAATTAAAAACGCTTTTTTGTGACTGTTATTAGCAGGCCATTCTAAAAAGACATTATCATAAACAGTTTTTTTAATCGAATCCCTCGATATGTGTAAAAGGAGTTTGCAGTGCTCTAACGAAGAAAGTAAATGAACTGAACGTGACCAGAAATAAAACCCCTTTTTCAGGTTGCTTTACAAATATTGTCCACTGAAATTTAACTGTTTTGGTTTGCATGCTAAAATTAAAGGAAGGATAAAAGTTTCTTGGTGGACGTCAAAAATGTTTTTCCCACTATGATTTCCTTTTGCGATTTTTCTGTTAGTATCTGATGTATTTTGTTTTCTTTTTCTCACTATTTGAGGATTGCGTGGTGGTGCCATCAAAATTGCCTTTGAACATCCGGGAGAACAGCAGAACTTTTAACTTTTGGCAGGTGGCTTTACAAATATTGGCTTCTGAGAAAGAGAAATAAAGACGCTTCTTGGTGGACATGAACAATTTTTTTCCCAAGCTACATGTATGAAAATTTCCTTTAATTTTAATTTTTTTGTTAGTATCTGTTGTATTTTATATCTTTTCCACACTATTTGAGGATTGTAGTGATCGCCGTCCCATTTGCAATTATAAAATTTATTAGAACGTGAGCGGAATATGTTTTCCATAACAACTAGAAACAGTTGTCAATGATTTCTCACGCTACAATCGTTCGCTATAATCGCTCCAATCGTTCGTTCGTAATCGTTTAATCGTTGTTCGTAATTCCTTACAGTTATAATTTAAGCCGTAATATTGCAAGAACGGCTGAGGATTTTTACTCAGCTCGCTTAGCTTTTTAGTTATAGTGAGTAAATTTCAACTTTTGCCATTAATATTTGTTTGTAATTCAATTTTTTTTGGAAATAAAGCGAGTGTTGTTGTTGTTAATTTGTGAGCCAAATAACCTACTTATGAATAAAGGATAATAGTTATTTTTTAACTGTGCATCCTCCCTTGCTCACAGAACATTATCTTTCCGGAAATTTATTCTTGACTCTATTTAGAGTAAATTACTCCTGAAGCTACACATTTTGAATTAAGAAAATACATGAAAAACCTTTTAGGATGCTAGTTTCCATGAGAATAAGAAAAATGATCTTAAAATGCCTAAATACGGCTCAATATTACGGACTATTTACGTCAACTGCAAATAAATAAGAAAATAAATTAACAGGAACACATTTTCCATGAGTCAGTAAAATTTTATTATAATTGACAGTGCATGCCAACACGTAAATTCTGCGTTATGGTGTTGACTCAGATTTCCTGGAGACAAGACGTTAGCATGAATAGTAATTTATTTCCAAAGAAAAACGCCATTGCAGTGTTAAGTTCAATAGTTAAAAATATTCGTATTGCTTGTAAGAACATTCAGCAATAATCCTGAAATGTTTTTCTTCTTGTTGAATGCCTGCCAATTAACGGGTCGCCCACTACCTCGCGGAACGAGTGACTTCATTGGTTCCTAAAACAATAGATAGCAGGTCATAACAATGCCCCTAGCCCTGAATAACAATAGAGGTAGTGTTTATAGCGGGCGAAGAGAGAGGTAGTGCCTTACTGCAATTAACTAATGGAGTCCCAAGCTTTTATCAAATGGACGTCAATTATTAATCCCTGATTGGCTCGGAAAGGCACAGTGATGATATATTGCTACAAATATTCACGTCAAAGTTTCTAGTTTGCTCCCAAAAGCGGCACATTCGTAATTACTCGGTAGTCCGGCTCTCGTGGTAATAATTCCTTTCGTCATGTTTTTCGTTTTCATCTGGCCTATTTTATTCCTTGCTTTTACTCTGAGCACCCAGGAAACCCAAGGTAAGTGCTGTTTCTTTTGTTGTGCATGCGAGACCGTCTTTGTTTTTCTGTTTCTGTTATTCCTTATTCAGTTAAGAGCAAAATACGCTGCGACAGAAGAAATCCGATAGTTCTTTTCTTTAGGCTGTTTTGATGTATTCTTTTCTGTTTTTCTGTTTTTGTTCTTCTTCAAAAAAGAAAAAGATTGGTATTTAATTTATGTTTTTGGCTTAAAGTGAAAAAAAATTATCGTGGAGTAAAGGCAAAGGAACCATTCTAAAAGTGTCACAAGAAAAAAAATGTGTTGACAAGAGAGTATGAAGTACTTACTTCATACTCTCTTGGTGTTAAAAGAGGCAAGTTTTTGGTTAACGTGAATAGGGAGGGAAGAGCATCAATTGAAATTTCGTTAAAATATGTCGAAATTTGGGTATTAAAATTTTTAAAGATCAAAAAAGCAAAAAAAAAAAACTCCGAATTATTTCGCCAACTTGAAAGAAAGGTAAAAAGTTCGAAAAATGTCTTTAAGATATACGTTGTCGGATTAATGAAGGGAATTTTATAAAATAATAATATTTAGCAGGTGGCTTTACAAATATTGACTTCTGAAAAGTTGCAGTTTTCATTTTGGGTTAAACGTTTGCATACATACAAAAACGTTTCTCTACTTAGTTCACATTTTCTCTTGGAATAATTAAGACTTCCTTTTACAGGTTTTCCTTTATTATCTGTTCTCTTTTATTGGCGTTTTCTCTCAAACAAGTATCCTAGCTGCAAATGGTTCACTGAGTCTTCACTGATGCGTACCTACATGCCAGAGTTAGAATCGTTTTGCTGATAAATTTTAGTTTCGTGCATTTGACTTCACAAACTTAATACTTTTTCTATTCATTTTCCATTCACTACGTTTGTCGTAATAAGTTGAGTTTTCTGGTTCCACCATTATAAGAATATTAGTAAAACCTCCGAAATGTTCTTTCCCTGACCCGGAAATTTTAGTTCCATTCCATGTTGGTTCTAAAAATTGGGAAATCTGCGGCGGAATGGTTCTCATTTTGGGAATTCAATACCTTTCCCCCAAAGTTTGTGCACCAAAACGATCTTTTTAGCAAAAGACCACCATGTTTGTGTACTTAATTGTCGAGTTAGTGAATCTCTCCTTTTCTCCAACACAGGGTCAAATATTTTAACTCAACACAAGGATACCTACTCTATTTTGCACAGTGTGCGACAACATGCTTTTTCAAAACACGAATTCCATTATCTGAACGTGTCACGAGTTGGAACATTCGCCGTGTACGATATCTTTGATTGTACCTTTGGATGCCTCAGCAATCCTTTGTGCTTTTCTGTGAACCTGGCCGCCTCCAAAGGAGCCAATGGAAAACATTTGTGCGAGTTGCTGTCTTCTGACAAGTACAGAAACTTCACGGAGTACAAAGGAAACAAGACTTTAAACCATTTTTCCATTAAGGTGGAATCATTTCCTCGGTCTTATTAAATATAATTTACTTATCTCATTAAAGTAATCACTAATAATGATGAATGAAACAAAATTTGATGAACTATATATTATCCTTTCTGCAGTCGCCATGTTCTTCTTCACCATGTCAAAACGGAGGGACCTGTCTAGCGATCTACAAACATGACGTGTATGAATGCCTTTGTCAAAAGAACTTCGCTGGAGAACATTGCGACGAAGGTATAACAGATTAATAATTATTTAAAGTACACTGACTCTAGCAGACTGACACGACGTCTTCATATGCATAGTTTTAACTCTTATTTTCCGCTTTAAAGTATCTTAAATCAGGTTCCACCTGAAAACCTTCACGTTAATGTTCTCGTCCAATTACTTAAAGCAATCTTTGAAGCACCCCCTGTAACTCTTCAGGTAATTTTACATATTTTTCAGTTGTGGCAGAGTCTTGCAAGAAAGCGCATGACGCCAACAAGTAAGTCATTTTCGTGGATTCTTCTTTTACAGATAGGCCTTTAGAACAATAATCCATTTGACTATAAAACATACTTTTATGTAAAAGGCGATTTTAAAGATAAAGAACTTTTATTAATTCTTAAAATTCGTAAATGGAAAAATCGCAACAGATTATACCGCAATAACTTGTTTTTACATCTATATATTCAACAGTTCGAAGGTTAGTGAGCTGGTTACACTCTACTTTGACTCAAAACCAACTTCCGTTCTCTGTCAATATGGAGATTTTGGATGTGGAGATGGGGGATGGACGCCGGTCATGAAGATTGACGGCAACAAGGTAATAACAAATTTACTGTCAGCCTTTCTTATGGCTCAGAATCCCGATTTGGATAATAATCCAGTTTCAAATATAAAGAACATGAATTTTTTTCTATCATTTTTACAGAACACCTTTCACTATGATTCGAACCTTTGGAGCAACAAAGAAACATTCAATCTTGCAGGAGGCAAGACTGGGTTTGACACGCAAGAGACCAAGCTACCGACCTACTGGAACACATCCTTCTCCAAGATTTGTCTTGGTATGAAGATCGGCCGACAGACCAAGTTCATTGTCATTAACAAGCAGGCCGACTCTCTTTACTCACTGATCGCTGACGGGCAATACCGCGCCACCTCACTGGGTCGTAACACGTGGAAGACGCTGATTGGTTCACAGGCGTCTTTGCAACTCAACTGTAACAAGGAAGGATTTAATGCTGTTGGTACTAATAGTGCCCATTCTAAAGCAAGAATCGGTTTTATCAGTAACCAGGAAAATGACTGCTACACCTGTGATTCCAGAATCGGGTTTGGTACAGGCGGAAGATTCGACGACTCCAACACTTGTGGAAACGAAGCAACGCACTCACCAGATAATGGAGAGAAACACATCAAAGCCATGGGGTATATCTTGGTGCAGTGACAAGGAAAGCAATGAACTTTCAAACAACGTCCTTGAAACCATGTCGGATGTAACTTTTAAATGCCTTTGGATAGTGGTTTAACGTAATGAAACTTTCGTTAATTTGTATCGCAGGTAATGAAAACAACAAGAATACCGAAAAGCTGGTAGTTTTTAAACTCCTTGTTTAGTTTCAACTCGTTGTAGCTGCACAACCATGTTCTGTCTGTGTACGGGCTGTTTGGTATTTTTTAGAATTTTTACAAGTATTTTATGTGTTTTCATGGAGAACCTGCAAACTAGCTTCTTAGCTAAGTGTTCGATCCATCTATCTTAAGTAAAAATAACAATAACTATTATTATTCTGTTTCCACCGTTTCGTTGAGTACAAATAGCGCGCTCGCCAAAATACTACAACACTCGTATAAATATACAGCGATCGATACTTCTCACTATAACATCTAATAAAATATGTAATTCATTCGTGAATTTTCAGTTTACAAACAAATATGTAAACGTGAATAAAGTTGTTTGATAATCGCAAGTTCAGTTTCTTTAAGCTCCCTTCGTATGTTGATAACCTCGGCACATTGAATATAGAAATTTTGCGCTAACAGAAGTTAATTGCTATCAACTTCTAGTGCCAAGAAGACAAAGGCGCTTGTTAACAATTAGACTACGAGCCCGAGTTTCCTATGAGCGAGGAGTCAAAGAGGCATGCAGCCGAGTTGGCTATCGGCGTAGCTTTAGCTGGTAGAAAATCCAAAGGATTGCAGTCCAAAACTTTTGTCGCAACTTTTTCATGTAGTTGAGCTATAGCGACAGTTTTAGCGGAGCTCCCCAGCCGCCCGAAGGGCCGCAGAGCGGAGCACCATAGCTTTCATGCGAGCATAGAAAATAATTGGAATACCATGCGTTTGAACTTTCATGGTCATCGTAGCTAGCGGCATCGTTCGCGGGCACGTCCGTCGTACAAACGACGACGTGGCCTCAAACCTCATGGTCTGGACATTTCATATCAACTTAAGGGGGTTGACTATTAACTACCAATTTGTTTCTAAGGCAGGTTTCTAATTGCTATATTTTGGAAACAAAACCTCATACAGATAAGCTTTTTGCACGAGTTTGTTCTATTGAAGATTCCTCCAAGAGTTTCAAGTCACGGTCATATTTAACGCGTCACGTGACCAGAACAGAATAAACCCTAAAACTGAAACGGCGGATAGATTTTAAAATTAAAATGAGCGTCAATAGGTAAAGAACGTCCACATGCGTAATGTGACGTATCGTTTTCATGAAATTCGCATTATTATAAGAGCTATGGGCTAACGTACACTCATATTTACAGACTTTCATCAGAAGCGTTTCCTTTTTTCGTGTAAACGGTAAAAGCATACGTCAGATTATAAAGATAGCTACGTTATCTCTGATTCGTAAGAGAAATCGGAACTTTACCTTGTTATGTTTCCATGGAGTTTTAGGCATTTTAAATTCTAACGCGCGGTTTGGGACTGGCACTAGTTTCGCACGCGCAATGTTATATTTTTCAAAGCAGGTGTACCCCCAAACAAAATACACCATTTAGCGTTACAAAAAGCTTCAAAATCGCTTGCTTCAAAGTACAGTCTTCAGCCATTCCTTAGCAACTGCTCTAGATCTGTAGTTAAGAGTCTCCCCCCTTAAACGAAGCGATTGCATGAAAAGGCGGTAAATCTTTGCTGCCCTTGTACGCTGTTCACCTTTAAAGCTGGAGAACATAGATCTTCGTGGAAACTTATGCCAAATGATTTAGGACAACCTCGTAACAGGAAGATCCGAAATAGTTGCTGACTTGAACATGATATATCGGAGTACAAGTCAAAAAGAGCGATGTTCGGGGTTCGACCTGCGGCTGAGCAAGGCTGAAAATCACTGAATTAAGCTCGAATAAAAGTGAACTCCGAGCCGATCAAGTTTGCTAAAGTGAAGGATAAAAGACTGTTAAAGGCTACACCGATGGAAAAAAAGAAATTGATCTTCGTTGATAATTCATATAATGTATATGTTGGTGGTGTTGGAGAAAGCTTACAACGAAACTGCCGTGTTCGTCTACGCGATATTATTGAGCTGGTTTGAAAGCTAAACCTGCAGAATTTACAAGCCTTCTTCAATAATGAGGTAACAAACGCAAATATTTGCACTAAGCATAAGCCTAATTTTATATTGAGAGAATTATACTTCATTTATGAACGAATTTGAAGTTGTGTCGGTTTTCAGATCTTCCCGTGAATATTTATCAAACCTGTTCATGTTTGTACATTTTATACAGACATTGTTTATTAAATATTTCGATTAGACTAATTACTTTCTGTTAGTGGAGTTAACTGTGATGTTCACTATTGGATTTTGAAAACAAATTATTTAGCTTCACGGATCAAAATCACAATTTCTGCTCGCTTGCATTTATTTTGTTTCTCTTGTTGCTGCTTATCAGTCAGTGTGTTGAAATATCTTCGTAAACGAATATTTCGCCGGTTTCGTTGCGAGTTACCTGTGCTTGGCTGCGTAAGTTCAGACTTCATTTACCGCATATTTACTTACCAGAAATGAAGAAAATTCATTCAGTTTTCTACATAAAATTCTCTACTAGTAAGGTATTTAGCAATGAGTGCGATAAAACAGAATTAGTTGAATCATGCAACCAAACCGCAACGAAAAGAAGACGGTTCAAAACAGTCAAAACAACATTGTACGCTTATTCTCAGTTAGCGTGCACCACTTCCCAAATCACAAATTGCCACAATTCTTACACAGAAACTGCTTTAAAATGACTTGCATAACCGGCACCATCAATTTGCAGAGTTTGTTTTGCCGCCGTGATTTTCTCAGTTTGCCGAGGCGTGAGTTCATTTTGTTCACTGTGTTTAGCAGCGAGTTCACTTTGTTTTTCTGTACTTTGTGTTTGCCTTGAATTGATTTTCTTGCCCTGACAGTGTTGAAGTAAATCAAAACAAGGTCAAGGTTCTTTTTACATTGAATAACTCATAGAGGTCCTGGAGGTGTATTAATTAGTGTACAGTAAACGTTGTAAAAAGTTTTACTAAGATTTGTTTTGCGTCTACAGTAGGTGCGTACGAGAGGAACCCAATAAATTGCGCTCGTCAATTTCAATTTTAGAGCCCCTCACAGGTAAGAAAATTCAGACGGGTTAACCCCGAAATATAATTGACGTTGCTTTCGTCAACAAAACCATGAGAGGTTTTTAAGATACTACGTTTAACCATGAGCGATTAAAATTTATTTTGTACCTATATGGGCCACCGTATAAGCTTAGAAATATAGTGTGGCTACTTATTTGGTAACATTGTGATTAATTCGAGGAAAACAATATTAAATGGGAGCTCCACTTTTAGGCCTGCCTAAATCTATATATTAGTGCACTGGTTGAAGGTAGGTGGGGAGGTGGTAGTTAAAGAAATTTGTACGAATAAAATGTGTTCATAATACTTAGACGTTTTCCTTTGGACGTACCCTCCCGAGAAGAGGAGGAGATAGTGTGTGCGACCAGAGGAAGACGTCTCAGATTCAGACTTAAATTAGAGCATGACCGAGAATGTATTTGTGGTTTCAGGGTAGACATTTTTAGCCAAGTTTATAAGAAAGCCGCTACTTTTTAGAACACCCTGGGAAAGAACTTAAAACATAAGAACTTGGGAGATAATTTTCAAACAGTCTTCACAATGCAGTCTATGGAGTGCTTGTCAGCTTAACTGGAGAACAAACTTGTTAAACCGGAATTCTTATCAAGCTGAGACAGTAACTCAACACCTGAACACAACATGACTAACGTATGAATATTTAATTTGTACTGGAAAATCCCTTTTTTATCGGCCAAAAGTTGAATGGTGGGTCAGTCTATAATGACCATCTCCATCTTTTCGCGGAAAAGAAAAGAAATTGCAATTTTCTGTTCGCGTATACTTTGCAAATAATAAACGAAATTAAAGATGTTTATCACTTTATCCAGAATGTCATGCTAGAAAAGGGACAAAGTCTGACTTAATATTTTCTGCAATTATGGTCATTTGTGTAAGATCGATGATTAGCTGCTGGAATATGTGTTCTGCTTGTTTGACTTGAGTGGTGCAGTAATGACCTTATACTTTTTTTTAGTATTTCCACTTGGAGAAAGTACTCAGCATAGGGGAATAGAAATTATCTCTTCATCAAATTCAGCTTGCTATGATCGCCCTTAACTTAATAAGAAGCTAATTATCTTTCTGCCACCCGCAATATACGACAGCTAAGTTCATTAGCTTGAAGAATACAAGGAATTGAACCATCATGAATTAGAAATTAACATAGTATACAAACATCAGCTGTCAAACGAGGAAAAATTTATAATTTGTGGATGACTTCTGGCGTGTCTGCTTTACAGTGCTACGCGACTTACCGTTGTTACTTGGCAAAGTTTTCGATTAATTTTTGACAAATTTTTGAGAAATGAGATTGGCGGAGTGGACAAATGTCGTTGAGCGAACGTGGAACTTGACAACTCCACATCTCACAGTTCTTGCACTTTTATTGGCCTGTCAAAACGAAAGCAATAAGAAAGTTGTGAAAAAGATGTCAAAATGTTGTCAAAAATTAATTAAAAACTTTATCAAGTGGCAAAGGTACGACGCGCAGCACTGTAAGTCGACCCATACAGAACATGATGGCTTCTGTGTCGTGGATTCGGTTTGAGCACAGCTTTGCAATTATTATTTTTGTTCTTTATATTTTACTTGGAACAATTTTCTCGTTTTGTTGTGGATGCTTTGGTAAGTATTTTTTCACTTTTTATTATTGATTTATCCTAGCTATGGAGTTTTAGATGTTGCAACAGATGTTGTTTTCTTGTTAACCGTTATCCTCCGTTATCTGTGGAATATGAAATGACATAGCTTTTTTTGCTCGGAAAAGAAACTTTTTGTTTTGTCGATAAACCAGCTTGTTGCATGTTGTGTGTGTGGCGTGAAATTTGGTTCGATTAATCAATAATAGTTAAATCTTAAGAAGAGTTAATCAAGGAGAGTTAAATTCTGAAAATAAAGTATGAATGATTGCGACAGACACAGCTCCGAACAATTTTTTGTCTGATCGCAAAGAAGAAAATCGAATCCTTTTATCGTGCGTTCTAATAGTGGGAGTGTATCATGGCTACGTTCAGTCATATTTTGTGAACTTTTGTCAAATTCTTATTATGAAACTAAGTGTTAGCGAAAAAATTGCTTCTGTGGTTCAAAACGACAAAACTAGTGTGCTTCATTGCAAACAAATATCTCTCCCGGCCGTTACAAACAAGCGAAAATAACTGAAAACATTTCAACCAAACAGTGTTTTAAAAACCCACATGGCGATCTGTTTTAAATTCTTTCAACCTTCTTCAATTTTTCTCCACCAGTACCTTCTTTCGTATTTGCTGTGGTATTGAAATGCTCTGCCGCTGGTTACTCGATATTTCTCTCATTTGATGACATTTTCTAATTTCTAAATTTCTTCAAAATCAGGGACAAAGGTATTAAGTCAAGCGTACTTGAAGCATTTTCTACAACAATGAACATAGACCACATCTTTTTGCTTACGTTCAAAGTTTTGAATTTGATAATTGATTTTTGTCTTTCAAAGACGACGAATGTCGTAACATCATATTCAAGGAACCAGTTGCCAACAAGGCGATGAAAAATCACGTGATCAGCAGTGAGGAGGTGCTTAATGAAGGGAGCTGCCGCTTGATGTGCTATATGGAGCCCAATTGTGTGTCCATCAATTTGGGACCTTTAGTGGGAGAAAAACACAGATGCGAATTGAACAACGCTACAGATGAAAACAACCTTGAAAATCGAGCAGCTTTCACCTATCTGGCCATCGAGGTATTCTTAAATTATTCAAGTTTTTTAATTCTTCGTGTTATGTGTAAGTTTTAACGGCCTCGCTGCTTCAATCTAATTACCCTCATATTCTTTCGAATTCTTAAATTAATAAGACGATGTTTTAGTGCAAAATGCACAAACATTATTAAAAAGCTGCCAATTGGTTCATGTAACTCCTTTATAAACTTTTTCTCTCGCAATAGAATCCTTGTAGCAGCAGCCCATGTTTGAACAGTGGCACCTGTCAAGCTGGATTCACCAGTAAAGGTTTTCGTTGTCTCTGTCGCACTGGATTCAATGGAACGAACTGTCAAACTGAAGGTATTTCAAACTAACAATTAAAGAAAGAATTTTAATTTCCCTTCTCTCCATTTTGTAGCCGAAATTTCATCCTTATCGACATTTTGTCGTTTATTTTAACTTGCACATGAAATTATTCATTTTTACTGATCTCGAGGAGGGACGCGGGAAAGTATCTACGGCTCTGTTCAAAAGAAGCTGACATATATTTTTTGATCTATCTTTAATTCCAGCTGCAAAGTCTTGCAAGGAACTCTATGACGAAAACAAGTAAGTCATAAACATCTCTTAGTGAGCATTTCTTACGGAGACCAACGTATTCCTCCAACGCATTTTCTAAAACAAATAATATACGTTTGAAGACTCGGATATAAAAAAAGTTCATTGAAATTTCTTAAAAGTGGTCACAATCTGGTAACACGTATCGTTGAAAAATAGGGTGCCGAGTTGGTTGGAAAGGGAAGATCCGTGCTTTTTAGAGCGGAGCTTTTGACCTGAAGCTCGCAAATTATTTGAAGCAAATTAGGATGTCTGGAGTGATCGAAGCGTTAGAGGCTTTTACAGATGGAATGTAATGTTTCTGTTACTTCGTATAATATCAACCACTCTATGGAAATGCATTTCTAAAACCTTTAAAGTGGATTTCGGAACCCTCTCTTGGTAATCGACGTTTTCATATTCAACAGGTCGAAGGTTAGTGAGCTGGTTACGCTCCACTTTGACTCAAAACCAACTTCCGTTCTCTGTTACTTTGGAGATTTTGGATGCGGAGATGGAGCATGGACGCCGGTCATGAAGATTGACGGCAACAAGGTTTGTCATTTGCCACTGTCTGTAGTCTGTAGTTAGTTTCTGCAGCATTTTGTTTTGTATTTCAGTTGAATTACATTCGTAAATTTCTTTTTTCCTACTACGGTTTCGATTTTTCTTCGAATTACTAAACTCGTTTTGAACATTTATTCTACTCTCGACTGGCGATTGAAGAAAAGAGAGAGATGATAAAGAAGATAGAGCGTCCTCTTGTTCCCGGGCTACAACCTCGAGCTTTCCTAAATATAGCATATTTAACTGCAGTCTTGTAAAGTTTAATTTGGAATAGACAACTTTTGGAATGTTTTTATGAGATATTAATATTATTATTATTTGTTTCTCGTCCTTTTCAGAACACTTTTCATTATGACTCGGGGTACTGGAGTAACAAAAATGCATACAACATCCCTGGAGCGGAGACTGGGTTTGACACACAAGAAACCAAGTTACCGAGCTACTGGAACACATCCTTCTCAAAGATTTGTCTTGGTATGAAGATCGGCAAACAGATCAACTTCACTGTCATCAACAAGCAGGCCAACTCTCTGTACTCACTGATCGCTGACGGGAAATACCGCACCACCTCACTGGGTCGTGACACGTGGAAGACGCTGATTGGTTCACAGGCCTCTTTGCAGACTTACTGTAGCAAGGAGGGGTTCAATGCTGTGTGTACTGCTAGTTCTTATTCTAAAGCAAGAATCGGTATCATTGGTAACCAGCAAAACAGCTGCTATACTTGTAACTCTAGAATCGGGTTTGGTACAGGAGGGTCTCCTGATGACTCCAACACGTGTGGAAACGAGGCTAAACACGAAGCAGATAATGGAGACAAAAACATCAAAGCCATGGGATATATTTTAGTACACTGACAAGGAAAATGATAAAGCCTCAACTAATTATATAAACGGCCATGAAGCCATGTCGTATTTGACTTCAAACACATCAAGAGAATAATATAATCAATGAATAATATTAGAATAATTAGAATATAAAATAGCTGATAATGAAACATCGAACATAATTAGCCAAACTAATAAAACAAGCTGATAGTTTTTTCTTTTTGTTACGATTTAGTTAATTTAGAGTTGCTAGTTAGCACATCATCGGGTTCCAGTATTCCCTTTGGCAAAGCAGTCGAATCATAGTTGTGCAGGTGACCAACTGTTAGAAATTGGACAGACGATGCCCAGTTTTTAACACGGAAAGTTATAGTGAGGAGACCGAATTTTTGTCCGTCCGTCACTTCCTTTAAAATTTTGTTGTAAATGCGCCTGCCGTGACGCTTGCGCATATTTTGCGAAAATCAAGAAATATTGGTGCAGAAGGGCGTTTATTTATTTATTTATTTATTTATTTATTTATTTATTTTTTGCCGAACATTTCCGACTTTTTTCCTCGCTGCGTTGCTACTCGTTTTTCTCTGCTGTCTTATTCTCTCTACCTTCTACACTTCTAAGTTTCGATCTTTAGCAATGAAAAGTTGTGGAAAGGAGACCAAATACAGGTATATTGGCCTGTTTTACCACCAATTTTTGCACCAAAAACTGATCACGTTTTTTTCGATTAGCTCTGTTAGATTGCAGTCGATCGTCAAAATGGAGAGTCCTGTGGAAAGATCTATCTAACCGGTATTAGTTGAATATCCCAAGAATCTGCTGACGTGCAAATTCGTCACGTTACAAGTGGTTGAATGGACATGCATTCATCCAAATCCCGGAATAATCCGGACTTAGCATAGTGGCTTAAAAGACCTCGATGTCCTCTTTTTAGACGTTCGAGTGTTCTTTAGGGTTATTTCTTTCAATTTTAGCTACAAAACTGCGTTTCTTGTTTGCAAGAGAAGAGAAATAGATCATTATACTTTTCTTCAAGGTTTCATAAAAGCAAGCCGCTGATTGGATGACATTACCTCCTTGTAGAAAACGTCGCTGATTGGCTGCCTCGTGATTATCCCGTATCTTGATCCGAATCATCGATCGATCGATGGATTGATGGACGTACTCAAATTCTCGAATGTTTCAAGAATTTCCTCCGTCAGCAAATACACTGTACAACGCATAGAAATCAACACTTAACTTGGCTCTTAAAATAAACAATGGTTATCAATCTTTCTTAGGAATATTTGTTGAATGGCTGGCCGATTGTTGTTTTTTTTATCGCAAAAGATTTCATAAAAAGGTCAGAGCATAGCTTAGATGCAGGTAAGATAATTAGGAAATGTATATAGCGTGGCTGCAGTCTTTTTTAGCCTTGGTTTTTAAAGTTTTCAGTTGAATGAATTTTACGTGTAAATAATGTCAACTTCCTTGACTTGGTACTCGGGTTAAGCTCAAATGTGCAAGTAACATTGGACAATGTCAGTTGTTTTCAGCGCCTTCAAGCACCTCATTATGAGTTTTGTCTGTGTAAAACACCTATTGCTAGCTAGGAGTGAGCAATTACTGTAGCTCCACTTTTTATGAGAGTTGAAGTAAGTTCTTACACATTACGTTAACCCGTTTGGTGACTTCCTGTATATATGTAGGCAGGGTCTCTGCCTTGAGAGTCTAATTTTAAATGTAAAGATTCGCATGAGATTGCTTTTAGTATTTCAATTATTTACTTTAAGAATGAAAACAACAAAAATTGGCTCAGATAAATAGTAGTGCCCTATGTACGACACTAAATTTTAGCGAAAGGATTGTCAGTACACTTAACTCGTATTTAACTTGCAATAAACAGCTTTTAGACTTAAACTTGTTCCTTTGTATGTTCTGTTTTGTTTTTTGTGCTACTCCTTTTATTATCATTACTTTGGGATCGATCAGATGTTCTACGAATCATTGGGGAAAATGTGAGAAAAAGAAAAAGATTATGGTCGTGATATATAGCAATCTTTATACTTCGAATTACGTCGAAGATTAAGTACAGAAGCTGCGTTATGATCTTCTCTTCTTTTTCATATACTATGACAAAAAAAGGGGAAAATTTACTTTTTCTGGACGGCACTTTCGTGGTTGTGCTGCCCGTAAAGCAGCTGTAAAGTGCCTCTTACAACGTTTTAAAGGCTTTACGGCCATAGTAAAGTACAACTCTACTCAACTTTATGATGAAGTTAAGTTGCACAGATCTGGTCCTTATCGGGACTGACGAACTACTGTAAAGATGCGTGAAGTTCAACTTAACGTCTCACTTAAGATGCGTGAAGTTCCATAAATACCGGCTTTATGTCAGCTGACTGGATAACATTTTCTCCTTGTAGAAACAGTCGCTGCTTGGTTGCTTTTTGAATATCCCATCTCTTGATCCGAACCATCGATCGATCGATGGATTGATGGGCGTACCTAAATTCTCGAATGCTTTCAAGAATATGCTACGGCAGCAAAAACACTGTACAACGCGTAAATAACCAGCACTTGGCGCTTAAAATGAAACCCCTTTTATTTTAATGGTTATCAATTTTTCTTAGGAATTTTTTGTTGAATGGCCGATTCTCTTTTATTGCAAAAGAGTTCATAGATAAGTAGCATAGACTACAGTGGAACTCCGCCCTATGGCCACCCCGTTAATACGTGCACGGCTACCCCGTTAATACGGCCAAATTTTCACTGTATACAAATTTGCACTATTGAGGGGAGGCGGACTTAAAATAGCAAGGTGGGGCTTATTTGAAGCAATATATGAGTTAGGGTACATTGTACATATCAAAAGAAAGAAACTGAACTCGTTTCAGTTTCAGTACCTTTGTCTTTTTCACAAGCTCAAGTTCAAAACGCAGCAGAATTTATGTCAGCTGTTTCTGAGAAGCAACAACAACAACGACAGCAACAAGCTTTACTTTCCCCCTCTGCTAGAATAAATAGAAGGAAAGTAGAGCAAAAAATAGTTGTTAATTACTGTCAGAAATCATAATCGGGGAGGAGACCTTAAGCGCGAGGTCTGGTCTTGTCCCTATGATATGGGACAAAATTTCTATTAATAGACGCTGATTAGTTCACGAGCCTTTTTGCAGCGCAACTGTAACATGGAAGGGTTCAACGTTCTTGGTAAAGCAAGGACCGGTATTCTCAGTAACAATGAAAAAAAAAATGCAACAGCTGTGATTCCAGAATCGGGTTTGGTACGAAAAAGGCCAACACGAGTGGAAACTTGGCTATACAAGCTGCAGATAATGGCGACAAAAACATCACATCTTGGTACAATGACCAGGAAAATAACAGACTTTCAACAAACGGCGATGAAGCCATCATGATGATGTGGATATAGCTATAGATACATAAACATGGTTTTGTCTTCCTGCTCCACGGAACACGTGAGTGACGTTGCAACGTGTGATTCAGGGGCAAAAAAGTTCAAAGTACGGAACTTGATATAGCGTACGGGTCATTGTGCAATTTGTTTGCGCTGGCGTTTCGTGGTGGTGGTTTAATCTGCTATACCGCGCTGAGGAGTCCTAAAATGGCTAACCAACAGTCTCTCGTTGCTTAGTGGATATAGCGCTCAAACAACTGAAAAACAGAAAGGCTGACCATACCGTTGGATTGAACTATATATATTTTTCCAATATCGTAGCGCTCAACCGGCACCTGGGAGGCTATGGCTCGATTCCCATCGGGGACTCAGATTTGTCCTTTTCCCACGCTCGCGACAAGGTGGTTATTATGTCTTTATCAATATAAAACTGTTCCCAGCAAAAGTCTCTGAGCGAGCAACATTGCAAAATCTCTGATGTCAGAGGTGACGTTAGATTGTTACCCGCCAATGTTGACCAACGACCGCCGCCCTCCTAAAAGTCTTTATTGCGCTATATATTACAAATAAGGTAATGACTGCCCTTCCCCCTCAGAAAAAAATAGGCTACGATGCATGGTCATACCATTACGTGAGTGTTTACTTAGAGAATGAGATTTTGAGCTTTGACTAAACAGTTGCAAATAATAAAATAATGTGTTACTATTACTTCGGAATTTGCATCCATGCATGCACTAAACATGCGCATTAATTAAGACCGCTGAATGAAAAGACTAAAGATGCATCTGCCAGGCGACGGACTACACAACAGAAGGGGGTGGGGGGGGGGGGGGGGGGGCAGTGTGTGCAATGAACGAATGAGACTTAATTCAGCAGCTCTTTCATACGTGTCATACATCACCTGTGAAGAACCAGCACGGAATTACTTACATTTGATATCTACATGAATTCTACATAACGACCTTCGAAGGTGGTACGTATAAAAGGGTCAGTCCACAAATTTCATTGTTTTTAGCATAACAGACTATATTAATTAAAATGGGGTATTGCAAATCTATATCCGGTACTCGACTATATGCTTGCCACCTTGCCTTAATTTGATTCGGAAATCCGGAATATTTCTGTAAATAGGGCTTTTTCACTTAAAAAAATATGAGATTACAGGCTGCGAATCGTTTCAGATAGACGTATGCAAATTTGGCTGTATTAACCATATAAAAGATTCCCATACACGACCTGATTCTCGTGGCATGTTTGGAAACTTCTTTTAAAAATCAAAGCGGTAGCCAAACTGAATTAATAAATTCGCAGTCGTCTCTTTTGATCAAGCGAAAGTTGGATACACTATTTGGCTGTTTCTGAAAGAATCTTACTAGCGTGATTCTTGTCGGTTCCTCGTATTTTTAATATCAACCCAGTTTTTGTTCCGTAACAAATGGACTCTGGGAAGATCCCTGTTTATTGTCACATCACCAGTCAAGGCGTTGTCTCTCGTTTTCTGGAAACCCAGCCGTAATTTTCCTCAGTAAATTCCCTGTTTTATTTGTTTGATTCTTGACTTCATTGGTGCTTACCATTTAGCCCAAAATCCGGAAATTTTTGAACTACCTCCAGAGTTAGTCCTCTTTTTCCGTTCGGAGCGGAATGTCGGGTTCCCAGTTCCAGTGTCTCATCAACGGGAACAATAACAGGAAACCGAATTTCAAATGGTAAGCGCCATCTCGTTCGGTTGGTTTGCTGATTTTGGAAAATCCCTTACCATTATTCAATGTTCATCCCAACAGGTTCCTTCCGACAAATGGTAAACACCCCTTGTTGAGGTGGTGCTCCCTTTTTGTCCCAACATATTCCAAAATGCATTGCGTTCCAACCGGAAGCGCAAAACTCTTGATGTTTGTATTTTCATCCTTCCATATCTCATTTTGTTATACATCCGCAGTTTCTCTTGCTCTAAAGACGACTCTCATTGGCTGATTCATGATCAAGTGGCCTTGCATAAATTTAAATGTATCCTGATTGGGATACATTTTCATCAAATGTATCCCGATCGGGATACATTGACCTGAACGTGAAAAAGCACGTGATCAAGACGTGACCAAGAACGGTGGCGTGATTGTGGCGTGATGTTTTGAAGCTCACTCTTGGCGATTGCTCAGGCGTGCTGTTGTTAACGCAAATTTATTTTCCTTCGTTTGTTTAATTTGTTCATCCTTTGGATGTACAACAAAGCACTTAATGTCTGGTCCCTCGGGAAACTAGCTAGTCTGGTTAGTTTTGTTTTCCCTCGATTCTCGATGTTTCCCTCGACTTCGTCTCGGGAAACATCGAGACTCTCGGGAAAACAAAACTAACTGTTTCCCTCGGGACAAGACATTAAGTGTATAGTGTATTCGTGTGCATTGTAGGTAATGAGAATATTTTACTGTTTTAGTATCATACTGAATTCCATTATCATCATTATCATTATTACTAGAGGGATCAGCAAAAAGCAACATACAAGCTAATGCATCGGCTGTACGCGTTAGAGGAAATGAGCGACTAATAATGTACATATGAATTGGATCAAAGAAAGCCTGAATAAGGTAAGCTTCAACGACATTCGAACCCTACTATTGAGGCGACTTGTATAAATACGGAAACCGCTGCGCCGGTGGGAGCTGGTTATCAATTGCAGTTGATCATAATGGATATATCAAATAAATCATATATGCAAACTGGGGATGAAATGTGTTGCGAGGTCTGGTCTTGTCCCTATGATATGGGACAAAATTTCTATTAATAGACGCCGATTAGTTCACGAGCCTCTTTGCAGCGCAACTGTAACATGGAAGGGTTCAACGTTCTTGGTAAAGCAAGGATTGGTATTCTCAGTAACAATGAAAAATGCAACAGCTGTGATTCCAGAATCGGGTTTTGTACGAAAATATCCAACACGTGTGGAAACTTGGCTATACATGCTGCAGATAATGGCGACAAAAACACCAAAGCCTTGGAATACGTTTTGGTACAATGAACAGGAAAATTATAGACTTTCAACAAACGGCGATGAAGCCATTATGATGATGTGGATATAACTTCAGATACATTAACATGGTTTTGGCCATGCGCATAAATGTTTAGGTTGCCTTTGGCAGTCCACATTTAAGTATTTTGCTTTTGCGAGACACAATCGCCACAGTTTCTCTTTCAACCTCGTGGCCAGGCTCTCTCTCCTTTTCCTCCCTTGTCTTCTTGCTCTACGGAACACGTGACGTGGCAAAGTGTTATTCCGGAGGCAAAAGAGTTCAAAGTACGGAACTTGATAAAACGTACGGGTCATTTTGCAATTTATTTGCGCTGGCTTTTCGCGGAAGCGTCTTTTTAATCTGCTACACCGCGTTGAGGAGTCACAAAGAAAACGAAACAGCTATCCACGGTTGCAACCTGTTTTACCAGTTTAAGTTGTGTTGGTGTCTCGCAAAGTCTACTTTTTCACGTAGTATCAGCCTTGCTGTATTGTTTATAATATTTTCAACATGTTCAATGGTTTGGGAACGTGTCAGCGATAATTAGCCTAATAACAGTTGTTATGAGAACGACCTACAGCTCCATTCATTGATTATGGGACAAGTTCAATTATTTAACACCACGAAGACAGTGGATGGTTGTACAAAAAGGAACAATAATATTAAGCGGTTTCGAAGTTTTAAGTAAAGGAATTTGTTATAGCTGGGATTTTTTCCCCAACACTCACGTTCGTGACAAATGTTTTTTCGTCTTTGTTATATATTTGCCGAGCTCAAAATTTACCATCTTTATAATATATTGCACATACATGTATGATGCTTTCGATATTGCAGATCCTAGCAGTATAAAGGGCACGTGATATGAACCTAGTTAAGTGGCCTAGTTCACCAAGAGTCTGGTTAGAGCGCTCAACCGGCACCTGGGAGGCTATGGGTCGATTCCCGTCGGGGACTCAGATTTGTCCTTTTCCCACGCTCGTGACAAGGTGGTTATTGTATCTTTATCAATATAAAACTGTGTCCAGCAAAAGTCTCTGGGCGATATCAGAGAGAGCGAGAGTAACGTTAGAGTGTTACCCGCCAAAATTGACCAACGACCGCCGCCCTTCTAAAAGTCTTCGTTGCGCTATATATTACAAATAAGGTAATGACTGCCCTTCCCCCTCAGGAAAAAAATAGGTTACGATGCATGGTCACACCATTATATGTCAGTTTTTTCTTAGAGAATGAGATTTTGAGCTTTGACTAAACAGTTGCAAATAATAATAAAAAAAATGAGTTACTATCACTTCGGAATTTGCATCCATGCTTGCACTAAACATGCGCATTAATTACATGTAAGACCGCTGAATGAAAAGACTAAAGACGCCTCCGCCAGGCGACGAACTACACAACAGAACGGGGTGGGGGAGTGTGTGCAATGAACGAATGAGACTTAATTCAGCAGCTCTTTCATACATGTCATACATCGCCTGTGAAGAACCGGCGCGGAATTACTTAATTTTTGATATCTACATGAATTCTATATGACGACCTTTGAAGGTGGTACGTATAAAACGGCCAGTCCACAAATTTCATTGTTTTTAGCATAACAGACTACATTAATTGAAATGGGGTATTGCAAATCTATATCCGGTACTCGACTATATGCTTGCCACCTTGCCTTAATTTGATTCGGAAATCCGGAATATTTCTGTAAATAGGGCTTTTTCACTTAAAAAAAATTATGAGATTACAGGCTGCGAATCGTTTCAGACAGACGTATGCAAATTTGGCTGTAATTAACCATATAAAAGATTCCCATACCGACCTGATTCTCGTGGCATGTTTGGAAACTTCTTTTAGAAATCAAAGCGGTAGCCAAAATGAATTAATAAATTCGCAGTCGTCTCTTTTGATCAAGCGAAAGTTGGATACACTATTTGGCTGTTTCTGAAAGAATCTTACAAGCGTGATTCTTGAAGGTTCCTCGTATTTTTAATATCAACCCAGTTTTTGTTCCGTAACAAATGGACTCTGGGAAGATCCCTGTTTATTGTCACATGACCAGTCAAGGCGTTGTCTCTCGTTTTCTGGAAACCCAGCCGTAATTTTCCTCAGTAAATTCCCTGTTTTATTTGTTTGATTCTTGACTTCATTTGTGCTTACCATTTAGCCCTAAATCCGGAAATTTCGGTTGAAAGTCAAATGGAACAGTAATTTTCCGGAAAATCCGTTCGAAAATTGTGGACTACCTCCAGAGGTAGTCCTATTTTTCCGTTCGGAACGGAATGTCGGGTTCCCAGTTCCAGTGTCTCATCAACGGGAACAATAACAGGAAACCGAATTTCAAATGGTAAGCGCCATCTCGTTCAGTTGGTTTGCTGATTTTGGAAAAGCCCTTACCATTATTCAATGTTCATCCCAACTGGTTCCTTCCGAGGAACTGAGTGTTAGGCGAACATTTCCCAAAAATTCACAGCCATCGCGTCAAAGCCTAAAAAGGTTTGTCATGGACAAGTGCGCCCACAATAACTACGAGTCACGAGTGGCAATTTGGCACATCTCTATGGAGTGCTCATCAGGATAAGGGACGGACCATTATTTTTCTGGAGGGGGGGATGAAAAATATTGAAAAAAAATTGTTTGCAGGGCCTAAAAAGACAAAATAAATTGTTTGCAAACATCATATGTATTAAAAAAATTGTTTGCATAGAAGGCAGAAAAACTTTTTTTTAATTTTTTAATCTTTTAACGAAGACTAGTGAGCAGCACAAGGAAAGACTTCTTGTAGTTGTAAGCTTGTCGTTTATTTCCGACGCGTTTCGTCTCTAACTGAGACTTCTTCAGGGGGCCATACGATTAGCGCTAATCGTATATGCCCCCCAAAATATAACAACACGCAGTAACATATGTATTAAGGCGTTTTTTGTAACGTTCGTTTACAGCATATTTTAGTTATTATTCACTTCCATGGGAAGTTGTAGCTAGGCACGCGAATGTGCTATATATGCTGTTCTTTGCTAGTTGTATTCATTCCCTGAAGAAGTCTCAGTTAGAGACGAAACGCGTCGGAAATAAACGACAAGTTTACAACCACAAGAAGTTTTTCCCTGTGCTGCTCACTAGTCTTCGTTAAAAAATTAAAAAATTAAAAAAAAAAATTACTGCCGCCAATCTTCGTAGTGTACGTCTCAGAAAACGAAAAAGATGAGTTCAGAGGTGTTTATTGGTCGCCACCGCTCATTTCTGTTTCGTAAACGGTCGGTGCCATTTTAAACGGTCGATGCCATCATTGGTAACCAAGCTTTTCGGAATGGAGAGTGCCATATAAGCTCTAGTTTCGGCCTGGATAAGGTCGAAACTGTGCTTTGATTATTCGATTAAATTCTCTTAGAGAAGACGATTATTAAATCTAAGTTAGATTTATGCTTAGGTTAGGGATAGGGATAGGGTCAGCTATTATAGATGTAACAGTAAGAAAACCTTATATAAGTGGTGGTGTAGTGGTGAGAGAGGGATGCTAGCATGCCAGAGGTTCCAGGTTCGATTCTGGGTGCTGACGTACAATTTTCATTTTTCTTTTTAGTAGAAAACAAAAAATTGATGACTGTGAAAAAATTTCTAAGTGTCCCAAAAATAGCACCGACCGTTTACGAAACGGAAACGTGCGTCGCCACCATAAAATATTGAATTAAATAATGATTGATGGCAGCAAAAGCGAACCTTTTTGTGTCAGATCGTGGTTAAAAAAGATCGAAAAAAAAATTGTTTGCAGGAAGGTGTTGTTAGAAAAAAATTGTTTGCAGAGGTGCATAGATAAAAAAAAAAGTTTGCAGAGAGAGATTTTTCATCCCCCCCCCCCCCCCCCCCCCTCCAGAAAAATAATGGTCCGTCCCTAACTGGAGTGCAAACTTGGTAGACCGGAATACTAATGAAGCTAAAATAGTAACTCGACACCTGAACTCGAACTCAAATTCGTTTCGAGAACATGAATAACGTTTGAATACTTGTAGTGGAAAGTCCTTCTTTATCCGCCGAAAGTTGCATGGTCGGTCATGCAGTCTATAATGGCTATTTCTAACTTTTCGCGGAAAAGAAAAGAAATTGCAATTTTATGTTCGCGTATACTGTGTAAAGAATGAATATTCAACGAAATTAAAAGTGTACATTGTTATCCAAATGTCATGCTACTAAAAGGGATCGACAAAGTCTGACTTAATAATTTTCTGCAATTATGGTCATTCGTGTACGACGGTTTAACTGTTGGAATAGGTGACTTGCTGGCTTGACTTGAGCAGTGCAGAGTATTTTTTAAAATTTGTTTGTTTAATTTATTTTTATTTTATCCTACTGTCTATTCGTATGACAACTGCACAGATGAATATTTATTTCAAAAGGATTTTCAGGGAACTCTTTGGGAGAGAGAGTGTTTGAGTCATAATTGGACAATCGCCAGCCGTTATATACCCGGAAAATTGGACAACGTATAAATTTAAAAAACCCACTCCACTTGAAATGTGAAAAAAAACTTTAAAGACGGTAGTCTAGTATTCTGTTGTAATTACCTTATAATTTTTATTGTATTTCGACTTGGAGAAAAGAATTTAGTACTCAGCATAGGCGAATAGAAATTAGCTATTCATTAAATTCAGCCTGCTGTGATCGCCCTTAACTTGATAATAAGCTATTTTTTTTTTGCCACCCACACTGCACGACAGCTAAGTTCATTAGCTTGAAGAATACAAGGAATTGAACCACTATGAATAAGAAATTGACATAGTTAGTATACAAACATCAGCTGTCAAACGCATTGCACTCTGGCGTGTTTGCTTTACAATTCTACGAGACGTGCCTTTGCCACCTGAAGTTTTCGATTAATTTTTGACAACTTTTTGCCTTATTTTGACAATTTTTTGATGGTCTCTGTTTTAACTGGCCAATAAAAATGCGAGAAGTGAGAGAGGGAGTTGACAATTGTCGTAGAGCGAACGTGGAACTTGACAACTCCGCCTCTCATAGTTCTTGCACTTTTAATTTATTGACCTGTTAAAACGAAAGCAATAAGAAAGTTGTGAAAAAGATGTCAAAATGTTGTCAAAAATTAATTAAAAACTTTATCAAGTGGCAAAGGTTCGACGCGCAGCACTGTAAGTCGACCCATGCAGAACATGATGGCTTCTGTGTCGTGGATTCAGTTTGAGCACAGCTTTGCAATTACCATTTTCGTCCTTTATATTTTACTTGGAACTATTTTCCCGTTTTGTTGTGGATGCTTTGGTAAGTATTTTTTCAGCTGTTTATTATTCGTCGTCCTGGGTAGGGTTTTGTGATCAAACGAGACAGCTGGAATTCAGGCAGAGTGTTATAGTACTGCTCTGCTGATATTGTAGCCCTCATATGCAAGGCATTTGATCTGCCCTAGTAGAACTTTCTGCATTATCACATATCCTGGCTATGGAGTCTTAGATGTTGCAACAAATATTGTTTTCTTTTTAACCGTTATTCTCCGTTAACTGAGCAATGTGGAATGACAGTTTTTGCTCGGAAAACACTGAAAACTTTCTTTGTTTTGTCGATTAACCAGCTTGCTGTTGTGTGTCTGGCGTGAAATTAGGTTCGATTAATCAATAATAAAGTTGAAGAGTTAAATTCTGAAAATAAAGTATGAATGATGGCGACATACCCAACTCCGAACAATTTTTTGTCTAATCAAAAAATAAAAAAAAGAATCCATTTATCATGCGTTCTATTAATGGGAATGTATCATGGCTAAGTTTAATCATTTTTTGTTAGCGAAAAAATTGCTTCTATGGATCAAAATGACAACAATAGTTAGCTTCATTGCAAACAAACATGTCTCCCGGGCGTTTCAAACAAGCGAGAGAATAACTGAAAACTTTTCAGTTTTTTTGGAATCCAGACCGCAATCTGTTTAAATCTTCTTCAGTTTGTGTCGACCCGTGCCTTCTTTCGTATTTGCTGTGTTATTGAAATGTTTTGTCGCTGGTTACTAGATAGTTTCTCTCATTTGATGACATTTTCTTATTTCTAAATTTCTCTAAAATCCGTGACACAGGTATTAAGTCAAGCTGCTTTGAAGCTTTGTCTAAAACGATCAACCATATTTTTTGCTAACATTCTTTTTTTTTAATTTGATATTTCATTTTTGTCTTTCAAAGGCGACGAATGTCGTAACATCATGTTCAAGGAGCCAGTTGCCAACAAGGCGATGAAAAATCACGTGATCAGCAGTGAGGAGGTGCTAAATGAAGGGAGCTGTCGTTTGATGTGCTATATGGAGCCCAATTGTGTGTCCATCAATTTGGGACCTTTAGTAAGAGGAAAACACAAATGCGAATTGAACAACGCTACAGATGATAAACACCTTGAAAGTCGAGCATCTTTCACCTATCTGGCCATCGAGGTATTCTATTATTATTCAAGTTTTATTTTAAGTTCTTCATGTTATATGTGAGTTTTTGAGACCTCATTGCTACAATCTTATTATTCTCATATTCTTTCAAGTTCTTAACAAGATCATATTTTAGTGCAAATTGTACAAACACTATTAAAAAAGCTACAAGTTATTTCATTTAACTCCCTTGCAAACTTTTTTCCTCTTAACAGAATCTTTGTAGCAGCAACCCATGTTTGAACAATGGCACCTGTCAAGCTGGATTTACCAGTAGAGGTTTTCGTTGTATCTGTCGCGCTGGATTCACTGGAACAAACTGCCATAAAGGTATCGTTTGAGTTGATAATTAATGAATGAAAATCAATTATTCTTTTCTCCATTTTGTAGCCGAAATCATCAAAGTACACATGCTCTAACTTCTAGACCGGACGTGTAGGGAAGTTTGGAGTGTTAAATTTTCTAATTACATATTTACGCAGTATTGATCGTGACATGAATGTCAGTTGCAACACCCCACCGCCACCGACGCAAAGAAAACATACTCTACTAGCTATTCTAATGCAGTTACTAAAACCCGAAACAACGATAAAAACCAGCCGAAACTAAACGAAACGAGACTTGCTTGCGGGAAGCTTCAATTTACTGCGGCTTGCCTGCGGTTTGCTTGCGATAAGCTTGCGCTAAGCTTTCTCTCCGGTTTGCTTGCGATAATCTTTCATCCCGGTTTGTTTGTGGTTATCTTTTATTTGTTGGTTTGGGCAGTACTCTATGTATTTGTTTCTTTGCGATTATTGTTGCGTTATTTCGGGTTTTGGTACATATACATGCTCTATTGCCAGAAAGTAAGCTGCATCTTCATCTACATTTTCATCTTTATCCGACATTTTTCGCCTTTTTTTTACCTCAAGGGGAGGGATGGGGGAAGAAACTGACCGTGATGTATTTTTTGTTGTGCCTCTTCCAGTTGCAAAGTCTTGCAAGGAACTGTGTCACGAAAACCAGTAAGTCATGTAAAATGTTTTTAAGCATATTTTTACTGACTATAAGACCGAGGTACTCCTTCAACGTATTTTCTGAAACCAAAAAATATATATACATTGAATAATCGCATATGAAAGAGTTCATTGAAATTTCATTAATGGGTTTATCGCTTAAAGGAAACCTCCACTCTTATAACGAGTTGACGCAGAATTGCATAAACGTTTCCTTTTATTGTTATTATTAAACGTTTTCCTCCTTTGTCTTGTAAAATTTGGAAATTAGGGATTATTTCAAACAATTTAACGTCAACTTGTCCCAAGAGTGGAGGTTCCCTTTAAAAATGACATGTTTTGTTAATATCTTGCGTTGAAAACCAGGGCGCCAAGTTGTTTGGAAAGGAAAGAGTTGTGGTACTAAACTGAATATTTTATTTTTCTTAGTTTTTTTACCTGAAACTCACAAATTATTTGAAGCAAGTTCGCAAATTATTTGGAACAAATTAGGATATTGTTGTTTAATTATGAAAAGCTCAGTAGAAGAAAATTTTCGGAGTAATCGAAATGTTAGAGCCCTAAGCCTTCCAAACTCTGGAATGTTTCTGTTACTTCATATAATATCAACCACTCTTAGGAATTGCATGTAGATTTCTGCAATCTCTCTTGGCAATAAACGTTTTTTATATTCATCAGATCGAAGGTTAGTGAGCTGGTTACCCTCCACTTTGACTCAAAACCAACTTACGTTCTCTGTCACTTTGGAGATTTTGGATGTGGAGATGGGGGATGAACACCAGTCATGAAGATTAACGGCAAAAAAGTATGGAATTTGTCACTGTCTGTACTCTGTAGTTTATTGTTTTTATTAGTTTTTGGTTTATTTCTGTGCTAAAAGTTAATGCAGCATTTGTTTCGTCTTCCATTTGAATTGCAAAAAGGTAAAGCCATGAGCCAGGCGGCCCATACTTGGCGGAGCTTATCCCAGTTTCCGTAGCATTAAGCGGCCCGGAGTATTTCTACTGATGCTGGTCCATTGCAGGGTTTTAATCAATCTTAATCACACCCGGGCAAAACGATTTCGAGAAGTTCCTCGATTATTTACTCTGGCGACTGAAGAAAAGAGAAATATGATAAGGATGGTAGAGATATCGGTTGATTGGCCATTGTTCCCGACCAACAGCGTCTTTTAAATATTGCATAACATTTAAATAACGATTTTATTTATCTGCAGTCTTGTAAACTTCAATTTAAAATAAGTAAGTGTAGGCACGCCTAAATATTTGTTTTTTGTCCGTCTCAGAACACTTTTCGTTATAATTCTGACCGCTGGAGTGATACAAATGCATACAACCTTCCTGGAGGGGAGACTGGATTTGACAATCAAGAGACCAAGTTACCGAGCTACTGGAACACATCCTTCTCCAAGATTTGTCTTGGTATGAAGATCGGTCAACAGATCAGGTTCATTGTCATCAACAAACAGGCCAACTCTCTGTACTCACTGATCGCTGACGGGCAATACCGCGCCACCTCACTGGGTCGTGACAAGTGGAAGACGCTGGTTGGTTCACAGGCCTCCTTACAGACCAACTGTAACAAGGAAGGATTCAATGCTGTGGGTACGTCTAGTACCAATTCCAAAGCAAGAATCGGTTTCCTTGGTAACCAACAAAACGACTGCTCTAGTTGTAATTCTAGAATTGGGTTTGGTACTGGAGGGTATCCTGATGACTCCAACACGTGTGGAAACGTGGCTAAATACAGACCAGACAATGGAGAAAAACACATCAAAGCCATGGGATATATTCTGGTACAATGACAAGGAAAATAATAAAGCTTCAACTAAACGGCCATGAAGCCATGTCGCATGTGACTTCAAACGCATCAAGAGCATAATAAAATAAATTATTAGAATAATTAGAATATAAAATAGCTGATAACGAAACATCGCACATAATTAGCCAAAAGAATATAAAATAGCTGATAGTTTTGTAGGTTTTTTACGTTTTAATTAATTTAGAGTTGCTAATTAGTAGATTATCTGGTTCCCAGTACTCCTTTTGTCAAAGTGGTCAAATCAGAGTTGTGCCAGCGGGGTGACCAACTGTCAGAAATTTGTCAAGCGAGGCGCATGCCCAAAATAATTCAGTTCTTAACACGGAAAGTTATAGTGAAGGGCCAATTTTTGTCCGTCCGTCACTTCCTGTAATTTTTTGGTTATAAATGCGCATGCCGTGACGCTATCGCATATTTTGCGACTTTTCGAAATTTTGGCGCAGAAGAGCGGGAATTCGAGATGACAAAATTAGTTACAAATCGTGGTGGGTTAGTCTATAGTGCTGTCTCCAACTTTTCGCGGAAAAGCAAAGGATGAATGAATATGGCTGTGGAATACGAATATGAATATGAATGTGGCTTAGGAATGTGCATGTGTCCTGCTGGCTTGACTTGAGCAGTCTGTTTTCAAAAACTCGTTTGTTTAGACTATTCTACTCTTTATTCGTATTACTATACCACACACATGAATACTTATTTAAATAGCGGCTTCAGAAGAACTCCATTGAAAATTTGTTTCAATACGATTTAAAAATAAGGAACATTTCAAAAGAGAACCGAAAATCCGTTTTTTTTTTTTTATGTTTGAGAATGTTTGAGTCAAATCTGGACAAACTTCAGCCATTATATTTAGGTTTGCGGAAAATTGGACAACGTATGAATTTTAAAATCCAGATACACTGGAAATATGCACAAACATAGCCTTGTATTATGATGTAATTACCAAAGAAATTTTCTACTGCTTCAACTTGGAGTGACAAAGTTAGTACATAGCATAGATGAATAGAAATTAACCCTTTGTAAATCAACGTTAGCTTTCTACGACCGATCTTAACTTGATAATAAGCTAACTACTTTCATACCACCCACCACTGCCGACAGCAGAGTTCTTTAGAAAGCATTAGTTTATTGAATACAAGGTCTTGAACCATTATGAATTAAGGAGTTAACATACTTTAGCACACAGACGTCTACTGTCAAACGCAGAAAAACCGTGCTATATTGGCTGAAACTCTCGTGTGCCACATCCAGGAGACGATGGTTCCTATGTCGAGGACTCGGTTTCAACACAAATTTGCAATTATCGTTTCCATCCTCCATATTCTACTTGGAGCTATTTTCCCATTTGGTGTGGTTGCTTTGGTAAGATTTATATCATATTTCTTATAGTCGTCTTAATTTGAGTTCTGCGAAAAGAGGAGACAAGCTGAAAATGAGGCAGGGTTTTTTTCAGTATATCTCTGCTGATGTTGTTTTTATCGTATGTAAGGCATTTTTAAAATTGGCTCTATAGTAAAACTTTCTGCATATCACTTGCTCTAGCTATACAATTTTAGACTTTGTAACAGACAGAGCGTAATTGCCTGTTATCCGTTGCCTTCCATTATCTGGGGAATATGGAATGGCGTACTTTTTTTGCTCAGAGAACTAAAATTTCTGGCCGTGGTTCTGTGAAAAATATCTTTGTCGATTAACTATAGCTTGCCCTTGTGTGTCTGGCGTTAAATTAGGTTCGTTTAATCAATAGTGGAGATGGAGCTGAAGAGTTAACTGAAACATAAAGTATGAATAATCGCGAAAGATACAACTGTGAAAAATGTTTGACGAATCGAAGAAAAAAAATTCGAATCCTTTTACGATGAGATTTTGACAAAAGTTCTACTAAGGGGACTGTATGGAAAAGTTTAGTCTTTTTTATTAACAGCTAAATTTAAATTCAAAGAACAATAAGATTGACAGATGGCGCAAAACAGCAGAGTCTCTTGCTAATATGTAGAAGTGGTCCCATCACGTCACGTCAACTGGTCATACTATGCGGCGGGGCGGGTAAACACGACCTATGAAGAAAAACTTATCACAACTAGCTATTCGTTAGTTCCCGTTACCAAAAAGCAAATTCTCTCCACTGGCTTCGTTACTTTCAGTATGGAACTAGTTGTGAGAATTTGATCACTATTCAACTCTCGTGGCCAGTGTGATTGAATATGTTCTTACATTATTTAAATAATCATGTTGACCACTATTAGAAACGAGAGATCTGCAGGAATACTTCTTTTCAAGAATAAAGCCCTTGCATTGTAAAATGAATTTTGTTTTTGTTTTCCTAAAAATTCAATTAGCTGCTAAGAACATTTCTCATAATTTATAAAAAGAACGTTTTCTTCCTTGTTGAACTCCTGCCAAAAATACAATGATAATTATTGTCAACTGCAAACAAAGAATGCAAAATGAAGGAGCAATCCAGCCCATTTAATTGTCCACTCTTTGACTAATGGAGGTGGCTGTTACCAAATGGACTTCTCTGATTGGCTAAAACCTTCACGAAAACATTTTATTAACACGGAAAAAATATATTGACTTCCTTTGACTTGTTTGCAGGCAAAGCAAACTTGTAGGGAAAGCTGAAGAGTGTTTCTTTGGAATTTAACACATTTGGTTCAGCTCTTACTGTAAGATTTCCTTTAACCATGTTCTCTGTTTACATCTATTCTATTTTACTCGTTTCGTCCGCTCTGATGTTACAGGAAACACGTTCTCAAGGTACGCACAGTCTTATTTTGAGGTTTTTGTTTTTTAGTAAGAAGGCAAGACTTTATTTTAAGAGCGTAACACTTTTGACTTATTTCACCTA
Organism: Meandrina meandrites; assembly: GCA_963693305.1. Classification (NCBI taxonomy): domain Eukaryota; kingdom Metazoa; phylum Cnidaria; class Anthozoa; order Scleractinia; family Meandrinidae; genus Meandrina; species Meandrina meandrites. Next base: position 32,958,526 of record OY855909.1, read on the forward strand.
ACCTCACCTCACCGCACCTTACTTTGCCTTGCCTTGCTTTGCCTTAATCCTTTTCGTGCTTAGGTAGTACACAAGACCATCATGACAAACTCGACAAGCTGAATCATTCTTCAGTGCGGATTTTATTTTTGTTAGTGCTTTATGCAGTATTTTTCATTAACAAAATACGCTTTATATCAATTTATATTTTGAATTGTGTTTCATTTCTGGTGCCATTTGTTATCAAAGTTAGTTTATTGCTGAAAGCCGCTTATAAACCTTCCAGTTTACTTGTTAGCTTTACTGTTGAGTGTATACTTTTATTCCCTATTCCTTGCTCCCTATCCCAGTAATATAATACCTTATTATAGGAAATTAACGTTCGTGTTAATTAAGGTATTGGAAATTAACGCGATTTAAATTAACGCGAAAAGAAGAAAAAATTACTTTCCACTAAAGGAAATTAAGGCAAAAGAATGAAGGAAATTACCGCAACCACACAAAGAACGGAACTTGTAGAGACAACTGGAACAAATTTATTGCAACACACTATTAATCCAAAACCCAAACAAATCTCGCTACTACGAGCGTTCTTTTCAGCGCCAACGATACCAGTGGATCTCCATCCTGATAAAACAATGCTAAAAAAGGCCAAATTCACGCTCCATTTAATCAATGGCGCGGAAATTAACGCTCCATTAAATTAAGGGCGCGGAAATTAGCACTCACAAAAATTAACGCAGCTCAAATTAACGCGAATTTTCCAAATTCACGTTAATTTCATAAAGCGTTAATTTCCTATAATAAGGTAAGGTATAGATATTTATTGTGGTTGATGACACAAGTTCAATATTAAATACATCGTCGAAAATAAAGGCAAAGTATTATTATAATTCTGCAATTAAGTCAGACGAAACAGTGGCTAATACGTGGATGGAACTGTATTCAATTGTTTTGCCTACTTTATCCAAGTACCGATAGAGTGATATTAAAAACTTATAAACGAGGAGTTTGGAACACCAGTGATGTTGGGTATAAATGTATAGTATGTTGCTGTAAACATCGTTTTATCCTTAAAACAAACGAAAGAGGCAGCTCTTATCTCTGTCCTAAAAAAAGGAAGACTTAACGAGGTATGTCGTTAGACTAATGGAGAGGAAAAGAAATTTAACACGACGGAATTAATTTTAGTAGGTGGTTTAACACAATAATCTCCTTAATAATTTTATTTTATGCTTTGTATTCGAAATGGAGAGATAAAACATCTGTTTTACACTTTTTTATCGCGCGACAAAATTATTTACCTTATTAAAGGGCAACCTCTGGAAATCTCTTATAAAACCTGTATCTACAATAGTGTGAGGAAGAAATTGCCGATTTTTTAGCTTCAAAGAGAATGTATGTTTTATAAACCTTCAAGAATACAATGCCTGTCCAGGCCTGAAGAGATGTCCATCAAATTATGGAGCATTGGATGCAGATGTTTCAATAATCATACTAGCGGCAAAATTACTTCACATTAAAATCAACTCTTGTATCTTTCTTTCGCGTCAGTCCTAGCCTTGTAATTGGGTGTTTATCAACGACAATCACCGAGGTAGGGTGTCGGTAAAACGCCGACTCGGGGTCGGGGCCGGGGAAGGGGCCGGGGCCGGGGCCGGGGTCGGGGCCGGGGTCGGGGTCGGGGTCGGGGTTGGGGTCAATTTTTTAACTTTTTTAAAAACATTCACCGATTCAGAAAAAAAAAATAAAAAAAATTATATGAACAAAATAGCCGGGAACTTGATCCTTTCATAAGTTCAAAAGTATAAAAGAAGAAATTAGTCGTCTAGCAGTGAAATTCTAACGGCTTGGCGGATAGACTTCTGAGCGCTAGTTTGAAAGGGTTTCCGGGAACGTTTCGGGCGAGTGATCACTAAAGTGAACTGGCGAAAAATAAATTTTATTCCGCGGGCAAATCTCCTTAACACGGCGCAAGTTTACTGTTTTGTAGCTTCAATCTTTAAGTTTCTACATTCTGATACTGTTAAAATATGTCTCCAATTTGTGTATACTCTTTTATGTTCGCCGAGCCGTGGAATGTATCGTGACATTCTGTCTGGCAGTGTCGGCTTTGTATAAAATTAATCTTTAGTTAAGATCTATGAAACCGTTTAGTTTCATTCAATTTCCAAACGCAAAAGCCTTGAAACTGAAGGTAAAGTCTCGCAGAATCTTTAAAATGTCTTTGTTGTGTAATAAAGTTAAATTTGACCGAGCTTCTGTAGTCTTCTGTCGGCCGGTTAAACTTCGTAATCGCTCGTGCGAAACGTCATTTCAAACTTTGATATTGACCGAAATCTTGGAAACGTCGGATGTTTTGATTTCGATCATCGTGTATCCATGCAAACCGTGGTAATTAAAAATGTATTCACGCTTTTTGGTCACACAAATTGGAGAGATATTTTAACAGTATCAGAATGTAGAAACTTTAAGATTGCGGGACATGCGAGCTTCTCTGTCTAAACAAAACAATTCTGCTTCGTTGTAAATATTTTTTTGGATACCAATGGCGGCTTTATTTTAACGATATAAACCTGAATTACGTTTCTCTTGCTACACAAACGCATCGGCATGTACAATATAATAAACCTGAAAAAGGTCATCCTTCTGTTGGCGAGGGAATATTCATTCGAGCTAGCGCTCAGAAGTCGGCAGCACAATCTATCCGCCAAGCTGTTAGAATTTCACCTGTCGCCTGCCAGACCACAAATTTCTTCTTTTATACTTCTGAACTTATGGAAGGATCAAGTTCCCGGCTATTTTGTGAAGGAGATGCTTTTTTCAACTCGAAATGCGCCACACCCTTATATAATTTTTTTTATTTTTTATTTTTTCTGATTCGGTGAATTTTTTTTTAAAAATTAAAAAATTGACCCCGACTCCGACCCCGGCCCCGACCCCGACCCCGAGTCGGCGTTTTACCGACACCCACCGAGGTACTTTGGTTAGAATTCATCAAAGAACGCATTGGCTACAAAGCAACAACAAGCTGACACTCTTGATGCAGCATTTAAAAAGTTGGTTGCCTGGAAAATTATATTTGTTTTACACTTCCTGGAGATCCAATTTTGAAATTTCGTCCTTCAGGAAGAAGGCAACCCAATTTCAATGTATGTAAAAACAAAATTAAGTGTTGGTTGTGGCACGGCACGAAGCTCAGTCGCTATATTTGTGTGGCAAAAAGCCAAAAATGTCCCTTTTATTGGCGGGGGAGATATCTCCGTTTACATGTGCCAATCACCAATCGCGCATCGCAATAGCACAACAGCTTTTTACAAAATAACTGTTCCCCAGCAGATAAAACACATCTCCCATAAATTCTAGCAACTCATCTCTTTCCAAACCAGCGCCGGAAATCTGCAGCCGGAACTTTTTTTCTTCGGAGCACCTCCGTCAGGTGCCCCTGAATAGTTGAGTACCTGCTAGGCATCTTTATCAGTTTATTGTTGTTTATAATTTTATTTTATGTTTTGCATGGCAAATGGAGAAAAAAAAACATCTATTTTAAATTACCTTATAAAAAACACGCACCTACAGCAGTGTGAGAAGGAAAATGCCGATTTGCTTAGCGTCAAAGACAATAATATAATCCTTCAAGAATATGTTGCCTGTCAAAGACTGAAGGGATGTCCATCAAATTATGGAGCATTGGATGCAGATTTTTCTATAATCATACTAGCGGCAAAAATACTTCACATTAAAATCGACGCTTGAATCTTTCTTTCGCGTCAGTCCTAGCCCCGTATTGATGTTTATCATTCCAAGAAAATGCAACGACAATCACTGAGGTACTTTGATTAGAATTCATCAAAGGACGTATTTGCTACAAAGCAACGACAAGCTGGCACTCTTAATAAAGCATTTAAAAATGGTTGCCGGCAAAATCATATTTGTATTACACTTCCTGAAGATCCAATTATGAAATTTCACCTTCGTTGGGTGCCCCTGAATAGTTGAGTAACTGCTACGCATCTCGCAAATTAAAGTGGCAAAGCAGTTGTCGTATAAGTAAGCAAAGTCTCTTGGTTACTTCACATTAAAATCGACGCTTGAATCTTTCTTTCGCGTCAGTCCTAGCCCCGTATTGATGTTTATCATTCCAAGAAAATGCAACGACAATCACTGAGGTACTTTGATTAGAATTCATCAAAGGACGTATTTGCTACAAAGCAACGACAAGCTGGCACTCTTAATAAAGCATTTAAAAATGGTTGCCGGCAAAATCATATTTGTATTACACTTCCTGAAGATCCAATTATGAAATTTCACCTTCGTTGGGTGCCCCTGAATAGTTGAGTAACTGCTACGCATCTCGCAAATTAAAGTGGCAAAGCAGTTGTCGTATAAGTAAGCAAAGTCTCTTGGTAGTACTGTCTTACCTCCAAGTTTCCATCTTTAAGCTCTTAACAATTTTTATTATATGACTAGCTCCGTGAGCGGTCAAGATGAAGCGAATCTCGTGCTCTGATTGGCTACCCGAGCGGTCAAGATGGAGCCATCTTGACCGCTCGGGATCGCCCGCTATGTTCCTGCAAGCGAAAAAACTATTACCGACGCTACTTGAAAAAGCTTTTCGTCGTAAATTTTCGCTATGAAACTATTTTCCGAAATAACACAAAGATTTCCTGTCTATTTCTAGCAAAAGGAAGTCCCACAACAAAGAAATAGGTCTTGAAGCGAATGAGAGCAAACAAAATAAACTACAAATGTTAATTAACTTAACGAGTTTCGTGAATTTTATTTGCCGCAAAAACCGGCTGATACAAAAATTAAAACGCAAAGGGACTTGAAGACATGTTCGGCGAAGAAGGGAGAGACTGAAGTCAGTGACATACCTGAAGCATAAAGTAAAGTGCTCTGCAAACTTGTCGTTTGTGTAACATCTTCAAAAATGGAAGAAAGCGGACGGCACGGCGAACCTAACATCTTTTCACCGAAGCCTCTAACGCTCACGTCGAGTAAGGATGAGTCGAGCATTCAAATTAATGATGTAGAAAAGTTCAAGCTTTTCCTGTGAAGTGGTATTTAAATCCCAAACGCTTTCAACAATCACAATTTCAATATTTAGCTCGCGTATGTCACCGCAGGTTTGCACGGCTAAAGCGCCAGAAATGAGCAAATACTCTGCAAAACGCCCAATAATCAAAAGCTGGTGGCCAGATGGAATGGACATTCTTCTTTTAAGGCTTCAAACTCGACGTTGTTTCGCAAATTTAAGCCATTTCAATGTCCTTTTGAAAGTTAAAATGAGGTGAATTTCGCTGTTGTCGCATCGTTTTACTTCGTCTCGATTCATTCAAGAATTTGACAGTCACTCATTAAACTTTTAAACCAATGAAATGATTTAGCGTGCGCCATTGATTGTGCATGCAACTGGCTTCCTTCTCAGTGCTCGAAAAAAGTCATATAATAAATCCTTTATTGACCAAGCTTGTTCGGTCAAGATGACAGGATATTGGCCTTGTTCTTTTTTTGCGTGTTTATGGACCTCGACTTCGTCTCGGTCCATAAACACGCAAAAAAAGAACTCAGCCAATATCCCGCCATCTTGACCTCACGCTTGGTCAATAACCCATATATATTACCGCGAATGACCAAACGATAAGTCAAATAGAGGAAAACATTTGTTTACCTGTTTACACGTTTGTGCAAGCATTGCGTTAAGCCTGGCATAGTTGAAGAAGCTCTGAGCCGAAATCTGTAAAGTGACTTTCCGCACTGTGCAAGGCAGTGGCAGATCCAGGGGACATGGGCCGATGTAGCGATAACACGGCAATTATTGGCGATGGGTTGAAAACAGAATATTTGGGAGAACATCGCCACGAAACTTGACGACAACAGCATAAGAAAAGCGCATGCAAAGCAAAATATACAAACAATACCTCTAGTACCAAAGATGGCGCAAATGGTGTCTGCTAGCTGAAGCTGGAAAGCCCGCTCCGAAGGGCTTAAAAATTGACACTAAACAAAAGAATTATTAAATGACAATCTGATGTGAACAATACATTAACAAACATGTTAGGAGAAACATGTTTTGTTGAAACATGTTTACTTTAAACATGTTTCGGGATTAATGTGAACACAGCTTTGTTCGCTTGCATTTATATACTTGCCGAATTGTATTCATTTTTGACTTGGTAATGACGTTTGGCGAGCGTCGAAACGTCGTCCTATTAAAAATTCCAAGCCAAGATGATGTTAAGCTCTTATGTTTTAACACAATGTTTTATAGTAAAATAATAATAGCAAAATTAAAAAATAGAAAAAAAATAACATGATATAAGAAATAAGGCACCGAAAAATGAAAATGGCATAGCATAAATCTAAAAGCCTCTATTTGATAAGGCTGGGTATACTTAAGTGACTATTTTTAAGTACTGTGATTTATTTTCAGGCACGTGTGGGCGACACGTTAAATTTACCACTGAAAAAGATGGCTATGCTCTTCAGGGTCACGTGATTAAAAACCTTTCACTTGAGCTGGGTACACGTGATCCTTGCACAGGTCAATGTGTTATGGAGAGTCGCTGCGTGTCAATCAACATCGGTCCACCAATCAACGACAGAGTAATATGCGAATTGAGTGACTCGGATGATATCTTGCACCCTGAAGATCTTAAGCCACGAGCAGGCTTTATCTACACCGGTATTGAGGTGAAAAATTTAGTTTCAAAGCAACATATCACTAGTGTAACCAGAGCTATGAAAGTGCTGCGAAAATTTGTTTATAGCGTGCAGTTTGGAACAAAGATTGCGTATTATAACGATAAAGATCAGGACCGTAGCCAGACTTCAAGACAGGACGAGGCAAGTTTCGAGTGCCTAAAGCGCGAGAAGCTAGGGGGATCTTGCGGCACGCCCGCCCAGAAAATTTTGAAATCCAGTGGCTCAGAAATGCTCTTTCAACTGAAGCATTTTCCAGGCATTTTTACATTTTTTTCTGAGGATTATTTTCTCAATTAAATGGCCATTTTCAAGCTAGGTAAGTGCCTCGTCTTGCCTCATGCTAGCTAGCTAAGGCCCTGAAGATGAATGTGCAAGTTTCTACAGCACTCAACATTTCAATGCAACAAAATGTAACAGTATTGGATCGGGTGGCGAGATTTCTAGGAGGAGCTGGCCAAACGCATGCAACTCGACATAGCGCAACATCGTTGGGGTTGTCCAATACACCCAGGGTGAGTCGATTGGACTTTTGGCCTAAAATTGATCATTCATATATTTATTTAATCTTAAAACAAAAGTCTCCAGTGAAACAAAATGTGGAAAGAGGCTATAAGTTCTACAGTGAGTCGTATACTCATTTAACTGAAAATAAGTGCAATAGTTCTCCCGTAATCAACCGCGTAAACCAGCTTAAGACTCGCGATATCGATTCATAACTGTAAGCTCACACGTTTGCGAAATGTCATGTTTTCTGCAGCAGTATTTTGACTAACGGTTTATTTTTTGTTTTTTTTTCCATATTTTGGTTGCTTCAGTTTAAGATTCGATTAATAATGGTAATTGAACTGAATGGAGTGCAATTTGGTCTGAGACCAAAATTGCACGAGACGAAGTTCAATTACCACTTAATTACATCCATTTTGAAATCACAGTCCGCCAGTGAGTGGTATTTACGCGCGCATGAAATTACATTTGTGAGCAGATTGCAGGCTAATTGCTCGTTGTCCATGTGCTTTTTTCGTTCGATCGTTGGCCGTGCGCCGTGCTTTTTTGTTCGATCGTTCGCCGGCAAGTTACAAGTAGCACGTTGTTCTTCAAAGGCGAGCATGTCAAACGCACTACATAATAATCTACGATTACTCCAAGTTTACCATATTGTAAGTATGAAGCACTACTTCCGCGGATCCCTGACCCCGATATTAATCCCTAATTTTACGAAGAAACATGCGATTACTAGTTTATGACATAGAGCGCAAAGTTTTGGTAAATCCCAATTTTCATGCTGTGAGTCGGGGTGGCCATGAATGAATTTCCTCGCAAACTCGCGATCGCCAAGTGTCTAGCTGATGCAAGTTGTCTAGTTTTCATTGGAAATAATCTTGTTTCCAGAGATTCAGCTTTCGGCTTTTTGTTTCTCGGGTTCCATTCCTTTCTTTTTCATCTTATAATGGGGAACTGAAGTAAAATTTCGAAGCGGCATATACAAGCGATCGCTGTGTAAGAAAATTCAGCTCAAAATCCCGTTTCAAGAAGCCAAACAAGTGCAGTGCGCTTAACCAATTAGAAAAGGGTATTTTTTTTTCTGGTCATCCAATTAGGATCAAGTAATTTTGCCCAGGGCAATTACAAAAATTAAGAAATATACCCTATGTCTCAGTCAATCAGACTTCAGTAGTTTTGCCCCCTTTGTTATAAGTTCATTTAACTCCTTTTTAAAAAGTTTTAAAAGTTTAAAAACATTTCCTCTCGCAACAGAATCCTTGTAGCAGCAGCCCATGTTTGAACAATGGAACCTTTCAAGCTGGATTCACCAGTAAAGGTTTTCGTTGTATCTGTCGCGCTGAATTCACTGGAACAAACTGTCAAACTGAAGGTATTTTGAACTAATAATTAAAGAAAGAATATCTATTTCCCTTCTCTCCATTTTGTAGCCGAAATCTCAGCCTTATCGACATTTTGTCATTCATTTTAACTTACACGTGTAATTATTTATTTTTTACCGACCCCGAGGGGGAGGGACGCGGGAAAGTAGCTACGGCTCTGTTCAAAAGCTGACATATCTATTTTGTTACACCTCTTATTTCAGGTCCAAAGTCTTGCAAGAAACTGTATGACAAAAACAAGTAAGTCATAAGTCTCTCAGTGAAAAATCACTCTAAGACAGAATCCGCCAGGACTTCGAGTATTTTTCTAGACATAATTATCTAGCAAAATTATTTACACATTATTACAAGCTTTTGTGTTACTGCTTCAAATATTTTGTCAAAAGAAATCTTATTATTTATTATGTAAAATAATTATTAAGTAATTTTAAATAAGTATGTATTTTAAGTCCTGATGTTTTTACCGTGTTGAAATAAAGTTACATACAATCTTTTATAACTAGTAGTAATCAGCGATTAGGGGAGTGCGTTCGACCTAAGATGGAGAGTCAGGTAGTAGCAAAGAAGCAAGGTTGTTGGCAAACTATGCTATTTAATATGCCTCAAATGGAGCGATGAGGATGAGTGAGAGAGGAATCTCATCACACAACATTTTGGAGGAAAGATTGCGTGACGAGCCAAAAGAACATCTCTCTGCAAAATAAACTGGAATTTGTCGCATCAAGAAATGGGTTGTGTTCTTTTCGAAGGGGTTCAATAAACTGTGAAAAAATTGTGACAGTGTAGCAGTTCTTGATATGTTAAAGCAGAACTTCTTTGCTTGCAAGCTATGTTATCGTAAATTGGGTGTTACAGATGAAGCCATTCAACCGGACGGAAACATGATCTGTCATCATAGCAGTGATTGTTTGCCAAAGGTCAAAAAGAACCTCAAATAATGAATGGAATGGCAAATTCTGATTGATGTCAGAATAATTTAAAACAACGTGAATAGAAGTCGCTCCTAGCACTTCATGTGACATTCAAAAAGCAGAAACGTACAAAGTCATAAATGAATGGGCAATTTGCATTCTTTTATACTAAAATTCATATGGAATAGAAATGAATTATCATGTACACGACAAATAATTATTTATTTCACTTTAGTTGTTTAATATCTTTTGGCACTACACAACTTCTAAAACTCCACAGACTTCTACAAATACTTTCACTTCAATTTGAAAATAGATCGAGGCACAGCACATCAACTTTTCGTTCATAGTCAATACATTCATAATATTCAATAATGATTTCTTCATCAAAATGCCTAAACATTCTGCGAATAACTATAGAATACAAATTCAAAGAAGCGATAAAACAATTTTGATCCTTACTCTACTCACTCGTTTGACATGAAATGCTAACGATTTGCAATTTTAGCTAGTTTTGTGAATCGTTTTGCATGCAAACACGCTGGTTTACGTTGCCTATATAACGACGAATCGAGTTTCCACTTCTTTTACGACGTTCGGTGGCTGATTAAAACTCTTCTACCTTGGATGAAAACCCTCCAAACAGCAGCGATAACAGACCATAACAGGACTGACAATTTTGTCGAGAGAAATCACTCCAAACAGTAAAACAGAAGCACATGGCATGGACATGACGTCATTCGCCCCTGAAAAATTTTCTGGGGGGGCCAAATTGACAACGTTGCACGGTCCATAAAAGCTAGAGTATTTCTCGAATAGGGTGCGTTCTCCTTCGTCGAACGCAACAACACCAAACATCGACTGACTTTGAAATTCATTTTTTCGGGCTTGATAAGGAATTGTTTTAGCGAAGTTATTTATACCTTATTGCAAACTTTTGTGTCACTGCTTTAAATATCTTATCAAAAGAAAAAAAGAGAGTCTCTAACAACACCAAACATCGAAAACAAATTTCGAAGTTCCACTGCATCGCTTAAAGGCGATTTTACAAATGGCTACACGTGAGACTTCTGAACTTTTTGTATGGCCCTGATAAGAAAGTGCTTTCCTGATAAGAAACTGCTGTCGGTGTTACCACAGAAAATAACTTACATCTTTACCTTTTATTAAGGGTAGAAAAAAATGCAATAGGATTTTAGTTATTCTGGTACTCGATTCTTGTCAAACTAAATAAATATTACTGGACTTCTGATGAATTCGGTCTTTAAAGGGGCAGTACACCAAGATTTAATGCTACTTGAAAATCCAATGAAGGTGTTGGCATAATTGGAAAACCACTTATAGTTGCCTGGCGTTGCTAAAACACACTGTACTAGTCCCAAACGTTGTTTAAAACTGGTATGGCTAGGGACAGATAGGAAAGACGTGATCTAAAATTTCAAAAGCTCGGGTGGACGTTTTCAATTTTTGACAGAATAAAAGAGTTCATTGAAATTCCGTTAATTGATTTGTCACTTAAAAATTGCACGTTTTGGTAACACCTATCGTTGAAAAATAGTGTGCCAACTTGGTAGGAAAGGAAAGATCCGTGCTTCTTAGAGCTGAGGTTTTGACCTGAAACTCGCAAATTGCAAATTAGGATGTTGTTGTTTATAAAGCTTAGTAAGAGTTAATGTCCTGAGTGATCTTTGACAGATGGTATGTAGTCAATGTTTCTGTTACTTCATATAATATGACCACTCTATGGAAAGTATGTCTAAAACCTTTAAACTAGATTTCTCTCGGTAATAGACGTTTTTATATTCAACAGGTCGAAGGTTAGTGAGCTGGTTACGCACAACTTTGACTCAAAAGCCATTTCCATTCTCTGTCACTTTGGAGATTTTGGATGTGGAGATGGAGGATGGACGCCGGTCATGAAGATTGACGGCAACAAGGTAGGGAATTTTTCACTGTCTGTAATCTGTAGTTTACAGTAGTTATTAGTTTTTGGTATATTTCTGTGCTAAAAGTTACGGCAGCATTTTGTTTTGCATTCCAGTTGAATTACACTCGTTCAATTTTTTTCCCTACAACGGTTTCGATTTTTTCTTCGAATTGATAAACTCGTTTTGTGCATTTATTCTACTCTGGACTGGCGATTGAAGAAAAGAGAGAGACGATAAAGATGGTAGAGTGTCCATTTGTTCCCGACCAACAACCTCGAACTTTGCTAAATATATTGCAAAAGTTTTGAAAACGATTTATTTATCGGCAGTCTTGTAAAGTTTAATTTGAGATAAACAACTTTAAAACGTTTTATGAGATATTATTATTATTTGTTTCTCGTCCTTTTCAGACCACTTTTCATTATGACTCGGGGTACTGGAGTGATAAAAATGCATACAACATTCCTGGAGGGGAGACTGGGTTTGACACACAAGAGACCAAGTTACCGAGCTACTGGAACACATCCTTCTCCAAGATTTGTCTTGGTATGAAGATCGGCCAACAGATCAACTTCATTGTCATCAACAAGCAGGCCAACTCTCTGTACTCATTGATCGCTGACGGGAAATACCGCGCCACCTCACTGGGTCGTGACACGTGGAAGACGCTGATTGGTTCACAGGCCTCCTTGCAGAAACAGTGTAATAAAGAAGGGCTCAATGCAGCTAGTTTTTACAGCACCATGGGTAAAGCTCGAATCGGTTTCCTTGGTAACAACGCTAATCACTGTGAAACCTGTGATTCCAGAATCGGGTTTGGTACTGGAGGGCAGCATGATGACTTGAACACGTGTGGAAACGAGGCTTCATGGTATCCAGATAATGGCAACAAACATATCAAAGCTATGGGATATATTCTGGTAAAGTGACGAGGAAAATAACAGACTTTCAAATAAACAGCCATGAAACCATGTCGCATGTGACTTCAAACACATAAATGTATTTTAAGGCATAATATAATGAATTAATAATATTAGAATAACTGAATTAGAATATAAAATAGCTGAGAGTTTTTTAGTTTTTTTTTTTTTTATGTTATAATTAAGTTGGATCGAAGTTTCTAATTAGCACATATATCCGGTTCCCAGTACTTTTTTTGGCAAACTGGTTAAATCAGATTTGTACTATGTGATCAACTGTCAGGAATGTGGCAGTCAAGGCGAGAGCGCATGCCCAAAATAATTAAGTTTTAAAAATGGCGACCAGCACCTTGAGGAAAGTTCTTCAGGACTGGCCAAGCGAAACAGCTGACAAACAAAACAAACAATGCCCCTAGCTCTACAAATGAAAACATTGATTCCAAAGTGATGCAGCCTATCTTGGTGGAATACTGTAGGTAATTAGCAGCTAGTACTCACATTTTTAGTGTTGCTCATTGTTGAGAGAAAGAACATATTTCGGATGGTCTGGAAACGCGTTTGCAATGAGACCTGGTAACTGTGGCTCTATAAATTACGAACCTCAGCTTAACGAGTCATTGATCAATGGAAGTGCAAGGAATATCATTTGTAGCAGCAGAACCATCCTCTGTCCTCTATGGATGCTACTATGCGAGAGCTGGCATTCTGTCATTATGCAAACTAGGACCCCAACTATAAAATGCAATTCTTGTTATGGAGGCACTCAGCCCACCAGTACTGGACATGCCGAAACAAGCTTTATCGATTCATTAAGTTAAACAAATTATACTAGTAATAATTCTCACTACAGCTGCTCCCGCCTTTATATAATTTTAATTTTTTATAATTTTATTTACAGTAATAATCTAAGATTAGTGGAGTACATTTGACGCCTTTATAATTATTGAAAGTCCATGGACTACACAATCAGGCGATTTTTTATACTGTGCCAAGTACGTCGCGACATTTTCTACTGCGCCGGAATTTCCCTGTTGCGTGACACCGCTTTATCTGTCGCATTCACATGTAAACTAGCGGTAATCATCAGTTGATTTATGAGTACGTTCGAGTATTGTTAGGATTGATAAGTTACATAAATTACCTCACAAAAACTGGCAGAACGCCTGAACTTTTAATTCATGGTGACTACACGCAAAATTATTACATTCAAAATGAACTTACAATGATTTCCTCGCCAAAAGCCTAAAATGTCTACGAGTAACAAAATATGGCACATTCAGAGAATCGATAAAACCAATTTTGATCCTTATTCAACCCACTCTTTGGACCAAATGCTGACAATTAAGAAGCAATATTGTCACGTCGCACTTGAATTGCATGACAATGTTCACGCTTCTATGTTTAGGATGTTTATCTTCATCGTACAATTCAAGCACTTTCCGCTGTTTTAACGACGTTCAAGCGCTGATTAAAACTCTGCTTCCCTGAATGATATGCCAGTAATACTCTCCATGTCATTTTCGGTATCATTTTAATTTCGAGCACACTTCAGCCATTTCTTGACTTAAAGCAAGAAATGTTTCCTGCGATCACAATATGCGACGGCCATTTTTTTTTACCCGATACCACCGTGCGCGCTTGCTAAAATATACCCGAGACGACCGTGCGCGCCTAGTTTCGTCAAATCGAGAACGCGTTGCAAATATTACAAACACATTTCTTACTTTTTCAACAAATATTCTTTGTCCTTGTATGTATACACCCGGGGAGTCCTAGGGTGCCTCCTGGGGTTTTGGCCTCTGGGCCAAAACCCTGCGGGGGCAATTAAGCTTACATGGTATTTCAGATTGAATAAAAATATAGTTATTCTACATTACGATAGAAAAGATCATTATTTTATCGTTTCGAGAGAGTTTATGTTTCTCTTGTTACTGTTGATGTTTTTTAAAAGCGCTTTAGTATAAAATACTGATAACCATTAATTAATTCGTGAATTGATTCGTAGTGTCGACGTCAACGGACAAGGACAAAATTCTGTGCAGATAGCTTTAGTTCCCTATATTTGTCCACCTTCTGGTGCTGAAGACAAAAATAGATCAACATGCGTGATCACCTCGTTACGTTGCGAAAAAGAATTCCTTTGGAATTCGTTAAGATGAAGTCAAGTAGTGAAATTTACAAATGAATAAAAATAAATGTTTAAATAATATACATAATATTACAGAACAAAGAACTCTAGAAAGTTCGGTAAAGAAATGTAATTAAATTTTTGCCACGTGGAACAAGATGGGCGGACTCAACATCTCATTTGTACGCCAACGTGCAGCTTTTAAGCATGCTTATAATAAACATTTAATAAGTGTCACTTGGGAATTTACAAGTGTGCGACTTTTATTTTGCTATTAATGTTTGTGAATTCAATTTATAGTCTCGGCGTGTACGAATAATTATGAAAGAAGCGTTTTACAAACAAATATGTAAAACGTGAGTAAAGTTGTTTCATAATCGCAAGTGTACCGTTTTAGCTCGCTTCGTATGTTGATCAACTCGGCATATTGAATATAGAACATAGCGCTAGCAGAAGTTCCTAAGAAGTTCCTCACAGAAGGTCTGGTGCTAAAAAGACAAATGTGCTTGTTAACAATTAGACTACGAGCCCGAGGTTTCCTATGAGCGAGGAGTCAAAGAGGCAGCCGAGTTGGCCTTCGACGTCGCTACTGCTAATAGAAAACGACAGCGATGTAAATGTAAATGTTTTTTATAGTGGTCATGCACTTAGCTTCGAGATAGCTAGTTTAGGCATGCCACTGAAACATAGGAAACAAATAACTTTAAATGAACATAACATGGTTAAAAATCCCAACTGGCTGGAGGCAGACCAGTTGGCTATATACAAAGCGTGACCGAGGATTTGAACTCGGGACGACCGTGAAACAAATCCAGCTAGTGGCAGGGTGGAGGGCTTGAACCCGGGACCTCTGGATTACAAGACCAGCGCCCTAAACCACTGGGCCACGCTGCCTCCTGCGAGTAATCTAACTGTCTTGGTAGAAACTGCAAAGGATTGTAGTCCGAAACGTGCAGTTTTATTCGAATTTTATGCACTCAGTTATGAAACCAAAAATCAATAAAACGTCCCTAAAGTGACAACGCGCACTGGATAGCGTACACGACATACACGAACCCACTCGCTCTCTGATTACTTTATTTTGCCATAATAAGGTCATTTAGTCAGTCCGCACTAAAATTTCCTCTTACACGTAAAAATTTGTAAACGTTAACAAATGTGAATTTCCAAGGAACAAGGATGGAACGAACACCCATAGACTTTCTAAGAGTCGTCATACGACGCATATAATAATATATATGGATTTGAAACTATGTTATTAATATTATCATCCACCTAGTTATTCGGCCGTGTTTATTTTTTTACTCGAAAATGTGAAAACGTTTGTAGGAAAACGTTATAAAAATAACACTGTGAAAGAAAAGTGCGAGCTGGGAAACTCAGTGGATAACAATTCTTCATAATTTCCAACGCATAAGCGGCGTACAAAGCTTCACTTTTCAGTGACTATCTTAACTTTTGGCTTAAAAGCGAAACTTTTCGGAAATGTAAGACGTTTATAAGAGGCAGTTTTGGCGGAAACTGCGCCCGCTCGCCACGTTTGACGCTCTTTGCTCAAGCCCAGATTCCGTCTACTCCACGGTCAGTGGTAGGTTGCCGGGCATGCTCTGGTATAATGGAATATTTTACCACCGAAACCTCGGTATCATGTTTGATTGCACATGCTTAATTTCAAAATGGAAGTCAGATCTTTCAGAAAGCCAAAGCCATTTCAACGCACCATATGAAGACATTTGTTGTTGTTGTTGCTGGTGCATCTCCGTGGAAAAAGAAATCTTCAATTTTTTTTTATTATTTACATGTGACGCATTTGCATTTTGCTGTATGTTTGGCTATAGCTTGCAGCTACAGGTTCACGATAAGATGGAAAGGTTAAAAATGTTTTTCATGTTGCTATGTCTTATAAAGGTCGCCACACACGAGGGGACTGGTCGCAGGAATCAGTCGCAGGGACCAGTCCCTGCGACCAAGTCCCATCGTGTGAACAGGCCAATTTTCGTCAAAAATCCGGTCGCAGGGACTGAATTTTGGTCCCCGAAATCGGTCCCAAGAATTCAAACTGGTTTGAATTCGTGGGACCAGTCGCAGGGACTGGTCCCCACAATATTTTGCTTGGTCCCTCGTGTGAACAGGGTCGTGGGACTGGTCCCTGCGACCAATTAAAAATGAACCAATCGCTGATCAGCATTTTAAGCTCCCACAATTCTGCACGTTCGTGTTTGAAGATGGCGATGCCTGAACAGAGTAGTGAACAGATTGAACAGAATACTACCGAACAGACTGTTGGCATTAATATTGAAGACTGGAGCGTCACCAGTACACGAATGGTAATTGATTCTTCGTTCATAAGAAACCGGCAATTCTTCGTCTTGCATCATCATCAGGAGCAACAGAGTCTTTTTCTTCGCAGCTCTCGAAGCCATTTTTACTCGATGAAAACAAAGTTCCCGCCAAATTTTCTCGCTAGCTGTCGCTAGCATGTTTTTGCGCCATTTCATGAAGAGAATGCGTGACATCCGGTTTATGTTATGCAAATTTGATCGGATGTTTTTTTCAGCTAGCCTGGAGAATACTATACTTTTGCAGTGTTTGATGAAATGATGCAAATCTTTTTTTTCAGGCATAAAAACACCGAAAGGAAACCTGATATCAAAATTATAAAATACGAGCGGATTTCGAACATTGTCAACATTCCATGTTTTTAAAACAATTGTTAAACACAGTCCAGTAAGCACGCTCAGATATGAACAATAATAGGAATAATAATAATAATAATTTGCCATCTCCACAAGGTGATTATCTTGTTTTATATATTGAAAACGTCATAAATACTGCTATCTTGCTGCGAAACAGGTCCCAGCGTGTGAACCCTTCAAGGGACTGGTCCCCGCGACTCATTCCATCGTGTAAACTCTACAGGGGACCAGTCCCTGCGACCGGTCCCTGCGACCAGTCCCTGCGACTGGTCCCCTCGTGTGTGGCGACCTTAAGTATTCAGTGCGTGCTTCGTTTTTTATTATTATTATTATTATCCCAGAGCTCGCTCCAGCCGCCACGTCGGACCGGGGACCCGTCGTACCCTGGGCTCCAAATTGCGTTCACGCAAGTGATTTTTGTGCAATTTTTGTCGCATTTTTTGATGTGACTAATGTGTCTCCGTAGTTATTGCGGGTGCACGTGTCCATGACAACCATTGGGTTATAACTTTTAAGGCTTTGACGCGATGCCTGTGAAACTTTGAGAAAATGTTCACCTATCACTAATCGGTAATAATAATATGAAATTTGATTTTACTGAAGAATAAATATAACTGATCGACAATCGGCTAGGCACTCTGATTCGGGTTCATGACTTGTTTCGCCTTCGACCGTCAAGCCTAGAAAGTTTCTGTAAAACGTTAGAGCGAAATTTAGATGGCCTAAATATTCCCGCTCTTCTGCTCCAACGATTTTTCGGTAACTTGGCTGTGGTATGTATGAGGTCAATATAAGCTGACAAGCTGATTCCACCGATTAAGCAAAAAAAACTATCAGCAAATGTTTTTACTGGATGCGATTTTGTACAAAAAGTGGGTCCAGTTAAACGCCAATGTCATTAATTTCTTCAGTAAAATCGAATTTTCATATTATTATAACCGAGTGATAGTGAACATTTTTCCAAAGTTTCACAGCCATCGCGTCAAAGCCTAAAAAGTTTGCCATGGACAAGTGGGCCCACAATAACTACGAGTCACGAGTGGCAATTTAGCGCATCTCTATGGAGTGCTCATCAGGATAACTGGAGTGCAAACTTGGCAAACCAGAATGCTAATCAAGCTAAAATAGTAACTCGACGCCTGAACTCGAATTCGTTTCGAGAACAAGAATAACGTTTGAATACTTGTAGTGGAAAGTCCTTCTTTATCCGCCGAAAGTTGCATGGTGGGTCTGTCAATAATGGCTATCTCTAACTTTTCGGGGAAAAGAAAAAAAATTGCAATTTTATATGTTCGCGCATACTTTGTATAAATAATGAATATTCAACGAAATTTAAAGTGTATATTGTTATTCAAATGTCATGCTAGAAAAGGGATCGACAAAGTCTGACTTCATAACTTTCTGCAATTACGGTCATTTGTGTAAGATGAGTAGCTGCTGGAATATTTCACCTGCTGGCTTGACTTGAGTGGTGCAGAATATTTTTTAGAAATTTGTTTGTTTAATTTATTTTTATTTTATCCTACTGTCTATTCGTATGACAACTGCACAGATGAATATTTATTTTGAAAGGATTTTCAGGGAACTCTTTTGAAAATTGTGTTTCAATGCCATTTGGAAAGGAAACAGAAGATCGTTTGTTTAAGGACGTTCGCGCGAAAATTTTCTAGTCGATAGATTTTTCTAAAATTTTTACTGAGGACGGATAATGAGTTACTTGTGTCAGAAATGCAAAAAAAAGTGGGGGTCACCGACTTCGTTTCAGAGATAAAGTCTGTAGAAAACTACCCTGATTTTGAAAAATTGGCGCACGTAATTTCGCACGGCTTTCAAGGTTTGTAGTTTAAATTATCGATGATGAGAAAACGGAGGCAAACGATCTTTGTGATATTTTGAAGAAGTGCGTCTGTTGCGTAAATAATTTTAAGTGTTGCCATCTTTTATGCAAAACTTAGCCCTGGAAGAGGCATTTGAACCCGTCGTACGGCACAACGAAAAGATCAAAAACCGGAATTCGAACGTGCGTGGGGAAAAAAATCAACCTTTTAATCGATAGATTTTTTTCATTTTCTCACAAAACGTAGATAATCGTTAACAAAAGTGATCTGTTAAGAAAAAAGTAGGGGTCACCGACCATTTAAGCGAGCAAACTGCAAGCGAAGTTATCGCAACGGCTACTCACCCTATATGTGGTTGGAAAGTTTCCTCAGCGCCCGCGCTCGATGCATGACGTGGCGTAGCGGTACGTCAGGAATTACGTGCGCAGTAAGGATGCGCATAAACAATTAGCGCGAACGTCCTTAAGGGAGAGAGAGTGTTTGAGTCATAATTGGCCAGCTATTATATACCCGGAAAATTGGACAACGGATGAATTTTAAAAAACCCACCGCACTGCAAATGTAAAAAAAAAACTTTAAAGACGCTAGTCTAGTATTTTCATGTAATTATCTTATAACTTTTTTAGTATTTCCACTTGGAGAAAAGAAATTAGTACTCAGCATAGGCGAATAGAAATTAGCTATTCATTAAATTCAGCTTGCTGTGATCGCCCTTAACTGAATAATAAGCTAATTATTTTTCTGCCAGCCGCAATGCACGACAGCTAAGATCATTAGCTTGTAGCATTCACAGAATTGACCCATTATGAATTAGAAATTAACATAGTTAGTGCACAAACATCAGCTGTCAAACGCATTGCACTCTCGCGTGTTTGCATTACAATGCTACGAGACGTACCGTTGCCACCTGAAGTTTTCGATTAACTTTTGACAATTTTTTGATGGTCTGTGTTTTAACTGGCCAATACTGGCCAGTACAAATGCGAGAAGTGAGAGAGCCAGAGTTGACAAATGTCGTAGAGCGAACGTGGAACTTGACAACTCCGCATCTCACAGTTCTTGCAGTTTTATTGGCCAGTTCAAACGAAAGCCATCAGAAAGTTGTGAAAAAGATGTCAAAATATTGTCAAAAATTAATTCAAAACTTTATCAAGAGGCAAAGGTTCGACGCGCAGCACTGTAAGTCGACCCATGCAGAACATGATGGCTTCTGTGTCGTGGATTCAGTTTGAGCACAGCTTTGCAATTATCATTTTCGTTCTTTATATTTTACTTGGAACTATTTTCCCATTTTGTTGTGGATGCTTTGGTAAGTATTTTTTCAGTTGTTTATTATTCGTCGTCCTGGTTAGGGTTTTGCGATCAAAAGAGACAGCTGATATTCAGCCAGGGTGTAATAATAATTACTGACCCTCCTAAAATTTTATTGTTCTCTCTATGCAGTAGAACGAATATTTCAGCCATGTAGCAAAACATCAATGTGGAAGCGGCTTAAATCCTCGATGTATTGCAGAGAGAGAAATTATTTAATAGATAATTACCGAGGTCCACAGCATTATTGAGTATATTGCAGGCAGCTTCGGCCTCAGCTGCCTGCAATGCTGTAAATCTGTCCGGGCTTGTAATACTTTTGCATTATCACCTATCCTAGCTATGGAGTTCTATATAGATGTTGCAACAGATGTTGTTTTCTTGCTAACTGTTATCCTCCGTTATCTGAGAAATATGGAATGACATAGTTTAATTTTTTGCTCGGAAAACACTGAAAACTTTCCTTCTTTGTTTTTTGGATTAACCAGCTTGCTGTTGTGTGTCTAGCGTGAAATTAGGTTCTATTAATTAATAATAGAGTTAATTAAAGAGTTGAAGAGCGAAATTCTGAAAAAAAAAAACTATGAACGATCGCGACAGACAAAACTCCGAACAATTTTTTGTCTAATCGAAAATAAAAAAATTGAATCCTTTTATCTATTAATGGGAGTGTATCATGGCTAAGTTTAACTTTTGCAAAATATTTACTACGAAGCTAAGTGTTGGCGAAAAAAAATGCTTATCTGGATCAAAATGACAAAACTCGCTAGTTAGCTTCATTACAAACAAATATGGCTCCCGACCGTTACGAACAAGCAAGAATAACTAAAACTTTTCAACCAAACAGTTTTTTGGAAAGCCGCATCGCAATGTGTTTCAACCTTTTGCAATTTTTGTCCACTAGTACCTTTTTTCATGTTTCCTGTGTTTTTGAAATGTTCTATTGTAGGTTACTCGATATTTCACTCAATTTGATGCCATTTCTAATTTCTAAATTTCCATAAAGTCAGTGACACAATTATAAAGTCTAACAGAATTAACATAGATCATGTGGTTTTGCTTACATTCACTTTCTTGAATTTAATATAAGATTTTCGTCTTTCAAAGGCGACGAATGTCGTAACATCATGTTCAAGGAACCAGTTGCCAATAAGGCGATGAAAACTCACGTGATCAGCAGCCAGGAGGTGCTTAATGAGGGGAGCTGCCGCTTGATGTGCTATATGGAGCCCAATTGTGTGTCCATCAATTTGGGACCTTTAGTGGGAGGAAATTAAAACACAAATGCGAATTGAACAACGCCACAGATGAAAAACACCTTGAAAGTCGAGCAGCTTTCACCTATCTGGGCATTGAGGTATTCTAGTATTATTTACTTTATTTTACTTCTTCTTATAAAGTGTAAGTTTTAGCGGCCTCACTGCTTCAATCTAATTACCCTCATATTCTTTCGAATTCTTAAATTAATAAGGTATTTCATAATAAAACTAATTTTTAGCAAAGAGTGCACAAACTTTATTAAAAAAGCTACCAATTGGTTTATTTAACTCCTTTTTAAACTTTTTCTCTCTTAACAGAATCCTTGTAGCAGCAGCCCATGTTTGAACAATGGCACCTGTCAAGCTGGATTCACCAGTAAAGGTTTTCGTTGTATCTGTCGCGCTGGATTCAATGGAACAAATTGCCAGAAAGGTATTTTGAACTAATAATTAAAGAAAGAATATTGATTTCCCTTCTCTCCATTTGTAGCCGAAATTTCATCCTTATCGACATTTTGTCGTTTATTTGAACTGGCACGTGTAATTATTTATTTTTTACCGACCTCGAGGGGAGGGACGCGGAACAGTATCTCTGTTCAAAAGAAGCTGACATTTATTATTTGTTCTATCTCTAATTCCAGCTCCAAAGTCTTGCAAAGAACTCTATGACGAAAACAAGTAAGTCATAAAAGTCTGTCAGTGAGCATTTTTTACTGAGACCAGCGTATTCCTCCAACGCATTTTCTAAAACAAATAATATACGTTGGAGGACTCGGATATAAAAGAGTTCATTGAAATTTTGTTAATGGATTAGTCACTTCAAAATGGCGCGATTTGGTTAACACCTATCGTTGAAAAATAGGGTGCCGAGTTAGTTGGAAAGGGAAGATCCGTGCTTATTAGAGCTGAGGCTAGGTTTTGACCTGAAACTCGCAAATTATTTAATTTGGAGCAAATTAGGATTTTGTTGTTTAAAAAGTTCAGTAAAAGTTAATGTCCGGAGTGATCGAAACGTTAGAGCCTTTGACAAATGGAATGGAATGATTCTTTTACTTCATATATTTATAATATCAACCAATCTAAAGTCTTTTAAGTAGATTTTTGAACTCTCTCTTGGTAATAGACGTTTTTATATTCAACAGTTCGAGGGTTAGTGAGCTGGTTACGCTCCACATTGACTCAAAACCAATTCCCGTTATCTGTCACTTTGGAGATTTTGGATGTGGAGACGGAGCATGGACGCTGGTCATGAAGATTGACGGCAACAAGGTTTGCCATTTGCCACTGTCTGTAGTCGCGGTAAAAGTTCATATTATTCATCAGCTTTTTGGTATATTTCCCTACAAAAAGTAACTGCAGCATTTTGTTTTGTATTCCAGTTGAATTACACTCATGCAATGTTTTTTTCCTACAACAGTTTCGATTTTTTTCTTCGAATTGATAACTCGTTTTGTGCATTCTACTCTGGGGATTGAAGAAAAGAGAGAGATGATAAAGATGGTATTTGCTCCCGACCAACAACCTCGAGCTCTTTTAAATATCGCAAGAGTTTTGAAAACGATATTTTATTTATCTGCATTCTAGCCTGAGCCACAGACGAAACTAAACCCCGGATCTAAAGTTTAATTTGAACTAAACAACTTTTAGAATATTTTCTGAGATGTTTTATTGGTTTCCCGTCCTTTTCAGGAAACTTTTCATTATGACTCGGGGTACTGGAGTGATAAAAATGCATACAACATTCCTGGAGGAGAGACTGGGTTTGACACACAAGAGACCAAGTTACCGACCTACTGGAACATATCCTTCTCCAAGATTTGTCTTGGTATGAAGATCGGCCAACAGATCAACTTCATTGTCATCAACAAGCAGGCCAACTCTCTGTACTCATTGATCGCTGACGGGCAATACCGCGCCACCTCATTGGGTCGTGACACGTGGAAGACTCTGATTGGTTCACAGGCCTCTTTACAGACCAACTGCAACAAGGAAGGGTTCAATGCTGTGGTTACTAAAACCTTTTCCAAAGCAAGAATCGGTATCCTTGGTAACCAGCAAAACAGCTGCTCTACTTGTAACTCTAGAATCGGGTTTGGTACAGGAGGGTATTATGATGACTTCAACACGTGTGGAAACGAAGCAACGCACTCACCAGATAATGGAGACAAACACATCAAAGCCATGGGATATATCTTGGTGCAATGACAAGGAAAATAATAAAGCTTCAACTAAACGGTCATAAAGCCATGTCGCATGTGACATGGCAACCGACAAACACTGGCTTGCTGTTTCATTTCAAAAGCCACACGGATAAACGCTACAAAGATTGCTTGCTCAAAACAATGATTCATCGTGCTTATGCCCTATCTTCGATAACTGAAGCTTTCAATCAAGAATGCACTAGACTTCGCTCCATCTTTACTCGACTTGACTATCCGATAACGACCATTAATTCCACCATCATCAAATTTATCCAGAACCTTTCAGCCGGTGTACGTGAAAGACAAGTGGAAGACGGCCGTGTCTTGCGAGTTAGTCTCCCCTTCTAGGACCAAACATCAGCTAACGCTGCTAGAAGCCAAATGCGTGATCTCGGTCACAAGATTGGCACTACCCTACAACCAGTATTTATTAGTACGAAATTGGAACAAGATGTCAAGCCCAAAAAAAAATCAAGCCTCCGATCGTAAATCAACAATGCGTGGTTTATTTATTTTCATGTGATCTGTGCTATGCAGATTATGTCGGCTACACAGCACGACACCTTCACCAACGTATTGCTGAACATAAAAACTCGGCGATTGGAAAACACCTTTTGGAAGCCCACTGGGACAAAAGCCTCCTCAACGAAAGTCAGTTTCGAATTCTCCGAAAGTGCCAAGGGAAATTTGATTGCCTCGTCTACGAGATGCTTAGCAGAAAGGAACGGAATCCGAGCTTAAACACGCAAACGGACTCCATCCGTGCGAAACTCTTTGTTTAATTTCAACATTTTAACACATCTATTGAACTATTGTTTTGACTTACTATTTATACATTTTTTATCAACTTTCATTTTGACTTGATAATGACGTTAGCCTAACGTCGAAACGTCGTCGTTTTTAACAAACTTTTAACTTTCTTAATATGCTTCGAAATATTTTATCGCAATTTTTTATAGTTAAATGTTTAGACAAATCGCTTCTTATTCGGATAATGAATCATCGCACATAATTAGCCAAAAGAGTTGCTAGTCAGTAGATTATCTGGTTTGGTCAGTAGATTATCGGGTTTGTCAAAGTGGTCAAATCAGAGTTGTGCCAGCTAGGTGACCAACTGTCATCAATTGGACTAGCTACTTTCATACCACCCACCACTGCCGACAGCAGAGTTCTGTAGAAACCATTAGTTTATTGAGTACAAGGTCTTGAGTAATTATCGGAATTAAGAAATTAACATACTTTAGCTTACAAATGGCCGTTTTTATACTAGAGACGCGTTACCCGTCTGGACGAGCTTCGGCAAACATTTTGCAAATCGTCGGGTTATCCGTCTCTAGTATAAAGACGGGCACAAGACGCGTTACCCGTCTAGACGAGCTACTTTTCGAAACGCGTCTTGAACGACGGATTTCGAAAAGTAGCTCATCCAGACGGGTAACGCGTCTTTTGCCCGTCTTTATACTAGAGACGGATAACCGGACGAATTACAAAATATTTGCCGAAGCTCGTCCAGACGGGTAACGCGTCTCTAGTATAAAAACGGCCAATATCTGCTGTCAAACGCAGAAAAACCGTGCTATTTTGGCCGAAACTCTCGCATGTTTGCATACATCGCCACATCCAGGAAAGGATGGCTCCTATGTCGAGGGCTCGGTTTGAACACAAATTTGCAATTATCGTTTCCATCCTCCATACTTTACTTGGAGCTATTTTCCCATTTTGTTGTGGTTGCTTTGGTAAGTTTTCTTTCAATATTTGTTATTCTTCGTCTTAATAGTTGGAGTTTCGCGATCAGACGAGACAGCTAATATTCATGCAGGCAGGCTTTTATTAGTATAGCTCTGCTGTTATTGTTTTTATCATATGTAAGGCATTTAATCGGCTCTATAGTAATAAGAAATTCTGCATTATCACTTGCCCTAGCTATACAATTTTAAAAGACAGAGCGTAATTGCCTGTTATCCGTTGCCCTCCATTATCCCCGGGCCATTATCCGGGGAATATGGAATGGCGTACTTTTTGCCAGTCAGAGAACTAAAATTTCTGGCCGTGGTTCTGTGAAAAATATCTTTGTCGATTAACTATAGCTTGCCGTTGTGTGTGTGGCGTTAAATTAGGTTCGTCACTGGAGATGGAGCTGAAGGAAAAAACTGAAACATAAAGTATGAATAATCGCGAAAATACAACTGTGAAAAATGTTTGACGAATCGAAGAAAAAAACTCGAATCCTTTTACGATGAGATTTTGACAAAAGTTCTACTAAGGGGACTGTATGGATAAGTTTAGTCTTTTTTTATTAACAGCTAAATTTAAATTCAAAGAACAATAAGATTGACAGATGGCGCAAAACAGCAGAGTCTCTTGCTAATATGTCGAAGTGGTCCCATCACGTCACGTCAACTGGTCATACTATGCGGCGGGGCGGGTAAACACGACCTATGAAGAAAAACTTATCACAACTAGCTATTCTTGAGTTCCCGTTACCAAAAAGCAACTTTTCCCCACTGGCTTCGTTACTTTCAGTATAAAACTAGTTGTGAGAATTTGATCACTATTCAACTCTCGTGGCCAGTGTGATTGAATATGTTCTTAAATTATTGAAATAATCATATTGAGCACTATTAGAAACGAGAGATCTGCAGGAATACTTCTTTTCAAGAATAAAGCCCTCGCATTGTAAAATGAATTTTGTTTTCGTTTTCCTAAAAATTCAATTAGCTGCTAAGAACATTTCTCATAATTTATAAAAAGAAAGTTTTCTTCCTTGTTGAACTCCTGCCAAAAATACAATGTTAATTATTGTCAACTGCAAACAAAGAATGCAAAATGAAGGAGCAATCCAGCCCATTTAATTGTCCACTCTTTGACTAATGGAGGTGGCTGTCACCAAATGAACTTTTCTGATTGGCTAAAACCTTGACGAAAACATTTTATTAACACGGGAAAAATATATTGACTTCCTTTGACTTGTTTGCAGGCAAAGCAAACTTGTAGGGAAAGCTGAAGAGTGTTTCTTTGGAATTTTACACATTTAGTTCAGCTCTTACTGAAAGATTTCCTTTGACCATGTTCTCTGTTTACATCTATTCTATTTTACTCGTTTCGTCCGCTCTGATGTTACAGGAAACTCGTTCTCAAGGTGCGCACAGTTTTATTTTCATTTTTTTTTTATGGAGTAAGTAAGATTTTATTTTAAGAGGGTAACGCTATTAACTTATGGCAAAATCACTTTAGCTCACCTCACCTCGCTTTGCTTTGCCTTGCCTTGCCTTAACCCTTTTCGTGCTTAGGAAGTACACGAGGCCATCATGACAAAATCAACAAGCTGAGTCATTCTCCATTGCGGATTTCATGTTTGTTAGTGCTTTATGCAGTATTTTTTATTAACAAAATACGCTTTATATCAATTTATATTTTGAATCGTGTTTAACTTCTGGTACCATTAATTTGTTATCAAAGTTAGTTCATTGCTGATAGCCGTTTATAAAACTTCCAGTTTAGGCCTGGCGCACGCTACTGGTGTACACTGCCAAAAATCGCGCTTTAATTTGCTCGTGTGAAATTATTAAAACTCGGCTCAAGCTGAGAATTGGCACATACTTTAAGCTGGTTAAGTTCTACCGGTTTGAGGTATTTGATTTTGTTTATAGGTCTTTAGCGAGAGAAAATAATTATTCAATGTGCGAAAAACACGGCAATTTTAAACACCGTGCGTAACATTCGCAGTCTGATCGGCACATTTTAAGATTTCTCCGCTTCTGGTAATAGCATGCACAAAATGTTTTCTCTATAAGAATTAACAACTTATGAGCAATCAGTATCTTAAAGGTCAACTCAAAAAACGAAAAAATAACAAAGTTAGGCTCTGAAATGCAAGGCGCCTGCGTTGTTTACATCTATCGCGAGAAGCGTTGTGAACATTATAACGACCGCTTAAGCTGTGTTCTCCGTTGTCAAATAGATGCAGAGAAAATAGATTCCGAATTCTCATAAATTTCGTTTATTCGCTGCAGTAATTTTTTTTAATTAGAAGAATTCTCGCGCAGTCTACGATCCACTTTTCAAGATCAGACTGCGATTTTAAAATACGAAAATGCTGTACGGCGTGCATTAGCCCATTTCTGAGCGTGCAAGGGCACGAAAAACGTGCCCATGAAGCGTGCAAGAGTTGTGCTTAAAGTGTGCGTAAATTGTGCGAAAACGTGCGCTGTTTGTGCCAAAACTGTGCCTAAGGCGTGCCAATTTGTGCCTAAACTGTGCCAAGTTCTGCGCTCGGTAAATGTGACGTTTGGCCAAATTGTTCTACGTTTCTATTTATTATTGTTTAGTATTACGTTTGCAGCAAAGTAATCAAACTTCGCACTTCTTTCTTCGGGAATATAATTGCATACTGAAACAAAACAAAGTTCGACCGCAATTATTTTCAAAGGCTTCGAACGGACGAAACGAAAATAAAACGACACAAACCGGCTACATTTTTCTCCGTTGACGTCGAGTGAAGCAATGCACTTGCTACGGCATTTTGAGAACAAAATGGTAATGTACATTACTGCTTCAAGTTTGGATGGAATTTTTAGAAGGATCAGTAAAGCCATTGAGTGAATAATTGACTGCAGAAGCCGTCCGCTAAAATTAAAATTTTCGCTTTAGCGTGAACAAGTGAATAATTAACTCGTCTATGCAGACTTGCACGGCTTTGAAATTTTTGATATTTTGACGCTTTTGAATACATTTCTTGGCTTCTTCTTAACTGGAAATTAATTCGAAACAAAGTTTCTTTCAAGTTTCTTTCATTTCTCCATCTTTAGTCCGGAATTTTAGGCTTTTGAAGCCGAACAGATTTGACACGCAAGTGTTATCTGATACGCATCTAAATATTAATAGACCCTTCCACGGTTTCGGACGCCATCTTGGTTGGGGGGCAAACGCGGCAAAATGTACAGTAAATGTATGGGAAAAATCGGGAGTTTGGCGCTCGATAATTCGAGAAAGGTTGACATTCTGTAATTTCTATGAATTACAAACTTAAAATACTAGCTAAAAGAGTTAACCGATCAAATTTGAGAATTTTACACTCACTAAGAAAGCCGCAAATTAAAATTTTCATTTTTCATATATTCGTCTGTAAAATGGAGCCGCCGTTCGCGGGAAAATTTAGAAGCATTTGTACGAAAACCTAAAAGTAAGATTTCTCGTTTCAAAGTAAACCGATCCCCTTCAAATTTAATCGGTTAACTCTTTTAGCTAGTATCTTTAGTTTGCAATTCACAAAAGTTTCAGAATGTCGACGGTCCTCGAATTGTCGAGCATCAAACTCCCGATTTTTCCCATACATTCACTGTAAATTTTGCCGTGTTTGCCCCCCAACCAAGATGGCGTCAGAAACCGTGGAAGGGTCTATTTAACCGAGACTTGCTTCAGTTGTTTATTTAGTCACTTTGTTTTTTTATTAGTTGTTTTGAGTTGTGTTTATAGATTTAGAAACTTACTACAATGCTTCAGAAAATACAAAGGAGTATGTTTATTAACATTAAAAGTAAACGAAAGCGAGGAATTCTGTAGTATTGTAAGCGAGTTTACGCTGTTTCACGCCGCCGATATTTGTAAATTAATTTTCTCGAATTACCTCTTTTCTACACCAAGAAATTTCCTTAGTACTTTTGAATCAATGGAAGTGTCAGTTGTACAGAATGAAAACCTATCTTTTACCAGAGTATTTTACGATAATTTTAAGACTTTGTACAAATTCTCTGTGTTTTTCAGGCGTCGATAGGTTAAAGTGAGCCCAGTATCAAAACACTATCCGTAAGCCGTGCGTAAAGTGTGCCTTCACTGTGCCTTACCCGTGCATAAACTGTGCCTTATTCGTGCCTATACCGTACGCAAACCGTGCGTTAACTGTGCCTAAGTTGTGCCTCTAGTCATCCTCTTTCCGTGCCCATGCACAAAAACCGTGCAATTTGCCGAAGCACGAATTTCGTGCATTATAACGATGTTACGGTCGTGTACACCAGTAGCGTGCGCCAGGCCATTACCTGTTTGTTAGCTTTATTGCTGAGTGTATACTTTTATTCCTTATTCCTTGTTCCCTATCCCAGTAACAAAATACCGGTAAGCAAAAGATATCCATTGTGGGTGGTGGCACAAGTTCAATATTAAATACATCGTCGAAACTAAAGGCACAGTAATAATTCTGCAAGTGTATTTACTCACTGTATTTATTTGTTTTGGCTACTTTATCCAAATACCGATAAACCTATATCAAAAACTTACAAACAAGGAGTTTGGAACACCAATGATGTTGAGTATACAGCTTTTCCGAGAAAGGTTGCCGAAAAAAAACACACCAAAGTGCAATCGACAACACCGAAAATTGACCTGGGTATTCATTGGGGTTTTGCGAATTTTGGTCTACAGGAAATGTACAATGTTTTTCCTCTCAGGAAACCTTTATCTGTAACTTTACTCTTACTGTTGCATGAGTTAGGGGAATTCTTCTAAAATTTAGCGTGGTTAAACGTGTCTTGTTTCCACATGTCTGAAGAGAAAGAATACGTGCAAATTAGCGTTTATTATGTCATGTCTCATTAGTATTCAGCTCGCGTGCGTTTGTGTTCGTTTTTTTTTTTGGACAATATTTCTGGAAATAGCTGTATAGTATGTAGCTATAAACATCGTTTTATTCTTCAAACAAACAAAATAAAGCAGTTTTTATCTCTGTCCTAAAAAAGAATACTTAACGATCTATGCTGCTTGGCTAACAGAGAAGAATAGAAATTTAACACGACGGAATTAACTTAAGCAGGTGGTTTAACGGAATAATGTATTATGTAAAAATAAAATGAAGTGTTGGTTGTTGCACGAGGTTCATTATGTTGGCAAAAGGCTGGGAGATATCTCAGTTAACATGCACCAATTGCGCATCGCATAGCGCAACAGCCTTTCACAAAATAACTATTCCCCAGCAGACAAAATGCATCTCCTATAAAGTCTAGCAACTCATCCTTCCAAACCAACGCCGGCAATCTCCAGCCGGAATTTTTTTTATCGTTGTGTATAATTTTGTTTTATATTTTGTATGGCAAATGGCGAAAAAATCTATTTTCAATTACACTTTTTAATCTCATGACAAAATTATTCACCTTACTAAACGATAACCTCTGGAAATCTCTTATATATATAAATAAAGCACCTACCTACAGCAGTGTGAAAAAGAAATTGCCGATTTTTTTAGCGTCAAAGAGAATAATATTTTATAAACCTTCAAGTATACGTTACCTGTCAAGGACTGAACGGGTGTCCATCAAATTATGAAGCACTGGATGCAGATATTTCTATAATCATACTAGCAGCAAAAAAGTTCTCATTAAAATCGACGCTTGAATCGTTCTTTCGCGTCAGTCCTAGCCTCGTATTGATGTTTATCATTGCAAGAAAATTCAACGACAATCACCGAGGTACTTGGTTAGAATTCATCAAAGGACGCATTTGCTACAAAGCAACGACAAGCTGACACTCTTCATAAAGCATTTAAAAAGTTGGTTGCCGGGAAAATTATATTTGTTTTACACTTTCCTGCAGATCCAGTTGACATGAATTGAAGAAGGCAACTCAAATAAATGTTGGTTGTGGCACTGCACGTACGCGTACGAGATTACGTACCCCTTTTAATGCATGGCTGGGAGTTATGTCAGTTTACATGCACCAATCGCGCATCGCAATAGCGCAACAGCCTTTTACAGAATAACTATTCCCCGGCAGGCAAAACACATCTCCTATAAAGTCTAGCAACTCATCTTTCCAAACCAACACCGGCAATCTCAAGCCGGAACTTTTTTTCTCTGCGAAGCACCTCCGTCGGGTGCCCCTGAATAGTTGAGTACCTGCTAGGTATCTCATAAATTTAAGCGGCAAAGTAGTTGTCGTAAGAGTGACGAATTGCCTTTAGGCAATGTCTCTTAGAAGTACCGTCTTACCTCCAAGTTTCCATCTTTGAGCTCTTAACAATTGATATTACTGCGAATGACCGAACGATAAGTTAAATTGATGAACACATTTTGTTTACACATCTGTGTAAGCATTGCGTTAAGCCTGGCATAGTTGAAGAAGCTCTGAAATAGCGCATTTTTCTTTGATCTGCCGGCATTATCTTTGCAGAATTCAAAATTCATAGCAAGCCCTCAAAGGCGGCAAATAAGCACAATGCAAAACCAAAATTTACAAACAATTCCTCTTGTACCAAAGATAGCGAAAATGCTGTCTGATCGCTAAAGGCTGGAAAGCCCGCTCGGAAGGGCTTAAAAATTGACACTTATTAAAAGAATTATTAAATGACAATGTTATAGTAATTTCGAGCTCCATTTTTCTGTTAAAGTGTACAAGATTTATGCGGGCACCGTAGAACCGCACAAATTACGCAACCAGGCAAACGTGTTTGAGTTGACATCTGATGTGAACAATGCATTAGCAGACACGTTTAGGTGAAACAAGTTTTGTCGAAACATGTCTACTCTAAACATATTTCGGGATTAATGTGAACATTGCTTTATTCGCTTGCATTTATATACTTACCGAATTGAATTCATTTTTGACTTGGTAATTACGAACGTCGAATAGTCAAATTAAAAAATCGAAAAAAAAAACATGATATAAGAGATAAGGCATCGAAAAAATGAAGTTGCATAGTGTAAATCTAATAACCTCTATTCAGTATATTTATGAGATAATTTATAAGTATTATGATTTTATTTGCAGGTACATGCGGGCGACACGTTAAATTTACTACTAAAAAAGATGGTTATGCACTTCAGGGTCACGTGATTAAGAACCTTTCACTTCAGCTGGGTACACGTGATCCTTGCAGAGGTCAATGTGTTATGGAGAGTCGCTGCGTGTCAATCAACATCTTTCCACCAATCAACGACAGAGTGGTATGCGAACTGAGTGACTCGGATCACTCTTTACATCCTGAAGATCTTAAACCACGGACAGGCTTTACCTACACCAGCCTTGAGGTGAAAAATGTAGTTTCAAAGCAACATATCACTAGTGTAACCAGAGCTATGAAAGTGCTGCGGATATTTGGTTGTAGTGTGCAATTTGGAACAAGGATTGAATATTATGACGATAAAGATCAGGGCCGAAGAGTCATATACATTATATCAAAGATCAGGGCCGTTGCCAGACTTTAGAACAAGACGAGGCAAGTTTTGAGCGCCGAAGGCGCGAGCTTCCAGAGGGGTTTGCGGGCATGACAGCCCAGAAATGTTTGAAATCTAGAGACTCAGAGATGCTCTTTTAATCAATTTCAATTAGTGAAAGTTTACGGCAATTCAACTTTTTTCATAAAAAGGTGAATTGCCGATAGCACAAAAAGCACAAAAACCAGGTTAACGCCTTGTTCCTCTATGATTTTTAGACCAAAGCGAAAAATACCCACTAAAAAACAAAGTTAAGGTCGTTTTTCATATCACTTAACAGCAATGAAAGTAATAAAAAGAAACCAACTTTGTGTTTTGTGCTCTGTTTCATAGGGTCTGTGAGCATGCCCGCCCAGAAAATGTTGGAATCTAAAGACTCAGAAATGCTCTTTTAATCATTTTCAATCAGGGAAAGGTTCCGGCAATTCTGCTTTTTCATAAAAAGGTGAATTCTGATAGCACAAAAAGCACAAAAACCAGGTTAACGCCTTCTTCTTCTATGAAACAAAGCACAAAGTTGGTATCTATTTTACTACTTCCATTGCTATCAAGTGATATACCTTTGTTTTTCAACCTTAGTGAGTATTTTTCACTTTCGTTCTAAAATCATCTTACGTTTATATTGCTGACTATTTCGTTTATTGCACTTTTGTGAAAGAAAACGTAAGCAGAAAATGTCAACCTTTTTCGCGCTAAGAAGCAGTATCATGAGAAGCGCTGTATGTTCCTGCTACAACGTACATCTTCAGAAGTGTTTGTTATTAATGGGCGTTTTCCATTTGCAAAAAATTTCCGAAAATTTCCGTTGGAAATTTCCGATCGGGAAGAGCGCGTTCCATTTAGACACTAACCCCATTCGTTCTCAGGCTCAGGACGTTTTACCAGTAAACTGAAAGCACAACAAACAGAAGCGTATTAGGCGAGAATAACCAAGACGAAAATTCACGTATAAAAATACAACAACCTGAATAAAATTAATACGGTAAGTAACTAAATAAGTATTACTAATTGGTGGCAATTCTTACCTGCAATTGCACAGCAATGATTCAAGAACGCATCTGCGCGAATCGTTCGAAAACCACAATAAGGGAACTTCAACATAGCCTGCGAATACAGCCGCCTCTGATCGCTCCCGGCTGGTTTAACGTTTCGAGAGGGAGAAAACGAAACGCCAAACCGGCCGGGAGCGATGAGAGGCGGCTGTATTCGAAGGCTAACATCAACAAAGACGCCAAGTTGTTTCGTGAGCAAAAACCGCGCCAAGGAGCATGGCACTAGTGGAACGAGGCAATTTGTACAGGATTTTCCGATCATTTCGGTAAAAACGAGAAAAGAGGAATACCTCTGAGGTATTCCTCTTTTTCCGAAAAATTTCCAGTGGAAAAGTCTGTTCCATTTGATTTTTCACCGGAACAACCGGTTTCTCCGCGCAAATGGAAAACGCCCAATGATTAGTATTATTAGTTTTTGTTAGGTACCAGTCTTTTTCCAAGTGTAATCTATTGTAATCTAGTAAACGGTCACTTCTGAAGATATATGTTGTAGCATACGAAACGTCAACTTTTTAAAATCAAAATTTTTTTCCGACATGCGTTTCCTTGTCATGTTTGTCACCGCATTGTGTTTATTACTTCTTCTAAGTTAAAATGTCCGAAAAATAAGAGTGTTTACGATTTGTTCAAATTGTTTTCGATTCCCGTCATACGAGAAGTCGATTCATCACGATTTGCGCAAAAAAAAATAATAAAATAAACCGGAACCGTTGCCATTGTAATTCTTGAACGGAATGGTCGACTGCTTGCTTGAACTCGTTCGGGTGTTAAAATGACGGCGCGTGACAAAGGCGAATGGGGCCGAGTAAAATTGAGGATTGCAGTAATGTCACTTGTGTTTTCAGAAGTTGCAGAAATTTCTGCAACTTCTGAAAACACAACTAGCGCGCTCAGCCAATTAGAAACGAATATTTTTTTTTCTGCTCGTCCAATCAAGTAATTTGACCTGGGGCAATTACTAAAATTAAGGAAAAATACCCACTGTCTCAGCCAATCAGAATTCAGTGTTATAAGTTCATTTAACTCCTTTTTAAACTTTCTCTCTCGCAACACAATCTTTGTAGCAGCAGCCCATGTTTAAACAATGGCACCTGTCAAGCTGGATTCACCAATAAAGGTTTTCGTTGTATCTGTCGCGCTGGTTTCATTGGAACAAACTGTCAAACTGAAGGTATTTTAAACTAATAATTAAAGAAAGAATATCAATTTCCCTTCTCTCCATTTTGTAGCCGAAATTTCATCCTTATCGACATTTTGTCGTTTATTTAAACTTGCACATGCAATTATTTATTTTTTACCGACCTCGGGGAAGGGAGGCGGGGCAGTATCTACGGCTCTGTTTAAAAGAAGCTGACATATATTTTTTGTTATACCTCTAATTCCAGCTGTAAAGTCTTGCAAGAAACTGTATGACGAAAACAAGTAAGTCATAAAAGTCTGTCAGTGAAAATGCTTTTAAAAATTAAAAATTATGTGCCAAAGCAGAAGTCCATAACTAGAAGTCTACATCTCTGGTAATGTCTTTCGCGTGTAGGCTATTTTTAGATCAGCTTTGCCGCGAACAAGTAGCCAATCACGTTGAAGTATTTTCAATTCGCGCCTTTGATTGGTTGAACAAATTTTTGAAGAAAAGCAGAACTACAGAGGACGAGCGAACGGCATTACGAAATTACTGTTTGTTGGTCATCATAATTTCCGTTTTGTGAGAATTAAATCGTCCGGTCGACAAGAATCATCAGGCCATCTTTCATCGATGATGATAGCATCGAAGTTGTTAAAATTCGGAGCATCCAAATAAGCGAGAGGACCTCAGTGTTTTGAAGTCAGAATACGAAATGGCAGCGAGCAAGAGAGACTAATTCCTAGTCAAATTCAAAATGGGACGACACTTAAGATTAATGGTACTCTTGAGATGAAGACAGGCATTAACAGAGCAAGTACATTTTGGCACAGGTTCGTTGCTATTTTGAAAAACAAAACCGTCGTCCCTGAAGCGCTCAACATCGAGCGCGGAATGAACAGAATGTAGTTTGATTCGTTTGAGAAATACATTCAGAGAAAGCGACAAGTTTGGCGAGTTTCGCATGTTTTTGGAATTATAAGGACGGCACGACAATAAAAGAGTGACTAAGGTAATGTACTTGTTTTAATATGAATAGAAATACGAGTTTAATCCATCGAACAGTGATGATTTCATTCACAGCCGTCAAAAGTTTAATTCAAGTTGTGCTTCTCGGGCACTTCGCAGCAGCTATCGTGTTGTGTATGTTGTTCAGTATTTTAACACGGGGATTTGCTGTACAAAATAAAGACACACTTTCCTACTAAAAGTTTGGGGTACTTCTGTTCATAATTCTCTCGTAAATTATAAAAAGTCGACCTGCTTGTTTTGTGAGTTTGTCTTCGGAAACCCGGCGACGGGTTGCTTTTTCACTCGCCTTCAAATGCCACTGAACAGACGTTTGAAATCACTATTTACGATACTACTTCTGTCGAAATGTGAGAATTAAAGAGAATGGCCTGTCAAGTGTTTTGATGTGATTTGATTTATTTCACTTGCCACTTTCCAAAATATTCGGCCCCAACTTAGAATCGAACTCCAATGGTGTCGAAATAGTGGGTCACGTCATTTTCTCGCGAGCACATCAGTTTCTAAAAATAGCCTACACGCGAAAGACATAGCACGCGCGCCAATACCAGATGTAGACTTCTAGTTATGGACTTCTGACCAAAGTTATTTACACCTTGCAATCTTCAATCAATCAATCAATCAATCGCTATTAACGTAGTCACCACGCTTAGCTAAAAAGCTAGTTTGCAGGTGGACCACGAAATAAAAATACAAAATAGAAAAATAAAAACTTCTTGGAAGTGTATAAATTAAGTTAAGCTATAATTAAGAATGACTACGTGTATAATATTTTGTCTAACTTATACTAAAATAAAAAAAGATAGAAATATTATTAAAAAACAGTAAAATAGTAAGAATTATATTTAATTGTCACACCTCTCGGTCAAAGTCCCGTAAGATTTAATGTTCTTAAATTGTTCTTAAAAACGGTATATGGTTTTATCTTTCTTGTTTCGTCTGGTATAGAGTTCCACATTTTCGATGCAGCATATCTCCACGATCTCAAGCCATAAGTTGTTGATTTTACTTTTGGAAGGTCCACAATTGTGTTGCCCCTGAGGTTATAAGTGGAGCGCCTTACTGTTATGAAATCACGTAAGCTTGCAGGTCCGGCATCGCTGGCTAATATCTTAAAAACTGTGGACAATATTTTCGCTAACCGTTGTTCGCGGAGACTTGGGAGACCAATACGCTTTTCGCCCCTGCTTTTGTGTTACTGCTTCAAATATTTTTTCAAAAGAAATCTTTTCTAACGACACAAAACATCGAACTTTGAAATTCATTTTATCAGGCATTGATAAGAAATTATTATACCATATTTTCACCATATTGCAAACTTTTATGTTACTGCTTAAGATATCTTATCAAAAGAAATCTTCTCTAACAACACCAAACATCGAAAACAAATTTCGAAGTTCCACTGAATCGCTAAAAGGCGATTTTACAAAATGGCAACAGGTGAGATTTTGCCTATAGCTTCTGAAATTTGAAATGCATTTTTCTGGCTCTGATAAGAGATTATCGTCGTTGTTATTACGGATGATTTCTTACATCTTTACCTTTTATGAAGGTTAGAAATAATGCATCAGTCAATTCCAGCAGTGCCCACCCCCCCCCCCCCCCCGGGCTAACCCCCGGGCATTGGCATTTCTTTAAAAAAAAATTGGCAAATTCCCCGGGGTGGGGATGAAGGAAACGGGCAAATGCCCCGCTCCCGGGTTGGTTGTTTTTGATAGGTGATATAAGAATATAATACAAGTTGTTGCTTCTTAGCAATGAAGAAATATCTAAAATTGAGAAAATATACCTTTAAATACATCCACGAGCTTCTCTAGTCCTCCATGGACTAGCTAATCTGCAATATAGGCCACGTCTTGGCCTATAAACCCCTCCATCACAAATACGCGACTCACTCCACGGTTTAGAAACCACGTGTCAAATGCCCGGGGGTCAACCCGAGGTACGCAAATGCCCCACCCTCGGGACGGGCAACATTAGGAAATGCCCCGTGGTTGCCCGGGGGGGGGGGGGGGGATGGGCACTGCTGGAATTGACTGATGCATAACGCAATAGGATTTGAATTATTCTGGTACTCGATTTTTGTCTACTTTAAATAAATATTACTGGACTTCCTGATGGATTATTTTACTGAGACCAACATATTCCTCCAATGCATTTCCTAAAACATATAATATACGTTGGAGGACTTGGACTAAAAGAGTTTATTGGAATTCCGTTATCACTAAAAAAATGACACGTTTTGGTAACACCTGTCGTCTAAAAATAGTGTGCCAAGTTGGTAGGAAAGAGAAGATCCGTGCTTCTTAGAGCTGAGGTTTTGACCTGAAACTCACAAACTATTTGGAGCAAATTATGTTGTTGTTTAAAAAGCTCAGTAAGAGTTAATGTCCGGAGTGATCGAAACGTTAGAGCCTTTGAAAGATGGTATGTAGTCAATGTTTCTGTTACTTCATATAATATCAACCACTCTATGGAAATGAATGTCTAAAACCTTTAAAAAAGATTTCTAAACTCTCTCTTGGTAATAGAAGTTTTTATATTCAACAGGTCGAAGGTTAGCGAGCTGGTTACGCTCTACTTTGACTCAAAACCAACTTCCGTTCTCTGTCACTTTGGAAATTTTGGATGTGGAGATGGGGGATGGACGCCGGTCATGAAGATTGACGGCAACAAGGTATGGAATTTGTCACTGTCTGTAATCTGTAGTTTATGGTAGTTATTAGTTTTTGGTATATTTCTGTGCTAAAAGTTACGGCAGCGTTTTGTTTTGCATTCCAGTTGAATTACACTCGTTCAATTTTTTTTCCCTACAACGGTTTCGATTTTTTCTTCGAATTGATAAACTCGTTTTGTGCATTTCGACTGGCGATTGAAGAAAAGTGAGAGATGATAAAGATGGTAGAGTGTCCATTTGTTCCCGACCAACAACCTCAAGCTTTGCTAAATATTGCAAAAGTTTTGAAAACGATTTATTTATCGGCAGTCTTGTAAAGTTTAATTTGAGATAAACAACTTTAAAAACGTTTTATGAGATATTATTATTATTATTTGTTTCTCGTCCTTTTCAGACCACTTTTCATTATGACTCGGGTTACTGGAGTGATAAAAATGCATACAAGATTTCTGGAGGAGAGACTGGGTTTGACACACAAGAGACCAAGTTACCGAGCTACTGGAACACATCCTTCTCCAAGATTTGTCTTGGTATGAAGATCGGCCAACAGATCAACTTCACTGTCATCAACAAGCAGGCCAACTCTCTGTACTCACTGATCGCTGACGGGAAATACCGCGCCACATCACTGGGTCGTAACACGTGGAAGACGCTGATCGGTTCACAGGCCTCTTTGCAGCTCAACTGTAACATGGAAGGATTCAATGCTGTTGGTAGCCGCAAGGCTTCGGCTAAAGCAAGGATCGGTATCCTTGGTAACCAACAAAACGACTGCTTAAGTTGTAACTCTAGAATCGGGTTTGGTACAGGAGGGAGTCCTGATGACTCCAACACGTGTGGAAACGAGGCTACACTCCATGGGGATAATGGCGACAAACACATCAAAGCCATGGGATATATTTTAGTACACTGACAAGGAAAATAATAAAGCCTCAACTAATTATTTAAACGGCCATGAAGCCATGTCGCATCAGACTTCAAACACATCAAGAGAATAATATAATCAATGAATAGTATTAGAATAATTAGAATATAAAATAGCTGATAATGAAACATCGCACATAATTAGCCAAAGGAATATAAAATAGCTGATAGTTTTTTTCTTTTTTTTTTTACGATTTAATTAATTTAGAGTTGCTAGTTAGAGCATCATCGGGTTCCAGTATTCCCTTTGTTACGCATGAGTAATATGAATATGAATATGAATGTGGAATAGGAATAGGCATGTGTCCTGCTGGCTTGACTTGGGCAGACTGTTTTTAAAAACTCGTTTTTTACTTTGGTCTATCCTACTCTTTATTCGTATTACTATACCGTACAAACTCCTTGCACCAGTGTTGCATGCAGGAACACACGGATGCATTTTACTGTTCCACATGCTTACGCAAAGCTAGTTATTGAACCTAGTGTCAAGTGATAAGCTAAACGATTTTTATATCATATCAAAATTTGAAGAAATTTACCATACTGCAGTTGACTTTAGAGCA
Organism: Meandrina meandrites; assembly: GCA_963693305.1. Lineage (NCBI taxonomy): Eukaryota > Metazoa > Cnidaria > Anthozoa > Scleractinia > Meandrinidae > Meandrina > Meandrina meandrites. The sequence continues at coordinate 32,998,853 of OY855909.1, forward strand.
GCTGCATTGTTGAAACCTTGCTTATTTATAATTTTTTTTTGTCCCTCCACATGCAAAAGAGCTGTTCTGTCTTATCGCTTTGTAGGTCTTAAAAGACCTCGATGTCCTCTTTTTAGGCGTTCGAGTGTTCTTTAGGGTTATTTCTTTCAATTTTAGCTACAAAACTGCGTTTCTTGTTTGCAAGAGAAGAGAAATAGATCATTATACTTTTCTTCAAGGTTTCATAAAAGCAAGCCGCTGATTGGATGACATTTCCTCCTTGTAGAAAACGTCGCTGATTGGCTGCCTCATGATTATCCCGTATCTTGATCCGAATCATCGATCGATCGATGGATTGATGGACGTACTCAAATTCTCGAATGTTTCATAAAAATCAACACTTAACTTGGCTCTTAAAAGAAACAATGGTTATCAATCTTTCTTAGGAATATTTGTTGAATGGCTGGCCGATTGTTGTTTTTTTATCGCAAAAGATTTCATAAAAAGGTCAGAGCATAGCTTAGATGCAGGCAAGACAATTAGGAAATGTATATAGCGACTGGCTGCAGTCTTTTTTAGCCTTGGTTTTTAAAGTTTTCAGTTGAATGAATTTTACTTGTAAATAATGTCAACTTCCTTGACTTGGTACTCGGTTTAAGCTCAAATGTGCAAGTAACATTGGACAATGTCAGTTGTTTTCAGCGCCTTCAAGCACCTCATTATGAGTTTTGTCTGTGTAAAACACCTATTGCTAGCTAGGAGTGAGCAATTACTGTAGCTCCACTTTTTATGAGAGTTGAAGTAAGTTCTTACACATTACGTTAACCCGTTTGGTGACTTCTTGTATATATGTAGGCAGGGTTTCTGCCTTGAGAGTCTAATTTTAAATGTAAAGATTCGCATGAGATTGCTTTTAGTATTTCAATTATTTACTTTAAGAATGAAAACAGCAAAAATTGGCTCAGATAAATAGTAGTGCCCTATGTACGACACTAAATTTTAGCGAAAGGATTGTCAGTACACTTAACTCGTATTTAACTTGCAATAAACAAACTTGTTCCTTTGAATGTTCTGTTTTGTTTTTTGTTCTACTCCTTTTATTATCATTACTTTGGGATCGATCAGATGTTCTACGAATCATTGGGGAAAATGTGAGAAAAAGAAAAAGATTATGGTCGTGATATATAGCAATCTTTATACTTCGAATTACGTCGAAGATTAAGTACAGAAGCTGCGTTATGATCTTCTCTTCTTTTTCAGATACTATGACAAAAAAAGGGGAAAATTTACTTTTTTGGACGGCACTTTCGTGGTTATGCTGCCCGTAAAGCAGCTGTAAAGTGCCTCTTACAACGTTTTAAAGGCTTTACGGCCATAGTAAAGTACAACTCTACACAACTTTATGATGAAGTTAAGTTGCGCAGATCTGGTCCTTATCGGGACTGATGAACTACCGTAAAGATGCGTGAAGTTCAACTTAACGTCTCACTTAAGATGCGTAAGGTTCCATAAATACCGGCTTTATGTCAGCTTTACGGTGCGTTTTCCGATAACAGGACCGCCAAAGGCGTTAGCTGTTAAGGATGGGGTGGAAATCCAAGGGTATGTTCCCACGAAAAAAAAGCTCCCTTAGGTACCATGTCCAAGTATTTTGAGCCATCCGTTTTTCTCGATGAGACAAATTTCGTCAATATCAATTTCCATATGAGTAACTCTAAAACTATATACTTAATTAAAAAAAGGCTGACCGGTTTCCGGTGGACAGCGGTCTGAATCCGCGACTGATTGTATTATACAAATGCGTTGAGCTCCAAAAATGTGTCTCATAAAAGCAAGCCGCTGAATGGATAACATTTTCTCCTTGTAGAAACAGTCGCTACTTAGCTGCTTTAGAATATCCCATCTCTTCATCCGAACCATCGATCGACTGATGGATTGATGGACGTACCTAAATTCTCGAATGCTTTCAAGAATATGCTACGGCAGCAAATACACTGTACAACGCGTAAAAAAAAACCAGCAATTGGCGCTTAAAACGAAACTCCTTTTATTTTAATGGTTATCAATTTTTCTTAGGAATTTTTTGTTGAATGGCCGATTCTCTTTTATTGTAAAAGAGTTCATAGATAAGTAGCATAGACTACAGTGGAATCCCGCCCTATGGCCACCCCGTTAATACGTGCACGGCCACCCTGTTAATACGGCCAAATTTTCATGTTGCGTTGATGGCCGTATTAACGGGGTTTCACTGTATACAAATTTATTGAGCAAAATTAAGTCAAACCATCATACAAACTCTAAAAGCACTATTGAGGGGAGGCGGGCTTAAAATAGCAAGGTGGGGCTTATTTGAAGCAATATATGAGTTAGGGTACATTGTACATATCAAAAGAAAGAAACTGAACTTTTTTCAGTTTCAGTACCTTTGTCTTTTTCACTAGCTCAAGTGCAAAGGAGGGACTTTGTGAGAAAGGAGGGGGGGGGGGGGCTGGAAAAAAGAGAGGGAGGCTCAACAGGAATTTTAAGGGTTGGTGCAGCATTTTCTTTATTCGTTACCAAAACGCAGCAAAATTTATGTCTGCTATTTCTGAGAAGCAACAACAACAACGACAACAACAAGCTTTATTTTCCCCCTCTGCTAGAATAAATAGAAGGAAAGTAGAGCAAAAAATAGTTATTAATTACTGTCAGAAATCATAATCGGGGAGGAGACCGTAAGCGCGAGGTCTGGTCTTGTCCCTATGATATGGGACAAAATTTCTATTAATAGACGCTGATTAGTTCACGAGCCTCTTTGCAGCGCAACTGTAACATGGAAGGGTTCAACGTTCTTGGTAAAGCAAGGACCGGTATTCTCAGTAACAATGAAAAAAAAAACTGCAACAGCTGTGATTCCAGAATCGGGTTTGGTACGAAAATATCCAACACGAGTGGAAACTTGGCTATACAAGCTGCAGATAATGGCGACAAAAACAACACATTTTGGTACAATGACCAGGAAAATAACAGACTTTCAACAAACGGCGATGAAGCCATCATGATGATGTGGATATAACCAGTATAGATACATTAACATGGTTTTGTCTTCCTGCTCCACGGAACACGTGAGTGACGTTGCAACGTGTGATTCAGGGGCAAAAAAGTTCAAAGTACGGAACTTGATATAGCGTACGGGTCATTGTGCAATTTATTTGCGCTGGCGTTTCATGGAAGCGTCTTTTTAATCTGCTACACGGCACTGAGGAGTTCCAAAAAAAAGCTCACCAAGAGTCTCTCCTTGCTTAGTGGATATAGCGCTCAAACAACTGAAAAACAGAAAGGCTGACCGTACGGTTGGATTGAACTATATATATTTTTCCAACATCGTAGCGCTCAACCGGCACATGGGAGGCTATGGCTCGATTCCCGTCGGGGACTCAGATTTGTCCTTTTCCCGCGCTCGTGACAAGGTGGTTATTATGTATTTATCAATATAAAACTGTTCCCAGCAAAAGTCGCTGAGCGAGCAACATTGTAAAATCTCTGATGTCAGAGGTGACGTTAGATTGTTACCCGCCAATGTTGACCAACGACCGCCGCCCTCTTAAAAGTCTTTGTTGCGCTATATATTACAAATAAGGTAATGACTGCCCTTCCCCCTCAGGAAAAAAAATAGGTTACGATGCATGGTCACACCATTACGTCAGTTTTTACTTAGAGAATGAGATTTTGAGCTTTGACTAAACAGTTGCAAATAATAAAAAAATGAGTTACTATTACTTCGGAATTTGCATCCATGCATGCACTAAACATGTGCATTAATTAAGACCGCTGCATGAAAAGACTAAAGACGCCTCCGCCAGGCGACGGACTACACAACAGAAGGAGGTGGGGGGGGGGGGGGGGGGGAGTGTGTGCAATGAACGAATGAGACTTAATTCAGCAGCTCTTTCATACGTGTCATACATCACCTGTGAAGAACCGGCACGGAATTACTTAAATTTTGATATCTACATGAATTCTACATGACGACCTTTGAAGGTGGTACATGTAAAACGGCCAGTCCATTAATTTCATTGTTTTTAGCATAACAGACTATATTAATTAAAATGGAATATTGCAAAACTATATCCGGTACTCGACTATATGCTTGCCACCTTGCCTTAATTTGATTCGGAAATCCGGAATATTTCTGTAAATAGGCCTCTTTCACTTAAAAAAATTATGAGATTACAGGCTGTGAATCGTTTCAGACAGATGTATGCAAATTTGGCTGTATTAACCATATAAAAGATTCCCATACACGACCTGATTCTCGTGGCATGTCTGGAAACTTCTTTTAAAAATCAAAGCAGTAGCCAAACTGAATTAATAAATTCGCAGTGGTCTCTTTTGATCAAGCGAAAGTTGAATACACTATTTGGCTGTTTCTGAAAGAATCTTGCCAGGTGATTCTTGTCGGTTCCTCGTATTTTTAATATCAAGCCAGTTTTTGCTCCGTAACAAATGGACTCTGGGAAGATCCCTGTTTATTGTCACATGACCAGTCAAGGCATTGTCTCTCATTTTCTGGAAACCCAGCCGTAATTTTCCTTAGTAAATTCCCTGTTTTATTTGTGTGATTCCTGACTTCTTGGGTGCTTACCATTTAGCCAAAAATCCGATATTTTCGGTTGAAAGTCAAATGGAACAGCAATTTTCCGGAAAATCCGTTGTGGACTACTTCCAGAGGTAGTCCTCTTTTTCCGTTCGGAACGGAATGTCGGGTTCCTAGTTCCAGTCTCTCATCAACGGGAACAATAACAGGAAACCGAATTTCAAATGGTAAGTGCCATCTCGTTCGGTTGGTTTGCTTATTTTGGAAAATCCCTTACCATTATTCAATGTTCATCCCAACTGGTTCCTTCCGACAAATGGTAAGTACCCCTTGTTGAGGTGGTGCTCACTTTTTGTCCCAACATATCCCAAGATGCATTACGTTCCAACCGGAAGCGCGAAACTCTTGATGTTTGTATTTCTGCCCTTTCATATCTCATTGTGTATTCGTGTGCATTGTAGGTAGTGAGAATATTTTACTGTTTTAGTATCATACTGAATACCATTATCATTATTACTAGGGGGATCAACAAAAAGCAACATACAAGCTATAGGCTGTACGCCTTAGAGGAAATGAATAACTGATAATTCACATATGAATTGGATCAAAGAAAGCCTGAATAAGGTAAGCTCCAACGAGATTCGAACCTTACTACTGAGGTGACTTGTATAAATACGGAAACCGCTGCGTCGGTGGGAGCTGGTTATCAATTGCAGTTGATCATAATTGATATATCAAATAAATCATATATGCAAACTGGGGATGAAATGTGTTGTGAATAGAAGAGTTCTTTTCGTTTTTCACTCGCAAGACAATTTCAAATTTGACCGCAATGTCCTGTCGTCTAAGCTTTTGTAGACCATAGACTAAATGGCGTCATAAAATGTTCGAACCTCAAGCGCCACTCTCAGTACGAAGTTTTGGACACTTTATGGCGTCATTCCTATAGTCTAAAAAATGTGGTCATATATTTTTTCAAAATAGCTTAAAAATTCGCCGTTGAATTTGATTGAACATCAGCGCGAAAGAAGTTATCATTTTAAGACACCCGCGAGCAAAGGACGCGTTCTGATTGGTTAATTTTCAAAAAGTTGCGTTCAGGTGAGTTTCACTTGGTATGTCGCATGTAAAGTTGCCACTTCCAAAGCAACAGTATGTTGCATTGCAGGTTGCAAAAATGGGGTGTTAATTTTTTTTAGCAATTGGCAATAAAGTGTTGTTTTTTGGTTTGTTTGTTTGTTTGTTTGTTTTTCAACTGTTTACCTTAATTTATCTGTTTTTTTATAAAAGCAGGTTTCAAAAACAGGGTTTGTTATTTTGTTATTTTGGTGGAATTCCCTTTTAATGTGAGAGGCGCGATGGCCTTATAGTTAGCGTGCTGGACTTCAGATCGATCGTTCAAGTTCACGCCCTGTACGGGTTCACTGCGTTGTGTTCTTAGCCAAGGCACTTTAATCTCCTAACGCCTCTCTCCAAGCTTCTCCACCCATGTGTACCAATGTGTATATGTGCTGGCACATTTACTGCTGGGGGTAACCCTGCGATGGACTAGCATCTCATCAAGGTCAAGTACAGTACCAATCGATACTCGGTCGATAGTTGTCGATAGGTCGGCCAACACTCGGTCGATACGTCAGTCACCCGATCGACACTCGGTAGATATTCGACTTAGCGATTTCGTTGCAGTTTTTGGCTTCTACAGAAGTTTACTAAGCCAGAAATACTGTTACTCCTAATGCAGACCTGCAAAAGTAATTTCTATATTTAAATCCTCTGAAATTGTTTTCGTTATAAAACAAATTCCGGAGCGTGGTGGGCCGGTTGCCTACAGATTTGTTCGCACTAGAACATAACAGGAATTACCAAACGGCTCAGGCCAAGAGGGGATAATCCATCTTCTATTGTCAAGACAAATATAACCTAACTAGAAATACTGTTTAGGAAATTTCTTTTTTAAAACGCAGGATATCCTAATTAATCATTTGTAGCTCTAAAAAACCCGAATTCGAAAGACGAGAAATTGCGTTTGCTTTGCCTGAATGCAATATATAAATGAGACAGACAAGACAACATTACCACTATTAAAAATTCATTACGGAGGACAAATTAATTAAGTCGCTAATGTCAACACACAGACTGTTAAAAACTTTTCACCTGACTCTGAAATGACTTTCTCTTGTTCTTTGAACATAGTGAAAACGCCAAAAGAAGAGAATTCGTTTCCTGTTTAAATGTAACAATATGGAACGTTCGCTTTGGCCGAATCCAGAAATTACACATAGACAGGAAGACATAAATTACCCCGACTCATGAAAAATTTATTATTGAGAACAAATTAAGTCCAAATGTTAACACACAAATTCTCCTTACTAATAGTCTTGTCTTTAGCATGGCAGTGGTTGGGAGAACTTGATCATTTCTTATTTCTAGAACTTGTATACTTGAGTGTTAACTCATATTTTTAGAAAAATAAAGAATGTTGAGCCGTGCACTTTTGAAAATGAAAATTAAGCAAGAGATCTCATTCCGAGAAAAAAGCTCTTACATCGTTAAATGCAACATTCGAAAATTTGCTCAAAACGTTTAATTTGTTCAATATTAAAAAAACAGAATGTTTTTTTTGTCAATGATAAAATGACGCAAACTGAAAGACAGCATAGGCGGGTTTTACTTGGAAACACACTACAGTGGAACCTAGATTTAAGGAACCTCTAAATATCACGAAGCCCTCGATATAACGAGCGACACATTCTTCGCTCCAGTAATAGTAATTGCCATTCTCAGTTTTTTTCTCATAAGTGACGACTGGGGACGAGTCAGCGGTCATTACATCAGCAGACGCTTGGTCTATAGCTGCTTTGGTCTAACAATTCAATCTCGTTCTACTCCTGCCAATGCCGGTCTACTCTTCTTTCAAGATGGCGGCTGGGAGCGCCACAGTATTGGCTTTTAATAAAAATTTCAACACGAAAAGAATCTGAAATTTCTGCTGTTGGTCTGCTCGATCATCAACTTATTAAGTTATTGATAAAAGTTTTAATGTTTTTAAATAAAACTAAAGCACCACCCGCAAATATGAAGAGCTAGTCTGGGCGGGTGGTATTACAGAAACTAATTACGGTAAATAAGAAAGTTAATAAAACAGTGAATTATAATAAGCTCTTACAATCAGTATTTTCTACGTTATAGTCCTCGGAAATTAATTTTTCTGTTATAAAACATATTCCCCGAGCCATGAGTTTGATGGGCTGATTTGCTGAAGATTTCTTTGCAATTTGAACGTAACGAAAACACCGAAAGACGGATCGAATTTGTTTATTACTAAATGCAGCTGATGTCTGGAAAGTTCGCTTTCCCTGAATGCAGCACAAAATTAACACATAGACAGGAAGACAGAAATTACCCCGACTCATTAGAAATTGTTTATTGAGAACAAATAAAGCCCGTAATGTCAACACACAAATTCTCCTTACTAATCGTCTTGCCTTTAGCATGGCAATAGTTGAGAGAATTTGATCATTCCTTATTTCTAGAACTTGTATGCTTGAGTGTTAACTCTTATTTTTAGAAAAAGAATGTCGAGCCATGCACATTTGAAAATGCGACTTAAACAAGAGACCTCTTTCCAAGAATTAAGCTCATACATCGTTAAATGTAACATTTGATTTCCTTGTCAAACTCGTGCCAAAAAGTATCATTAGCTGCAAGATGCAAAACGAACGAGCAATTACTAATGCTTAGTTGATCGACTAATTGATGCTGTAAGCTGTCAACAAATGAACTTCTCCCATTGGCTTAAACCAAAACGGAATTTCTGAACTGGGAAAGAAAAAAGTAATATTAACTTCAAAGTTTTCAGTTTGCTCGCAAGAGGTAGGGACCAACTTGTTAACACATTCGTCCGGCTTTCGTGGTAAAAGTTTTCTTTTACCATGAATTCTGTTTTCATCTGGCCTATTTTATTTCTTGCTTTTACTTTGATCTCCCAGGAAACCCAAGGTAAGTGAATTCCCTTTTGTTGTGCATGCGAGAGCATTCTTGTTGTTTCTGTTTGTGTAGCCGGACCTTATTCAGTTCAGAATCAAAATACGCTGCAAATGTAGTTCACTTCCTTTCTAACATTCTTCAGTTATTCCTTTACATTTCCTTCTTCAATTCAACAGCGAAAAAGCTGCTGGTTTATCTTTGATACAGGATAGTAAATCGGCGAATGAAGCCAAATAACTATTATGTAGGTCGGTTTCAAGAAACAATGCATGGCTCGCATGTAATCTGCATGGTTCTTTTCTATTTCATTGAGATACAGTTATATCAAAAAAATTCTATAAACAGCAGTCCAAGGAGCATCAATGAAGTTGAATATAAAACTCGTGAAATTTGTGTGAAAAAAAAAAGTATGGTAGTATGGCACTTTTGTTGTCTGAAAAGTTGAAACGATCACTTATAAGAGTGGTAAATTAAAATTTTGAAAAATTTCTTTGAAAGCGATATGCTTTTCCGTTCGAAAGTTTCAAAGAATCTAGTAACAGAAAACAATTTTATGCTACAGGTGACTTTATAAAAATGTATTGCTTTTAAAAATGATTTTCTTATTTTATCTAACGGCTTGCATGTCAAAACAAGGTTTTTATTACAGTCAAAACCGAAGAAGCGTGAACGCCAAAAATTATTTCTGGAATGTTTATTGTTCTACAACCAATCAGATTCGAGACGTTACCGCAACGGTAATTAGCAAAAAGGTTTCGATTCTTTTATCACGAAACGACTTTTTCGTCTACATTAAGTCTTGAGATCACCACCGATTAACAAACACTCTGGAATTATTACAGTCAAAATACTCAGCGCGTAGTATGTGCCGCTTAGAATTCCGGAAAAGTTTTGATTAACGGCGAACGGATGGCATTATTGGTTTCAAACATTCAAATTTAATTTGAATATTGTAGATCATCCAACCGTGAACACGTGAACACGTGAGCCTGTCAGAAATGAAGCAATTTGATTGGTTTATTTTTTACAGGTTCACGTGCTCACATGTTCACTGTTGGATGATCTACAATATTCAAATTTTAATTTGAATGTTTGAAACCAATAATGCAATCCGTTCGCCGTTAATCAAAACTTTTCCGGAATTCTAAGCGGCACACGCTGAGTATTTTGACTGTAATAATTCCAGAGTGTTTGTTAATCGGTGGTGATCTCAAGACTTAATGTAGACGAAAAAGTCGTTTCGTGATAAAAGAATCGAAACCTTTTTGCTAATTACTGTTGCGGTTTGTTGCGGTAACGTCTCGAATCTGATTGGTCGTAGAACAAAAAACATTCCAGAAATAATTTTTGGCGTTCACGCTTCTTCGGTTTTGACTGTAAATCTTCACTTTGTCTCATCATTTGTATGTCACGGAGACAGCGTGGCTGAGGTTTTTTTTTTTTTTTATGAAAGTTTTCTTTTTTCCGTTAAACTCTATTTGCATGCCAAAGGGATGTTTTTATTTATTGGGGAGACGATTTCCTGATTATACGACGTTTTCTGTTTTATTTTGTAATAGAACACTTTGTGCACCTTGTTTTGTTAGAATTGCATCGAAAGTACACGGACGACTCTTATGCAATGTGTTTGCATGTTACTCGCCTACGCAATTAAAAACGGTTGAAACGGTTTCAGTGACGTCTAGATCTTCCTGTTTAACGTTTATTACCATCGCTTTCGTTTTATTTATATTATTTTTTCTGCCTCATACCCGGCTAAAAACATGCAGCTGTTAAAACTTCATTGGAAAATTACCTAAAGGGGAAAGTTGGGGAAAGGGTTATTCCGATAAATGAAAGTTACCGGGCTAACGTTGTAGGGCATAATATTGAAGTTTTTAGCAGATGACTAACAAAATATTTTTAAAATCCGTTTTGTTATAATCTGTTATGTTTTAATTGTCTTTTCTTCTTGATATCCAATGCAACCAGCTCATGATTTTCAAAACAGGTTATCTTGTACATTGTACTTTCATAGACACGGGATCCGCAATTATTCAAGTTATAGCTGAAAACGCCGAAAGAAGGGAATTTGTTTACTGCTGCTAAAAGCAGCTGCTGTATGGAGATTTTTACTGTCGTTAATATTGCATATCAAGCCCTTTCAAAGAGCACATCAGAGAATCAAGAACATGTCTTACAATATAAACGAGCCAGACAAATCTTCTCCACAAAAATATCGCAAATTTATGGAGGTGTTTTAAGCTCCACAGGGTGTAAGGCTGACATGAAATCAAATATTTCTTCTGTAAATTTGCTATAGTCTACACAGTCAAAAGCTCTCTTCTTCTTCTATAAGCATCCCCAAATTAAAACGTATATCGCGTTTTAGAAAGACACAGGGTATCAATCTAATGAAGATTGTACTGACGTTAGAGCAAAAATAGAAAAGGTATCGAAATGTTTCACAACGGCGGAGATTGTGCTGCCTGTTACTCCTTGCATTGCTTCCTCCCAGTGTTATTTAGCTAGGCTAACCGGAGTGGCTCGCTGGCTCGCAGATTATCCAGACCCTAAGCTAGCAATGCATATGCACATTCTGAAGCATCACCAAATGCAGAGTTTAAAGGGAGCAAGGGAAGAATGGTTACAGTTTTGATGGAATTTTGTAAAGCTACCCTGGAATGATGAAATAGCTTTGCAACCATATCTTTTTTCTTGCTTGCTGCAGTGCAAGAATTTTTTTTTCTATTCCATTTGTGCTGCATGCAATTTTTTTCTTCCGACAAGCGCTTGCAACAAATATTTTTTCGAAATAACCCATCCATCCCCCCTACCTCAAGAGTTAAATGGTTGCCCCCTTACAACGTGCGGAATCATTTTAAGGTTTGAAGAAAGGTTTCGGAAGCTGAAAAAAAGGAATTTTGCATCGTTGACTTATGACATTCAAAATAAACTGAGAAACTTCCAGCGAATGCCAAAAATCAATACACTTTCTGAACCTTCCCAGAACTGATGGCTGACGAGAAGAAGCAATGTCAACAGTACACTTCCAAAACTAGTGAAGTGAGATCGCAAGAAGCTGGAATGCAATCGAGATCTAGCAGACTTTCACACAAAACTTCAGAAAACGGATCACTAGAGTTAAAATTAGAACACACCACCTGATAAATTCTGTTTCTTTAGTAATTTTGGAGCTGGAGAGGACTGTTTGGCCATTGCTGGGCAGCATGCTTGCCAATGTCCGGGCTTACCACAAGCAAAACAGGAAAGCAGGAAAGTTAAAGCTGGACTGAAAAGACTGCCGTTGAGGTTGTGAGCTTGAAGCGACTGGCCCTTGGTTAGGTGAAGGCTTCTTGCCGGTAGTCGATGGCAAAGGTTTCTTCTTGCCGGTGGAGACTGCCACACGGGCGCGCCACTCCGCACTGTAAACTCGTTTTCCATCGTCGGAATCATCGATCTGCCAGATCGTGTTGTTTGCACTCATCGACAGTACTCCAGCCAAACTCCGATTTATCGGCGAGAAGTATGTGCCTCTGCACTCATTGAGTAGTTTCTAACCTTCTGCGAGGTCAGATTTTACTTTTTCAAGCTGCGATTTCTGAGCGGTGCACTTAGCGCTGTCATTCGTCTCAGCAATCTTGAGGTTGATCTTGTAGTGGTCCTCGTTCGCTCGTTTCTTGAACTTATGGGGCTCTTTGTACTTTCGTTTTTTGATTTCGGTCAGTTGTTCCTCCGCCGTGGTATCGTTAGCGCATTTGATCTGTTGTATAGTGTCGCTAAGAAGATTTTCAAAAGAGGACATTAGCTTGTCGTTGTTGGCCTTTCGTTTAAGAGATGTTTTTTTATTATTATTACGGAATCGGACACTGACTTAAATACTCAGAAAGACTCATTCGTGGCAAAATCTTAACGTGATTTGCGGGACTGCATCAACATAGTTTAACTAAAGTTCTGTTCACACTAGGCCGAAACGTGATTAGTCTGATCACGAATGAAACCAACTTCACTCTGAAAACTGTTCGCATCAGACAGTGCGCTGCACGGATGATGATCAAAACATGTTTATTCTGAGCATGATTGAAACAACCTCACGAGGTAGTTTCAATCATAATCAGATGAAACAAGACATCGAAAAAATGAAGTTGCATAGCCTAAATCTAACAGCCTCTATTTGATAAGACCGCGTTTATTTATGAGATAATTTATAAGTATTATGATTTTACTTGCAGGCACGTGTGGGCGACACGTTAAATTCACTACTGAAAAAGAAGGCTATGCTCTTCAGGGTCACGTGATTAAAAACCTTTCACTTGAGCTGGGTACACGTGATCCTTGCAGAGGTCAATGTGTTATGGAGAATCGCTGCGTGTCAATCAACATCGGTCCACCAATCAACGATAGAGTCGTATGCGAACTGAGTGACTCGGATCACTCTTTGCACCCTGAAGATCTCAAGGCACGAGCAGGCTTTACCTACACAGGCACTGAGGTGAAAAATTTAGTTTCAAAGCAACATTACACTAGTGTAAGCAGAGCTATGAAAGTGCTGCGGATACTTGGTTGTAGTGTGCAATTTGGAACACGGATTGCATATAATAGCGAATCTACTCAACAGAATTCGATTCGAGAAAGAATGTGGTTTTGAAATGACTTGGTTCCATTCAAGGCGACCTGTGATAGCGGAAGTAGATAAGCACGACGCTGCAACTTGGTGAACAGGAGGGGTTGAAAATGTTGACAAATCGACTCGAATCGATCGATTCCAGTCGATTTGTCTGCCTTGATACGTACCCGTCATACCGGAAGTCGATTTGCGCAATTCGAGACGACTCGTCTGCCTCGATGTCGACCCGGGAGGTCGATTCGTCACGATTCGCCTGAAATACCCTATAAAAAGGTATGCAGCACTTCGGCGGATTGGTCGACTGCTTGCTTGATCTCGTTCTGATGTCTAGATGACAGCGCGTGGCAAAGGCGAATGGGGCCAAGTCAAATTAAGGATTAATATCACTTGTGTTTTCAGAAGTTGCAGAAATTGCAATTAGAAACGAGAATTTTTTCTTTTCGTCCAATCAAGATCAAGTAATTTTGCCCAGGGCAATTGCTAAAATTAAGAAAAAGTTACCCTCTGTCTCAACCAATCAGAATTCAGTAATTTTGCCCCCTTTGTTCTAAGTTCATTTAACTTCTTTTTAAACTTTCTCTCTCGCAACAGAATCCCTGTAGCCGCAGCCCATGTTTGAACAATGGCACCTGTCAAGCTGGATTCACCAATAAAGGTTTTCGTTGTATCTGTCGCGCTGGATTCATTGGAACAAACTGTCAAGGTATTTTGAACTAAGAATTAAAGAAAGAATGTAGCCGAAATTTCATGCTTATCGACATTTTGTCGTTTATTTTAACTTGCACATGTAATTATTTATTTTTTTACCGATCTCGAGAGGAGGGATGCGGGAAAGTAGCTACGTCTCTGTTCAAAAGAATCTGACATATATTTTTTGTTCTACCTTTATTCCAGTTGTTCCAAATTCTTGCAAGAAACTGTATGACGAAAACAAGTAAGTCATAAGTCCCTCAGTGAAACATTAAGCCGGAATCAGGACGTGGAGTATTTTTCGGACAAAATGATGTACCAAAATTATTTACACCTTATTGCAAGCTTTTGTGTTACTGCTTCAAATATTTTATCAAAAGAAATCTTTTCTAACAACACCAACTAAACATTGAACTTTAAAATCATTTTCTCAGGCATTGATAAGAAATTGTTATAATGTGCCAAATTGGTAGGAAAGAAAAGAACGGTGTTTTTTATAGCTGTGGTTTTGCCCTGAAACTCGCAAATAGGATGTTGCTGTTTAATAAGTTCAGTAAGAGTGAATGTCCGGAGATATCGATACGTTAGAGCCTTTGACAGATGGAATGTAGTCAATGTTTGGTCAAGGGTTCAATGCTGTGTGTAGATTGATTGATTGAATGTTTTTGTTACTTCATATAATATCAACCACTCTATGGAAATGTATATCTAAAACCTTTAAAATAGATTTCTGAACTCTCGCTTGGTAATAGAAGGGGTATAGAGTGGTCCTTGAAAAAATCTTGTGTCTCGGCAAATTTTAGGCGAGTCTCGAAATCTCGGCGTCGCAAACTAGAGTCTCGGAATCTTGAGCTCGCAAAATATAACGCTGATCTCGCAATCTCGAATTTTGAAATTTGAGTCTCCGAGTCTCGCAAACCAAGCGAAAGTTTAATCAGTATGAACCATCACAAAACAACGGCAACGACAACAGCAGAACAGAGAGCTGCAGAACGTTAGACGAGAGTTGTAATAGTTTCGCGCTGGGATTTCTAGATCACGGAGTCTCGCGCTCGGATTTCTGAATCGCTGTGTGTCGGGCTCGGATTTGAACAAAACAGTTAAGTCCCTGTCTCGGATTTTAAATGAGGATCTCGGCGTGCCTCGGTGAGTCTCGGATTTTACCATTCTATACCCCTAATAGACGTTTTTATGTTCAACAGGTCGAAGGTTAGTGAGCTGGTTACGCTCAACTTTGACTCAAAAGCAACTTCCGTTCTCTGTCACTTTGGAGATTTTGGATGTGGAGATGGAGGATGGACGCCGGTCATGAAGATTGACGGCAGAAAGGTAGGGAATTTGTCGCTATCTGTAGTCTGTAGTTTATGGCACTTATTAGTTTTTGGTATATTTCTGTGCTTAAAGGTACTGCAGCATTTTGTTTTGTATTCAAATTGAATTACACTCGTGCAAATTTTTTCCTACAACGGTTTCGATTTTTTCTTCGAATTGATAAACTCGTTTTGTGCATTTATTCTACTCTGGACTGGCGATTGAAGAAAAGAGAGAGACGATAAAGATGGTAGAGTGTCCATTTGTTCCCGACCAACAACCTCGAGCTTTTCTATAAATCGCAAAAGTTTTGAAAACGATTTATTTATCGGCAGTCTTGTAAAGTTTAATTTGAAATAAACAACTTTAAAAATGTTTTATAAGATATTATTGTTTGTTTGTGTGAACAATGAGGAAATCAAAACAGTAGAAACACAGGCAGACAAGGCTCTGTGTTTGGGACCGTGTGACGTAATCGTCACGGTACGCGCTATTTGATCTCATACATTCACTGTAATTTGTAACCACTGACCTCGGCTTGATCCAACTGATCGCGAGATATGCTCCATAAAATACTGAATTTTGCATCTTCTAATCCCAAATTGTGATCTACTGTAAGCCAGATAAATAAAGTTCACTTATCTTTTTTCTTTTGCGAGGTATTTTGCGATTTTATGGGTTTTTTGGTCGTTAATTCCTCGCTAGCCGTCACCGACCCCAAACAAAACGGCTAGCGAGGAATTAACGACCAAAAAAACCCATAAAATCGCAAAATACCTCGCAAAAGAAAAAAGATAAGTGAACTTTATTTATCTGGCTTACAGTAGATCACAATTTGGGATTAGAAGATGCAAAATTCAGTATTTTATGGAGCATTTCTCGCGATCAGTTGGATCAAGCCGAGGTCAGTGGTTAATATATACATTTAGGCAGGCCTAAAAGCGGAGCTCCCGTTTATTAATTTTTTTGCTCGAGTTAATTACAGTGTGACCAAATAAGAAGCCACACTATATTTCTAAGCTTATACGGTGGCCAATATAGGTACAAAATAAATTTTAATCGCTCATGGTTAAACTTAATATCTTAAAAACCTCTCATGATTTCGTTGACGAAAGCGACGTCAATGTATTTCGTAATTTTCCTGCCTGTAGTGACAGGTTCTAAAATTGAAATTGACGAGTGCACTGGGTTCCTCACGTACACACGTAGGTGCAAAACAAATCTTAGTAAAACTTTTTACGTTTAGACTGTACACTAATTCGTAATACACTTCCAGGACCTCTATGAGTTATTCAATGTAAAAAGAACCTTGACCTTGTTTTGATTACTACAAAACTGTCAGGGCAAGCAAATCAACTAAAGGCAAAAACAAAGTACGTACAAAAAAACAAAGTGAACTCGCTGCTAAACACAGTCAACTAAATGAACTCACGCCACGGCAAACTGAGAAAATCACGGCGGCAAAACAAACTCAAATTGATGGTGCCGGTTATGAAAGTCATTTTAAAGCAGTTTTTGTGTAAGAATTGTTGCAGTTTGTAATTTGGAACAGAGTGGTGTACGCTAACTTAGAATAAGCATACAATGTTGTTTTGACTGTTTCAGTGTTTTGAACCGTCTTCTTTTCGTTGCGGTTTGGTTGCATGATTTACTAATTCTGTTTTATCGTACGCGTTGCTAAATACGTAAGAGAATTTTATGTAGAGAACTGAATGAATTTTCTTCATTTCTGGTAAGTAACTGATATGCGGTAGGTTAAGTCTGAACCCACTCAGCCTAGCACAGGTAACTCGCAACGAAACCGGCGAATTCAACACACTCACTGATACGCAGTGATAAGAGAAACAAAACAAATGCAAGCGAGCCGAAATCGTGATTTTGATCCGTGAAGCTAAATAATTTGTTTTCAAGATCCAATAATGAACATCACAGTTAACTCCACTAACTAAAACAGAAAATAATTAGTCTAAACGAAATATTTACTAAACAAATGTGTCTGGATAAAATGTACAAACACGAACAGGCTTGATAATTTTTTTTACGGGAAGATCTGAAAGCCGACACAACTTCAAATTCATTCATAAATGAAATATAATTCGCTCAATATAAAATTAGGCTTATGCCTAGTGCACACATTTACGTTTGTTACCTCATTATTGAAGAAGGCTTCTAAATTCTGCAGGGCAAAGCTTTCAAACCAGCCCAATAATATCGGAGACGAACACGGCAGCTTCGTTGCAAGCTTAGTCCAACAGCACCGACATATACAATATATGAATTATCAGCGAACATCAATTTTTTTCTTTCCATCGGTGTAGCCTTTATGCCTTTAACAGTCTTTTATCCTTCACTTCAGTGAACTTGATCGGCTTTGAATTCACTTTTGTTTGAGCTCAATTCAGTAATATTCAGCCTTCCTCAGCCGCAGGTCGAACCCTGGACATCGCGCTCTTTTTGACTTGTTATCCAATATATCATGTTCAAATCGGCAATTATTTCGGATCTTGCCGTTAAGAGGTTGTCCTAAATCACTTGGCATAAGTTTCCATGATGTAGATGAGTAAATAAAGCGAGAAATATTCACGACGATCGATGTTCACCAGCAGCTTTCTTCGCGTCTTTATTCAGCTTTAAAGGTGAACAGCGCACCAAAGATTTGCCGCCTTTTCATACAATCGCTTCGTTTAAGTTGAAATGAAATGTCCAGTTCATTTATTTAACATAAAATTACTGTAATAATAATATACATGAAAAAATTACTCGATTCTGATTGGCTGAGACTGAGTGCAGTTCAGAGGTAACACCAGTGCAAAAAGTGTAACACCAGTGCAAATTACAAATAGACGCGGACGAAAACAACGACCGGGGTTTTCGCTAGGTAAACAACAGTAAAACACCTAAAAGATAGTTCTAAGAAACCAAATACAATTATTAGCACCTCATTCTGGCTAAGTGTACGGACAACGTCAAGCGAAGAGAAAAAAATATCGCCAACAAAATAGAGGAAAACGAGCCGGCAAGCCGAACTAACAGTTCTGCCCTAAAGTAAAAGGACAAAACAGTGACGACTTGTCTTGGAACCAGACCGCTTACAGAATTATAATAGCTACACTCGACAGGCATATAAATAAACAAGGATACAAGTTTTTCAATCCGGCAAGTAAGTTCTTCGCCGACCAAGTTCTTCGCCGGTCTGTCATGGGAAAACGTCCAACTATAAAAGCGCGAAGTTCAACCGAAGAAGAAGTGGATATGCTATGGCAGTAGGAATTTTTTGGTGCCAAAACGCCAGAAGCACTTACATATCTGTAGTTTGTGGTGGCTTTTTGCATTTATCAACTGCCAGGTTTCTTTCATCATTGGCCGCTCGAAGCTTACATCTCGGTTTCCAAAACGGCCGCCGTCCAATTCTTCAGTTTACGCCGAGCTTTCACAGTCTAATATGTACATTGTCTTTAGTTGGTCATTGTTAACCGAGTTGTGCTTCAAAAACGTTTGAAAAACCACAAATTCCCAAGTTTACAGTACAACTGAATGAATCTGAATATTTCGCTCTTGTGAAAGTTTGAACTTGACATGTGTTTGCTGTGCTTCAACCAATCAATTGAATGAAAAATCAGAAAAGGCGCGCGGTGTCAAAATTCAACTGGTTTTCTTTTTCTCTCTGTCCCTTTTTTCATGTATATTATTAATAAGTAATCACATGATTTTTCTCGTGCAATTAGGAATAAATAAGCACTTGTAAATTTTTCAAAGACTACAAATTGCACTCGCCCTACGGGCCCGTGCAATTTTGTTAGCCTTTGAAAAATTTACTCGTGCTTATTTATTCCTAATTGCACTCGAAATCATGTGATTACCTATACTTATTTCTAAAATAGATTTAGCCAAGCCTAAAAGCAGAGCTTGTCGATTATTTACCTTGCCCTTTTATTTGTTTAAATCTGAATTTACGCGATGATAAAATTATCAGGCCAAGCCAAGTAAAAAAATGAGTACTTGAGCCCGCGATCAATTGGAAAACTATAACCTGGTCAGCGGCCAACTTCCAAAAAAGACGTCACCTCGATTAGCTCTACGCCTGAGCCCGCGATATGGTCATGTGATACTCGTCAGCGGATACCTTGTTTTGACAGCTGTCAATTGACCATAACATGGAAGTTCAATATCAAAGATTTAACATTAGCCAAGGCGGCAATTGTCCTGTGACTCCCCTCCCCCTCCCCCAGAGTCTGTACGGACGGACGCTCGGACGGTCACGTGAGTACCAAATTTTCTCAGCTTGATGGTTTACCAAAATTTCTTACCCATGGTGCTCCGCTGGCGCGCTTCGCGCGCTGGAGCTCCGCTACAAATTACAGTGAATGTATAGGATCAAATAGCGCGTACCGTGACGCTTACGTCACACGATCTCAAACACAGCGCCTTGTCTGCCTGTGGTAGAAAGTCTCAATCTCCTGGGAATAATTGACTCCAAACTTAACTTCACTGATCATATAAGCTCAATTTGTAAGAAGGCAAGTCAAAGGATCGGCGTTATCAGAGGGTCGTACAGGGGTATTCTCTTGACGCGTGATTAGCTGATTTTATTTTCCGTGAAACGTGAATTTAATAAATTTATTCTTCGTGACCCGTGACCAGAAGGTTTTGCGTGACACGTGAAGAGCTTGAATTAATAACCGATATTCGTGATTTCACCACTTTATTGACTTTATTTTGCGTGATTTTGAGACGCAAGACCTCAAATGTGATCTCCGTATAATTATCGTAACGTCAAACACTCTTTGTAGAGTAAGAACAGGACAAAAGAGTATGTTTCTTTCTTATTTTCGTAATTTCTTAATCAATTTTGATTTCTTCAAACACTATCTGTAGCGTAAGAACAGGATAAAAGAGTACTTATTTTCGTGATTCGGGAAAATGAAATTTCAATATCCGTGATCCGTGATTCGCTATTTTTTTCGTCCGTGAATCGTGCCAGAGACCCCCCCTGTACGACCCTCTTATCATGAGACTCAGAAACTTAATTCCAACAAAGGCTAAGCTACAACCTCCGTCAAAAATGTTGGGAAGGTTTCTTATTTCTCTCTATCCCTCCCCCTTATTCAATGTTGAGGTATACCAAGACACTTGAATCACACCATATTGTCTATTACGAATGTTCACTAATACTTCAACATTGATATGGGGTAGAGGGGGGCTCATAAACACTTTGTGTGTTCCTATAGATTAGATCTATTGAAATGTTGTTGAAATCAAGGCGTTCATTTTCGACCTTCCCAACTATTTTTAAGCGATGACGTCATTTTATGACGTCATCGGTTAATGCTGTAAAGTGGAAAAGCGATGGAATTTATGGAATTTTTGGTGTTACGGTGTTACGATTACTCCCTGAATTGAACCGAAGAGCAATGGGAACTACAGGTGCATTGTTTGTATTCTTTTTGAGATCCGCCATCTTGTTTTTTGGCAAAGGAAGATATTTTTTTGCAGCTTGTATCATCACCGATCGGCAAACCTTATTTCATTTGTAGCTGTTAAATTGAGATTTCGAGTCTGCAGTGAGTGTTGCACTTTATCAGTTATCGAATAAATTTGGCATAAAGTTAAGAAGTGATGTCTGTCGTGAATGCAGACGAAGCAACCGATTATTAGCAGTTTTGAAACATCTGTTGAAAAGGTGAGCCATCTTAAACCTTTTTTTAAGCGATGACGATGACGTGATCGATTAATCTCGCCGTGCGAGTGGACAGGATCTGTTGTTGTCTGTTGTCTGTTGTCTGTTGCCTGTTGTGATCAACCGATCTGTAGAACCGAAGGGAATGCACAATGTGCGAGCCAGCGAGCCATGCGAGGCAGACCTGCGAGGCACTTGAAAACACATTGGTTAGCCTAAATAGCACTCCGGTTAGCCTAAATAGCACTTCGGTTAGCCTACAGTTAGCTCTTAGGTAGCTTGCCGTTAGCTTTTATATTGGGATAAGGGATTTCTTGCTTGCCCGGTTCACATGGCTTGCGAGTCATGCGAGGCAAGCGAGCCATTTCGGTTAGCCTAAATAACACATTGGTTAGCCTAGCAACACTCCGGTTAGCCAAAAAAGCACTTCGGTTAGCCTACAGATCGTATAGGTAGCCTTTTTATTGGTATTTTTAAGTGCCTCGCAGGTCTGCCTCGCATGGCTCGCATGACTCGCTGGCTCGCATATTGTACACACTCGAACCGAATACTGGGAAAAGAAATCAAGTCAACTCAACAAGAAATCGTCGCATAGAACTCAAAGCAAAATACCCCTGGGCCGTTAGAAAGGACTAATTTAAAGCATAAACGAAAGAAACAAATTATATTTGATGCGTTCTATAAGATTTAGTAAACAGAAATCTCTCCATTCTTTAAAACAAAAGGTGTAAACAATTTTAGACAGCGTTTGACCTTGCATCGTATATCGTATATCGTATGTCACGCCAAGATAACGCAATTTTTGTTGAATAATCATTCAGCACAGAAGTTGTCAGTTACTTTTATGTACCCTAATTTTTTGACAAATGTCCTGAAAATTATCAAAGACCCCTTGTGAAACGTCATCGCTTCTGCATGCATCGCGTGCCGTTTATTGTCTGAGGTTGTCTGTAAAATGAGTGGGCGTGGTGGTACATCTCGATGCCTTTAAGGGCTCTATTGAAAGTGTTAAATGCACTGTGAAGGGATGAAATGTTGACATGATGTTGTTTATTACCCGGCACGTCCTCCAAAGTAAACAGGAATGACTTTTAATGAGGAAAAAATGGATTTGCAAGAGCTGACGCACCAGTGGAAATGAATGTTGATTGTACACAACATTCCATTTAAGATGGAGGAAAGCGAGCGTCTTGCAATTACTAGAGGGAGATGTAGTAATTTGCCCACTCTCAAGAATTTCGCCAAGCATGATATTGAGCTGAACAAGAACACGCCAGTGTGAGCAAACGGGCGATGCACCGATAGATTTAGTGAAAAGTGGGGTGGGGTAGATCGAGCTAACACCGTGATGCCGAATGTTAGATGGAAATTCATATAGTTTAGGTGGCATATTCCACCAACGGAGCAGTTCAATGAGGTACCTTGTGGACACCGTTTTTCCCGGTTGGTTTTCGACAACATCGAATAATAAGTGTTCTGTCTAGTGTCAGCTGCCGACACCTTGTTAAGAAACAGTGTATCTCTGACAACAGTACTCCGCGAAAATACAACAGTACTCCATTAATGTTACGAAAATTCCAGCGTTCGGAGTTCATTTAAAATGAATGTACGCGGACATGGTTAATGTTCATAAAGAAGGTTTGTTGCACTGAAACCGTTGAAGCACATTTTGCTTTATTAAGAGAAAAACACACAGTACTCCACCAAAACAAGTGAAATGAAAGAGAATCGCTAATTATCTTTTAAACTCGAGTTATCAATGGAGTACTGTTGAAAATCAGTTAAAAACGTAACTTCAAGATACATGCATCGGCTCTTTTGCTCGCATTTCAACTGCTTTACTTGTATTCAAGGAATGTTGCATGAAATCTCTCGAAAATAACGTTTTTTTAGGAGATTTCCTGATGGTGTACTGTGGAGTACTGTGGGGCGAAGTGTTTACAGTTCAATTAGGTTTAATTATTACTCAACTGGGAGGTCACGGACACTTATCACATCGTTCGCAAACGGTAAATAATACTTTTTATCGGAAACAACTATGACTTCTTCCCCAAAGGGATTCTATATCACTTATTATCTGAATTAATGACTACACTCCTGTTTTACCTTCTCTTATGACGTCTTAATACATCAAGTATACATTGTGTAAACTTGAATTTTATAAACATCACACCATGTCACGCAATGACAACACCGTTTTAATGCCTTTCGCCTAATCGGTAGTTTTCACTGCTTAAAGTTACAACTTGACCACAAGAAAGATAACACTATATCCCTCTGTCAGACCAAGCCTTACCTTGATAGCTGCCATAGTTTTTTTATTATGAATTATTGAATGTTGCATTCGATATTCAGACAACCTCCGTCAAAAATGTTGGGAAGGTTTCTTATTTCTCTCTATCCCTCCCCCTTATTCAATGTTGAGGTATACCAAGACACTTGAATCACACCATATTGTCTATTACGAATGTTCACTAATACTTCAACATTGATATGGGGTAGAGGGGGGCTCATAAACACTTTGTGTGTTCCTATAGATTAGATCTATTGAAATGTTGTTGAAATCAAGGCGTTCATTTTCGACCTTCCCAACTATTTTTGTCTGAGGTTGTAGTTCTATTTAAATCAGCAGTCTTACCGTACCTTACGTACTGTCATTTAGTTTGGCACTTTTGTAGATCTAGTGACGCGCGAAAACTAGAAAGGCTGCAAGAAAGAGGATTGAGAGCGGTTTATAGAGACAAGCTTTCAAGCTATTCACAATTACTCAAAAGAGCTGAGTTACCAACACTCATGAACAGGCGCTTGCAAGATATTTGCATCCTAATGTACAGAGTGAGGCACAGGCTATGTCCTACTTATATTTGTAATATTTTTAATTATCATAACTTTTCTTACTTTTTAAGTTTTAAGTGTCATTGTCAGAGAAAACCAGGCAATGGCGAAAGATGGGGGTCGGCCGATTTCCCTAATTTTTACAGCGTTTAAAACCTATCAGATAAGATTACGATTGGTGGTATGTAAATGATTTCTTGGCTTTTCAATCCTGAGATTGACCACCCCCCTACATTTTGGCACAGAAAGTGCCAAAAATTCATATAAAAAAGGCCAACTTCTCAGTACTAGAAACCGATCTCCCTTTTGCATGTAGTGCACATATTTTTTTCTCAAGGTTAATTAACCAGTTGTTAATGTTTTGGCTTCCTCAAAACAAATTTTCAGTCAAACTAAAATTTTTGCCAAATTTTCTAATCTGGGTAGGTAGCTTGTACCTTACCACAGAGTGAATTTCGGGGTTTTTCAAATTTTATTTTTTCAAAAGTGCGGAAGTTTATTTTTTATTTTATTCCATTTTTAAACAGTCCATACCCTTCTTAATCAAAAACAAGAATTTATTGATTGGCACAAGAAACTCTCTTTCCATGAATTTTGTTCAAAAATGCCTTAAATCGCTGTTATGGCTACTTTCCCGCCAAAATTAATTCACACTAAAATATTATATAAAATCGGCAAAATTGCATTTCGAATGAAATTAATGTATTATAATTCAGTTTCTTTTAAAAACAGCAGAAACTTTAGCAAATATGTTAAAAATTAATTTCGAAATTATAATGTAATAAAAATAAATAAATATTGCAGAACTGACATGAATTTCAGTGTGTATTTCCCGCGAAAATGCAGGCGTATTATGGAGTACTGTTTGGATTTTCATGGTATATTCAAATTAGCTTGATTTGTCTCAAAAGCGTGAAAATAAACCTTATACATAAGGCAGTCTTAGAAGCAATGATCCAAGGTTCTAATTAAATAGGAGAAAATAAAAAAAAAGAAAGAAAAGCGAAAACGAAAAGCCCACAACATCGCGTGACATTTTCGCAGTTGGTCACGCATAGTGTCGCCCTTATCAACAAATCAAATGAAAGCTAACCGCAAGCAAATAGGAGTAGAACTAACTGCAAGCAAACCAGAGTGGAACTAACCGCAAGCAAACCAGAGTGGAGCTAACCGCAAGCAACTCGATATTTTAACTCGAACTCGAAATTCTAACTCTAACTCGAACTCATGAAATCGACAGACCCGTTAGAAGTTAAACCATTCTCGCAACTAAATATCAGAAAATAAATAATAATAAGCGACAAGGTATTGTTATGTTAATTTACTTACAATTGATGACGAACTTTCCACTAGCGGGCTTTCCGCCATCTTGGATTGCAGACGAAAGCACATGTTTGCTTTGCATTACCGTTGACCAAAAGAAGTAACTCGATCCGTCAACTCGAACTCGATATTATAACTGAAACTCGAAATTTTAACTCGAACTCGAAATTTCTAACTCGAACTCATGAAATCGACAGACCCGTAAAAAACCGGTCAGTCGATCAAGATATAGATTGACTGGTATTATCCGGTGACCAGTATAAAAAGCATCAAAAAAAAGTCAATAAAGAATTACAGGGATAGAATTTACAAATTACAAATCTAAAAAGTATAAATTATATACAAAAAAATTAAAATTACATTGTACAAGTGTGATTTGCACTATCCATGTTTAGAAGGTAAGTGAATGTTTTGCCTTTAAATTGTGCAAGTGTTGTGAGCTCGCGAATCTCTCTTGGCAGTTTGTTCCAGGCACTCCCAGCCGAAAACTTAAACAAGGTCTGTCCACATTTGGTCTTAACTTGTGGTAGGTCTAATAATGTTGGATCTCTAAAGGATCGACAATGTCTCTATGTTTGTTTCATTAAGTAACCTGTCAACTGCTTAGGGCAGTTAATGTTGTTAATTATCTTGTTAACATATTGTAGCTTGATGAAAAGGCGTCTACTGTGAAGTGATAATAGCTGTAATTTAGCGCGCATCTCCTGACTACATGTCTTACGGTCAGCATGCAATACAGTGCTTCGCGACACTCTCATGATATGAATTGTTCGTTTACTTCACGAGAATCAGCTCGTAGTTTTCTCGGATCTAATACAACTATTCTACCGCTAGATTCTTGTAAGCCCACTTACTAGGTCTTGGTGGGAGCGCAAAAAAAATCGGCGTTTTGATCTTTGTTTAGGACTGTATTGAAAAATTCGTCCACTCGTACGTCTGATTTGCAAAGAGCACCATTTTCACCAAATGCGGCATAGTTCATACTGATAGATAAACAAAATGTTTGTTTCAAAGTCACGAGAATCACTGTCTATGTCGGTTTTATAACCAAACCTTTTGGTCAGACGTTGTACCCAAGCAAGTGTCGAGTTAATGTAACAATGTACTACAGGATCATTTAGAAGCACTCGCTTTTGCCTATGATTCGCCACTACAAGAAAACTTTGTTAATACAATAACATCTGGAGCTTTTCGATCAAAGGAAATACAAATGACCTTTTCTGCCCAATCAGGAGGCAGCATTCCGAGAGCTGTTTGGAACTGGCCTGGTAAGACTCTTTTCCCAGGGGCTCCTCTTTTCCTTCTTGACTTTTCTTGGGCAATTTTTTCCCGCAGTTTCGACTTCCCCGCCTCTCTGCTCCTGGGTCTCCGAGGATGACATTAGAGTCACAAAGTGTTGAAGAGGGTAATCTTTCTCAGAGTTTTTTACTCAAATTTCGAAGCGTTTTCGATCATATTTCAAGCGCAGTTCAACCAATCATGCTTCTTTGGGTATCATCGGCAGTGGCGGATCCAGACCTTCAGCTAAGGAGGGGGACCGCCTTTAAAGGCTTGACTATGAATGTTGAAGTGGCCATGTTCTAAACGAGCAGGGGACTGGGTACGAACATATTTTTTCTTGGTGCGAATATTCAATATCGATTGAATTGAAAATGGGACACGTCATCTGAAAGAGCATCCAAAAAATTAGAAAATTCACCAAATTTGATGGTTATTGGTTTAAACCCAAAGGCATGGTACACTTTTAAAATAAGAGAGCTTAGTATGGATTGGAGGACGCCTGTCCCTCCAATCCATACTAAGTGTACCATGCCTTTGGGTTTTAACCAATAACCGTCAAATTTGGTGAATTTACTAATTTTTGGATGCTCTTTCAGATGACGTGCCCCATTTTTCAATTCAATCGATATTGAATGGTTGCACCGAAGAGAAAATATGTTCGTATCCAGTCCCCTGGTCGTTTAGAACATGGCTAATTCGGCAAAGATAATTACGGCACTTCAAAGAAAATGCACTATTTCCGAAAAATTAATGTGGGGGCTCAGCCCCCCTGGGCCCCTGGATCCGCTACTGATTGGGATTGGGTGGTTTGGGGGGTTTCATATGTCAACTGTGTTGACTAGCTTTGGTCTCCTTTATAGTTATGCCTCCAAAAAAGTTCAAAAACTTTTGTGACTTATACATAAATTAAGAAAAAAAAACTCTTATATAAATGTGTGCAACACAAACGCCTAATCAAACCTATGAAAGACTATGATAGTGGCACAACAACTGTGTTTTGTATTACGATAAAAATGTATGTTTATCTTCCAGACAAGTCAATTATTGTGTGACCGTGGCTGGCCTATAACCTTGAAGGATATTTGTGCCATAGAAACCCCAAGAAAAGTTATTGCGACTGAAGTTATTAGTCCAATTATCGCTCGGATTTTGAGCTACGAAAATAAAATACTCGCGGTGGTAGGGGGGGGGGGGGGGGATAATTAGCAGATGTGCAACGCTTGCAGTTACCAGCTGTTGTTGTTCAGTTTACAAATATCAGAAAAATGCTTAGATGAGTAGACATCTCATTTGTGACACTGAAGTGCATGCCTAAAAATAAATTCGTTTTGTTTTACGATCACTTGATTGTATGATCTACAGCAAAATATCTCACCAGCATGGTTTTAACAGTACAAGTGGCTTCTGTGCAGTGTACGTCGCCTGTAATGTTCTGTGCGACATTTGATACGAATAACTTTAAAAGGTGATATAACAGTTGATGCCATTGGTGGTCTGATTACCGTAAATGTAGTCTCAATATCAAGGGAAGTTTTGGGCATGTTTCTTTTAGTGATAGAAATCAGGGCCGTAGGTAGGGGGGTGCAATGGGTGCATTCGCCCCCACCTCCCCCCCCCCCCCCCCCCCCCCGCACGTGCGACGCAAAGGTCCGCTTAATCTAAGAGTGAGGGCTAAAATGAATATCAGAATGCAGGAAATATGGACTTCAAGAACTTGATTATTCAAAGTTTCGCGGGGAAAAATACCCCCGGATCCCCCCTAGACGCTCACGATTCCGGCGCTTGCACCTACCCAATCAAAATCCTGCCTATGGCCCTGGAAATGACGTACAGGTCGAGCCTATCGTAATCATGACATTGTTAGGCCCCCACTTAATGCCGTTTTTTGGTGAATATTTTGCTTTATGCAAATTCACAAACAATGCAACTTGGTACAGTCAAGTTGGTACAGTCCTCAACAAGGATCAAAAACAGCGATATTTTTGTGTTCTTATTGATCAAATTGGAGTACGTGCATTAAATAAAGAGCACGAAATTGTTGCCATTAGGTTCGTCACGCAAACAGTTACATTGTAGCTAAGTTTTATAGGGAAAAACGCTTCCTCTTACTGAAAATTGTAAAATAAAAATTGCTCACCTGAACTTCTACCTATGTCTACTTGTGAATTGTGATTGTTTTTTGTTTGGAGGAGCAGACATCAAGGCGAATTCAAAAAGAGAGGAGCTCAAATTACAACCAGCATGACAATAATGCTCACATTACAAATAAAACGGTCCACAAACACGGCGTGGGTCATTGATATGTTTGCATTGAACCTCGTGAAATGGATAACAACATGAACTTTTGCAACGTCGCCAGTCGCAGTCGGCTGTTAGTTCTCGTCTAGTGTTGTTTGAGTGATGGCCATACCTGCTACTCTATCTTCAGTTACCGGTAAATCAAAAAAGCCTGGTCTGCATAATTAGCCGCATCTCGATGATTGCTGAACTTCGAGATCCCCATCCCTACTTGCCACTCACACCAAGACCTAGACCTAGTTTCAAGAATCTAGCGGCAGAATAGTTGTGTTAGATCCGAGAAAACTACAAGCTGATTCTCCTGAAGTAAATGACCAATTCATATCATAAGAGTGTTGCGAAGCACTGTAACACGAAAGTCCAGAATGAAACATGATAGCATGAGGTGAAAGTCCCGTGTCGTCAGAAGAAACGATATCGCAAGGTCTCCTACAGTACTTAATTAGAACCATGGATCATTGCTTCTAAGACTGCCTTATGTATAAAGGTTAATTTTCACGCTTTTGAGACAAACCAAGCTAATTTGAATATACCATGAAAATCCAAACAGTACTTTCATAATACACCTGCATTTTCGCGGGAAATACACACTGAAATTCATGCCAGTTCTGCAATATTTATTTATTTTAATTACATTATAATTTCGAAATTAATTTTTAACATATTTGCTAAAGTTTCTGCTGTTTTTAAACTGAATTATAATACATTAATTTCATTCGAAATGCAATTTTGCCGATTTTATATAATATTTTAGTGTGAATTAATTTTGGCGGGAAAGTAGCCATAACAGCGATTTAAGGCATTTTTGAACAAAATTCGTGGAAAGAGAGTTTCTTGTGCCAATCAATAAATTCTTGTTTTTGATTAAGAAGGGTATGGACTGTTTAAAAATGGAATAAAATAAAAAATAAACTTCCGCACTTTTGAAAAAATAAAATTTGAAAAACCCCGAAATTCACTCTGTGGTAAGGTACAAGCTACCTACCCAGATAAGAAAATTTGGCAAAAATTTTAGTTTGACTGAAAATTTGTTTTGAGGAAGCCAAAACATTAACAACTAGTTAATTAACCTTGAGAAAAAAATATGTGCACTACATGCAAAAGGGAGATAGGTTTCTAGTACCGAGAATTTGGCCTTTTTTATATGAATTTTTTGGCACTTTCTGTGCCAAAATGTAGGGGGGTAGTCAATCTCAAGATTGAAAAGCCAAGAAATCATTTAAATACCACCAATCTTAATCTTATCTGATAGGTTTTAAATGCTGAAAAAATTAGGGAAATCGGCCGACCCCCATCTTTCGCCATTGCCTGGTTTTCTCTGACAATGACACTTAATACCGTTACATATGGTTAACATTCTTTGCGATATCTTGGGCCTAAATTGTGGGGAAAATTATCCCCAGACGTAAGATCAGCTAAAACGTTAAATATTTTTTAGGAAACAGATACGTAAATACGATATTAGTCTGCTCATAGACGATGGCTGCAAGGGTTGTTCCCTGTGCTCCTCATAATTATTTTATACAGCTTTAAATATTTTTAATTCTCTTTTTACATATTTTTAATATCTACTCATCATAATCATTTTATACAGCTTTAAGTATTTTTAATTCTCTTTTTACATATTTTTAATATCTACTCATCATAATCATTTTATATAGCTTTAAGTATTTTAAATTTTATTTTTACATATTTTTAATATCTAATTATCATAAATATTTTATATAGCTCTAAGTATCTTAAATTCTCTTTTTACATATTATTATATCTGTTAATTGTGTCCCCAAATTAGTATGGGATTTTCCCAGGCTATGTGGCCTTGACACATACATTAATAAAGTTTATCTATCCATCTATCTATCTATCTATCTATCTATCTATCTACTCGTCCTTCTTAGTACACTTTTCATTATGACTCGGGGTACTGGAGTGATAAAAATGAATACAACGTTCCTGGTCATGAAAATCACGGCAAAAAGGTATCACATGACACTTAACGATGATGAAACCTAACGACTTGTCTTTATTTTTTCAAATTCTAATGTCCCCTTATTATTACTTTTATTCCGTTTATAAGAAAACCTTTCACTACGATTCCAAAATCTGGAGCAACAAGAACGAATTTAACCTTCCTGGAGGGAAGACTGGGTTTGACACACAAGAGACCAAGTTACCGAGCTACTGGAACACATCCTTCTCCAAGATTTGTCTTGGTATGAAGATCGGCCAACAGATCAACTTCATTGTCGTCAACAAGAAGGCCAACTCTCTGCACTCACTGATCGCTGACGGGCAATACCGCGCCACCTCACTGGGTCGTAACACGTGGAAGACGCTGATTGGTTCACAGGCCTCTTTGCAACGCAACTGCAACAAGGAAGGGTTTAATGCTGTGTGTACGAGTAGTTACCATTCTAAAGCAAGGATCGGTATCCTTGGTAACAACGAAAATCGTTGCACTAGCTGTGATTCCAGAATCGGCTTTGGTACAGGAGGACACCCTGATGACTCCAACACTTGTGGAAATAAAGACAACAATTTCAACGTCAAAGCTATGGGTTATATTCTGGTGCAGTGACGAGTAAAATAACAAACTTTCAAATAAACAGCCATGAAGCCAAATCGCATGTGACTTCAAACACATAAATATCGCTTAAGGCATGGAATAATGAATTAGCAATATTAGCATAATTAGAATATAAAATAGCTGAGAGTTTTGGCTTTTTTTAAGTTTTAATTAATTTGAGTTCAGAATAGTTGTTAATTAGCGCATAATCTGGTTCCCAGTATTCTTTTTAGCAATGGAATGTAACAGGCAAGGCGAGAGCGCATGCCCAAAATAATTCAGTTTTAAAATTGGCGACCTGCACCATTTGGGAAGTTCTTCAGGATTAGCCAAGCGAATAAGTAGACATCTACCAATGAAAACATTGATTCCAAAGTGATGCAGGTAAGTCATTAGCAGCTAGTACTCACTTTTTTAGTGTTGCTCATTGTTCAGTTAAATAGTCGTGCGTTTTTAACATGAGCCCCTGGCTCGGGAGATTGGGCAACCACTTCCAACGTCTACGACTTGAAATAAATATCATATCATATCATACCATACCATACCATACCATACCAACATATTTTGGACGGTCTGGGAACGCGTTTGAAATAGTGAGCCCTGATGACTGTGGTTCTGATTACGAACCTCGGCTGATCCAGTCATTGATCAAAGATAGTGCTACAAGGAAGTTCAGTTGTAGCAGCACAACCATTCTCTGTCTGTATGCATGCTAATTTGCGAAAGCTGGTATTCTGGCATGATACATACTAGGATCTGAAGTATAAAATGCTATTCATGTTATGGAGGCACCCAGCACACCAGCACTGGGCATGTCGAAACAAGCTCTTATCTTGTCGACGTCAACGAATAATGGAAAAATTCCATGATTTTACATTATTAGTAAACAAATAATTGGTTTTTCTTGATCTTAGGTAAGCAAATGTAACATTTTAGCTCGCTAGTTTGTTTATCTGCTCGTGCCGTTGAATTGATGAACATACTGCTAAGCAGACAAATCTATTACTTTAGTTCGTTATATTTGTTCACCTGATACTGAAGAAAAAATAAGTCACTGTGCATGATCACATCATAACGTTGCGAAACATTATTGCTTTGGATTCCGTTAATGATGAAGTTAAGAAGCTTTTACGTAAATGAGTTTGGGGAGTTTGACTAAAACAAACTAAGGAAGTTACAAATAAATGTTAAAATAATATACATAACATTACAAAACGAAAATTCTGGCAAGATCTAGCAAGAAATGTAATTGCATTTAAGCCACGTAGAACAAAATGGGCGGACTCAAAATCATAATCTCATTTGTATGTCAGCATGCACTTTTAAGTATGCTCATAATAAACATTAAATTTAACACCTTCAAGATGTTGAAATCATCTCCCCCTTATTAAGTGCGCCTTTCTACAATTTTCGACCGAACAGCAGCACAAGTCGAAAACTCGATTTTGTTCATATTTTGCACAAAGATAGGTCCTAGTGAGAAACTAAACGGACTGTACTTAGTTTGTCCTGATACAGCTTCCTTTTGTAGAAATATGCAAAAAACGATTTCGCCCCGTTTGGGCTCAAAATCCACTTCCGGTTAGACTGAATTTTGTGAAAATTTGATCGTCTTGTGCATTATACTACAGCTGTTCATGAATCTTTCAATGATATTTATAATCTTTTCAGGTCTTCATTGTATGACTGAGCGAAAAATAAAACAAATGGAGATTAGTTTTGAGCCCGACACGAGCCAAAACTGACAGACTAAATTTGCAGATGTGTCGCAAGCGAAATTATGCAGTAAAACATTGCCATTTTTTTCTATGGGCGATAACTTTAAATATCGTAAAAATACTTTCTATGGGTAAACTATACACCCATCTGCTGTAATATCAAAAAAAATCTCTGGGGAGATGGTTTTCAGTGGCCCGCTTTGGCCTGTGTTTATCACTTATTTTGCCGAAAATCTGTTGTTTGAAGTGTAAACAACAGCGTGACACGGCTGGTAAACCACGAATAAAATTATTCTTTTTTTAAAAGTACGTTTGACGCTCTTGTAAGAATTCAGCCAAAAAAATCATGCAAATAAATGGGCCAGTTGGTGAACTCCTTGAAGAAGTAGGAGCAATGTGAGATTTTCTCCGTTCACCCGTTTTGGAAACGTTGCGTGATCTTTACAAACTTTGATCACAAAATGTTAGACGGTAATTAATTCAGTTAAATTTATTGAAGTTCTCACTATCCTGATGTTCTCACCATCATTCACAAAACCAGGTTCTAATAAAGGAAAGGTTAAGCATTCTCAGATTCACTGATAGACGTAATCACGGGTCGATATTGTTTGGTTCTTTACGTGATCTAAAGGGAACTCGGGTAATAATTAAAGTATGTTTTTGCCGATTTCGTCGGATCTGATACCTGTGTTTTTATGCAAATTTGTTATCACTTGTTTTATTCTAGTCCTATACAGCAGGAAAATCTAACACTAAAATATGTTGGTTTAATTCATTTTCAATTAGACATGAACAGTGTAACTGAAAATTTAAAGAATTTTATGGTTGACGGATCAATAGAAAGCAGAACATTACTTTTCCAACTTATGGACAAAGATCTATTTTCAGCACGATTAGTACTTTTCTAACAACTGAAATTTTGAATATGATTCATGCCAGAATTTATTGTAAAAGTTGTACCAGCCTTGAATCAAACTTCTTTGGCGACTTTTTTAATTGCTAATTAAATTATCTTTATTTTGAGAACGAGAATAAATTGAATTCCGTAAATTCGACTATTCGCTGTTGTGGATAAAACAAAAATGGATGTTTGCCGTTCTTTTAAGTCATTAGTTGGTGGTCAGTGCTTGGCCTTTGATCGCAGGGACAGAAAGCAGTCAAGTCAAACTGTGTCACACTGTGTCACGGCCTAGAAAAGATTTATGGCATGTTGCTACTTCAGATTCGCGCCCGCTACCGGGACAGTCTCCCCCTTTTTTTCCTCGCTTGCCCGCCTTTTTTAATCGCCCCCAACTACCGAGACAGTCTCCCCATTTTTTTCCTCGCTCGCCCGCCTTTTTTTCGCTCGCTCCCAACTACCGAGAGAGTCCCCCCTTTTTTTCCTCGCTCGTCCGCCTCTTTCGCTCGCTCCCAACTACCGAGAGAGTCTCCCCTTTTTTTCCTCGCTCGCCCGCTTTACCGAGAGAGTCCCCAACTTTTTTTTCCTCGCTCGCCCGCTTTTTTCGTCCGCCCCCAACTACCGAGAGCCTGGAACAGGCTAAGTGAAAATCTGCAAAGAAGTTGTCTGTTCTCCACCCAGTGTTTGAGAATTGAGAAATCCGTTTTATTAGAATTTGATCTAGATCAGTATTACGTATTACCCAAGTAGGATTCGTAGGATTCCCCGCAAGTCACCCCACGCCCCATCCCTCTCGACCTCTGACATTCCACAGACCTGTTGGCTTCATCCCACCCCGTCCCACCCATTTTAAGTACAACAGTTCTCCATCCTCCGAAAATTGGCTGATAATTTTCGGGCCTCGCATAGAGAAAATTACCCTTATGCAACTGAAACCGCTATCGGTGGACAGCCGGATGAAAAGGACCAGAGAAAAGGAGCGGCGAAGAAAAGGGGCTTTTCCTTTCCTTAAAAGGGGGGTGAAGGTGGAATGTACTTGGCACCGATTTTATGACAAGAAAATTCCGATGTTTTTAAACAAAAGGGAAGAACTGGTCTTCTTCCTCTCCACTAGATTCACTAGTGATTGCAGTTTATGTCCACAAATGTAATGTGTTTATCTAGCGAACGTGCAGTACTAGAACAGAAATGACACTAGAACAAAAAATATCCCTAGAATGATTATGCAACGAATGAAGTGAAAGTGGGGATTTTTTTTACATGTGTACCAAGTATGACTGAAGCGCAAACAAATTTTTGATGTCATAATATTTTTATTAAACGTGTGCTGGACTATCCGACCTTTCGTCATTGTTTTTTTTTTTGTTGTTGTTGTTGTTTTTTGCCGACGCTGATCGCTATGAATTCTCTAAACAGATCATTGCTATTTCATATCGTTATTACAGACAGTGAAATCCACCCTAAAAGAATTTGTTACTAATTTTAGTGTGAGAAACCACTGAGAATGGGTTAGTTGTCAATCGGCCATTTGTATGAGTCAGGATGAGTAGGTTATCGTCGTATGAAAAATTGTATAAAACAAGCTCATCAAGCAGAGCACCCCAGTATCACCCCAGTACTTAATTATCAAAGGTAAATACACTACGTATGGACAAAACATCGTACATGTTTATCTAATTTAAATTTCAGCTGAAGAAAAGTAAACAGCACTTAGCTACCCGCGGGAAAAGAACCACCTAAAAAATAGATCCAAATTCGTTATAAATAATTAAAGAAGTAAAATTATCTCTTTAAGTTCTTATCTACAATAAGCGGGTGATATCTATTCGTTTTCAAATATTATTACCGACTCTCACTCAAAACTTGAAAACCCTCGGGAATTGTGACCAGCCGTGTCACGCAATTGTTTACACTTCAAACAACAGATTTTCGGAAAAATTAGTGATAAACACAGGCCAAAGCGGGCCACTGAAAACCATCTCCCCAGAGATTTTTTTTGATATTATAGCAGATGGGTGTATAGTTTACCCATAGAAAGTATTTTTACGATATTTAAAGTTATCGCCCATAGAAAAAAATGGCAATGTTTTACTGCATAATTTCGCTTGCGACACATCTGCAAATTTAGTCTGTCAGTTTTGGCTCGTTTCGGGCTCAAAACTAATCTCCATTTGTTTTATTTTTCGCTCAGTCATACAATGAAGACCTGAAAAGATTATAAATATCATTGAAAGATTCATGAACAGCTGTAGTATAATGCGCAAGACGATCAAATTTTCACAAAATTCAGTCTAACCGGAAGTGGATTTTGAGCCCAAACGGGGCGAAATCGTTTTTTGCATATTTCTACGAAAGGAAGCTGTATCAGGACAAACTAACTGTAGTCCGTTTAGTTTCTCACTGGGACCTATCTTTGTGCAAAATATGAGCAAAATCGATTTTTCGACTTGTGCCGCCGAAAGTCGATTTTAGTCGACTTTTGTAGAAAGCGGCACTTAAGTTACGCACCTCTCAATCTGTAAATACTATTAAGGATGCATTATATAAATATTTCAAATTAAGTTAGCTTTGGGATAAGATATTTATTCCTTTTTTAGATAATTGTGTTTTGACCGAATATGAATTTATGTTTTAGATTAACTTTTAGGTCTTAATACGTATACATTGTGATTTTTAATAAGGTTTTAAATAAATTCTCAATTAATTAAGTTATTACTTATAATAGATTTTTAAATTGTAACAATGATGGGCCACAAGTTCTTTAGTCTCTCTTGCCCTCTTTAAATAAAGTTTGATTGATTAATTGATTGATTGATTGATTGATTGATTGATTGATTGATTGATTGATTGATTGATTGATTGATTGATTGATTGATTGATTGATTGATTGATTGATTGGTGGTTTGGTTGGTTGGTGAATTGGGAAGAACTGATGCACTCCTTCCTTTACATATACATGGTTTATCTAAAATAACCTATGAAACGGCCAATCTCCAAGCTTGATTTGTTGAATTTTTGTGCGCATCTATCAAATAATTAGATTATGAGCTCGAGATTTCTATGAGATGATAGTTGATGATGCCGAAGGCAGGCTTTTATGTTACTGCTTCAAAAGTAACAGTACACTGTTACCCGCCAGTGTTGACCAACGATCGCCGTTCTTGAAGTCGTCGTGCTATACAGTGTATATAAGAACGTCATTGAACGGACGCGGGAATTAATTTTAAAGATTCCCATTTTAGAGATTCCCGCTTTTAAAGATTCCCCATTTTAAAGATTCCCGCTTTTAAAGATTCCCCGTTTTAGAGATTCCCGCTTTAAAGATTCCCCACTTTAGAGATTCCCGCTTTTAAAGATTCCCCGTTTTAGAGATTCCCCATTTTAAAGATTCTCCATTTTAGAGATTCTCGCTTTTAAAGATGCCCCATTTTAGAGATTCCCGCTTTTAAAGATTCCCCGTTTTAGAGATTCCTCGTTTTAAAGATTCCCCATTGTAGAGATTCCCCAGCCCATTCCCCATTCCCCATTCCCCATTCCCTGTTTTAGAGATAGCCGTCATCGATTCCCCGATTCCCCATTCCCTGTTTTAGAGATAGCCGTCATCGATTGGCCGATACCAATCCATATCAATTAACTAATTTTATCGATTGATATCGATTGATTGATTGCATTTCCGATCATCGGTTTCATCGATTGGTAGCGCCGGGCTTGGAAATTTGCACCGTGTAACAATACATGCGCATGAATTAAGACCGCTGAATAAAAAGACTACAGACGCCTCCGCCAGGCGACGAACTACACAACACAACTTTCAGTTTGAGGAGGGAGGAGTGTGTGCATTGAACGAATGAGACCTAATTAAGCAGCACCTTCATACATGTCATACATCGGCTGTGAAGTACCGGCACGCATTACTTAATTTTTTTATATCTACACGGATTCCACATGGCGACCTTTCAAGATTGTATAAAACGGCCAGTCCGCAAATTTGACGGTTTTTAGCATAACGGACTGTATTAATTAACTGATTGAGGTATGCTATACCCTGTACTCGATTACATGCTTGCCACCTTGCCTTAATTTGATTCGGATATCCGAAATATTTCTGCAAATAGGCTCTTTCGCTTGGAAACCTTACGAGATTACAGGCTGCGAATTGTTCCAGACAGACGTATGCAAATTTGGCTGTATTAACCATATTAAAGATTCCCATACACGACCTGATTCTCGTGGCATGTTTGGAAACTTCTTTTAAAAATCAAAGCGGTAGCCAAACTGAGTTAATAAATTCGCGGTCGTCTCTTTTTATCACGCGAAAGTTGGATACACTATTTGGCTGTTTTTGAAAGAATCTTGCCAGCGTGATTCTTGTCGGTTCCTCGTATTTTTAATATCAACCCAGTTTTTGCGTATTAATTAAAATAATCAAACGCTGAATACCGTAAACAAAGTGTGGAAAATTGTGATTGGCTAATTCGGACAGTACAAGCAGGAACAGTTTTCGTGTTAAGCTGCGCGGAAAAAAAAAAGTTATATCTTACACACAGCATGCGACAGACATAAACAGCTTATTATATGCTAAAGATAAGTCAAATCTAAGTTTTTTAGAATTGAAAAATCGAAGATCACGCAGCAAAATGCATTTGATTCAGAACGTTTGGTTTATTTCGCTGTCCTGTGTGATTGCGAGAGTAGCTGTAGTTGTTTACGGCAACAAAACACCTTCAGCGTCGAACCAAACACCCATCAAGATTCCCACACAAGATTCCCACACAAGCCAAGCCATCAAATCTCTGGAAGCAACTCTAGAGAAAAAGTTTGACCAACTTATTGCTGTAATCAGTGCCGGATCTCGCGGAAACGCCAGCATTGAACCCGGTAATTAAAAAATCCTGATTATTTTTTATTTGCTCTCTTTGGTTTTAACTAATGATTGACTGTACCTTTCTTCTCTAAAAGATGGACCGTTTGCGTCGTGCAAGGACATTTACGCAAGCCAAACAAAGTAAGTTCAACACAAAAGAGTCACTCAACCGCCCAATGTCTCTAAATATCACAGCTACGAGGAAATATTTTTTAAACACGAACTAAGTGAAGAGATTGAGCGCCCCAAAGTAAATTTAAAATATTCGAAATGAAAACCGATTAAACACTGCATTCTTTGCTTCAACTGTAATAGGATATTACCGCTGAAGAAAGTAGATATTCCGTACACAAAACAGCACTGTTCGGCTTTTTTGCCGGATAATTTTTTTGAATATCTTTGAATTTACAATTTCGCACCTTAGGCAACTCCATAACGGCTTTCAGTTACAGCGACCCGAGTTTAAATTCTGAATGGTTTCCGCTGAAAATTTGGAAACCACTTTGACTGATCTCGAGAGAGTGTTGCTGATCTACATTTTTCGAAAAGAAAAACGCTTCTTATGTACAAGTTGAGCTCAGTGAGAGCGCGAGCCGGAACATGCGGAAAGCGACCTACTTTGAAAAAGTCTAGAAAGAAAACGCCTGTATTTTCTATTTTTGTATTTTCGTTTTTAATCAGGTCAAAAGAAAACAAAGATTACATGCTCCAAATGGACTCTGGGAAGATCCCTGTTTATTGTCACATGACGAGTCATGGGATTGGTGCATGCGGTGGTGGTGGATGGACGCTGGTCTTGAAAATCGACGGCGAAAAGGTACACATGACACTGAACGATGATGAAACTTAACGATTTGTCTTTATTTTTTCAAATTCTAATGTCCCCTTGTTACTTTTATTCTTTATAAGAAAACTTTTCACTACGATTCCAAACTCTGGAGCAACAAGAACGAATTTAACCTTCCTGGAGGGAAGACCGGGTTTGACACACAAGAGACCAAGCTACCGAGTTACTGGAACACATCCTTCTCCAAGATTTGTCTTGGCATGAAGATCGGCCAACAGATCAACTTCATTGTCATCAACAAGCAGGCCGACTCTCTGTACTCACTGATCGCTGATGGGCAATACCGTGCCACCTCACTGGGTCGTGACATGTGGAAGATGCTTATCGGCTCAGAGGCTTCGCTGCAACAGAACTGTAACAGAGAAGGCTTCAACGCTGCTTGCAATCGATCGGGGGCATCAAGAGCGCGGATTGGTATAACAGTCAACAACGAAAATGACTGCTCTAATTGTGACTCAAGGCTGGGCTTTGGTACAGGAGGCTACCAAGATAACAGCAACACGTGTGGAAACGTGGCCAGGTTCTCGCCAGATAATGGAGAGAAGTACATCAAAACCATGGGATATATCTTAGTTCAGTGACAATCGCGCCAAAAATGATCAGCTTTTAATTAGCACTGCTTTTTTGAACAGTCCCTCTATACTATTAAAGAACTTAGTTTTTGGTGATTGCGAGATTTATTTAATATGTGGTTGTACGAGATACAAAAACGTCTGAAATCATTTTGCTCCAAGGTTAAAAAAATGTAGTAAAGAATGATATAGCGAAATAAAATTTGTGACGCTCGATTGATAGCCTGAAAGGAGTTTATTTGTAATCCTCGGACGTGCAAGCGAATTCATACTCCTGTCGTGGTACAAGAGGGGGGAAGGGGTGATGGGACCCTATAAGGTTTTCGTTCTGTTAATGCAAAGCGAAATTATTTTGCACTGAGTGCAAAGCCCTTCGCCCATTCTACAAGATATGACGTCATTACAGCCGCAATCTTGGATTTCACTGTTTTTTTAGAAAGTCAAGAAGTAACGGCAATTGACGCAAAATCCAGCCAAAATGGCAGTTGGATGTAAAAAAATGTACGAATGGTACAGGAAAAACACTGGAAAAAAGAGAGAATTTATGTCGTTATTATGACGTTGCCATGGCACGTAGTCATAGTCATAGACACAGTCAAAAATTTCCGCAAAAGATTAATGAACTGATACTGAAAGTTTCAGAAGCATAGAGCAAAAATTGCGACAAAACCTTTGAGGGGGGGGAGGGTTGGTGGTGGCATTCACCTCAACTCTCACTCCCCCCCCCCCCCCCCCCACCCCTTTTCCTGTACGGCCGAGGGTAACTAATGCTGCAAAAGGCGGGGAATGCTAGTCTTCTTGTTATAAGGTCCAAATTTCATAAAACAACATATTTCCTTTAATTATAACTGTTTTAATTTATTCAACTCTTAAATCCATCCACTCTATAGACACCCATTGAAAAGATATGTCGTTCAGTGAGAACATCAATTGGCGAGAATAGATTTTCTTCTTAAAAACAATACAGAGCAAGGGGTGTCGGTGATAAGAATAATTATGGCGACTGATCACAACAGGAAACCATCTTGCTCCCAAAGTTTTTTCTTCCGGTAAATTCTCTGGTTTTCATTCTTACTGAAAAACAAACATTTCCAAATCAGTCCAATTCGATCTGATAGCAGACCTTCATAAAAACCAGTTAGAGTTTGTGTGTCTTCATCACAAAATAAAGTAATTTAATTAAGCAACAAAACCCCATATAAAATGTACACGATAGGGTTATTTTTTCTGTTAAAAATGGTACAGTGCAACCCCGATATAACGATATGCCAAGGGAGCAGTGAAATTATATTGTTATATCGAGGTATCGTTATATCGAGACTCCCGATATAACGATATAGCCGTAAAATCATCGAAAATATCGTTATATTGGGGTAAAATTAAGATGTACATTTTTACTGCATATCATTCAATTAAACTTGTAATGAGTATCAAATAACTCACAAATGTAGCATTTGAAGCACGCAGCAAGTACACAGCAATGTCCTTAAACAATTTGCAAAACATTAGACGTTCTGAAGGTTACACGACCGTGTCTGTGGTTTGAATCGTAAAAGGGAAACAAAACTAAACTTAAACATTTGAAGTTGCGACTGTAATCGTCTTTCAGTTATCACCCTTTGCGTGCATGTTCATTGTTTTTAGTTTTTAAAAGACACTTGTTCAAGTTTGGTTTGCCTCATATTTTTTAATTGCAATCTTGAAAACGCATCCTCCATCGCTGAAAGAGAGGAGAGGAATTCTCTCTCTTGTTCGCCGTCCAACGTAATAATAAAATCTCTTACTGCCTTGACAGCTTCAGTAGCTTGCACAAGAGTAAGGGGCGTAGGTTCAATCACTAGATTACCGTACTGTTATTGTATTAAATCAGAAACTCATAAGGAGTTGAAACGTATAACGCGCGTTCACAGCGTTCGAATATTCAGTTTGCCAAGTACCATATTTGGAAACACAAGGAGCTTGTACGCGAATGATTTACACACGTAACGACACACGGAAGAAAATTTTCGCTTTTACGGTAAGTCACTTGAATTCCGACCTAAACGCCGTGAATTCCTCACAGAAACTAGAGAAATTCATCAAGAGTATCCAAGTGAAGTTCTCCGGACCATCAAATGACAATGAAACAGAGAATTTAACCAAATTTAACTATATTTAACCAAAGTTGTTTGAAAACAATATTACGCCATTTAGCGCGAGCTAGCGCGCGCTCCAAATTTATCCAAATATCTCTCTCCTCCGCAGAGGCTCCTTCAGGGGGCGAAAAACACGAAAAATGAAAAATAGGGGGAGCGCGGGGGACTTTTCACCTCTCCCCAATTCCCAGTCTGTACGAAAAAAAAAAAAAAACAGAGGCCTCTGCGGAGGAGAGAGTCCAAATATTGCAACTTTGATTGGTTGATTTTTTTTCTCGTGGTTTTCCAAATATGGTACTTAATGGAAACGAATGTTCAAACGCTTTGTACAATGCGAATCATAGGGAGTTACTCGTTTCAACCCTTATGGGTTTCTGATTAAATTCAATTTTTATTTAAATTGTAACTGTGTACTGATACTGTAATATCGTTATATCGGGGAAGATTTTACGCTCGGTTCGCTCAATTCACATCGTTATATCGGGAATATCGTTATATCGAAGATCGTTATATCGGGCTTCTGTCCCATACATTTTACTGTAACTTTTGCTGGGACATAGCATATTCATCGTTATATCGGGTATACCGTTATATCGAGGATCGTTATATCGGTGTTGCACTGTATATGGAAGAGTATAAAGTGTTTGGCGAAGCCTCCTCGTATAAAAATGTTTGCGTAACGATACTCTCCCCTCTCGGGTACTCATAAAGTTGTCCAA
Organism: Meandrina meandrites; assembly: GCA_963693305.1. NCBI lineage: Eukaryota > Metazoa > Cnidaria > Anthozoa > Scleractinia > Meandrinidae > Meandrina > Meandrina meandrites. Next base: position 33,041,735 of record OY855909.1, read on the forward strand.
TCTCACAGCCGGATTAGCAAAAGCTGTTCAGTTGCTGTAAGGCAATAGCCGTTTGGAACAATTTTATAATCCCTGTAATTTCTAGCCTGACAACAGGCTCACCTTTGGGTTACACCAACTCCTTATGAGTTTCTGGTTACACACGCAATAAAAATGAAAAAACAAAACCAAACAACAACAACAACAAACAAACCCATACAAAGAGAGAAAACAACGGTGAATGTTGCGTGAGGTTGCGTGTCAGCTGCGTGGAACGTGGAATGTGACGTGGAACTATCACGGAAATTTTTCGTTAGAGACTGGATCCGAGCTGCTGACATTTTGCTGTTTGCAGAGAGCTCGGTGGGTTGAAGAAGGCGAAATTTTGTGTATTTGTCGGTTCGTTCGCTCAGTGTTTTCAGCATTATGGGCGAGAAGCCGTTAACGGACGCAGAAAGAAAGAGGCAAATCTCTCTTCGACGTCTCCCAGTCGTCGAAGATGTGAACAGTCTGAAGGAGGCCTTCAACCGCCATTTGCACTATTCGCTAGTGAAAGATCGGAATGTGGCAACCAAACGTGATTACTTTGCTTCTCTGGCGCACACAGTGAAAGATCACTTGGTTGGAAAGTGGATTCGATCCCAGCAAGCATATTACGAGAAGGACCCCAAGGTATTTGAATGTTTTGACTACACAATATGGATCCCGTTGTTTCGTGATACGGCGAAAAATATCGCGCTAGTTTAAGACTTATATTAGCCCACCGAGTTTAATACTTGTACGTATGTACACAGATTCTTTAGAATTGTGCGTGAGTTTCTATTTCAATCAAGCTCGACCCCATTATCCTCTTTTTAGTCCAAGTACATTAAATGGGCCTTTTAATAGCGGTAGTTTCTTTCAACAGTGAAAATGATAACGTGAGCCGAAGTTGAACACGACCCCACCTGGACCTATGGTTCTTGCAGACCGCAATTTTTTTCTGATCGAAACGGCATTGCATTCACGCTTAATATTGATCATGTTTGCGCTTTGGAGCTTTTCAAAAGAATAGAAATTCATTAAAAAATTTTGCATGATTCGCCTCCAAATTGCTTATAACCGTGACAGAAGAATTGGTTTTGCATAAATGATTTTCATCGTGGGCAGCTTTTTTCTGTCGGTCAAGTTTTTCGACCTCCAGATGTCAACGATGAATTAAGTAAGTTTACTTTGATCCAGGTTGCATTATTTCAGCTCTTATTGGAAGGAAAAAAAATATTTAAAAGTTAAAGATATTGCCCCGGTTATTTTATCATATTTATTCATAAAACAAACAACCAATATTGGCAACCATGAACAGGCAGAAAATTTTGATTAGGATTGATTCTAAAGATGGGATGTCGACTATAATAAACAAGCTGACATTCCATGACATGTGGTAGACACTAAAATGCCCATCCTACGTAAATATTCGTGACAACAGATTGATTTTACTTATGATTTCTTGCTTGTGGTTTGTTGATAATTAGAGGTACATGTTGGTGTAGTCAGACAATTCACAAACGTCTTCTATTGTTGGTACATGGAGAATTATGCAGGAACTTTTTTAAGAAAAAAATACAGCAGTGTTGTTTGATGGAAACAAGTTGATGTGTTTTTATTTTTTAAAAGATTCTTTTTACAGGAATTGTTAAATAAAATGCAGAGTTACTGTTATTGTATGCAAATCAATTCAATATGCTGCCAATTGTCTGCTGTATAAAAATTAATGATGTCATCTTCAGAAATCTGAAATCATCTGAAAGCAGACCATGAATGGGAAATTGTTTTATTCCTCTTGTCACTAATCAGAAATTCAGCAGTTACTTTTAATTAGTACATATACTAAAACAGTGGATAGCGTTGTTGGCGCTCGCTGATTGTGTACTCAAACACGGGATATCCTTTGCTATTCTCTGTCAAGCAACTCCAGTGCAAAAACTGTAATTGTTGACAAAAATAAATGGGCTAAAATAATCCTTTTTTAGTTATATTATCTTACTGTTTTAGCATATACTAAAACAACTATTCACCTCAGTGTCGGTGGCTAGTGGTGGATATTAACCTCGCCGCTTTGTGGCTTGGTAAATGTCCATCACTAGCCTATATACTATAGTCCCCACATCAGTTAGCTGGTACAAAGTATTATCAATGGTTTTCCAACTATTTTAAGACTATCTTCAAAACTAATAACTTTTTTATTTACATGCAGTCAGCTGATGCAGGGTTCGACATCTGGTCAGCTGAGTCACTAGCCACTGGGCTAGTGTTCTCTAAAATTTCCTAGCCCAATACACAACTGTGTGGAGCTTTAACAATTCTTGTTAATCAAATATTAATTCTTTTAAATTTTCTACTAGCCAGTTACTAGCTAGACTGCGAACGCAGACGTATTTCCAGCTGTTGCTTGTCTCCGCCAAAAACTAACGTCTGCGAACTCGAGCCAGAAAACGATTTCCGTGACGTCAAAATTCTAAGCCAATCACAGTTAGGCTCAGAAAATCCTAGAACCGCCACGCGTGTAGCCTGCGAGAGCATCGCACAATCGCGTGGAATAACAATATGACACTACGCTAGTTCTGGGGAAAGTCTGTAAAGTGTTTAATTTGAAAAGTCAAATCAGGTAAATGCATTAAAGTACATGATGCAAAAGACAAGAAAGACATATTCGTGAATCTTTCGAATGGATTTGGAAAATCAATTATTTTCCAAGCATTGCCTGAGAGGAAATAGTATTTAGTGTAGCATTGTGATAGATCGTCGTTTCGCCACTCATTAGTTAGATGAATGGCCAGGTCAGTCCATTATCGTCGCTTGCGCTGAATAGCGCTGTGATACATTGAAAATAGCGAATATTGAAAACAGCTGCTATTCGTTCGTGTACGGATCACGTACCAGAGACTTGGAAAGGTGAGATAAAATACAACAACAACAATTTATTGACTGAGGTATTTCCATAAAAATACATGGCATTACTTACTTACTTACACTTCACTGTTAAACCTAGAGGAAGATATCAAATGAAAATTATAATACTATTTGTCAGACAATTCCTTCGAGCGAGTCTCGTGAGATTTGCCTTTACGCTGCGGTGTAGATGTAAACATAATTTGAGCTATCACTGAAACCTGCGAAGGTTTTCATTCCTTGGACCAAATCTTTGAGTCTTGATGCAGCAAAAAAGGCACTAGAAACGCTTAAGGGTTTAGAACTCCCCAAAACATCGGACTCGAACAAAACGACGCTTGTCGCAACTGAATTATGTAATTTCTCGGAAGGTGAAGATCCCGGGAGAAGATGAGACGCATCTGGTCGATTGCCGCCTCCTGTGTGTTGCTAAAATCTTTTTGCCAATCTATTGACCCAAAATCAGACATGATCACCGTCAAATTCTCTTCGGATTTCTTTCCCAATTTCGTCGAAATTTTGAAGGGCGTTCTTTAATCCCCGGGTTTAATCGCACACGTCGCTGGCAACACTTCAGTTCGTCAACAGATGGTCAGCTTTTCACAGCCCACATTGCATGATTTATCAATGAAGGTATGCACTAAAACACTTTAACCGAGTACATTAACCTTCTCCTTTGCAACTGAAAATGTTCTTGTGCAAAGAATCAACTTTCACAGCCGTCAAAAACCTTTCGTGTTTCATTCAACTTCGCATAGCAGCTTGCCTGTTTCCGCCGACAGCTATGTTGCGAGGGAGCCGCGTGGTGTTCACTCGTGTCTTATTCTATCTCGTAATCTGATTGGCCAAAGAGAAAACAAAAGCTTCTACCGGTATGTCACGGAAATCGTTTTCTGGCTCGAGTTCGCAGACATTAGTTTTCGGTGGAGACACAAGCGACAGCCGGAAATACGTCTGCGTTCGCAGGCTAGTTACTAGCCCAACCTCATTTTTACTAGCCTCGGGCTACCAGTCTAGTGGAGATGTCGAACCCTGGGATGACTTTTCTGGACCCTTGGGCAAGTGAGCATGGAAAGTTACATGTACTTACCCAGCAGGAAAATCTACTTTTCCCAGCCAACCAGATGGCAGAATATAAATTAAAAATTGTGCAAGTGTCATAAAATATATTAAATGAGATGAGTTTACAGCTACCAAACTTTTCATCCCATCTTTATACATGCCCCTTCCCGCCTGCATCTTGCACTCCATGTTCACTATTAATAACTCTTGCAGGCTACATGTACATGTACATTGTATATCCATGCGTTCATTAGCAAGACCACCTGCTTTACATTGAGGTTACTATCACACATATCACTCCTTTGTACGCCCTGAGTAGCATGTTCATGGTTGTCCCAAAATTTTAGAAGAGGCTCAAAATCCAGGGGTAGTAAATGCTAGTGAACCAGTTCATTGTTAAAACCTTGCATTGCATTGATATTTTGACAGCGTGTGTACTATCTTTCACTGGAGTATTACATGGGCCGGGCTCTGAGTAATACAATGATCAATCTTGGGATCCAAGGTGAATGCGATGAAGCCATGTATCAGGTGAGAACTGTATCCTCAGCTCGACAAATAAAATGCTACAGTTTTCTGTTTTAATAAAACACAAAAAGTGTCTGATGCCGACTTGGGCATAATGTTATTATAAATACATTATGAAATTGATAAGGTATTTTGACCATAATGCTTTGGCTTTTGTTGGTTTATTGATGGCAAATTGGCCATTACTAATTGTAGCTTATCTAACAGTTCACAACTTGTGTATGAATTTTAGTTTTATAATAATATGTAATTTTTTAAATTTAATTTATTATTATTGTAATTTATTATTTAACGTAATTTATTATTATTATTGTAGTAATTGTTGATCAGAATTGATTTTGTAAAGCATATTTTATTAATTTTATTTAAGTCTTGAGAATGGCGTCAAGATGATGCCAAAACGTCGACTAATTACGATTAATTATTATTATTATTATTTTTTTATTTTTTTATTTTTTTATTTTTTATTTTTTAATAGAGTTTATTCGGACAAAACAAATACAACAACATTTACAGGATTAAGTTACATCGACACACACACACAAAAAATACATCGTACCGTTACTTTACATACTTTGGTTTAGAACAATAAATACCAACAAGAAGAAACGGAAAAAAAAAAAGATGCAGTGCCTTAAGGTAACTTGATTAAAAGAAAATTTCAGAGATGAATTTGAGACTTCGAACTACTTTTTTCGATAGAGATTTTTTCTTTAAGAAAGGCTAGGAAGGCTTCGAAATAGAAGTGTTGTTCATCTCTCGAGACAGTGTAAATGTAATATTTGGCGATAAGTAAACAGAGGTTTAAACCAAGCTGTAAAGGGAAGTTATTTGTGAAACCATAGATAATATTTTCTTCAAGAAGCTCAATGGAATCGTCATTTTTGGTGTTCCACCAAGAAACAAAAGTATTCCAAAAAGACTTTACGTTCGAACAAGAGACAAACAAGTGTTTTAAGGTTTGTGTTTGTGCGCATAAGTGGCATTTGTCGTGTTCCTTGATTTTATCTCTGTACAGGGTTGAATTGGTTGGTAGAATGTGGTGAATGATTTTGAACTGGAAGATGGCAAGTCGTGTGTCTTTAGTTACTTTAAAAGGAATATTGTAGATGGCGCGTATTGTGCCATCGTCCAGACTCGATTGTTTCATTCTTCTTTCTGCGCTTGGAGATTCAAACTTTTTGTTTATAAGAATTTTAGTCGCCGCTTTACAGGACAATTTATTGATATCTATTTTTCTGTTATAATTTGAGTTGCATTGCGTCTCGTCAGTAGAGCCTTTTAGCAAGCGGATCCAGCTGGGGGGAATGGCATTACACAAGCCACAGTACTTGAGAAAGGTTGTTTTGATTTGGAATTTAGTGTAGAATTCGTTAAATGTTAAGAATTTGTTTCCGCAGAAGATATCTTTGATACGGACGACCCCGGATTCGTGCCATTTTCTGTAGTACACGGAAAAACCTTCAAGTTTGATGAAAGAGTTGTTCCATATGATTTCATTAAGTATTTGTTCTTTGGTTTCTGGAATGTGTTGGTTAATAGTCTGCCAGATGTATAGAACGTCCTTGTAAAAGACAATAGGAACATCTATTTTAAGAAATTTTAGATCATAATTACATTCAAATAGAAAAGGTCCTCCTAAGTGCTTTATGTACGATAAGGGTATGTGACTCCAGCATGCGTTATTTTTACTTTCATGTAATCTTCGTATCCACGAGACTTTTAAAGCTTTGTTAATTGTGTCAAAGTCCGGTAAATCTAAACCACCTTTTGTTTTAGGACCTATCATTGTCGTGTGCTTAATTTTGGCAGGTTTACTGTTCCAAACAAAATCAGAAATGGTTTGTTTTACCAAGTCTGAGAATTTTGGCGGAAAAGACAGCACTGATGCGTTGTAAATGAGTTTGGACAGTCCGAGAGTTTTAAGGATAGTTATACGGCCATACACGGTGAGGTTTCTTGGTAGCCATATGTTTAGTATGCTTTTCATTGAAACCAATTTTTGTTCAAAGTTTTTCTTGTAAGAGACTTCCTCGTTGTAGGTAAAGTCAATTCCGAGGGAAGTTATCAGTTTAGATGGCCAAGCAATATCCAAGGGAGCTTCAGAGTTATGTCTGAGAGCTCCTAACCACATTCCTTCGGTTTTAGTTTTGTTTACCTCTAGTCCCGAAGAATCTTGAAAGGCGTCTAGTATCTCGAACAGTTTTTCAGCTGAGGTTATGTCGGAAACGAAGGCGGTTGTGTCATCAGCGTATTGCGAAATTTTGTATTCCTTGTTATAAATTTTTATGCCTTTGATGTATTGATTGTTTCTAATAGCGTTGGCTAAGATTTCCACGCAGAGGACAAAGAGAATACCAGATAGCGGGCACCCTTGTCTGACGCCTCTTTGAAGATGGAAAAATTCCGACGCGTGCCCGTTATTGATGACACAACTTGAAATGTCGGTGTAAAAGGTCTTGACCCACTTCTGAATATTAGGTCCAAAGTTGAACGACTGCAGGGTTTTGTTTAAGAAGTTCCAATCGAGCGAGTCAAAAGCTTTTTTAAAATCGATAAAAATGGCGAGGCCGGGGATGCTTTCTAGGGATGTTACTTTCATTATATCTTGTATTAGCCTGATGTTTTGTCCGATATATCGGCCTTGAATGTATCCGGTTTGATCCTCATTTATAAGTTTTGGGAGAACTTTGGATAGTCTTCCAGCCATGACTTTGGCTGCTATTTTATAGTCAATATTAAGAAGGGATATCGGTCTCCAATTTTCTAAATAGAGTCTGTTTTTTCGTTTCTTTGGCACTACTTTAATAATCCCTTGTTTTTGAGTTATATTTAGCTGTCCGTGTGTAAAAGCGTAATCGAAACTTGAGACCATTTCATCTCCTAAAAGAGGCCAGAAGAGTAGATAAAATTCTACGGAGAGGCCGTCGCTTCCTGGGCATTTGTTCTTGGCGCATTCCTTAAGGGTTTTAAAACATTCTTCTTTCGTTAGAGGTTTTTCAAGATCGGTTTGTTCAGCATCACTTAGGCGAATAAGATTTGGATCATCGAAGAAAGTTTTATCATTTGAATTATCGGTCGGTACGGCGGTGTAAAGATTTTTATAGAAAAGTTTTTGGCAATTTAGAATTTCATCGGCTTGTGTTATTTCTTGATCATTATGTATTTTAAGTTTTGAAATGAAGGATTTAGAGTTTTGCCTTTTTTCTAAATTCAGGAAGTATTTTGTATTTTTTTCACCATGCTCGTGCCATCTGGTTCTGCTTCTGATAATAGCACCGTTGGTCCTGTACTCAGCAATCTTGTTTAATTCTGATCTAAGTCGATAAAGTTCTGTGATATTTTCTTTCGATCTGTTGGTTTCTAAGATTTCCATTAAGCGCTCGATACGACTCGCAAGCTCTTTTTCATTGTTTCTGCGTTCCCTGTTTTTTCTTTTAGAGAACTGAACACAGAAGCCTCTTATTTCCATTTTTATCATGTCCCAAGCGAGGCCTTTGTCTGAAAGATAGCTATACTTGTCTTTGAACTGAGGAAGTTTGTCTGAAAGTTGTTCAATGAAGGTATTGTCTTTGAGAAGAGAATTGTTAATTTTCCAGAAACCCGGTCCTCTCCGAACATAGTCTTGAGACTGGATTGTCAGGGTGACAGCGGAATGATCTGTTAAAGTTGAGTTTTTGATGTTCGTGTCTAAAGCGAGAGGTTTAAGATCTTCGGAAATCATCCGATAGTCCAATCTACGTTGTACTTTGAAAGCCTTATCCCGCCATGTAAATTGTTGTTGATTAGGATGTTGGCACCTCCAAACATCTATGAGTTTCAAAGAACTACACAAGTTTCTGATTTCACTAATTACGTTATTCTTCTTATTCACGTCAGATCCGCCAATTTTATCACAAGGTGTTAAAGCGCAATTGAAATCGCCGCCGACAATTATTTTGTGATCTGAGTGGTGTTTGAGAATGTTGAGTAAATTCGAGTAAAAAACTTTTTGATCTGAGTTGTTGTTTGGGCTGTAGATGTTACACAGCTGAATTTCAGTGTCGTAAACAGTTACTTTGAGTAGTAAAAATCTGCCGTTCTCGTCTGCGATGATGTCATCTACATGAATGGGTAATTTAGGATTGAAAAGAATCATTGCTCCTCTGGAGTGATTAGTGCCGTGACTATAATAGACATCACCTCCCCATTCTGATTTCCAAACAGTTTCAATGCTTTTCGTGGAATACGTTTCTTGCAGAAAAATTATGTCGAATTTGTTGTTATGTAACCATCGGAAAAGCTGCCTCCTTTTACGTGTTTGGTTTATACCTCTGACATTTAATGAACAAAAGGTAGCTGCAAAAGGAGTTGTCATTTTTTGTGTCATCATTATGCTATTAACTGCAGAATCAAAACAAATAATTTTTACGGGAAGCCTCATAAGACTTTGAAAAATAGATTACTACTGCGAATCGTGCCGACCTATTAACTTTTAGTCTCAAAAAAGGCTGCAATGAATTTAAAGATAAGGCAATAATATAAAGCGAACGAATTAAAGAAAAACATACATAAAATACTGGATAAAGCATGCCAAAAAGTGGTAGGAAAAAATAAATATGGCGGGTAAACAAACCCTTTCTACGGCCGTGTCCGCTACCTCCGCTTAAGATCTATAAGAAAAAGTTCACCTAAATTCCTCTAGATCGTCTTCAGAGAAGATCCTTATGGGTTGGTCATCGGGTGAGCACTTTATGAAAATCTTGCCGTCCAGAGTCCATACGCTTGCGAGGGTTTTAGCTTTTTTCAACTGGAAAGCTTGGTTGGCTATGTGCCTTCTGTACGATGTTAAATTTTCATTGATGAAGATGTGGTCGCGTGCTTCAATCGCAGATGAATAAGACTGGAAGATGTTGGATATTCTCACATTTCGAAGTTTGATTCTTTCTTTATACAATCTCGTCTTCGTCTTATGGCTACAAAATTTAACGATGATTGGTCTGCTTCCTTTCGTTGCGCGATGTAATTTGTGAGAGATCTCTATGTCTTCAGGCTTTATGTCGACATCGATCGCGCTGGCTATTTTAATAACGACGCTTTCTGTGTCGGTGTAGAGGTTTTCTGGAATTCCGTGGATCTCGAGAGAGTTTTTACGTGTATATTGCTCCAGGGCATCGAATTCGTCCCAAAGTTTTTGGGATTCGCACGTCTCCTCATCTAGTAGCCTGTTGGTTTGTTTCAGCTTCTTTTTCGTGTCGTCTAGTTCTTTCCTGAGGGAAGCATTCGCGACGGAGGCTTTATCTAGATTGCTTTTGATTTCCTGCAATTCCTGATCGTAAAAGGCCACCGAGTTTCTTAGGTCTGTGAGTTCTTTCTTGAGATCTTGGTTCTCTTTCGAGATGCTTGATACGGTGGCTTGGATGTTTATGAGAAGGTTCTTTATGTCACGTAGACTGGGCTCTTCTTCATCTTCGGTTTCTATCGCATCTTCATTGTGGTCCGCCATGTTGGATTTTTTGGCGCAACTCGTGTCGTCCTCGGTACATCCTCGGTCGCCTCTCTTATGTTTCCCTGACGTAGCCATAGTTGTCTAAGACATCGTGTAATATGTTTCTTTGAAGCTAGGCACTTTTTATTGGAGTTAACAGAGCGGAGGAAGCCGCAGTTTGCTTAGCTTTGAAACATGCGACTGGTTCGGGCGAGGCCGCGCATGCTCCTCTATTATTATTATTATTATTATTATTATTATTATTATTATTATTATTATTATTATTATTATTATTATTATTTCTTTTACTTTCTTTTACCTTGTATATACCAATTTGTATGGAATATGTTAATATTGTTATGATGATGATACTTTTTTATTATTATTATTATTATTATTATTATTATTATTATTTTATTATTATTATTATTATTATTATTATTATTATTATTATTATTATTATTATTATTATTATTACTATTACTATTATGATAATCATGTTTAGTTTTTTGTTTCCTGTAGCTGATAACTTTGAGACTACACAGACAAGCACTGTATTTTATGGGAATAACTTCTGTTTTAAACAGGTTGGCCTGGAGATGGAGGAACTAGAGGAAATAGAAGAAGATGCTGGCCTTGGTAATGGAGGACTTGGAAGATTGGCAGCATGTTTCCTGGACTCGCTGGCCACCTTAGGTTATGCTGCATATGGCTACGGCATCAGATATGAATATGGAATATTTAAACAGGGTATTGATGGCCGTGGAAATCAGGTTTCAGACTTTTTGTTTTTAATAATATTGCTTATTTATATTATTCTTCGTAAATGGAGTTAATTAGGTCTTTATTAGTAAAGACTTAGAAGTGTAATTCTAGAGGTTAATTCAATGTAAAAACAACATACACTGTACAGGGCATGACTCAAGAATTTGAAATGGCAGGTTATGGGCTTATTGACTGAGTGGAAGGTTAAGGTTAAAAATTCAGCTGCTAGGCTTGTCTGTGTGCAACCTTAGTATAGTCATGTACCAGTCTTACAAAAGCTTCATTGGCTACCAGTTAAGTTTATTATTTTAATTAATAGTTTTGCCTATCGCTTTGTAGATTGAGTTGCCTGACGACTGGCTAAAGTTTGGAAACCCATGGGAGAAAGCCAGACCAGAGTACATGATTCCTGTTCAATTTTATGGAAAAGTGGAGTCAGATGTCAGTGGAAAGAGTCATCGCTGGGTTGATACCAGCACAGTGTATGCTATGCCGTACGATCAGCCCATTCCCGGCTATAGCAATAATACCTGTAACACCATGAGACTGTGGGCTGCCAAGTCTCCAAAAGGTTTTGATCTCTCATACTGTAAGTAGATCTATATATTTACTACATTTAAGAAAATAAATTATTACTTTATATTGTAGCTGTCCAGGGAGTTGAAAGAAATTGGTTCAATTATTGTGGCAGAGGTGGTCAGAGTCAGATCATACAGGTTTGGCTGCAGTAAGATATGGATCAATCTTAATTTGTACTTCGTCTGGCTTTAAATGCACATGATTGTAACCTGTACATGTACATGTGCCTAATTAATTTTTCACCAGTAAGTTAAATGTCAGTGGTTAAGGTGATTCCACTGAATTGCATTGCGCATCCTTGCTGCGCATGAGTTTTCGCGTCATTTAGCGCGTGCACAAGTGCGCGCGCACACACAACATTACGGCTTTTCTTTTAGGTTAAGCTCAGAAGAGAAATAAATGGTCATTTTCTTCTAAACGAGCATGGTGACCCCCATTTTTTAATGCATAAATTTAAAAGACATCCGGTTGACTACAATATATTGCAATTTAAAGAAAAGTTAAATACTCTACTTTGAGATATCCTGCGTCATTTGTCATTTTAATTTAAAAATCTCCCATGTCAGTGTTTTACTGTACTTTACATTGCTTGCTACCAGTGTCGAAGTTCAGTGAGACAGGATGTCATTTGTCACGATTTCATTCTTTGTGTGGTCGCTACTTTTTGGGCCATGCTGCTTGTCGGAATTTACCCCAACAGGGGCTCCTGATAAGTATTTGGGTTGATAGCCATCTCCACCATCTCAAGGTTGCCATAGATACAATATACATGCACATGTACCTAAATGCTCTGCTTGAATATGTGTGTGGCTTCACCTGATATCCAGGGTGCCTTCCCCCAGCTCATTATTATTGCTAATCGTTAAACAGTCAGGAATGTTTTAAAAGTTACATTTTTGATAATGTGTGTAAAGCTCTATAAATTTGAGTGCTTTTATTTAATTTTTCAGTTAATGATGGAGACTACATAAAGGCAGTCCTAGACAGAAATGTGGCAGAGAACATTTCAAGAGTTTTATATCCAAATGACAATGTAAGATTTCCAATTTACAATTCTGGCATTCTTTTTAAATATTTGTAGAAAATGCTTTATATGCGACATCTGGCAATCATATCAATGGATTTGGCAGATGTCTTGCCTGGGTTTAATTTTTCTGAACTGAAAAATTCTAAAATATTAAAAACAAATTGATGAGGACTGGAAAAGAGTGGGTTGCCATGGTATAGGTGTGTCATCTGTGGAACTATTAGTCTGCCAAGTTTCATTGGTCTCTGCAGAAAAATGACCGAGATAACTTTATTTTTGTACTTTACAAAATATTGGGTTGAGTAGATGACGTCATCAGTCCCCTAATTTGCATATTTTACGTTTTTTTAAGCTAAAATATCTCCGGAACTAAAATAGATATTTGAAAAGGGAAAACGGCATTTTGAATCTTTTGTTAAATAGTCTTTGAAATGCCTAAAATTTCAAGGGGTGAAAATTTGATCATAGTAGCACTTTAAATACAGGGCATCTGACAGGATGCAGTGGTGCGGATCCGCATAATTCGCTTACTTCCGCATCTTCCGCATCTTGAGAACATTTTCCGCATAAAACAGAGAAATTTGTTTCATATTAATGATTAAGCAGCTGTTTACCATCCTCACAAACATAAATTTCGAAGAAATCGATTATTTTGACACAGCTTTTTTCCTAAAATAGCGACGAAAACTCAGCGCTTCGATCATGAGCAATTTTTAACCTCCAGGCGTTCCACGCGTCTTTTCGTGATGGGCCTGGACACCAGTTGTCTTCTTTCACTTCTTTCGCTCGTTCGGTCTATCGAAAATTCTTCTGTGGTTACCTATGGTATAATGGATAAATTTGTCATCAAAGAGACCAAGAAGAAGGATCCCCTCTTCGCTGTACACTTGCCACAAGTTGACCTCACGGGCTAGATGAGCGACGAATTAACTGAAGCGAGCTTGAGGCCGCAAAGTGGCCTGTGAGCGACGTGCCATAATGAAGACGAAGGACTTTGTTGGAAGTCTAATAGCAGCAAAGGATTCAGTGAACCAGTATCCTGGAATTTTCTATGTAAATAATGGATTGTTATTTTGTTCAACATGCAATGTTGTAGTAGATCATGTAGCACCTTGAATTGTATCAATCAACTTCAGCCAACAAAATAACGGTTGTGTTATTTTCATTGAACATCACATAATTGATATGATAATTTCCTAACATACCAAATACAAATGAAAATTTGCCTTCGGGGGCAGCTTGATTTTGGGTGCATGAAAAGATGTGATTTTTGGCGAGCGAAGCAAGCCGAAAATTTTCCGCATAATCCAACGTGCTTTCCGCATAATCAACACTTTCTTCCGCATAATGTTCCTGAAAATTTCCACATAATTTGTTATTTTTTTCTGCACCCTATCAGATGCCCTGTAAATACATTAAGCAAATTTGTATTAATTTCAATTAAATTGTTTTCCATAATTTGAAAATTTTTTCAGTTCTTTGAAGGGAAGGAGTTACGTTTGAAACAGCAGTACTTTATGGTTTCTGCAACTCTAACTGACATTGTTAGAAGATATAAAGCTCCCAAATTTGGTTCCAAGGAAGCAATAAGAACAACTTTTGATGACTTCCCTGATAAAGTAAGTCAATGCTTAATTTATTATTCAGTCGCTGGCTATGCTATAAGCTACATTTTATGTGTAGAGTGGAGTTGTGTTCTTGGTTTCTTTGCATACAGTCTTGTTTTCTTGTTTGTTTGTTTGTTTTTCCCCACTCTCTCTCTTTCTGATATTTCCTTGCACTCCAAGTCATTGCTTTGCCAGTTGTATAGTCCAGAAGCTGTCCCGTTTGACAAGGTGTTTTGCAAGTGTGATAATCTAAGCCCAATAATTTTTACCTGTCAGGTCGCCATTCAGTTGAATGACACTCATCCATCTCTAGCCATTCCAGAACTAATGAGGGTATTTGTGGATGTTGAGAAACTCAGTTGGGACAAGGTAAGTCAGCAACAAACAAACCAAACTTGTAAATAAATTTTTAAAATTGCTTGCCCAAATGGCAAACTGGTAGTTATGTAAAGGTTTTCTCAAGGGCCACTAGGCTCAAATGCCAAGCTGTTTCCAGTTCTGAATGACTAATTCACTTGATTGTGACAATAATGATGTTATCATTCGGTTAATTTATAGGCTTGGGACATCTGTGTGAGGACATTTAGCTACACTAATCACACTGTCCTCCCTGAAGCACTGGAGAGGTGGCCAGTGCACATGTTGGAGTATATTCTACCACGGCATCTTCAGATCATCTATGAAATCAATTCTTTGTTCCTAAAGGTACAGTCGTATAAATATAAGTTATTTTAATTTGTACTTATTAATTCATCCAAGCACTAATTGCCTGAAGTAAAATTATCCTTTCTGACAACTTTGCAGTACAGATTGCAAGACATGAAAATCTGGTGCTCTCTCCACAGAGTTTGTTGATGATTTTCATGATGTAACCATAACATATGCAATCCAGCAGATTAAGGATTTTCATGTAGATTCATTTAATGATTTCTTTTCTATATCCAGAAAGTAACAGAAAAATGGCCAGGAGACATGGACAGAATGCGACGGATGTCTTTGGTGGAAGAAGGACCTGAGAAGCGCATCAACATGTCACACTTGTGCATTGTCGGCTCTCATGCAATCAATGGAGTGGCTGCTCTGCATTCCGAACTTCTTAAAACAACAGTGTAAGTTGATAACCTTATGTTTATTTACTCAAAACTGTTGATAAACTAAAATTGGAACCCCTAATGCAAACCAACTTAGAAAGGCTTTAAGTGTACAGTACATTTAATTGATTTTACGTGACATCCAAATTGCATTTGATGTGGCTAGGCATACATTTCACTACTTAACATACCTTTTACATATGTTTTATCAAAATAAAATAAAAAAAAACTTTTATCAACTTGCAGTTGACAATCAACTAATAAGTGCTTCACTTCCTATGAGAACTCATGGTGACCAAGGTCATTTAATACTAGGTTCATATGTGACGTGCATCCTGCATACTGCTAGGATTGGCAGTGTCCATAGTGTCCTGTATGTGATAAATAAAGAAAGATGGTAAATTTTAAGCTCGGTAATGAAATGTGAAAGAATAAATAGCCAACATGTAATAACTTTGTTCATTCCATTTGCTAGTCATGCCTAATATTGATTTGATGCGATTTAAGGTGGTAATGTGCGTTTAAATAAAAGATACATCTTACACATACCTGGGAGATCGTCAGACCTTGCATCTGTACATAACAATTCAGCAAGCTCTTGTAAAGAGGACAAGCAAAACATTTGAATATATGTATGTATTCTTTAGGTTTAAAGACTTCTACGAAATGTTTCCTGACAAGTTTCAGAACAAGACTAATGGTGTGACGCCACGGCGCTGGCTTCTTCTCTGCAACCCTGGGCTGTCAGACCTCATCTGCGAGGTGATGGATAAACTTAACATTTTATGAGACAAACTAAATAATCAGCTTAAAAAGTTTGTCAGACATTAAAAGTGCTTGGTTCATTATAATGCTAGGGCTTGATGATCATTGGGATCAGGGCATTCAAGTTATCAAGATTCTTCCAAGACTGCCTCTTGACTCGCAGTGTTCGTATCAACATTATTATGCCGTAAACCAAACTTGGTGCTGGCTGGCACAAAATCATCTTCATATAACTATCACAAAAATTAGTTACAAAAATAAATTTAATAAAGGAAGAATCCTAAAGATCAACCATAATTATACTAATTACTTTTTAATTGCCAGATGAATTTCTTTTGGTTGTGGTGGTGTGTGTGTGTGTGTGTTTTGTTTTTGTTCTTTTTGGTTTGGGGGAAGTTTGCCTGAAACAAAATCTTGACAGTGCAAGCAAAATTTAATGTGTTTTTTTATTACACACATTAACTGCTAGCTTTGTGTAGTAATAGTCTTTTTATTCATTGACAGAAGAGGATTTTATGTTAATTTTGTAGAAAATTGGTGAAGGATGGATAACAGACCTGTCACAGCTGAGAAAGCTGGAGAAGTATGTCAACGACAAGAACTTCAAACATGCCTTTATGAGAAGCAAACAGGTAACAGTGTAACTACTTATCTTCATGATATCTATGATCCATAAATTCTAGCACAGTTTCAAAGAAGGTCGTGATGTCCAATAACATTTTTGTGAAATGAATGAATGGCAGTGTTGTAACAGCACTCAAGAAAAATAGCCACCTTGCCCAAATGGTCCATTTACAGACATCCTGTCAAGTACATATTCACAAACAAAAGCTCGGGTAAAGTTTTAACAGAGTTGTTATTTTCATTTCAGGAGAACAAGATTAGACTTGCAGACTACATCAAGAAAGAGTACGACATTGACGTCAATGTGAACTCTATTTTTGACGTCCAAGTGAAGCGAATCCATGAGTACAAAAGACAGCTGATGAACTGTCTTCATGTCATTGTGCTGTACAACCGTAAGCTTTGATTCAACCCATTTAAATCAAGATAGGTCTTGGGGCTAGGTTATTTTATATTTTAGTTTATACTGCAGGGGTGGATCTAGGGGGAGGGTTCAGAGGGTGTGCATTCCCTCCCCCCTGAGATGACCAGGCAGCTTTCTAATACAACCGGTAGTCTGCAAAAAAAAGAAGAAAAAAACTATGTGCACCCCCTCCTACTAAGGAAAATCGTGGATGTGCACCCCCTCCTAAGAAAAATCCTGGATCCCCCCCCCCCCTGTACTGTACATGTACCTGTCTGCAAAGGAATTAAAAGAAATAAAGATTTAAAACTTGATAACTATAATATTTATTAGTCAATAGGCACGAAAATACAATGTACTTTACTCCCTGTGTAGAACAGTACTATAAACAGTAGTCCACATAATGTACATGTAACAATTCCATGTACCAATTCTTGTTAATTGTATAATCCACAGGACTCAAAGCAAATCCAAACATGGATTTTGTTCCTCGTACTGTCATGCTTGGAGGAAAGGTACTTAATGTAATGATAGCTAAAAAATGTTTGCTTTGTTTTAGTGTTTTTTTTTCTTTGTATGGATACACCTGTATGCAAACTTAAACAACACTTCACATTTGGTTTGTTACAAGACAGTTGGCCCAGCATGACATCCAGATGAGCTTTACATCATGATCTAGAAGTGTTGCTGCGTGTAACACAATGCAAACAAACACTATTGTAGCAAAGATCTATAGAGCTTTTGTAAAGTCATTGCAACAGTCTATTCCAGCTTGGGAAAGATTCATTTGAATATAAAATGCTGTAGACTTCGATGTACAGTGTACTTTGAGTGAAATTGATAATTGCCAACGAGTCAGGCCTTCTGGAAGACCAGAAGGCCTGACGAGGCGGCAGATTATAGAGCCGTGAGAAGATTTGTATGTGCGGAAAAAATCTCACAAACGCTCCAAAATGTAGAAATGTAAGTAATGTAATGTAATGTAAGGTAATGTAACGTAAGGTAGATCGTGACGACACAATGTCTGATGTTTTTAGCCAATCTGTTGAACAGGAACTGTTCAGCACATGCACAATTTGTCATAGTTGTGGCCAATCAGCGCGCTACTTATTTGTTCAGCATGTGCACGATGCATGATTCATGGCGTCGATACGTGATCCGCAAACTCACATGTGTGAGAAGCTAAACAACGGCCGGTACACGATCTGCTTTTAGCCATGCATGGCGGTTTCCAAGAATCGCCTGCGTAAGGCCTAGACTGTAATGAGAGGCTCTTCCGAAAAGATTTATTCAAGAAAATCTGCCCAGAATCAATGGAGAAACAAAGAAGACGACCTCGGATACAGGCAAAGTGAAAACTGCTCACGTTTGTTGCAGTATTGAGCTGAGTGACACTGAATCGCTGCAGAATTATTTCCCTTCGCATTGCCAGTAGATTCTTCCAGTACCAAGTAAGCTTTATTGAGATTATTTGACATTTTTATTTCGATGAAAAGTGCGTTCTTTGCTTCATTTTTCCCCTACTCGCTAGTAATGGCAATCTTTCGGAGTGAAAAAAGATCGAACTGAAAGCATTTAGAATCTGTACGTGACCGCTTATCGAAACAATCTCCGCAGGAATTCCAAACCCCGGTATGGAAATCGCCACGAAATGTTCATTGCTCTAGTTCTACATCTTGTATTTTAAGAGCACTAAGTACTGTATATATACAATCTGTATATGTGCTTCTAAAAGCAAATAAAAAGGAAATTTATTTTATGGAGTTTCAAATGACGACCAATGACGCGTATGGCGACAGGAGCTTGTAATTGTAATTGTAGCTTGCGCCCCCACGACGCGAGGTCATAATTTCAAAATAAAGTATTTCTTAGCTGGATGACCTCGAAAGTAAACATTTTATACCTGTTTCTACCGGTATATTTTATTTTAGGCCGCGAATGCCCTAAATCTTTTTGATTTTCGAACGATTTTCTTCAGCGCCAGAATCAAAACAATAACAAACACTCGCAGTCGACAGAGAGTCTTTAATATTAAATTTAGTAATCAATTAGTCTTGTGAAGCGGGTAGGGGGTTGGGTAAAATGCAGCCTTTATTTGTGTTACTATATATGAAGTAAACAAAGGCTATATATTTTCCGAGTTTCAGTGGCTCACAGCCACTTTGATTTAAGGTCTATTGGACTTAAAAACAGCTGACACCTTTCCAAAATAGCGGCATAGAACTGCAATGGCTTGCAACCCTCAAATTACATGGATTTCACAAGGTTTCTCACTACTTTAGTATCATTTTAGAACTCCTTCATTAGGCCTTCACCAAATCGCATCAGTTTATTCCATAAACATTCCGCAACGAATACATGCAATGTACATTGATCACACCCACATCATAAAGTGTACTTTTAGTCAAACATTTACAATAAATTTATTATCCTCACAACCCTTCTCTCTTGTTGTACCCGTTGGCACTTCTACCGATAGGTACCACTAGTTAAATATTTGTTTTTCTCAACAGGCAGCTCCTGGTTACTACATGGCCAAACTGATCATTAAGCTCTTTAACAGCATTGCCAGAGGTGAGCAAGTCATAACTTACTGCAGTGTGCTTGTAGGACACAAAAGATAATGATTTTCCTCAGGTCGCAGTTCTATCTGCATGCTGTTAAGTGCAAATATAATGTACAGTATTGTGCTGTATGATTTGTTCTATTTTGAATACATGTTGTCTCTGTTGCAGTGGTGAACAATGATCCAATCATTGGGGATAAACTTAAACTTGTGTTTCTTGAAAACTACAGAGTCTCGCTTGCTGAAAAGGGTATCCTTTCCTTGCAATACATTGTTTCTTGACCAAGCGTGAGGTCAAGATGGCAGGATATCGGGCAAGTTTCTTTTTTGCATGTTTATGGACTGAGACGAAATCGCAAAAAAGAAAGAGGTCAATATCCTGCTGTCTTGGCCGAACTGCGTAGTTGGTAAATAAAGGATTTATTATTTGGCAACGAAAGCAGCAACAACAGCAACAAATTTGCAGGAAAATCGTGGCCAATCCTAAGCAGGCAGGATAGGCCCATCTTGCCCAATCACAATGCAGGGTTTACCTCATCTTGAAGGCTTAATTGCGGGGCCAGCCAGTACATATCCACAGCAAATAAATATTAACTAATGAACTTTTGGTGCTCTTAAAACCTAGGTACCTCAGTATAAAAACGTTTCACTTTTCAATTGGAATTAGCTACTTACATGTAACTAAGATGAGACAAATTCTTATAAACCTGGGAATCTTTTGTAAAAAAATATTTCTTGACTGCTGTTCAGTAATCCCAGCATCCGACTTGTCTGAGCAGGTATGTACCAACTAAATAAACAGTCATTTGTTTCTAAAGAATTTTTCTGCTGCATCATATGGAGTTGTACTACTGGAGCTAGCGTGGTAACAGATGATGCATGAATAGATTAATTATATAAATGAGAAACGATAGCTGATTCCATTTGGAGCCAAGGTGCCAATTTGATAAGATACTTTTTTGTTAAATTGAAGTTTTGTGACTAAAGTTAAGTGTTGCCTTTGTGAAGACTGGCAATTCAGCCTGGTGCTATCCAAAGTCCTGTTGATAGCATTTTTTTTGTCTTCATTATTTCAGATATCCTTGGCAGGAACTGAGGCCTCTGGAACAGGGAACATGAAATTCATGGTGATTAAATGACATTTATTTTTATTATTCAGTAACTGGTTTCAAATGTATTTCTTGACCAATAGACTGGTGTCCCAGGGGAGTAGATATGCAGTACTTCTGGCTGCATCAGCTTAAAGTACAAGTAGGGAAATCGGTCACACTGTTTCATTGTTTAATTTTGTCTAGTTCCTGTCTATTTTGAATTTATCACAGTCTTTTAGGTTCCCATTTCCAACCAGTTTTTTGTACCACTTATAACAGCCAGCCCCCTGTGGACTTAATATTCTCATAAAAGCCAAGTTTTATAAGCCCTCAGTGCTCATAACTGACATGTTCCAATCTAACTTGTGTTTATTCAATGAAGATGAATGGAGCTTTGACTATTGGAACTCTGGATGGAGCCAATGTTGAAATGAGAGAAGAGATGGGAAATGAGAACATCTTCATCTTTGGCATGACTGTGGATGAAGTCAGTGCAATGAGAGCCAAAGGGTGAGTTGCAATATTCATAATTATTACAATTGGCACAGGCCCATTTACACGTCAAAAGATGGCCAAGGACCAACAAAATTTAACCATTTACATGCAAATATTTCGTAACGAATAAAAGTGAGAAACAGCCAGGTAAGAGAATCGAGGAATGGGTAAAGACCGTTTACACGTTGATTTTTTTCAGACTGGAAACGATAGAGGCAGATCAATATGAAACTGCTGAGATCTGTCCGCATGAGCTTGCAGACACAGATCGGTTACAAAAAGAGAGCAAGTGTTTACACCTGGGAAGGGAAGGGGAAAAGTTGGTCTGGAACTGATTTTAATCCGTTCTGTTCCAAAAGAGGACCATACGCGTCTATGGACCATGGTCGGAACAGAACGGATAAAACTGGAATGGGTCAAGTATCATTTAGATTTAAAAATCGTTTGTTCCACTTTTTGTCTGAGCCGCTCCATTTTTTGCACATGTAAACAGGTCTACAGTTATCAACAAATGCTCTGGTAATAATTATGCCTGGACTTGCTTGGTGGCCTGTTTAATTCCAAGGAGAGTGTTAGGGTTCAAGCACATGGGACATCCAAAACAAAACGACTTTAACCGGTCAAACTTGACTTTTCTTTGTTTTGATGTTGCTGTGCGCAAGGGCGGATCCAGGATTTTTCTTAGGAGGGGGTACACATCTAGGATTTTTCTTAGGAGGGGGTGCACATTGTTTTTCTATTTTTGCAGAATACCAGCCCAATCATCTTGGGTGGGGGGGGGGGGGGGTGCACACCCCTGGTACCCTCCCCGTACATGTAGATCCGCCCCTTTCCCCCAGCAAGTCACTGAAAAGTGTGCACAGCAGTCAGCATTTTATGTTTTCAATTGCCATGTTTAATATATGCTAATGAGTATAAATATTTATGTTGTCAATTATGCCTTTTCTACAGCTACAAGCCAATGGATTACTACGACAATAACACAGAACTTAGGAAAGCCATCAATCAGATCAGAGACAACCACTTTTCATCAACTGAGCCTGGTACATTCCAGGACATTGTCAATTCATTGCTACACCATGACAGGTGAGCGCACTGCCATGATCTTTATCACTTGAAAAATAAATTGACCATGTTGTGGCCATGCTACATGTACCTTCATCGGACTTACTACAAATCTTGTACAATTAAGATCCTTATTTTGCAATTAAAAGGTAAAATCTTGGTCGAGCCAAGCGGCCCATACCGCCAGAACTTATCCTAATTTCTGTGGCATTAAGCGACTAGGATGGTATGCTAGAGTACAGTCCATCGCAGGTTTTATCTATATATACTTTACTTTATATCATTTTCAGTGTAATGTTGTACTGCTGTTGGTTAAAGGTCTACCGCAGAATCGAAGAATTATCTGCTATTTTCACCACAGTAAACATGCCTTCCTTATCGCACTTACAAGCCGCCCCCAGATTGAATTACCTTCACTGAGATGCAGAAAACTACATGGAGTTGTTTAGTGAAGGATTTTGTGCTCATAAAATATTTGTTTTCATACGGCAGGTTCCTTCTCATGGCTGATTTCGACGCTTATGTCAAATGCCAAGAACGAGTCAGTGAGACGTTCCAGGTAAGATTAAACTCCGGAGTGATATACGTTAAAATTTACATGTGCACTGCATCTCCAGCAAAAATTATTATAACTATTGTATTTTTTTCAGTGTGGTTAGTTGTCCAATTCAAATTGAAATTTAACAGAAAAACAATGGAAATTGTTGGCCCAATCTGTATCAAAATGATACGATTCCAAGTTGTTTTAGGTGACACTCTTTTCAAAGGCCAATGTACTACTCTATTCTTTATTAAATATAAATCCCTCTCGCAAGATTTGTTTTCATTTTATTTATTTTATTTTATTTTATTAAGACAGATTAACCCACATACGGTACATGTTTCAGCTAGTCAAAAGAAGCGATATAGAAATAGGCTGCCAAATGAGAAAGTTAAGTAATAATTGTGATTTATATTGATTTATTTTATTTCTCCATCCAGGATCCAGACGAATGGTACACCATGGCAATCCTGAATGTTGCATCATCTGGCAAGTTCTCCAGTGACAGGACTATCAAGCAGTATGCAGATGAGATCTGGAAAGTGAAACCCCTGAGTATGAATGACGTGAAGACCGTCAGTGGCAAATAAACTATCATTAGGTTACTGAGGGAATCTGCGAGCGACATGCACAGGCTACCCAGGCTATTGATTCACTGATTAACATTAATGTCGTAGGTATAGTATTCTGTGCAGTGAAACGTTTCTATAAGACATAAAATTAAACTTTTAGTTAGGGAATGGTGTTCTTTTGTTTGCAACTGTAACTGCAGTGGAACCTCGATCTACCGAAGTGCCCAGTATAACGACAGGATTCTCTGGGCTTGAAAAAAGGCTTCGTTTTGCTAACTCTTCATGCTTGCTTGCTTGCCTGATGGGTATAAGCACAAGGAAGTCGTCTGCCAGGTAAACATTTAAAAAAAAGAAGACAGACAAGCATGCAGCTGAACAAGCAAGCAAAATGTAAGAGCTATTTGTCCGACGGGCAAGTAGTTTTTTTTCTTTTCAAGCCTTTATTCCTCTGCTTGACCGAACACAGTTACCAACAGTAAAATTTATTGGACCAGATCAGAAGCTCGGTTTTTCAAGCCCCCGTTATAACGAAGACATTTTTACAGTCCCCTTGGCACTTTTTGTATCGGTGTTTCACTGTACTGTTAGTAAGCTAGAGGCGTTATAAAGTAAACTAAAAAATCTTGCAAGTCTTGAAGCGAAGAATTTCAAAATAGTCGTGTTAAATTATAGAATAAACTTAAGTTCTTAGAAATGTTGGAAATCGGAAATCGAATTTCTTGGTTTAAAGAGCAACTTAGTTCTCACATTTGAAATGGAACTTGTCTTTGCCTGGGTAGTCTTGGGTTTTCATGTTCTAAAGCTCTGTGAACAACTTCTTTAGGCTTAACAAATTATTATTATTATTATTTTGTTTTTTTTCGGTGTAGTAAGTTATGTAGCCAATTCAAGTGAAATTTTATAGCTGGTGTTACATGTAAATGTGCGATAATTATTGTCTTCACGCATGCATCAATTGCCCTTGATTGTTGTGATTTGGGCTTTTGTGTACCAATTCAAATTATAAAATGATTATGATAACTTAATATGGCAACAGCTGTAAAAACGATTCTATGAATAGTTTAGTATAGGTGACTTGTTTTAATTAAACAAGAAGTTCCAGCAGAAAAGTGAAGCCACCGAGGTTCATATTTTCGATCGTTTGGTGCAAATTTAAAAACGCGTTTTACTTTACATCAGGAAGATGGGATATTTGCAACGAAACCTTTCTGAGGGTACAACTTTTTGTGTCAGGTGGTTTTTTACACTGAGGTGCTCAATGGACAACTCAGAAGAAAATTGGAACTGCCGGAACTGCTTGTTTAGACTTGCAATTTAGTTTTGATTTGTTGTTAGCTATGAAAATGTTCCGGGTTTGAACTGGAGTACCTTTTACTAAAGGGAACTCGTGGCATAAATTTAGTAATAGTAGTATTAGGGACCAAAAGGTTTCAGATACTTTAAGTAACAATATTGTTTGTGTAGACCTGATAATGTAATTTGTGTAGCTGTAAGTTGTGCATTTAATAACCCTTTAATTTTAAAAAGTCAATCAGAGGAGACGACATTTAAGAAGATCATTAATTGACCATAGTCAGTGGCCGTAGCCTTGGTAGATTACCAAATTCTCAAAACTAATATTAAAAGAATGTGTGGTAGTCAGTTAGAAGAAATCATTTTCTGATCTTGAGGGTGAGTGGTTGATAGAGACCGTTCTACTGTCTATTGTTGGATTACTTTAATTTATTTGCCCAGATTCAAGTTACGAAGATGTATGTTTTGTGAAACGATTGGCCAAATGAATGTTATTAAAACTGTTATTTGAATATTTGGACTTGCTTTTTATGCGAACTTGTAATGGACATATTGCTAAAGAGGTGAACTTCCCTGTTCACAGCCTCTGTTTTTCCCGATTGGGATTATACACCAACCATATGTGCTATAAAGAGTTGTGACAGCACTTGGAACTTCCAAGAGGGTGTAAGACCATTTTTAAGCGATGACGTCATCGATGTTGAGTAGAACAAGAGTAAGAGAAAGATCTGAAAACAATCGCTCACACCAGTTTCGCAAGCTTCCCAAACGCGAATTTACAAAAACCGCTGTCCTCATCTCTTGCAAAACAGTAGCGCTGAACTCGTAACCAGACGGCCTCGCTTTTCTTCAGTAAGACACTTCCTCTCTGGAACCTCTATTTTCAATCGCCCGCTGTAAACAGTACTACCTCTATTGTTATTCAGAGCTAGGAGCATTGTTATGGCCTGTTATCTATTGTTTTAAGAACCAATGAAGTAACTTGTTCCAAGAGGTAGTGGGCGACCCCTTTTCTTTTCCTTCTTTTTGTTGTTTGATTTTTTTTAAAATTTATTTTATTTTATATAATGTCTGGTTATGATTTTAGCGCTACTCTATTGTATGCTAGATGTTGGTTTCAGGACCAATAAGCTACGACACGTCATTTATTTTCGGAAAAAAATCATTTTATTAACAAACAGTCTTTCCATGGGAATGGAATGTAACAACTCATTAATTCACTTTTCGTCCACATTCACATTAAAATACAAATAAGTCACGAAGCTTTTCTTTGTAAAATATTTGAAAAACTCCTCGCCCTGAAATACACACGTCCAAGGAACGATGAAGTGTTACTGCACATCTAGTAAAACTCATTTAGCAAAGAAATCTGAAAAAAAGAAGGATAAATATCAGTAAATAAACCTGCTTGCCTTCTCTAGGCGCTGTTTGCATGCATGTACGTTGGTGACTTGCGTGATTAAAAAGAGCGTATTATCAGTAACTTGAACTCGACTTAGCTTGTTATGTCTTCCTGAGACTAGTTGCACACAACTTCCGGTAGCGTGAAGCGACTAGGGCAGGCAAAATCTCCGTCCCCCTCCCGGTCGGGATGCGTGTCTTTCGGTAGCATTTTGCGCTGACGTTTTGCCGGTACTCACTTACTCTCAAGGTTGGAGAAGCAAATGGTATCTCGTTAACTAGTAAAATACACGCATGTAATTATTTAATCTACGGAAAAACACAGGTTGTGAGACTTGCCTGTTTCGCACTACTCTTGAGCTTCTGTTTGCTGAAAAAGTTAAGGGACCCGCTACACCAGAGCCAAGTGTCAAAGAGTCCTCAGAACCTGGTCGGCATTCTTCGGCGGAAGATTTTGATTTGAAGGGCAACAGTTTACTGTGGAGAAAAACGAAACAATCAGACAACCACGACATGAGAGCAATAATCAAAGTACGGGATCTTTTATCGAGTAACGTGCGATTTTATTCGACCGTGGCCTTACTCAGTGCTTTGTTCCGGTAAAGCAGCAAGCATTTTTTTTGTTAATTCGTATTCGAACGTCGGTGGTTCGTGTATTTTAGTACACGATTTAAAAATCGTTTTTAGTTTTACGCTGTCGGACGCTTAATAGTCTAACTACCGCAAGCTTTGTGGACGGTTTTAACGGCAGCCGAACACACCTGTTCTTTTAAAAGAAGAGAAAAAAAAAAAAACGTCTCTGATAACGCATCAAATAAATCTTACCTAGACAATTTCATCAATGTCTTCGCTCGTTCTTTCTTCTTGTGCTTGTCACAGTAGTAGCATTGGCATAAAGTGACATCATAATTAACTTCATCGGGAATGGAGATATTGAAGAAACCTGTAACTTTCTGCAAGCTTGGTAAAGGGACACCCGACTCAATTCCCTTTGCTTTTTTCATCTTGGCACCCTCCTGAAGGACCTGGTTTCAAAGACATAAAAGTATGCATGAATTAGTTAGTCTGTGATGCCAACTGCGAGTGCTATAAGCAGATGGAATCTAAATGCGTGCCTGCTTTTTCTACCATCTTTAAAGTCCTTCCAAATTAACCATGAATTTTTTTTTCAATGTACAACACTTTAACAACTGCGAATCAGAATCAGAATCTTATTTGCTCTTAACAACTTTTTTTGGCGCAATACACTTATAAAAGACAATACTATATGGTGGAGACATTAGATTGTTCCTTTAGACATTTCAGAAAGAAGGCGCATTTTGAAAAATTTGTTTTTTTGTTAAATTTTTCGCCATTCTCGTATCCCAATTAAGCCCAATATTTGGTCTATTTTGTGAATAAACTGTTGAATACAGTGTTTATAGAACTGCTTTTTCAATCCCCACCTTCCATTTTTGGTAATCCTTGTGGTTCATACACTTTGTCTTCGTTTCCAGGTTGCTAACTGATGCACCTTTGTCCTGACATCGAGCCTGACGCTTGGCCTTAGTCCTCACGGCAGCCCTTGGATGCGCGTGTCCTGGTAAAATGATTTCTTTTGCGAAAGCGATTTCTTGAGCAAGCGTACGCTGAGATCGGAGAGCAGGACGGACTGGGTACGATAATGTCTGCTGGATCACCTGACGACAGAGGAATGATCTTTTGTCGCGCTCTTTGTCCACATTCTCGTTCATAATCATTGACTGTAAAGGAACAAAGAAAAAAATATAGCTCGCTTTACCTTGAGCATTTTCAGTCTCAATATACACTTTCTCTTTACTATGTCAATGTATTGTAAAGGTGAACAGTAGGGAGAAAAGAGATGATCATCAGTTAGAGGATGTGTCTTGATTTACCAGCAAACTGCATGCTAGTCAGTTCGAACCGGTTAAAGTGATTTAAGAAGATGTAATAATAATTTTTCTTAGAACGAAGTATAACGTGTCTTTGCATGTATTAGCTCAGATGACAGCGAACTGTACACGAATGGGTTTTTCGTCAATTTATTTCCTACATATAACTAAAAAAGGAAATGGGACAATCACACTTAATCCATTTGTAAACAACTGAAACTGCTCTTTTCCCAGCCGCGCTAGCGCACCATACAAAGATCATAAAAAATGGAAATCTCTTGTCACCATTCCCCTCGCAACCTTCTTTGACTGTTTTGCTAGAATTTGTTGTCTACCTTTGCGCGCAAAATGCTTTCAGCCAGGGAGTTCTTCGTCTCTTGCGTTTGTTGTTTGATGACATTCCTCCTTCCTTTGTTTTTGTCCGCAAGACGTTTCTTTTCGCCCATAATCCGTGAAATGGCCGTGTTCAAGTCACGTTTGAGTCCAGTTGACTCCTGCTCTGATATCAGTTGTTTGATGAAGCGTCGGTTCTCCAAAGCCTTTCTTCCACCAATCAACGACTTTCCTGCAACGCGATTATGACACATGTTTGTAAGTTGTATTAAGACAATGACGTTGTTGTAAGGCCTTACTTCGTACAGAACACTTGCTTCGAACAAAATTAATATCAACAAGGATTCATTTGGATTCCTTTGACTCGTCTCCTGCAGATCCCACATTATTCACTTTTAGCTTCACTATATTGAATCTATTTTGCTTACCTTGCCGCTGTTCTGTTGATGCTGTTGGTGTTGGTATTGTTGGAAGAGTCAAAGGTGGTTCATCTGCCGACGAGACATGCAGTTATAATTAGCTAATACTGCCAAGATCTTCTGGAATACTCTATCATTTTTGTCTGTTAATGAACTCTTGCTACCATTTTCAAGCGTATGATAACTATTTACTTATGGCGCAAGATTTTGCCACCGCTACCGTGATAATCAACACACCAGATTTAAAAATCAACACATTTCTGTATGGAAATGAGTGCAGAAGTGGTCTCAAGTCAAATACTCGGAAAAAAGATTTTTCGAGTTCCCCCAACGGGAGTCGAACCCATGACCTTCCAGAATACCGCCGGTTATTTTCACTTCTGATCCAAGTCACAATTTCACTTATCATTTATTCACATTTCTGAATGGTTTTGGATCAGTTTAATTTAGTATGAGATTGCGGTTCCATGACGTGGTTGGCATCCTGTGGCGGCATTAGTCAGTATATAGCCCTATAACCCTTTAAAAACGGAATCTGTAGAAAGGAACGGGTTTAAATTTCCACCACCCACTTTACCAGGCAGCTGCACTGTACAGTCACTGGGCTATGAGTCTGCATGGAAAACTTTTCATACACATTATTAGAAACATACAAAAGCAGTAATTAAAATATTTGATTAAACAAGCAGCGACTTACTATCGTTGTAATTGTAATTCACGACCAAAGGTCCTTCATTCTTGTCATTGCGTGACATGATATCGATGATGACATCATCTGTTGTCTTATTATTCATTCCCAGTCTCTCGCTCGTGTAAATCGTTTCTTCAGAGGAAGCCTCATATTCAGATTCGTCTTCACCATCGTGTTCCAATTTTATCACCACTTCTTCTCTGCTTGTTTCGTTGTCGACATCTTTCGCCGTCCTCAACTTCTCGCGTTGTGATTTTTCACTTGTGTAGATTAATTCTTCATCATCGTCCATAATTATCGCGATGGCATTGCGTGGCGCCACAGGCTTCTTACAGGACTCTGCTGTTGAGGAACTAGTGCTATCGGTTGCCATGGAGAAGGTACGGGTCAATTCGTCAGAAGCAGGCAGTGAAAACAAGCTAGAGGATTGATTTGATGTAGGTGGGTTTGTCAGCTCGGATGATGCAGATGAACTGGGAAGAGGTTTCTCTGTCATGTCGCAGGGTGGAGTAGGTGAACGTGTCGAGGACGCCAAATCAGAAGCACAAACGCCCGACTCGGATGTCAGTGAGATAAACGGCACTGATGTCATAGATGCAGACCGGGGTGCTTTAGTCGGTGATAAATCAGACAAGGATGCATATGATGTTGTGAGTGAAGAATCCGGGGAATTTGATTCCGGGATCTCGTTAACTGTCCAAACCTCGGTTCTTGGCGTGTCAGCGCGTGTAGTAACCGTCATCAACGGAGTAGATTTTGGCGTGTCAGTCAGTGTCCATATTTTCTGTTCTTCGTCAGTTGTTTGATAAGCTGTCGGGGCTGATTTTGGTCTTCTTGGAGATGTGTCTGGTGTTGATTTAGCACTGGCGCCATTGGATGATTTCTTGTTGCGTCCTATCACCGTTCTGTCAAAAAATACTTTCTCTTCACTCATCTCGTCACTCAAGTAAGAAGGAATATTTGATCCGAACGCACGTTTGTGACGTCGTCGCCATCTCTTCTTGCAAATTCTCCTGCAGAGGAAATTTGTGGAAATTAGAAAATTAGTTAATTGAAGTTCAGGAGTTTTGCTTGTTATATAAAGTACTCGAGATGACTTTTTTAAAGGTCATTTGATTAAAAAGGAGATTAAGCGATTTCATGGAAAATATGTCTAGTTTAAGAACTTCCTATAATAAGTGAGGAGATTCAAATGAAACTGACAGTAACTTATTTCTAGTTTTGTTGGTCAAGCCCTTTGGTTCTGAACGGTTCGAACTTCTGTCTCAAACAAGGTGATTTAGCCTCTGATATCAATCAAATTGCAGGAAAATGCAGTGCGATTTATTCATTGGCTGGGAAGAATAATAAATTTTAATTACTTTATAACAAAGAGTTATAAAAGAGTTTTTCGGCCATAAAAACATAAGTTAATCGGAACCTTAGAAAAATACTTATGATGGTACCGAACTGTTAATTACATTTGTTGCCAAAAGATGTTTTTCGAATATAAACAGCAAGCTGAATTCCTTTTTCCGTGTGTAGATTAAGCAGTTAATTCTCCCTGTTGGTTATCATACATTGATTTTTATCACCTTCTGAGAATTTAGCGGTGCATCAAGGCGAAAAAGTGGTTATATCGATCTTAGTCACTTCTTGTAAATAGTCTCTTTGGGAATATATTTAAACGATATGGTTACAGGAAATATAAAACAACAGGATCGAAAACTTACCACAGACGTGGAAAGCCAGTAAAAATAAACAATAACATCAAAATTCCTGCCAAGATTCCTGCAACAATGGCTGCAGTTGAATCCGAGTCTGCTGGGTCTTCACCGCTGGAATCAGATTTCTTCTTCTTCTTCTTAAAACGTTTGCCTTTTCTAC
This sequence comes from Meandrina meandrites, assembly GCA_963693305.1. NCBI lineage: Eukaryota > Metazoa > Cnidaria > Anthozoa > Scleractinia > Meandrinidae > Meandrina > Meandrina meandrites. The sequence continues at coordinate 33,072,785 of OY855909.1, forward strand.
TCTCGTCTAACCTTGCGTGTCCGTAAGCCACATTCCAACGAAGACCTGAAGATGTCTTCATTCCAGGATGAACGGCCATCTTGTGTTGCGGTACCGCTGATGTGCCGCCATGTCGTGTTGACCCTTCGTGTCCTGCCACCTTTGGCTCGCCGTGTGGTAAAGAATCGTCCTTATGATCATCATTGTGTGAGGATTTTTCAACATCTTCTTCAGCTACAGTATTGTCTTCTGTTGCAGCATCAGCCGTATCGACTGACGGAATAACCGTTAATTCCTCAGTTGGTAAAATCGTCAGCTTGAGGGGAGCGCTAATTTTCATCTTGTAGGGCTCGCCCGTGCCAGATGATGGTGGGGTGTTTTTGAAAGCAAATGCGTCCTCGTCTTTTCCATTTTCCAAACTAGAAGCCGATGAAAGCATTCTAGCACCAAGTAACGAAGCAAACACTTTCAATTTGCGCATTCTCGCTGATCTTTTCATGGCAAGCTTCCGCTTTGCCGACACTTTTCTGATCTTGTCATGTATGACATGTGTTGTCATTTTCAGGGGCTTCAAGCCGTCCTTTGACGCCGGTAAAAATTTACCGTCCAGTGAACCGATTCGTTCATCATGAGATGAGAATGGATCTGTGATTGGTGATGTTTGGACGGGAAACTTGTTCTGTTTGGAGCGAAGCGGTACATCAACATGTCTCGCTGAAGGATTCCTGAATCCCGCGGTCACTTCGCTGTGCGTATAAACATGGTTCGGTTCCTCTGCAAGTTGAAAGAAGAAGAGACATTTTAATCTGTTACACGCCGATTTTCATTCAAATTTTTCCTTACGAAAGAAATTCATGTGATTAGTCGATCTCAAAAGCGTTTTGATTGATTTTTTTCCGTCACTTTCAAAACAATTTGAAGCTAACGAAGCCAACAGACGGTGCGCCAGCCAATCAGAAGCAAGTAATTTTGGCGCCAATCGGTAAAAGAAGCCAATCAGCAATGCCATTCACAATAAAATTTTTTGTCCTCAGCTTTTCGTAAAAAATATACGTTTTTTTTGTCATCTTATATTGACATTATACTGTTCTGCATTAAGAAAAGACAGTGACACCTTAACTTTTATTCGCTTAGCGGTTATGGTTACCTATGTACTGTTGTCAAAAACATTAGCATTTCTGCCACTGTGTCGCTACTGATTAAACAGAAAAGGTATAATAAATAACGATTATTTTATGTTGGCCAAAGGTGAATTAAAACAACCACGCAATTCGGAGAAAGAAAACCATACCTGCCTCCATTCTTCACCACCACTTCCAAATAAAACATAACGAAAATATTTCATTTCGTCCTAAATTGCCGGAGTACGTGTAACGTATAACAAGGTATGGAAGCGAAGGTTTTTTTGGCATGTCCAACTCTGCCGCTCTTTATATATTATGCCCAGTAGGTTCTTAAATGAATAGGAGACTTTTCTGTTTGAATTCTTGTTTAATTTTTTTGTCAAGTCCAGATTTCATTTGTCAGGTTTTTTCTAGAGATTAGTCGCGTTTTCTAAAAGAAATATTCTAGGCGAGTTAATAGACATGTTTCTCTTACCTTTGCAAACTGCGTTTGATAACAGGAAACAAAGAAAGATCAATATGAAAAACTTTTTCTTGTCCATTTTTAGCATTGTGCCATCACATTCGTGTAACCCAATGCATTCCTGTAGGAGTTTGAAACATTTTGACCTCACAAACGCACTTGCATTGACGTCGAAGATCGCGCACCGGAGCGCGCGCTAATAGTAACGCAATCAACAGTAACGCAAGTTAAATTCATCAGTGACAGACCAAGTACACGACAGGTTTCATACGATATATAAAGTGGAATTTATTTTTGTATTCCAGAAAACTTTTCACTACAATTCTAAATTTTGGAGTGACAGGAATGCCTATAATCTTCTTGGAGGGAAGACTGGATTTGATTTACAAGAGACTAAGTTACCAAGCTACTGGAACATACCCTTCACCAAGATCTGTCTCGGTATGAAAATTGGCAAACAGATCAAGTTCATTGTCATCAACAAGCAGGCCAACTCTTTGCACTCGCTGATTGCTGATGGGAAATACCGTGCCACCTCACTGGGTCGTAACAAGTGGAAGACGCTGATTGGTGCAGCCTCATTGCAGACCAACTGCAACAGGGAAGGATTCAATGCTGTCTGTTCACGGGGATACCCAACAGCAAGAATTGGATTCCTTGGAAACAATGAAAAGGACTGCAAGACCTGTGATTCAAGACTTGGTTTTGGAACAGGCCGAGGGGGTGCTGATTCCAACACATGTGGCAATGATGTAAGCACTACTTCTGGGGCAGATAATGGAGTCAAACACATCAAAGCCATGGGATATATCTTGGTTCAGTAGAAAGGAACTACACTGTACACTATACATGTAACTTGTTCTTTTTTATAGAAAAGGCCTTGGTATGCGACGTAATAAAGAAAAAATAATTATTAATGTTTGTTTCTTGTGTTAGTATTTTTTTTTGCTAACTGATTGTCTGACTTTTATCCACATTCAAATATGAGAAATGAAACAGTGGGGAGCAGTTCATACTGCAATGACCTACATGGAAATGTCACACCACAAATTTTGTAGAGATCAAGCTTTTTGTGTTTTGAAAGAAACAAATCCTTTACTTGATGTTGCCTTGTTTTACCATGCAAAAAAAAGTACAGTCCCTCATGCACCTACATGTAACAGTATTTTCAAAACAAAGCAAATTATTGCTTATTAAGAAAGATGTCAACAGTTTTCTCAGTTTCCTTGTGGTACTTTACAACCCGGTCAAATTCTTTAGGATCTAAGTCAACAAGGTCAATGCTGTAGTTATACACGTCACCACAAGTTGTTTGTACTGTTGGCATCGAAGCCTCCACTTTTGAAGATTTCTGAAAAGCTATCATTAGAGAGCAGTCCTTTGCCGTACTCGCAACAGTAAATTTACAGATTTTGAGAACTGCATCATATAAGCTATTCTGGTCAAACGGATCAGCATTTAAAATTTGAATGTTATCTGAGATTCTAGAGTTGTTACTGCTAAGGGCAGAGGCCACTGTCTTCCAGAGAGGTAAATTGTAAGGCCCATCGACACCAAGGTTGTCTCTTAGTCCTGGGTTACACTCAAAATGACTGATAACTTTCTTATAGAGAGGATAAACCCCCTCGACATCAATGTCGTCTAATTTTTGTACTGACAAAAGCTGTTGCAAAACTCCTCCATTTCCAAACTGCAAACAGTTATAGTTACATTGCATATTGATGTAAGAGTCACGAAACTTGCTCTTTTTACACATCGGAGTGGTTGATGACATTTTGACTTCATTTGGTTGTACTTGGTTTGCCTTTGAGTCATTGATTAGAATTTCAAGCAAAATGCCCAGGAATTTCTTGGAAAAGGGACCCACATGCCCACACTTGTGGGACTCTATTATCATCTCATCTCCACGCTTGTGACCTACAGCAGTCACGCCATCCATGTAGTCACGCCATCCATCCATGTGACCATCTGTGGTTTCATTGTCACTACACTTGTGACACCCCGTAGTCACACCATCACCACATTTGTGACCTTCTATGGTCACACAATCCATAAAAACCTTCATTTCTTGCAGAGATTTCTCAAAATAATTCTCGGCACAACACACTCTCCCTTCCTGAATAGCTTCCTGGACTAATTCCTCTGTGAATATTCCACTGCCGTCGCAGAAAACACGCAAGTTGTTTTGTGGATCAGACACCAGGCATTCCAAGGCATACATAACTCTTTTTGGATCCCCCGAGAATAAATCCAAGGGGCAATACTTGCTTTCTCTTTTATACTTTCCTTCTTTAACTTTGGATTTCTGTAGCATACAATACTGACAGACTGAATACTTGGTCACTCTTGTTGGGTCGATGAAAGGTGAAGTGGGCAGAAAGCCACATTTTGGCTTAATCTCGACAGAGAAAGTTGGATAAATCGATCTCATATCATGTCTAGAATTTTCTTCATCTGAAATAGCTAGTGGAACAGATGGAAGAAAGCAAAAATCGGGCATGAGGACCCCACAGGAACAGTTTTCATCAATCTCTTTGTCAAGTCTGTGTTCTGGGCGAAATCCTCGGCACATTTCATTCACGGCTGATGCAAAACCTTGTGGAACAGAAATTACCTTCCCTACATGAACGTAGTTGTCTCCCATTAGAGGTAACATAACGTGTTCGGCAAATTCAAGGTTGCATAGCATTTCTCGCGTGTGATCCTCTTCATCTCTCAGTGTGGGCGTTTTTTTACATTCCTGCTTTCGTAACCGCAGTACTGTTTTCAGTTTTTTCAGCGAAACAGCCATAGTCCAGGATCCTTCGCATCGATAACTCCACTCACGTGAATCTTTGAAATACTCGGAGACGTTTGAGTTCAATGCGTTGTCCGCCATGTTAGAAATTCAATGACCTAGACTATAAACTTCATGTCTGCGTACATGAAGGTTATTACGGAAATTACGTTTCGTGATATCTTACACGACGAGTAGATCGTGACACGTGCAACATTTTCAATATGGCGGACAAACACGCTAAGCTTGCGAAGGGAAAAAAGAAATTCAGTTCAAATAAAGCCCATGATTTAACGCTAGAAGATGTTCTTGCGGTCGGAGGAGACAAGGTTGGTGTTATTTCTCTTCTCTTTTTTTCAAGGTGCTATAAATAGGAAGCTGTTTTACGCTGTCATTTATGGTCCAAAGTTCAATTTACAGCTAACAGAAATTTCATGATCATTTCATCGGTCACTTTGTCTTTCTGAATGCACTCCAAATTTGTCAGGATGACTTTGAAATGATGAAGGATGTAGACGTATCAGGCGATTTTGTTGTCGGTGAGGAGCCGTCTGAAAACATAGAAGAAAAAGAGGTACAGTGAAAGAATGAATCGTGATTAATTGTAAAACATGTACAGATACAAATTACATCGTCACATTTGTTGAACACACTCAAATGCAGCAACACTTGTATAAACGGTCCACCTTTTTCCTGTTAAACAGATAATGTCATATATCAGGGAACTTGGTTTGGATAAAATCAGTTTTAAAGGCAAAGAAATTAAGTAAGTACAATCGATCATGTATTGCACTTTACTGTAGAGAAATACAGACTGAGAAATACAGAGTGAGTTTACTGTTATTTTTAATAGGAATTATATTCAATTGTGAAATTAGTTTTTCCTTTTATCATCACTATAAAAAATGAAATAACCAGGTCTTTCAATAAGATTTGACATTGGTGGCTGCATTCCCTTGTACAACACCCTTTGGAGAGTAATATGACAAACTGGAAACATTTCCCCTAAAAGGGAGCTGCATAGCGGCTATAGCTCCAGCAGGTGCCAGGTTTCACTGAAAGATCTTATTACATGCATGAAGCTTCATGTAATCAAGCCTGTAAAAATTAATTGCACCTTCAACCACTCACTGTGTTTCTGCTATGGATGCATGTGTTGGAAAGCCCAAGTTTATTATTATAAAATTTATTACAACACTTGTACTCACTTTTAAATGAGTATACAGTGTACAATTAACAGTATAAAATTAAAATTATGACTGCGGTAATTTACAATGCATTTAATGAAATTTGATTGTTCTCTGATAGTGTGAGTGTTACTCAAGAAGATAACAGCACAAACATGTTACCAAAAACTGGAGAAATTCAAAATGAGGATAAAGCAGAAAAACAAGATGAAAGGAAGAAAGAAAAGAAGTTGAAATCAAAAGATACAGAGAAAGGAACAGACTCTAAAAAGTCCAAAATGAATGCACAGGAGTCCCAAACCTTGCCAGAAAGAAAAGGTGGGCCACGCCAAAAGCTCCTGATTAAACCTGGTGGACTGTGGTATGATTTGGTAAGTAGTGGCCAAAGAGTAGTAGCCAATAATGTACATTGTAATGTATGTTTTTTTTTTATTTTTGCAAGATGACGTGAATTCTGTTTTTATAAAATACAGTGTATGTCCAGGTATAGTTGTTTGGTTTTCAAGATTGAACCAGTTGGGTTATAACAACTGATCCAAATTCTGACAGCAAGGAAACTTTCTGTTAGTATTTACCATTATACATAATTTTGCTTAAATTGTATTTACATGTACACACTGTAGGTTGTTGAAGAGAAAGCCACCTATGCCTCTGCTAGTCAAACTGATATTGTCCAGCTTTCTAAAGAAGCTGCCGCTCTTCTGGAGAATGAAGTTAGCATCTATGAAAAAAGTGAGTCTAAGTGATAAGTGCAGGTAATCACTTACTCACAACCTCATCAATCTCAGAGATACATTCATGTATATATTAAGAGGTATATAAGAGAGCCCTGGGAATGTGGTTGGCATACTGTCTACATGTACTGCTACAGGAAATTGACTCACAAATTCGAAATTGTGACCTTGACATGATAGCCAAACTGCTCATATATGTAGTTATTATTTTTATCCAAAGTTGTTTTTTTCTGTTATATAGTAAAAGCAAAAGAGAAGTCATCAGATTCACAGTGGTTAAAATCTGTTGTAAGCTCAGGGACACTGAATGACAAAGTAGCTGCTCTTACTGTTCAAGTACAGGTCAGTTTTACAAACTGGATGTTCTTCTGCAGGCAATTAAAAGTTTTGCGGCAACACTGGTATTTTGATTGACAGTTTTCTTCAAGTGAGTTGCAACCTGCATTCATGAGAAAGTTGCGACCTTTACAACTTTGTCAATCAAAGTTATACCAAATGTTGTGGCCTGCAGACATTAGTTAAGTTGTACGCAAAAGAACATTCAAAAGAACACATTCATTCAAAAGAACATCGTAACAATTTATATCTAACAATTAAATGTTCACTGGAATCATCCCTGATGCCATTGAAAAAAGTCTGTTACCTTTAGTTATTACATTTAGTTATTACATTTGAGGAGGCAGTGTGGCCGAGTGGTTTAGGGCGCTGGACTTGTAATCCGGAGTTCCCGGGTTCAAGTCCTCCACCCTGCCACTAGCTGGATTTGTTTCACGGTCGTCCCGAGTTCAAATCCTCGTTCACGCTTTGTATATAGCCAACTGGTCTGCCTCCAGCCAGTTGGGATTTTTAACCATGTTGTGTTCATTTAAAGTTATTTGTTTCCTATGTTTCAGTGGCATGCCTGCAAACTAGCTATCTCGAAGCTAAGTGCATGACCACTATAAACAACATTTACATTTTTTTTTTACAATTTATATCTAACAATTAAATATTCACTGGAATCATCCCTGATGCCATTGACAAAAGTCTGTTACCTTTAGTTATTACATTTGTGTTTGTTACTACATGTACTTTAACTGTATAATCTGCAGCAAGCAATTTTTCCTCTCCATGTGCATAAAATTATACGTTTGTAAGGTGGCACTTTTGTGCAGTGGGAGGCATGGTAGCCTAATGGTTAGTGCACTGGACTCTGGATCGAATGGTCCGGGTTCAAGCCCTGGCCGGGGCACTGCGCTGTGTTCTTGAGCAAGACACTTTACTCTTATAGTGCCTCTCTCCACCCATGTGTACAGTGTGTATAAATGGGTACCGGCGAATTCACTGGCTGCTGGGGGTAACCCTGCGATGGACTAGCATCCCATCCAGGGGGGAGTAAAAATGCAGTCATTCAAGCTACAGAAACCTGGATAAGCTCCAGCCCTAGGCCTGATGGGCCACTAGGCTCATATGCAGACTAAACTTAACCTTCTCTTGATAGGAACTATCAACTTGCAGTGAAGTGTTAAATAACCTTTGAAAATTGTTTGTCTAATTTCGTAGGAGTCTGCAGTACACGGGTTGAAAACTTTGGACATGTTACTTGGCATGGCAAAAAAGAAAGGAAGAAGAGAAAGCATTATAGCTGTGGGTAGGTTGTCCAAGATTTCTCCTGTACATTGGTAAATTACTATTAATGTTTGTAACAAAATACATGTAAATATATCACCAGTTGTCAGTAATAATTCAGATTGAAGTACATTTTTGTAAGAGGGAGGCGTGGTGGCCTACTGGTTAATGTGCTTGACTTTGGAACGAACAGTCCTGGTTTGAGCCCTGGCCGGGGCACTGCATTGTGTTCTTGGGCAAGACACTTCACTCTTATATATAGTACCTCTCCCAGGTGTATTATAAATGGGTACTGGGAGGCGCGGTGGCCTAATGGTTAGTGTGCTGGACTCCGGATCGGATGGTCTGGGTTCGAGCCCTGGCCGGGGCACTGCGTTGTGTTCTTGGGCAAGATACTTTACTCTCATAGTGCCTCTCTCCACCCAGGTGTATAAATGGGTACCGGCGAATTTACTGCTGGGGGTAACCCTGCGATGGACTAGCGTCCCATCCATGGGGGAGTAGCAATATTCCTAGTCGCTTCACGCTACGGAAACCGGGATAAGCTCCGGCCTGGTGGGCCACTAGGCTCGTATACAGACTTTACCTACTGGCAAATTTACTGCTGGGGTTAACCCTGTGATGGACTATCATCCCACCCAGGGGAGAGTAGAAATACTCCTAGTTGCTTCATGCTACGGAAACCCGGGATAAGCTCTGGCCTGATGGGCCACTAGGCTCGTATGCAGACTTTACCTTACCTACATTCTTGTAGGTACATGTACATGGATACAGAAAGTACATGTAGGTATTTTCCAGACTGCATTGAGTAAATGACTATTGCCACAGTTATTAATGTTGTCAAACAAATGTGTGATCCTAAAATACAACACACTGTCATTTAAAGTGCTACTATGATGAAATTCGCATATTTTCTTTAATTTGCAACCGTTTTAAAACATTAACAAGTACTCTACATGAGAAGCAAAATGCCGTTTACTGTTTTTCAATACCTCTTTTCGTTCCAGAGATATTCAAGTTTTTAAAATATGCAAATTAGCAAAATAGTGACGTCATACACAACCAAATTCTGATTAAATACTAAGAAAGTGATATCTCAGCCAATTTGTATTGAAAGTCTCTGATTCTTTGCAGTAACATTCTGCTAGTTGTGTTTCACAATATGAACTTGACAACTTGGTTACCATGGCAACATACCAGGTTCCAGATCCCCCAAATGCTTAACGCCTTTCTGGCCAATTCTGGCATTCTCCATTAATATTTGTAAATAATGCTTTACATGCGGGATCTTGCAAGCATATCAATGGATTTGGCAGACGTCTTGCCTGGGTTTAATTTTTCCGAACTGAAAAATTCTGAAATTTTAAAATAAAATTGATGGGGACTGGAAAAGAGTGAGTTGCCATGGTAACATAATTTTATTACAGCTGTAGGTGTGTCACCTGAAGAACTATTAGAATGCCAAGTTTCATTGGTCTCTGCAGAAAAATGACCGAGATAACTTAATTTTTGTACTTGACAAAAAATTGGGTTGAGTAGATGACGTCATCAGTTCCCTAATTTGCATATTTTACGATTTTTTTAAGCTTAAATATCTCTGGAACTAAAATAGATATTTGAAAACGGTAAACGGCATTTTTAATCTTTCATTTAATACTCTTTGAAACACCTAAAATTGCAAGGGGTGAAAATTTGATCATAGTACCACTTTAGGTACGGCACTGTCAGAAGCATTATCGCTACTAGAAAGTGCAGGTCATTTGCCAATAATATTTCCTACCTGGTAGGCGGGCATGTACAATAATTATTCTTGCATGCCCTACCATAAGAGAAAGAAGTCTACTCATACATGTTATAAAAATGATAAATAAAAAAAAATGTAATAAAAATGATTAATATTGTTTTTAGTACATACAGTTCAGGAGCTGTCACATGTGGTGATGTAATTATACATGTATATTGAAAAAAATAATAACCAAAGTAAAATAAGTTAATTTGTTTGTTTTTTAATACACAGATATGTTGAAAGAACTTTGGATGACATTGTTGTTGCCAGATGATCGTAAGCTGAGAAATTTTGCCCAGGTTTGTAAACTTTAATTTTTTTTAATTTTTTGAGTATTAATTTGTGGAACCTGGAGGAGTGATTAATTGTATGCCTTTTCTTGACCTAAATAAGAGTAATAGCTGTCAATAGTAGATGAGCATGTATGTAGTAAGATATATATATTTTTTGTCTCTAATACACAGCATCACTTAACATCATTAGTGGAAATTGTCCACAAAGGAGGAGGCTGGGATGAGCGTGACAGGCGACTTATTGTGTGGTATTTTGAGGAATTGCTAAAACAAAGATACAAGGAATTTATTGAAGTTTTGGAGGTAATGAAGCTAAATAACTTCACAATTATATTAATTTTATTTTTAATGAATAACAGATTATTCAATCTGACTTTAAGTGTTGAATCATTGTTCCTTATTCATGGCTATTAAAACAGGATCAACTGAGTACTTGTGTTATACAGTACTTACCATTATTTTGTGACTTAAATCATTAACAAAATAAAGTTCTCTTGTCTTGGATTTGCAGAAACTTCTTCAAGACACATTGGTGAACATCAGAAGCAAGATGTTAGGTAGGTAGGATAAGGTGCTAATTAGAACTGAATGCTGTGCTTGAAAAATCGTCACTGGTCAGGGCAGGGTTGTTCAAAGCATGATTAAGCTAATTCACGACTAGCATGGATTTTGATTTCAATTTTTCTTATCTTTTCAGTGAGGTTTTCTGTTTATATTTTTTCCTCCAGTTTTGATGTCAACTAATCTCAGTCCTAACCAAACATAAGCAATAAAAACACTTTATATATAAGAGAAATTGAACTTACGATTAACTTTTAATCCTGGTTTAGCGTTAATCGGCTTTCGAACAACCCAGCCCAGAACATTAAATACTTAAGACCATTGTTAATACAGTTCAATGACTCCTTACGTACAGACATAATACCATTGTCCATATTAATAATAATAATTTTATTGCACATTGCATGGACGCCTCTTAACAGAGAGTTTACTTGATCCCAACTGCTACCTCAGTCTATAAAATGCATGCCATATTTGAATTCCTCCATAATATGGACATCAATTGAGCTCTGCCCCTTTGATGGCCATATTCAAGAGGGCCACTGCAACTACAGTATATATAAATTTTATGCAATCCTACATGTAATAATGAAAACGAAATGTATTTTTTTTACAGGAACAATATTTGATTTGTTGTCGGAGAAACCAGAACAGGAGCAAGTATGAGTCACCTAGTACTAATGATCTCCTTTGTAAAGTTAATCATAGCAATATATACTAGTAAAACAAAGGTATACTGTAGGTTCTGTAAGCAAAGGATGTAATTTTCTGTTATTCTCTGTTTTCTTAGTTGATTCTAGCACATAATTTTACTTTGGATAACAATACATGTAATTGGGGTTAGGGTTAGGGTTAGACACATGGATGTGGGCAAACTTGAAAAAGGATTGCAGCTAGAGACGTCTGCAGAAAGTGGCGAGACTGTGGGATGCTTAATTCCTACAGTGAAACAGATTGAATCAATACATGTGATTTCATCTGATACTGAATTTGTTTTTCCAGGTTCTGTTAAGTCTGCTTGTAAACAAGATAGGAGACCCAGACAGAAAAGTTGCATCCAAAGCAGTTTATCTTACAAGAAGTTTAGGTAAGGAATATTCATGTAACCCTAGTGTACCCTAGTGCATTATAAAATTACCATTTAGTGGAAACTTTTGAGATGCAATTTCATGTGGTATTGTTACATGTTAAAATGTGTGAGGTCTGCCCTTTTTAGCTAGGAGAAAATCTGCCTTTGGAAATTAAAGGTTTGTGAAATACTGATTTATAAAATGCACCTTTTAAGTTATTTCCTTTCTCTTCTTTAGTCACTAAGCATCCAAATATGAAGCTTGTGGTCACAAAGGAAATTGAGAAACTTCTCTACAGGCCCAACATTGCCCTCAAGGCTCAGTAAGTGTATGGATATAACAGAATTTTGGAGGTTATATATTAATTTGTGACTTGTTCAGGGAATTGTCAACTTCTAAATGAACATGATTGTACACCTGTGTGGTTGGTACATGCAGGTAATTGAAGTCTGGGTTCAAGCCTAGTGGCCGATCTTGCCAGAGCTTTTCCCAGCTAACAAATGGTTATACCCCCCTGGAGCAGTAAATTTGCGGTGCCCATTCATACTCCTGGGTGGAGAGAGGCACTGAGTGAGTAATAAAAGTGTCTTGCCGAAGAATGCAACACAGTGATCCTGGCTGTATATACCTGTAGTAATTGGTCAGTTTATAGGCCGGTGGCTTGGTCAGTTGGTAAGTCGATGGTTTAAAGTTGGTGGGTGGGCAGGTGGGCAGGTGGGTAGGTTTGTAAGTTGGTCTTATTATAATGGTGAAAAGTAGAGTTAATGTTTGTTTCTTTTTGTTTTGTTTTTGCAGATATTTTGCTGTTTGTTTTCTTAATCAGCTGATCCTTACGAAAAAAGATAGCGAACTTGCCACCAGACTTATTTCTATCTACTTTTCCTTCTTTGGCGTAAGTTACAAAAATTATTGCAATACAGTGTGCCACCTTTCAATCTATGTATGCATGTATGTGTGTCTATCGAATACCATATCTTTCGTGTTGTGTCAACAGGCATTCTTAAAAAAGGGAGACATGGAGGCAAAAATGTTAAGTGCCCTTCTCACGGGAGTCAACAGAGCCTTTCCTTTCGCCAAAGGTATGACGGGAAATGCTTGATAGAAATGTTGTTCATTTAATCCTATGGATTGGAGTAGTCAGGTGGCTTACTAGCACTCGTGCCGGGTTCCAGTTTATGTATCATGTAGCTCCCCCCCCCCACCCCACCCCCACCCAGATGAGATGCTAGCCCATTGCAAGATATCTAGCCTAACTTTTTGTCATTTTGCTCTAAGAAATTCCCAGTATCTATTTATGCACCTGGGTGTGGGAGGCACGGTAAGTGCATTGGACTGTACATCAGATCAAATGGTCTGGATTAGACCCCTGGCCTTCTATCGTGTTGACGCCCGAAAAGCTACAATAGTAAATTTCTCGGATATTTATTTTCCCTGTTTTTAGAGGATGATGAGCAGTACAATGAAAAAATCAACACACTATTCCGTACAGTACATATTGGAACCTTTAATACAAGCGTGCAGGTGGGTTCATCTCAACACTGATCTGTTGCTAATTTCCCTTTACGTTAGCATGGTAAAAGAAGTGAACCAGTGTGGGGAATATGAAAGCAAACAGTGTAACTGTAATGTTAAAATAGTCAACTACCTGACTTTGGTTTTCGGACTTTCGCAATTATGGAAATACGGGAGCTGAAGACCTAAAGGACCCTAAAGAAACTTGCATAATCAATTTCCCATTAAAAGATGTCAGTACATACTTCTGTGAACGCCAGAGAATTTCGGTTAATGACGTTTTCGCGACATTGAACAGTTTTCTCTCTTATTATAGGCTCTTATGCTACTGTTCCAGGTCATGGAATCAAGGTATTCTAGTTACACAGACATATTACATTGTGCGTGTTTTTTTTTTCAAAAAGTAAAAGTGATGTATTGCATTGCAGTTTGATACCAAAGCTTGTTTTTCTTTCTTCAGGCAATCTGTGTCAGATCGATTTTATCAGGCACTTTACGCCAAACTGCTTGACCCGAGCTTAAAAACCTCCTCGAAACAGGTGAACACAATTTTTTTTTTTTGTATTTTCTTCCTCTTCTAAGAAAGGTGACTGCCGTTTTACCCTCGCGAGCAGCTGGACTTGCAGAGCTCTTTGAGTCAGCCTAGGCGATCCCTCGTTTGTCTAAAGCTCTAGCTACCGGAGTGCGTTTTGGAAGTTATTTATTGTAATGTGATGTGTTATCGCGCGGAGAGCTTGTTGATGTTTATCAGGAATTTCCTCTTCTTCAAGTAATATATCAAACACAAGAGGCAGTGTTTCATCGGAATATCCAAAGCGTCTAATACAAACTTTGTAACTCAAGGGGGGGGGGGCGCTTATAAGATACGAGGCGTTTACTTGAGAGTGGGCATTTATTAGATCATTTTAACTTGAGACATTTTTTTTATCACTCTTTTTAGGCTGTATTCCTGAACGTTCTGTACAAGTCTTTAAAAAGTGATCCTTCGCTTCATCGCGTTAAGGTAAAACAAATTCATCTTGCCATGCCTGTTATTACTGTATTTGCATTTGTATTAATTATACTTTGGTTCCGGTCAGAGCTGTTACGGTTGTGCGAGACAAAAAAATGTATTAATACTCATGTGGCTCAATTTCTAGGCGTTTGTTAAACGTATCTTACAAGTTTGCAGTTTTCAGCAACCGGCATTCATCTGTGGAACACTTTTCATGATTTCCGAGGTAAATGTATTAACGATTGTTTTTAGCGTTCGAAACCGTCCAAAGATTTTGTTGTCCGGCTTCTTTCCTCCTCGTTATTGTCGATACCATATTGAAGATTTTCGCAGAACGTGTAGGGTTTCTGTACTGACGGTTCGCTTTCACGTTTGAATCTCGCATGTTTTATCAAACTTTCGAGTGAGGTAACGATATTTTTCTTTTGAGAGGGGGAGTGGACGGAACGGGCGGGGAGGGGAGGGGAGGGGGGAAGGGAAGGGGGTGCGGGAGCTCACGACCTTTAGATAAGGTCTTCTACAGAGCTAACCGAAACAACACTTTGCTTAGTGATTATTCAGTATTATTTTTAGAAAGCTTCCAGATATACAAGTAATTGTATCCCTCTTCTTGTGTACCTCTACACGTTGAAGTTTGTTTCTTAGTTTCATTTCTTTATCTTTTTTTAATAGCTGACAAAACTTAAACCAGGAATCAAGAGTCTAACACAACAGCCAGAGGTTGGTGTGATTGAACACTTTGTTCTTATTTCAGTTTCCATCTTCGATCTCGTCTAAAGGTTTCTTTTGCCAGACAGCAAAAGATAACAAAACAAAATATGATTTTAAGCGCTTCAACTTTCTCGTTAAGCCCACCCCAATAACAAGCCAGAGTACACAATAGTGGTGAAAGTTTCAATCCCGCTTCAGTTCGCTTTTGTCGATGTGAAAAAAGTAAACTATAAATTACACAGTTATTTCAATGAATGTGAGTTAGATTCACTGAAACATGTGTTTCGCTTTTGTCGATATGAAAAAAGCAAACTATAAATTATACAGTTATTTCAGTGAATGTGAGTTGCATTCACTGAAACATTATGTTTCGTTTAGGAGACGTCTGCACGCAGGCTTCGTTCCGCGTCGTGCATTTTTAAACACCCTCAGCGTTATCACACTCAGTTTGAAAATTTTGAACTTGCGGTTCGCCCGGAAGTGCCGCAAAGCTTATCCAAGCAGGAAAAGCGTGGATAGATTCACGTGACCGAACCAGCCGTTTTTCCATCTCGCTTCAGGATGTTTGCAAGACTGCTTGTTTGGTGGCTCTGTATTCAACAAATCGCTTCCTTAAAAGAAGTTAGGAAAGCTTTTAAATCAGGGAATATTATGCTTGGCGCACTGAACGTGTTGCACAATAAGGACACGCAAGATCAATGCGGAGAATTCTTTGCCCTTGGTCTAGGCCACACTGAAGCAATGATCTTCGCCATCGAGCAAATCAATAACGATCCGTCTCTTCTTCCTAACGCTACTCTCGGCTTTGACATCCGTGATTACTGCGAAACCATCGCTATCGCCGTGAAAGAGACCTACGAGTTTGTGCGAGATAAAGATTTGTACCATTGGTGTCAAAACAGAGATTCTGGCGTCGATAACGAAACTGCTTCCTGCTGCGGCTTGAGCGAGGATTCTGCTCCTGTTACCATGCTTTTTGGACCGTACGACTCGGCCAGCGCCGTCCAGATTGGAAGTCTTCTTAGCGTGGCAAACATTCCCATAATAAGCTTTGCTGCTACGAGCGATGAGCTAAGTTCGGCACAATATCGATACTTCCTCAGAACTGTGCCTCCTGATCGCCAGCAAGCCCGTGTTCAAGCGGATCTGTTCGAGCACTTCAGATGGACGTATGTTGGCACCGTAGCACTGGATGATTCCTACGGACGGTTTGGCGTGTCGGCGCTACAGAATGAATCGTACACCCGTGGGACGTTTTGCATCGCTTTCTCCGAGTTTGTTCCACGAGTTGGCGCCGCTCAGAGTATGAAACTGATAGTGTCTCGGATCAAACAGCAGAGCAATGTCAAAGTGATTGTCCTGTGGATCTTCGGCGGATATGCCAAGCAGTTCTTTGAGGAAGCTTACAGGCAAAGATTAGGACGACGGACCTGGATTTTAGGCGACGCAACGAGCACGGAAGACAGCGGACAGTTTGGCCCGTACTTTAGTCTTCTAGACGGCGCGCTTGGTGTTCAACCGCACGATCGCAGGGACGAAAATTTTCTTAAACACCTGACTACTTTAACTCCAAATAAAACCCGTTACGGAAAGAATCCTTGGTGGGCAGATTACTGGAAACAATTTAGGAATTGCTCCGTTGAAATTGTCAATGAAACGGACCCGAAATGTATCGATGTTCCTCTGTCACGCAACGAGGCTGAACAACTTTTCGAGCCTTACCTTCCCTACCTTACGGACGCCGTCTACGCAGCGGCGTACGCTTTGGACAAGAGTTTCATGTGTCGTTATTCAGAAGGAAAGCTTCCGGGGGGAGAGTGCCCTCAGATAAAATCACCGTTGGGTACTGGAGGAACTGACTTGTTGTCATACTTGAAAAATGTCAGCTTTAGAGGACTGACAGGGATTGTAGAATTTGACGATAACGGAGATCCCAAGGAATCGTTCTTCGAAATTGTGAACATCCAAGTGCACGAAAAAGGCAGTAAAAACAAGCTTTTAGTGGGATCTTGGAACAGCAAGGAACAGGAAAGGTTGAGATTAAACGATTCCGCGATCAAATGGTTTAACGGCACTGAACTTCCGTCTTCATTTTGCAGCGAGACATGTCCCCCCGGAACTCGGCAGGAGGTAACTACGCCCTGTTGTTGGAAATGCGTCAAATGTCCGGGGGAAACAGTCAGCAAAGAACCAGGGTCAACCAACTGCACAGAATGTTCTCAGAAACAAACATCAAACGATGCCAAAACGAAATGTGTCGACCTGCCGGTGAAAAACCTTCGATTTAAGGACACGGCTGGTGTTTTCCTATCTTGCGTGACAGCTGTAGGATTTTGCGTGACTATTGCTACGTTACTTGTGTTTCTGAAATACCGCGAGACGGTCATTGTAAAGGCCTCGAACAGACAGCTCAGCTTTGTCCTTCTGGTTACGATTTTCCTCAGTTTTATTCTAGCGCTGTTGAGCATCGCAGAGCCCACTGATTTTGCTTGTCGCGTCACGCAGTTTTCTCGGTACATTATCTACACCACCTTCGTGACAACTCTGTGGCTAAAATCCGTGCGCATATTCGTCTTGTTTCAAATCGACGCCTCGACGATGCCTTTACAAAGTTACATTTCTAAGGTGAAGTACCAAGTCGCCCTGGTTGCTCTTGTTAACAGTGTTGACATTGTGTTGTTGACCGCATGGTTCGCTTCAGATCCACCGTTTCGAAATGAAAAAATTCAACCGACCCAATACATCTTCTACACATGTAAACCGTATGGATCTACCGTCGGTAAAGCGCTGTATTTCATGGTTTGTTCTTACGTTTTGTTGCTTTCGCTGCTTTCATCGTTTTACGCATTCAAAGTCCGTAAACTGCCAGATAACTTTAACGAGGCGCGCTTTATCGGATTCTCATTGTACATTATTCTGCTGTCGGCGTTGTGCTATTACACGGTGGAGTTTTCAGTGCAGAAAGGTTGGTACGTGTCTGTGATCGCCTGCACCACGACACTCGTAGATTCGTTTGGCCTGCTGGGTTGTATGTTTGCGCCTAAAGTGTTCAACATTCTGTTTCACCCGGAGAGGAACTCTAAAGAGATGATAAGCTCGCAGATTAGAGCTTATGTCTGGCAGAACACACAGTTGTCAAACGTAAACGCCCAAACTAATACACCGGCAGCCAGTATGAGCAGTGAAAGCCAACAAGCTGTCGTTGAACATAAAGAAAACAAAAATTGTTACCTTTAAGTCCAAAAAATAAGAAGCTAAAAGAAACAGTCGATATAAAAAAACTGAATAATACAAAAATTAAACAAGTAGAATGAATAAAGTGGGATATATTCACTCAAAATTCTTCAATCCTTCCACCAATAGTTACTGACAAGTGGTTAATGAGTTGTAAATGTAAGTCACAAGGACAGAATATTGTAAACAAAAGATCCTTATGAATCACATTGGTTGAATAGTGCGTAGCGTAAAATCGAACCCAGCAAGAATTCTCGACTACAACATAACAGGGTTTATTGATAGAAATCAAAGTTCCATGCAAGCTTCGTGCCAGAGGTGAAAGTAGATAGAAACCACGTGTTCGAGCTAACTCTGGTCTTATGCCGTGTGCGGGTTCGAACTGAAATACAATAACGAAAATAGGAGCTAACGTGACTAATACGTCTAGATACAAGATATTTAACGATGTATTGAAGAAATTATAGCTAACATTCGCGATAACGTCCGATCGCGGAGACGAAATATAATCTGCGCATATACTAATCTTACAGAAAGCTAGCAAACGATAACTCCGATAAGGCTATATACGATGACTAATTGTAGACAGTAGTTTATAACGAATAAACACTATTAAGATATGAACATAACCTAGCGAGATAACGTAACAATGTTTCGAGCATAATACTAACTAAACAACTCGGTAGCGGTGATAGAAACT
Organism: Meandrina meandrites; assembly: GCA_963693305.1. NCBI lineage: Eukaryota > Metazoa > Cnidaria > Anthozoa > Scleractinia > Meandrinidae > Meandrina > Meandrina meandrites. Next base: position 33,091,517 of record OY855909.1, read on the forward strand.
ATTTGATAGTCGGTAAAAACGAAACTTAACCTAAAACGACCAACAAAGAAAACTAAGATTAACTCCTAAAAAACAAGAAATAGATTACTCACTTTGGTTTGCACACGCGATGAATTAGACTTGATAGAGTAGATAACCACGAGTGTAGAGAGAAATCTATGGCCCAATGCCGAGAAGATGTTGACGCAGTGAAGTCTACACTAGAACTGATCTACTAAGTTGAAAACGCTAAAACTTATGACTAGCGAAACGTGCTCGACAAACCTAGAAAAACATTACGCATTTCCCGTGCGGGTGGTAAAGGAAAGGGTAGGAAACCACTATAGCTAAAACTAAACCTTATCTATGAAAGTGATAATCTTTAAAGAAATACCGAAACACGAACTAAATGATAGCGCAAAAAACAAACGAGAAAACATCACGTTTCAAACCAACAAGTTGGCAACATTTTTTGGCATCACGAGAGCTCAATATGTTAATACTGATTTAACTTGATTATGAACAGCTTATCTTTAACATTTTTAAGTTTTTTCCAGCAGCCGTTTAGTTGTCAGACAATTATGCAAGTTTGAAATAAAGAAGGTTTCGAAGACCACTGGTATGGTTTGTAAAGCAAGGCACTGCTTATCACCTCGCATACCAAGAGTGCTCAATCGTGCGTTACTTCATATAGCAATACTGTACATATCCAGCTAGACTGACTAGACTGGCGCAAACAAAATAGTACAAAGAAAATCGTCGGAAGTATAACGTTTTCAAGCTTTATAAAGCGAAATCGGCTCTGCTGTTTAAGGAAGTATCAGTTTTACCAACAGATAACGTGAACAATGAAGCGAAAGCCGTGAATCTATATCTTGTAGGATTTAATGTTTAAAAGTAACAGTGTCCCCGAGTTGTGCGAGGCTTAGGCACGCTGAAAGATTTTAAAACAAATAAAGTTTACGATGATTATTTTTTTGGTTATTTTAATAATGGGCTGTCACTCTCATTTCAAAATCTTTTTCGGTTAAAAAAGAGCAGCCGATTCCAATTCCTGTTCCACCGCGTATCCGAGGGCCACAGGTTTGCCAGTCGCGAGACTGTTACGTGCAACCCTCGTTAAACAAAGTTGATATATTTACTATTACACTAGATCTTCAATACAGATTCATATAAGCATATGGGATACGTGCTAATAACAAAAAATATTCTGCAGTAGATATAGGGTGGCAGATTAGGAATAGTCTACCACATGTTGAAATCACAAATCAGGAAATGTTATATAATTTTAATAATATACCATTTGTTTCACATTGTTTTAAATTGTGTTACATGTGGAGTCATTCATTTATGTAATAAAGGTGCATAACAGAACAAGTTGTATGTCAGTTATTAAGTTTGAACTGTACGTCAGTCAGTATTACGGTGTTTTAAAATGATTCCATTAAACACTAGGGGCTCTCCCCTTAAAGCCTAGAAGGGTATATTGAGACCTCTTTTGTTTTTAATATACATAAATGATTTGCCAAACTGCTCAGAAAAACTATGCTTTAAAATCTTTGCAGATGATACCAATGTGTTCGCTTCTGCAAAGGATCTAAAAACACTTGAACACTTAATGAACTCTGAACTAGTCAAAGTTAAAAAATGGTGCGATATCAACAAGTTGTCAATCAATTTGGGCAAAACAAACTTCATGATAATTAAATCGTTAAGGAAAAAAGATATGGAAATAAATCTCAACATAGGTAACAGTGATGGCTCCTTCGACTTGCTCGAACGAAAAAAATGTATAAAATATCTAGGAGTCATGATTGACGAATCTCTAACTTGGAAATATCATATCGCATATATATGTTCACGTATATCTCGAAATATCTCTCTATGCAGCAATTAAAACAACTTTACTATAATCTAATTTATCCTTACATATCATATAGCATTTTAGCATGGGGAAGTGTATATAAGACACATATTAAAAAAATACAAGTTAAGCAAAACCATATAATAAGATTAATGTTCTACTCTAAAACGTTTGGCAAAGAAACTGAAAGTGCCAAACCTTTGTTAAATCTACTAGACGTTCTGACAGTAGACAACATTTATCGTCTCGAAATATTGAAATTCGCACATTTATGGCATAATGGCCTTCTCCCTAGAGTATTGGACGATATATTTAAATATGCCAGAAATATGCATGGATACAACACAAGATATACAGCCAAACAGAATTTTTATAAGCATAGAGTAAACACTAATGTAGGAAAGCAATCCGTCACTTTCATGGCAATTGGTATTTGGAAAGACCTTCCATCTTATTTTAAAGACTAAAGTGTATTAGCATTTCCCAAGAAAATAAAACGTTACCTCCTGTCAGAACAAAAACTAAACTGACTCTCTACCAGACTAAGTTTGTAGATTTTCGCAAGTTTTTCTCTCTATTATAACTTATTAATTACCTGTTTTCTTTTTTTACTATCGATAACATCAACTGTATGGGAGCTAACTTGAAAACCTACCGGTTCATTTAGCTCCCCAGCTCAATACTTAACTAACTACGAATTCCTGTAACACCTCATCTCTATTTTACTAAGAATTATTTTAAGTCCTGATGATTTTACCGTGTTGAAATAAAGTTACTATCTATCTAATACGAACAAAACTGTAAACTTCATTATGAGCTGAATAAAATTATTATTATTATTATTATTATTATTATTATTATTATTATTATCATTTTTATTGAGACACACTCTCCATAAAAATACTCACAATGTGACTTCTGTAAACCATTACTTTTGTAAGCAAATAAATGATTGATTTATTGTTCGTTTGAATTTGATTCATTAATTCATTGTTTTAAGCGTCGCATACAGTTACTGGCGTCGAAAGGAAGCTGTGTTCCGCGCCGCGCTTTAGATCGATTTAAAAACGCTCATTATATATTCTCGCGCTCAGTTTCGAATTTTTAAACATTGTGGATCGCCCGAGAAGTGGCACAAAGCTTAGAGGACGACAGTTGTAATTGACAGGAGACTGTTTATTTTATAAGACACGAGACGAGGCACCTCCCGAAATGTAACACAACCACAGAAGCGTGACACAATAGTTAATTGCGTTCGACGAAGGAGAACGCTCTCTCATCGGTAATCAATCCAGTTTTCATGGACTGTATATCGTTGTCAATTTGGCCCCCCCCCCCCCCCCCCCCAGAAAATTGTTCAGGGGTGAATGACGTCATCTCCATGCAATGTGCTTCTGTTTTGCTGTTTGGAGTGATTTCTCTCGACAAAATTGTCCTGTGTTATGGTCTGTTATCGCTGCTGTTTGGAGGGTTTTCATCCAAGGTAGAAGAGTTTTAATCAGCCACCGAACGCCGTAAAAGGAGTGGAAATCGAGTAACTCGATTCGTTGTTTTATAGGCAAGGTAAACCAGCGTGTTTGCATGTAAAACGAGTGAGTAGAATACGGATCAAAATTGTTTTATCGCTTCTTTGAATTTGTATTGTATAGTTATTCACAAAAAGTTGATGTGCTGTGCCTCGATCTATTTTCAAATGGAAGTGAAAGTATCTTGTAGAAGTCTGTGGAGTTTTAGAAGTTGTGTAGTGCCAAAAGATATTAAGCAACTAAAGTGAATTAAATAATTATTTGTCGTGTACATAATAATTCATTTCTATTCCATATGAATTTTAGTGTAAAAGAAATAAATGCAAATTGCCCATTCATTTATGACTTTGTACGTTTCTGCTTTGTGAATGTCACATGAAGTGCTAGGAGCGACTTCTATTCACGTTGTTTTACAATATTCTGACATCAATGAGAATTTGCCGTTCCATTCATTATTCGAGGTTCTTTTTGACCTTTGGCAAACAATCGCTTCTATGATGACAGATCATGTTTCCGTCCGGTCCAATTAAATCATTTGAATGGATACTTCTGTAACTCCCAATTTACGATAACATAGCTTGCAAGCAAAGAAAAATTCTGCTTTAACATATCAAGAACAGCTACAGTGTCACAATTTTTTCACAGTTTATTCAACCCCTTCAAAAACAACACAACCCATTTCTTGATGCGACAAATTCTAGTTTATTTTGCGGAGAGACGTTCTTTTGGCTCGTCACGCAATCTTTCCTCCAAAAAAACGTTGTGTGACGACATTCCTCTCTCACTCATCCTCATCCCTCCATTTGAGGCATATTAATGGCATAGTTTGCCGACAATCTTCTTTTGCTACTATCTGACTATCCATCTCAGGTCGAACGCACTCCCCTAATCGCTGATTACTACAAGTATCGATCCTAGCGTAGTCTAAAGTTTCACTTGACCATGTTGATCGAACCAGTCGCGTGATCTAGCTTCAGGATGTTTGCAAGACTGCTTGTTTGGTGCTTCTGTATTCAACAAATCGCTTCCTTAAAAGAATTTAAGAAAGCTTTTCAATCAGGAGATATCATGCTTGGCGGACTAAACATGTTACACTACAAGGACACGCAAGATAAATGCGGAGAATTCTTTCCAGTTGGTCTGGGCCACACTGAAGCAATGATCTTCGCCATCGAGCAAATCAATAACGATCCGTCTCTTCTTCCTAACGCTACTCTCGGCTTTGACATCCGTGATTACTGCGAAACCATCGCTATCGCCGTGAAAGAGACTTACGAGTTTGTACGGGATAAAGATTTGTACCATTGGTGTCAAAACAGAAATTCTGGCGTCGATAACGAAACTGCTTCCTGCTGTAGCTCAAGCGAGGATTCTGCTCCTGTTACTATGCTTATTGGACCGTACGACTCGGCCAGCGCCGTCCAGATTGGAAGCCTTCTTAGCGTGGCGAACATACCCATAATAAGCTTTGCTGCTTCGAGCGATGAGCTAAGCTCGGCGCAATATCGATACTTCCTCAGAACTGTGCCGCCTGATCGCCAACAAGCCCGAGTTCAAGCGGATCTGTTCGAGCACTTCAGATGGACGTATGTTGGCACCGTAGCACTGGACGATTCCTACGGACGGTTTGGCGTGTCGGCGCTACAGAATGAATCGTACACCCGTGGGACGTTTTGCATCGCTTTCTCCGAGTTTGTTCCACGAGTTGGCGCCGCTCAGAGTATGAAACTGATAGTGTCTCGGATCAAACAGCAGAGCAATGTCAAAGTGGTTGTTCTGTGGATCTTCGGCGGATATGCCAAGCAGTTCTTTGAGGAAGCTTACAGGCAAAAGTTAGGGAGACGGACCTGGATTCTAGGCGACGCTACGAGTACAGAAGATGGCGGACAGCTTGGCCCGTATTTTAGTCTTCTAGACGGCGCGCTTGGTGTTCAACCGCACGATTGCAGGGACCAAAAGTTTCTAAAACACCTGACTACTTTAACTCCAAATAAAACCCGCTACCGACAGAATCCTTGGTGGGCAGATTACTGGACACAATTTAGGAATTGCTCCGTTGAAATTGTCAATGAAACGGACCCGAAATGTATCGATGTTCCTCTGTCACGCTACGAGGCTGAACAACTTTTTGATCCTTATCTCGTCTACGATACGGACGCCGTCTACGCAGCCGCGTACGCTTTGGACAAGAGTTTCAGGTGTCGTGATTCAGAAGGAAAGCTTCCGGGGGGAGAGTGCCCTCAGATAAAATCACCGTTGGGTACTGGAGGAACTGACTTGTTGTCATACTTGAAAAATGTCAGCTTTAGAGGACTGACAGGGATTGTAGAATTTGACGACAATGGAGATCCCAAGGAATCTTCCTTCGAAATTGTAAACATCCAAGTGCGCGGAAAAGGAAATAAAAACAAGTTTTTGGTGGGAACTTGGAACAGCAAGGAACAGGAAAGGTTGAGATTGAATGATTCCGCGATCAAATGGTTTAACGGCACTGAACTTCCGTCTTCATTTTGCAGCGAGGCATGTCCCCCCGGAACTCGGCAGGACGTAACTACGCCCTGTTGTTGGAAATGCGTAAAATGTCCGGGGGAAACAGTCAGCAAAGAACCAGGGTCAACCAACTGTACAGAATGTTCTCAGAAACAAAAATCGAACGATGCCAAGACGAAATGTGTCGACTTGCCGGTGAAAAACCTTCGGCTTAAAGACACGGCAGGTGTTTTCCTATCTTGCGTGACAGCTGTAGGATTTTGCGTGACCATTGCTACGTTACTCGTGTTTCTGAAATACCACGAGACTGCCATTGTGAAAGCCTCGAACAGACAGCTCAGCTTTGTCCTTCTGGTTACAATTTTCCTCAGTTTCATTCTAGCGCTGTTGAGCATCGCAGAGCCCACTGATTTCGTATGTCGCGTCTCGCAGTTCTCCCGGTACATCATCTACACCACCTTCGTGACAATTCTGTGGCTAAAATCCGTGCGCATATTTGTCCTCTTTCAAATCGACGCCTCAACGATGCCGTTGCAAAATTACATTTCTAAGGTGAAGTACCAAGTCGCCCTGGTTGCCCTGGTTAACAGTGTCGATATTGTGTTGTTGACCGTATGGTTTGCTTCAGATCCACCGTTTCGAAATGAAAAAATTCAACCGACCCAATACATCTTCTACACATGTAAACCGTATGGATCTACCGTCGGTAAAGCGCTGTATTTCATGGTTTGTTCTTACGTTTTGTTGCTTTCGCTGCTTTCATCGTTTTACGCATTCAAAGTCCGTAAACTGCCAGATAACTTTAACGAGGCGCGCTTTATCGGATTCTCATTGTACATTATTCTGCTGTCGGCGTTGTGCTATTACACGGTGGAGTTTTCAGTGCAGAAAGGTTGGTACGTGTCTGTGATCGCCAGCACCACGACACTCGTAGATTCGTTTGGTCTGCTGGGTTGTATGTTTGCTCCTAAAGTGTTCAACATTCTGTTTCACGCGGAGAGGAACTCTAAAGAGTTGATAAGGTCACAGATTACAGCTTATGTCTGGCAGAACACACAGTTGTCAAACGTGAACGCCCAAACTAATACACCAGCAGCCAGTATGAGCAGTGAAAGCCAACAAGCTGTCGTTGAACATAAAGAAAACAAAAATTGTTACCTTTAAGTCCAAAAAATAAGAAGCTAAAAGAAACAGTCGATATAAAAAAACTGAATAATACAAAAATTAAACAAGTAGAATGAATAAAGTGGGATATATTCACTCGAAATTCTTCAATCCTTCCACCAATAGTTACTGACAACTGGTTAATGAGTTGTCAACATTTTTTTTGGCATCACGAGAGCTCAATATGTTAATACTGATTGAACTTAATTATGAACAGCTTATCTTTAACATTTTCAAGTTTTTCCAGCAGCCGTTTAGTTGTCGGACAATTATGCAAGTTTGAGATAACGAAGGTTGCGATGACCACTGATTTGGTTTGTAAAACAAGGCACTACTTATCACCTCGCATACCAAGAGTGCTCAATCGTGCGTTACTTTATCCACATTTTCATTATGTTAACATCATTTAGCAATACTGTACATATCCAGCTAGACTGACTAGACTGGCCCAAACAAAATATTACAAAGAAAATCATCGGAAGTATAACGTTTTCAAGGTTTATAAAGCGAAATCGGCTCTGCTGTTTAAGGAATTATCAGTTTTACCAACAGATAACGTGAACAATGAAGCGAAAGCCGTGAACCTATATCTTGTAGTATTTAATGTTTTAAAGTAACAGTGTCCCCGAGTTGTGCGAGGCTTAGGCACGCTGAAAGATTTTAAAACAAATAAAGTTTATGATGATTATTTTTTCGGTTATTTTAATAATGGGCTGTCACTCTCATTTCAAAATCTCTTTCGGTTAAAAAAGAGCAGCCGATTCCAATTCCTGTTCCACTGTGGAAACCGAAATAACGATAACTCGCCGAAATCGCGTTAGAACGACCTGAGAAGCTGGCAAACAACAAAGAATGAAACACAAAATCAGGTTAAGTCAATTTTATTCACAAAATATACGTTTTTTTTTTTTACTTTTAAAGCAAAACCGTTGCGTTCCCATACAAACCCTTACAAATCGAATGTTTGTAACACAACAACCGCTTATGAGTCACGTCCGAAGGTAATCTGATAGAGAGCTTGGGCTGCCTGTGCCGAAATTAAAATGTTACCGAAAATTACATGGAGAGTATTACAGGCATATCATCCAGGGAAGCAGAGTTTTAATCAGCGGCTGAACGTCGTCGTGTTGAAAACAGTGGAAATTGCTTGAATTGTGCAATGAAGATAAACATCCTAAACATAGAAGCGTGAACATTGTCATGCAATTCAAGGTAATTCATTTCACACAGTGACAACGTTGCTTCCAAATTGTCAGCATTTGGGTGGCTTAACTGCAGAATACCCCGCCACTTCAAAGCTACCTCTAAAATAGTGGCTACGCGGCTACGCAGCTACCAACCTCCGTAGCCGCGTAGCCACGTAGCTACGTAGCCGCGTAGCTGCGTAGCCACGTAGCCGTGTAGCCACGTAGCCATGAATATACCTCGTTCTTTAATCCATGAGCCACGTAGCCAGGTAGCCATGAATATACCTCGTTCTTTAATCCACGTAGCCAGGTAGCCGCTGTTTCTGGGGTATTGCTTCGAAGTGGCGGGGTATTCTGCAGTTACATTTGTTCCAAAGAGTGGGCTGAATAAGGATCAAAATTGGTTTATCGATTCTTTGAATGTGCCATATTTTGTTATTCGTGGACATTTTAGGCTTTTGGCGAGGAAATCATTGTAAGCTCATTGTGAATGTAATAATTTTCCGTGTAGCCACCATGAATTAAAAGTTCACGCGTTTTGCATATATTTTTTCACGTGATTTCTGATAACTTGTCAATCCTAGCAATACTCGAACGTGCTCATAAATCAACTGATGATTACCGCAAGTTTACATTTGAATGCGACAGATGGAGCTGTGTCACGCAATGGGGAAATTCCGGCGCAGTAGAAAATGTCGCGACGCACTTGGCACAGTATAAAAATCGCCTAATGTGTAGTCCATGGACTTCCAATAAGTATAAAGGCGTCAAATGTACTCCACTTATCTTAGATTATTGCTGTAAATAAAATTATATAAAGGCGGGGGCAGCTGTAGTGAGAACTATTACTAGTTTTATAAGACACAGACGAGGCACCTCCCGAAATGTAACACAACCACAGAAGCGTGACACAATAGTTAATATCGAACCTAGCGTAGTATAAAGTTTCACCTGACCATCTTGACCGAACCAGCCGCGTGATCTACTTGTAGCTTCAGGATGTTTGCAAGACTGCTTGTTTGGTGCTTCTGTATTCAACAAATCGCTTCCTTAAAAGAATTTAAGAAAGCTTTTCAATCAGGAGATATTGTGCTTGGCGGACTCAACGTGTTACACTACAAGGACACGCAAGATAAATGCGGAGAATTCTTTCCAGTTGGTCTTGGCCACACTGAAGCAATGATCTTCGCCATCGAACAAATCAATAACGATCCGTCTCTTCTTCCTAACGCTACTCTCGGCTTTGACATCCGTGATTACTGCGAAACCATCGCTATCGCCGTGAAAGAGACTTACGAGTTTGTGCGAGATAAAGATTTGTACCATTCGTGTGAAAACAGTAATTCTGGCGTCGATAACGAAACAGCTTCGTGCTGCAGCTTGAGCGAGGATTCTGCTCCTGTTACCATGCTTATTGGACCGTACGACTCGGCCAGCGCCGTCCAGATTGGAAGCCTTCTTAGCGTGGCGAACATGCCCATAATAAGCTTTGCTGCTACGAGCGATGAGCTAAGCTCGGCGCAATATCGATACTTCCTCAGAACTGTGCCGCCTGATCGCCAACAAGCCCGAGTTCAAGCGGATCTGTTCGAGCACTTCAGATGGACGTATGTTGGCACCGTAGCACTGGATGATTCCTACGGACGGTTTGGCGTGTCGGCGCTACAGAATGAATCGTACACCCGTGGGACGTTTTGCATCGCTTTCTCCGAGTTTGTTCCACGAGTTGGCGCCGCTCAGAGTATGAAACTGATAGTGTCTCGGATCAAACGGCAGAGCAATGTCAAAGTGGTTGTTCTGTGGATCTTCGGCGGATATGCCAAGCAGTTCTTTGAGGAAGTTTACAGGCAAAAGTTAGGGAGACGGACCTGGATTTTAGGCGACGCTACGAGTACAGAAGATAGCGGACAGCTTGGCCCGTATTTTAGTCTTCTAGACGGCGCGCTTGGTGTTCAACCGCACGATTGCAGGGACCAAAAGTTTCTAAAGCACCTGACTTCTTTAACTCCAAATAAAACCCGCTACCGACAGAACCCTTGGTGGGCAGATTACTGGAAACAATTTAGGAATTGCTCCGTTGAAATTGTCAATGAAACGGACCCGAAATGTATCGATGTTCCTCTGTCACGCAACGAGGCTGAACAACTTTTCGAGCCTTACCTTCCCTACCTTACGGACGCCGTCTACGCAGCCGCGTACGCTTTGGACAAGAGTTTCAGGTGTCGTGATTCAGAAGGAAAGCTTCCGGGGGGAGAGTGCCCTCAGATAAAATCACCGTTGGGTACTCGAGGAACTGACTTGTTGTCATACTCGAAAAATGTCAGCTTTAGAGGACTAACAGGCATTGTAGAATTTGACGAGAATGGAGATCCCAAGGAATCTTCCTTCGAAATCGTAAACATCCAAGTGCGCGGAAAAGGGAATAAAAACAAGTTTTTGGTGGGAACTTGGAACAGCAAGGAACAGGAAAGGTTGAGATTGAATGATTCCGCGATCAAATGGTTTAACGGCACTGAACTTCCGTCTTCATTTTGCAGCGAGGCATGTTCCCCCGGAACTCGGCAGGACGTAACTACGCCCTGTTGTTGGAAGTGCATTAAATGTCCGGGGGAAACAGTCAGCAAAGAACCAGGGTCAACCAACTGCACAGAATGTTCTCAGAAACAAAAATCGAACGATGCCAAGACGAAATGTGTCGACTTGCCGGTGGAAAACCTTCGATTTAAGGACACGGCCGGTGTTTTCCTATCTTGCGTGACAGCTGTAGGATTTTGCGTGACCATTGCTGCGTTACTTGTGTTTCTGAAATACCGTGAGACTGCTATTGTGAAAGCTTCCAACAGGCAGCTCAGCTTTGTTCTTCTGGGTACGATATTCCTCAGTTTCATTCTAGCGCTGTTGAGCATCGCAGAGCCCACTAATTTCGTTTGTGGTGTCACGCAGTTTTCCCGGTACATCATCTACACCACCTTCGTGACAATTCTGTGGCTAAAATCCGTGCGCATATTCGTCTTGTTTCAAATCGACGCCTCGACGATGCCGTTACAAAGTTACATTTCTAAGGTGAAGTACCAAGTCGCCCTGGTTGCTCTTGTTAACAGTGTCGACATTGTCTTGTTGACTGCATGGTTCGCTTCAGATCCACCGTTTCGAAATGAAAAAATTCAACCGACCCAATACATCTTCTACACATGTAAACCGTATGGATCTACCGTCGGCAAAGCGCTGTATTTCATGGTTTGTTCTTACGTTCTGTTGCTTTCGCTGCTTTCATCGTTTTACGCATTCAAAGTCCGTAAACTGCCAGATAACTTTAACGAGGCGCGCTTTATCGGATTCTCATTGTACATTATTCTGCTGTCGGCGTTGTGCTATTACACGGTGGAGTTTTCAGTGCAGGAAGGTTGGTACGTGTCTGTGATCGCCTGCACCACGACACTAGTAGATTCGTTTGGCCTGCTGGGTTGTATGTTTGCGCCCAAAGTGTTCAACATTCTGTTTCACCCCGAGAGGAACTCTAAAGAGTTGATAAGGTCACAGATTAGAGCTTATGCCTGGCAGAACACCCAGTTGTCAAACTTGAACGCACATACTAGTACAGCAGCAGCCAGTATGAGCAGTGAAAGCGTTGCAGTTTAGCCAGCAAACTAGAGAAAGAAAAATGCAGAGGGAATAGGCCATTTCCGAGTTACCTTTTGCCTCTGTCTCAAAACGAGTCTACGTGCGAAACCATTGAAATGAAAATGACTTTGGCAAAGGGTAACTCGGAAATGGCCTATTAACCAGAGATTTATTCGAGAGGGGCCTGAGTCGGCTGCCTGTGTTTGAGCCAGCGGTTTCGGCATGAATGTTGCTTAGAAACGATGTCGTCCAGTTCGGAGTGTTCGCGTCATGTGTGAGTGGACAATAAGAATTGATAATTCCCCTGCTACCTCTGCCGGCATCAATAGAGAAAAATGCTGCTTCAGCTCAAGTTGGCTTTTGCAGATATCCAAAGTACACTTTTTTGCTCTACATCTCCGATAAATGAATATTGTGAAGAAAGCGAGATCGGAACGAACTGTTTACCCATTTTTTTTCGGTTGTCTTTTTTTTTAAACCAATATGTGTGAGCTTGACTGAAATTGTTCATTCGTTTTAGGTTTTGTAAGCTCTTTTAATTTAGTATAACCCTGTGGCTTAATACTAGCAAACTCGCAATTTGATTAATCAATTTATTGGAAATTTTAGATAAGACTTTGGTTACCTCACGGAATTAATCAGTTGGTGTTAAAGTAATGATAGATTGATCTTTTGATTGTACTTTACTTTGCAGTGTCATTTCATGTTATCCAATTTCTATAGTATATGCCAACCTTTGTAGAACATCTAGGAAGTCTTGTTTCATTAATAATAAATGAATATTACAAGCGAAAGATATTTCTAAATTTATAGGGCGACGGAGGGCTTCAAGCGGGCTAACAAAAAGTATCCAGCGCTTATCTTTTGTTGATTTGCCTGTTTTTCTTTCTCTCCCTTTGTAACCTAGCCTTCCACGCAGTCGTTTTCAGGGGAGATCGGATTGCACTCGCGAGTGCAATCCGATTCCCTCTTAAAACGACTGCGTGTGAGGCTATTTTTAACCTTAACAGAACAAATTCCTACATACACCATGTCAGACCAAAATGTCCATGCATGCACCTTTGGGGTGGCACGTATCTACATGGCTCATATAGGGAAGCACTCCCATCTCGCCCCACCCACCCACCCACCCAGCGGTCTTCGAAGTTTTGATTAGCGAGTATATAGAGGGTTGGGGCGAGGGATAATGCGGTCCAGATCACGTTTCACTGAGAATCAAAACGAGCATTTCACGTTTTATCTAATTCTTGTTTCTTCACGTAGTTTATAGGGGTGTCGACAATATCACAGCAGCCTGACACCTCGATTCTCGTCTTACTAATGTTATCTTATGTTACGATGACGGTTATTTAGCAGATCATTTTACTTTCTATATTTTACACCAAACCAATGTCATTTCGTATCTCACGGAAATACCCGCCATTATTCTCTCAACACCCAGTGAATCATGCAAAAAAAGTGATCACCAAAGGGAAACTCCCTTGATGTTTAATCAATTTCTCTCAACTGCTACTAAAGTAGTGTATTATAACTGGTATAGAGATTTTGCGTGTTGAAATGCGTGGACGATTCTCCTACTGTCAAAGGGGACGCCGATCCTGCGACATCGCCTGGTAATTAGCCAACGAGGCTGTAGGACGATATTCCGCAAGATTGAGCAGGATAATTGCTTCATTGAACAAACTGTCAACGAAGCGCATTTTACTGCTAGAAACGCTGCGTTTAGTCTTGGCAACCTGCGTATATCGCAAGATATTTGTCATGTACGTCTGACTGAACAATGACTTTCTGATCACATATGCTGGGTACCGTGACACTTTAATGAATAATAATCGGAAATATAACCAGAACGTACCTTTGTTTTCACTCATGTTACTTCTCTTAAGGTATCAGGTGCCCTTTCAGACCGCTTCTCGAAAAGTCGCGAAATTCGCGCGCCTAATCCTAATTTATTCTCTCAAACTGCGTTCTTTTATTACTTAATAAATGTATATTTCTGATTTGGAGTCTAGTTTTGTGAATTTTATGTCTGATTCCAGTTTTTTGACATTTCCTAACAAATGACCCATGATCATATCACGAGTTCGAACTCCCCGAGAATTTGATGGAATTTAAACTTACATTTTTGTGAACCGCAGATGTTGTTCTTTAAAAGGGTGTCTGCGATTGGCGATTGGTTTCCTTGTTTTCGAAATATTTTATTCAAAGTTTGGTTATCGGTTTTCGGGAGGTTATCCGTGAGAAAATGTGAATATCTCCGAAACAAAGCCGAAAAATAAAATTCCCAGACACCTTATTTTAGCTAAGGTGTAAATCTCGCAACACGCGAAATTTGAAGTCAATCGATTAAAACCCGTCTGAGTTGGAGCTTCGAGAATATGCCGTAAATCGCAAATTTTTATTGCCGAGAAAACTGCGCCTAAAGTTTTTGGGCTCCCTGCTGCTAGGTGTCTGCTTAATTAGGCAAATCTGTCAGCGAAACCGTCGTCTTTTCATATTTGTTAATGTTGTGCAAGTCCACTGGAAGCCACGAAATTCGATACAACACGGGCTCCAGGCGCACTCTAAAAGTTGAAACAACACGTACTGATAAGAGGCCCTGCCAGGGTAAATTCCGACAAGCGACGTGGGCCAAAAAGTAGCGACAGCGCTCAAACGAAATAGCGACAAGCGACTGACGAAGCCAAATATATGTCGCTACATTTCCGACAGCGTTGTGTAGCCTTGACAAAACGCCGACACGAGACATTTTAAAATTCCGACAAGCGACCTGGGACACCCCACTGGCAGGGCCTCTGATAATAACACGGTTGTTTATCGGTAACTTTCAATGAACCCGAAAGCATCGATGTTTTTTAGTTGATGCTCAGTATCTCCTTAATTTTATAGAACAATGAGCGTCCCAGGAAAGCAAAGAACAAAACGCGCCAGGGAAAAATACATGTATGCAAAGACCGCCGCCTCTACGAAAGATGCGGACAATAACAATGTCGTTTCTCCTCGACACTTGCTTCTTGAAGAAATGAAATTCTTTTATCTCAGTGTTAATTCTTCTTGGAAAGATCGTACATTTTCATGTAATACTTGTTGAACACGCATGATATGAAATCAACAACAGCTTTAAAAATGTAATTCATTGAAGATGGTTATTGTTTATTACAAACATATTCACCCTCCGCTTTTCGACGGAACAAAGAGCGAAGGTTCTATTAACGCTTTTCGCCTTTCCTGACACCTATTTACATATACGACCACTTACATTTACATATAACAAAACCTAAAGCGAAGAAAATATCTACCGCAGCGCGTTCCTGTTCGATCGAAAATGATTCGACTCACGCTTTCGATATCGCGTGCCGGTTGATTGATGACATGCATCAATTACCTTGATGACAAACGAATAACAATGCAGTTCTACATTTTTACGAAAAAAAGCAATACAAAACGATAAAAACATTCTTTTTACAATGGATTATGTTGCAGATTCGTATGAACTTTCATATTATGCGAAAATAAAAAAAAGAAAAAAGAGCATCTGATATTTTAAAATTCGCATTCACGTTTAGGAGGAAGACGACGAAGAGCATTTCGTCGACGTGCCCTCGGACGAAGAAAACGACACCATCGGGACTCAGGAGCTTTCATCCCGTGGAGATGAATCTCACGAACGTCATGTTGACGCACCTAAGGACCTAACGGCTGGAACCAACCTCGGCGGTGCTCAAAATAGTCAAACTTACAAGCCCCATCAGAGAAATCCCTTGTACAGCGGAGCGGAAAACTCTTGTCTGTGGGAACTGAATAGGCTCTCCAGGCATTACCATCCGTCCGTGTGCCTTTTTGCTCGAACTCTTATGAAGGTAAGCTTTAGTTTGGGTACGGTCTTAGACCATGCTTACACGGGACCGGTCCCAAAAGGACCGGTTCCGAAAATCGGACCGGATAGGCCTTCTGTTTACACGAGACCGTTCTGGAACCGCGGTCCGGAACGGATCCAAGACAGGACATGCTATTTTGCAGGTCCAGTTTTGGACCCGTACCGGACCGTTTTCGGAACAGTTCATGCAAACAGAAGCCGATACGGTTCCCCGGTACGGTTCGGTTCAGTTCGGAACGGTTCCGGTCCGTCTCGTGTAAACGAAGGCTAAGTAGATGGTCCTATCTTGAATATACTACAATATAGTCAAGAAAGATTTGTATTCACGGGTTCATCGTCTGCTTTATGAATGCAAAGTAGCTACGAGTGCTTCCGTCGGTATTCAGAAAACACCGACGTGTTAAGTTATCTTTTTTCGCTCAAAATTGTGTAAATATGTTTTGTTTTGTTTTGATATTTTTTTTACTAGGGAGGTGACATTGAATACAAGGGAGATCCTTTACAAGACTTCACCCTCATGAGGTACCGTACGTTCTTGCGTAATTATACTAGAGATAGTTAACACTACATCTGCCCCCGCTGTTATCCTTTTTTTTCTCAGCACATCCGTTACTACAGTCAATTATTTTGCTTGATATTTTGGCTATTACATAATAGATTGAAAACCAGTTTTCTGTTTGGAACAGTCTTGCGATAATTCAGAAGAAAACACTAATTCAGTTTTCTGGTGTTCTGCTCACAAAGTACTACTTGAAGATGATCTTTTTCAACAATGACATTGTTGGAAAAAGATCATCTTCATTATTTATTACCGAGCTTAAAATTTACCATCTTTATTATTTACAAAGTACCACTTGTTTCTGGCCTTCTCTTTTTCAAGATTATCAGATCATGGGACGAGGACGTGCCATTTAAAACAAACTTTCAGTACGAATTGTTAAAGTCAAGTAGATAAGTAAAACCATATGTAATAATCACGTAAATTTAATTACACGAACGCGTTCCCAACTTCCTGAGTTTATTTTGCTTTTCTGCTGTAATGAGTGATCGTAGCGAGGATAAACTATGGTCATAGCGAAACGTTTTAAAACTACGAATTGAGACCGGCTGTTTTCAGATTTTTTGTTTCAATATATTAAGTCTGGGAACTCCAGCAGCAATGACCAACTTGACAGCTGAGCTCGAAGCGGATGCCAAAAGATTTCTCACCTCTGTCAATGTAAACGCCTGCCGTGAGTTTTGATTATCTCAAGAACTCTTTTGAATTCTCTTTCCTTCTTGACAAGTCCGCTCAGCTACAAATTTTACTTAAATGCCTAAAGACTGATCGAGTCTTTTATTTTTTATTTGTACCACTTGAGTTTTTTTAAGTTATGATGTTCCGCCTAAAAGCCGAAAGCACTGGATCGACAGCTGGCTAGTTATACATGTATGTCTCAAGTGAAAACTTTCTCACTTCTCTGCAAGTTTCAATGCTCGCGGTATCTTTCAAAAACTTTCCTTCTTTAACTCTTTTTGAACTTATCGCAGGTGCTAACTTTATATCTTGGTTGTGGCCTGAGTCTTTCAAACCCCTCGTGTAAAGTGTGATTTGTGTCTGACAAATCTCGATTTCGGATTGAGTCTGTCAATCCTGCGAGCGAACGAGAGCTGCTCGCAACACGCTAACAAGCGAAATTTCTAGACCAATACGTACTATTCTTGTTTTTGATCATATCAATTGCGTAAGTTTCGGCTTCTAGACCTTGTGAAATCAATAAAGCTCGAAGGAAACTGCAGCAACCCGCAATCAACGTTTGCAAGCGTCGTTTGTTGACTTGTCATTTGTGCACGTGCGCACACCTTGGTTTGTCATCATCACCCAATCATCGTTTATCTTGCGTCATCATTTACCAATCACCGTACAGGAAATTTATCACACCTACCGATACTACTTGCGGGCATTTTATCACACCTACCGATACTACTTTCCGTCCCACTTTGGCCAAGTCGAGATTTTGTCTGGTATATTATATATATAGTCTATATACGCGCGGACTACAATGATGCCTCCTCGGGTTGATCTAAACCAGCAACCTCGCGATGTAACATAGAATGGAACGGCGGCCTTTTACTGAACAGTGACTGAATTTTTATTGAAGGCGAACGCTGATGCAGCTTTCTTATTCTCTGAAAACCAAAGGGCAAATCATATAGTGTAACAAACATTTGATAAATTTCTATGTCCGACCAACTGCTAGACAAAACGTGGCCACAATAAAGACGAGTTTTGGTACCTAGAATGTTTATATTTAGCAAGATTAGACAATAAGATTCTGTGAGATTTCTTGCTGAAGTAATACCATGTTTGCGTATGATCATTACTTTTGATTGTTTAATGCTTCTTTCTAGGTTTTTGGACAGATTTGTGTATAAAAACCCGAAGAAAAAAGAACGAGGTAACTTCCTTTACAAAACTTCTAGACACTTGGTCGTTATAACAAATTAAACCAAATTTTCTAGTTTGCCTTGTTCTTACCCGTATAACTTGCTTCTGTTTCCTCAGATCACGGAGGTTCACTTATGCAGCCGAAAACGTCATCAAGCAGGCTGGCCGAGGAGCCTGGTAAGAGCCAACGAAAGGGTGGAAAATTAACTAGTTCCAGTCCAAACGAGTTGACCTTTACCTCCGTTTGAGTTTGAACAGTCGAGAAAGCTCATTTTCGTATTTATTTTTGCAGTGAATACCAAAGCGTTCCTTGTGAAGAAAGAAGAGGACATTCGAGAAGATGAACTTTTCTTTTATAGGTATTTTGTTATGTGTATTTAGTGGTACGTCTGATCAAGACATATATCCTCTAGTTGATGATTTCCTTAATTCTCACCACCTGTCTGCTTTACAATGTATTGATATTGTAAGGAGAAATTAAACTTTGATCAAACGCTTTTTGGTAAAACGATTAATTGAAAAGCTAACTCATCAGAGTACATGCATATACATTCTCTTTGAGGTTGTTTCTGCAGATTGTTTCTATCCAGTCGTTTTAGAAGACACTGTTCGTGCAATCAATTTATTCTCCGCTGGTGAAACGTCGAAGATTCGACCCGAAAAATTCCATACATTTTAACTCGGGGCAATACCTATCTCTTTCTCCGGCGAGGGAGGGAGAGAGGGGACTGGGAGCTATGGCGATCCGTGACTGTCCGATGAAAATTGGAGAAGAGGGAGCTTTTGTTTACTGCACAATTTGCGCTGAAGTAAACTTTGGGTCGGTATTTGTGTCTTTATAACAATTTTTATTTTAACTCTCAGGTATTTTAAACAGAAGGCAGAAAAAGAAAATAAACGGAAAAAGAAAACTAGGGATTCTGACGATGAAACGTCAGAAAAGGCCACAAACTTTGGTATGTTTCCTCCTTTGCTCAGGAGTTTATTTGCCATTCTGTTTACTAGACTTCCATTCTGTTTACTCTTTAGCATTTTCAACTTATTTTAGCCTTAACTTTTGATTTGTAACCAACCGTGTAAAAGTAAAGATTGACTTGACTTGATTTATTTGTTTTTTGACAGACAACATTCAAGAAGAGCGATCCAATGTGGAGTTCGACTTTGCTAGGTTAGTTCCGTTTGCGTGAAAACTCGGCTCTTTTTTACTAGTGTTATATGCTAATCACTCTTGATTAATGGGTACCCTGTGGAAGCACTTGAAGGGTTTCCAAGTCGTATTGTCCAATGGAAGCTCGTCATGTCAGCATGAGGCCATCGAGATACGTCATGTTGTAACCTCACGCAAAAAGCCGCTGGCTCGGTGGACTCTGACCGTTTGACCGTGACTGGGCACCAGCTAATGCATTACGCGCGCGCAGTTTCCGCTAAAATTAAACTGCCGCTTATTTCCCTCTCAAATTCCTAAACTCCTCCACTCCACGCGTAACCGCACACGCATAGGGAATTTTTAATTGTAATAAATATCATCCATCCACCTTATCAATCAACTCATTAGTTGGTTTTTGCTTCAAACTCTTACCAACGCGTTAGATTTTTCCTTACGTTTGACCGCTGTTAAGGGGGGAGACTCTTAACTACAGATCCAGAGCAGTTGCTAAGGGATTGCTGACGACTGTATTTTGAAGCAAGCGATTTTGAAGCTTTTTGTAACCCTAAATGGTGAATTTTATTTCGGGGTATACCTGCTTTGAAAAATATATCGTTTGCGCGTGCGAAACTAGTGCCAGTCCCAAACCGCGCGTTAATATTTAAAATCCCTAAAACTCCAAGGAAACAAGGTAAAGTTCCGACTTCTTTTACGAATCAGAGATAACGTCGTCGTCTTTATAATCTGACGTATGCTTTTACCATTTACTCGAAAAAAGGAAACGCTACTGTTGAAAGTCCGTAAATATGAGTGTTTATTACGCCATAACTCTTATAATAATGCGAATTTCACAAAAACGATACGTCACATTACGCATGTGGTCGTTCTTTATCTATTGACGCTCATTTAGATTTTAAAATCTATCCGCCGTTCGAGTTTTAGGCTTTTTTCTGTTCTGGTCACGTGTCACGTCAAATAAGGCCGTCACTTGAAACCCTTGGAGGAATCTTCAATAGAACAAACTCGTGCAAAAAGCTTATCCGTATGAGGTCTGATTTCCAAAATATGGCAATTGAAACCTGTCTTAGAAACCAAATTGGTAGTTAAGAGTCACCCCCCTTAAGGGTACCAATAAAAGTTGAGTACATCGTCTTTTTCTTATTTGTTTCCCAGCGTGTTAAAGAGCTCTAAAAAGCCTGGCGCAAGTAAAAATAAACCCACCGACAGCGACGAAGAGGACGAAGGCAACGATGAAGAAGAAAGCGAGGACGAGAGTGATAACGAAGGTGAAGACATGGCGGTAAAAGGGCGCAGTTCATCGGAAGACGGTACAGACAGCTTATACTGCTTTCAAAATATACATTCATTAAGCTCATTTCATTCAACATGACGACAGTGACTCCACCGATCCTGAATTTGATTGGCTATGCAGGAGCCGATACAGAACTTTTTGGAGGGCACTGTGGCCTAATGGCTAGCGCGCTGGACTCCGGATCGAGCGGTCCGGGTTCGAGCCCTGGCCGGTGCACTGCGTTGTGTTCTTGGGAAAGACACTTTCCTCTCATAATGCCTCTCTCCACACAGGTGTATAAATGGGTACCGGCGAATTAAATGCTGGGGGTAACCCTATGATGGACTAGCATCCCATCCAGGGGGAGCAGAAATACTCCTAGTCGCTTCATGCTGCGGAAAGCAGAGGGCCACTAGGCTCGAACCCGGACTTTTCCTTTACTTAAGCTGGGTGATTAACTCCCTTGTTTCCTTTTTTCCTCTCACACAGTTTTGCTAATTTTGCTTCTCTCCATTTACTTTTTATTGTCGTTCTTCTTAGAGTTTGATTACGACGCGATGGGTTTTTCATCTAGTGAGGATGAAGACAAGGGTTCGTAAAACTTATTTTTGATTATTTGTCGGTATAACATTATATTGATTATTATTTATTTGTGATGCTTCCACCGTGAAGATTTTATTTGCTTTGTTTTTCTTGTTTTCAGAGGAACCAGTTGGTTCACAAGGCAAGAAAAGAAAACCGACAGAAAAAGATTACGAAAAGGTATATTGAGCCCTACACTGTGTTAGTTTGTATGATTAGTCTTGATGAAGATGAAATGACCATTTGTCGCAGCGTGGGACAAAGAAAAAATTCTAGGCTTAGTCTCCAACGGGAATCGAACCCATGGCCTCCCAGATACCGGTTGGGCGCACTAACCAACTGAGCTACGAGAGACTCGTGATGAGCTATGCCATTTGCTAGAGTCCTATTACATAACAATCTCGTTTGGCTTGTCATACAACGTTGTTTATGGCTGTGGTGTGACAAGCCGCAAGAAACGGTTTTGAGCCTGTTCCAGGCGTTCGGTTAGTTGGGTGCAGAGCAATAAACGGGATCAGCGTGACAAATGACGAGTGAAAAAAAGAATATGGTGAGGGGCTTGGGCAAGAGAGACACCCCCGCCCCCCTACCTTATTTTTGACTCGCCGTTTTTACGGGCGCTGCTCCTAACTAACCGAACGCCTGAAACACACTTTTGAACGGTTAACTTAATGCACACTAAATGTCATTTTTTTAGGCTTTGCTCGAAAACTTGAGCCCTGATGAGTTTTCCGAAGATGAAGGAAGCCATAGAACGAAAAAGAAATCCAAAAAAGGGCATATTGAAGGGTAAGTTACATAAATGCGATTTCAATCTTGCGATCTTGTAATTAAAATCGTTTTATTTTTGTTCAACATGTTTTGTTGTTGTTTTTTTCCAGAAGTGACGACGTATCATCGATGTTTGCCTCCGCTGAAGAGGTGCGAAATAGCCTTTTACATTTGTAGTTTTTTAACATCATTTTTGTTAGCTTTCGAATTTGCGCTTCAAATAAAAAAGTCAAAATTCCTTAACAGGTAGCTAAATATGGAAACACTGATTCTCGCTTTCAAACGATTACACATGAAATAACTGATTTGTTTCGGAAAATAATTTCGCTTTGACATTTCAAAAACACTTTCGCTTGTGGCAACATATTTTATCCCGTTCAACTCGCTCAACGATGTTTGGTAGCAACAAAGTTTCTCCCTTTTTCGCGCCACATTCACCGTTTTGACAAAATAAAGAATGAACAAAAATAGAAAACACTACTGAAAGATTTGAAGCTAGAAGACCAGAATGTTCTACTTGTCGTTTCAATTGGCCATGTTCTAAACGAGCAGGGGACTGGGTACGAACATACTTTTTCTTGGTACGAATATTCAATATCGATTGAATTGAAAATGGAGCACGTCGTCTGAAAGAGCATCCAAAAATTAGTAAATTTACCAAATTTGATGGTTATTGGTTTAAACGCAAAGGCATGGTACACTTTTAAAATAAGAGAGCTTAGTATGGATTGGAGGACGCCTGTCCCTCCAATCCATACTAAGTGTACCATGCCTTTGGGTTTAAACCAATAACCGTCAAATTTGGTGAATTTACTAATTTTTGGATGCTCTTTCAAATGACGTGCCCCATTTTTCAATTCAATCGATATTGAATGTTTATACCGAAGAGAAAATATGTTCGTACCCAGTCCCCCGCTCGTTTAGAACATGGCTAATTGCTCTCCGTTAATACAGTTTGTCTGTTTTGACATTTCCAGTTCGCTCATCTGTTAGAGAACTCCAAGGCGTCACGTGGTGGAAGTTATGACGTCAAGAGAGAGGGCGCCAGCGACAAGCAACTGAAGTGGGAAGAAAAAAAGGCGGGAAAAAACTGGAATAAAAAGAGAGGAGATTGGGGTCGCGGTAGGGGTGGAAGGAAAGGCCAAACCAATTCAAATCCGAGGAACAAATTCAAATCGAAAGGACGAGGGGCGAAAAGGAAATGATAATGGAAAAGTGTTTGCATATAATTGTGACGTTATCTGCTGAGTTGGTTCCGCTACTGGTGGCGTAACAATGCCATGCGAGTTATTTAGCAAATTATTACGTATCAGGAATGCGGACTTTAACAGTAAAGATCTATAATTATTAATGCGATATATCAACCAAAGAATGACGATTGAATGTGTTGTAAATAAAGTGAAATGACACAACATCCACTGCTTATTGTTTGACAATTTCATATCACAAGTGACGATAGTAAGAGCAGCCAAGTGGGTAGAAGATTTAACTCGCGGGATTTAGTTTCAGCACCTTACAAATCAGCGGATAATCAAAACCGCCATATAAATAGTGAAATGTTGACTTCTTCTTCTCTTTCAAAGCAATGATCAGAGAGTCGCCATGCAAGCAAAAATCATTGGGTCTTGGGGTTTCCTCTGTTTATCAGATTAACTCCTCTGGCACGTCAGGGATCTAGCGAATACAAAAGAAACGGGAAAGCCCAATCTTTTGTATAACTGTATTATTTTACAATTACTATATGAACTCGAGTTTTCGACAAGCAAAACGTTAACGAGGTGTAATGGAGCCTTCCAGTGAAGGTTTGCGTTATAAAGCTTGCGCAACGCGTCCAGTTAGGGTGCGAGATGATTTTGGTTTAAGACGGTTTCCGTTAAACATTCGAGCAATAAACGCAAAAATAAAGATACCAAAAAGAAACTCGTGCATGTTAACAGTTTGAATACAGTTAAGAAGAACTTTTCGAAATTTTAGCTCTCAAGCTGACCCCGCGAGAGAAAAATGAATTTGAAGTTCTCCATATTTTAGTTAAAACGAACATTTTATGTCAGTTCAAAACAAATAACGAGAATTACAGAAATGAATTATAGTGAGATGTTTCAAAAAGTACATAAAATGTTACCTTGCCATGAGCAGATTTTAGCACTTGTTGCTTGAACTTGCAGAGGAATCTATTTATTTTATTTATTATTATTTAAATCATTATTTATTCAGGAGCATCCAATTTAGTAGAGCTCGTTTAAATGGAGCCCTGAAAAAATCCGGGATAAAATATCGTAAAATTCCGGTTATAAGCCCTGGGCTTATACAACTTCGTAAGGGGTTTTGGGTGGGCTTATAAGGGGGAGGGGCTTATATCCGGGAGGGCTTATAAACGGAATAAAAAAAATGTTTCGGAAACGACCCACGGCAGTGTTGATCGAAATACGTTTTTAAGCTAAAAAGTCAAAATAAAGCAACATTTAACCCTGTTCAGTACAGTCATCCGGGGGGGGGGGGGGGGGGGGGGGCTTATAAACGGAATTTTACGGTATCATAAAGAGCTTGAAGAACAGAGCATTACCGTGACTGTAATATCCACAAGATCGTTGCCCAGTTTCTGTACTCGGTACATCTCCTGCATGTTGTACTCCAAAGAGGCAAGCAGTGTGAAGTATTCATTGATTATTTTTCGTTCCCTGCAAAGCAGTGCGGTATCCGGTCACTTCGCTCCATGATCATATCGCTCCCAGTTAGATCGCTCCTAACCAAAGTCAGATCGCTCCCAAACTAAAGTGACTTTGCTCCATGTTCAGTAAAGTGTATGTAAAGTACGACCGAGTTCGCTCCAAATAAACGACCTAGAATATTTAACAATTAGATAGGACTAATAATGACTTTGGTTGGGAGCGATCTGACTGGGAGCTACCTGACCATGGAGCGAAGTGACCGCAATTCGGTAGTGCCAGTGAGATTCATTATAGTGCACAGGCCATAATTTGAATCAAAGAAACACATTATTCTCACCTGTCAGAGAATTGGTTTTCAGGGTAATAATCCTCCACTTTTTTAACAATCCTGATTTCTGTTTCTTCTTCATCGTCCACTATAAAAAGGAGAAAAAAGCGTGCATATATAACAGCATATAGCTTGATGAAGCAGGCTTCTCTCTTTGCGTATTTGTTTTATATTCTGCTCGAGAAAGAACGACACACGTTTATTTACCTTGGTATACATGAAGTCTAATTTAAGAATTATTTGACCAAAGACTTGAGATTAAAGTCACAACCTCGTGGCGTAGCACTCCAGTCATCATTGCAGTAGTTTCAAATAAATTGAACAGGTCTGAACACAGTTATTATAAATTTTAAAGAAACCGTTCTGCTGTGTCGTCAAGCAAGTGAAACAATTACTTGATTATCTAATGGAAGTTAATAAATTTAAATCAACCGCCGTAGTTAATTTGGAAAAAGCAGATTTCACGAGCGTTAATCCTTCCCTTCGTTGACGCAAAATTGAGACTTGAGGGCCTGTCTGTGCACTGATGCTAGAGTATGGAGTTATGTTATTGGCCTAGTGGATGATGAATGAATAAATAATTTAATTACAGTCAACTCTCGTTATAGCGGACACGCTTGGGACTTCGTTTAGTATACTATTCTGCACTGCAACAATTATCGCATCGCATTAAGTGTGGATTAGATTGGGGATAAATTTCGGCGATACGACAAGAGTCACAGCGCAAGCTGTACATTATGGGTGGGTGGGTGGATAAGGTTGTACCAGCCATATCCTCAACGGGAATGAATACCCATAACAGACTCCCAAAAACATTCTACAAACAACTAGCTCATTACTTATTGCACTTGGTATATTCCTTTCGCCGTTGCACCTGAACAATGTCAATTTATTCATAATCTGTGGTACTTATATGCAATGTCGATAATTTATGCAGTGCGAATAGTGTCCGTATTAGCGAGAGTCCGTAATAGCGGGAGTCATTTTCAGTCAAACCTCTATAGCCGGGGATCTGAATTTTGTCCGTATTAGCGAGTGTCCGTAATAGCGGGGTGTCCGCAAGGCGAGAGTTGACTGTAGATGGGAAGCGTTTGTTGGCCGCTTTTAATATCACGAGGATCATTTACGCACACAAGTAACAAATAAGAACAGAAACTGCATCAGCGAAGAACGTTTGTTGTGGCTCATTTTCTCTTGATGTCGGTCTTTCTCGTAGAGGCCGGGGGTAAACTGATACAATGAATGAGCAAGCGAAAATTCGGTACGTGTAATCACGACTTACTTGGACTACAACAAAGAGTAAGTTAGCTGGCAAGCAAATAGAATCCTCCAAAATGTACTTGAAGAGTTTAATTTCCTTTCAGGATTCACTGAAATTTAAGGAAAAAGTTACCTTCAAATTCGTCAAAATCGTCTGAAAATGAGTACGTACTTCCATCTTCGTTCAACTTTACCTGATAAAATACAAAAAGTTGAAGATCAATTTCACATTCAGTTTTCTGTAAAATCAGCTATAGTGTATTTGTGCACAAATAAACCCTACTCGCAAATAAACGTTTGTAACAAAAATAGTAGCATAAGAAAAACCCTGTAAATTCCAGCTTGTAGTGAATTTTTCGTTCTCTTTATAGGAAACAAGTGCAGTAATCGACGAAATTCAATCCCAAAAAGTCTTCGGCGTACTCCCATCTGGTCACCTCTTGAGAGTGACTGCGGTAAACAGGGTGGCAGATTAATTGCAAAGCGGCCTTGCCATTAAGACGTATGTTGATTATTGCTTGGCTTACCTCTTCAAAGACGCTCTTAAACTGGACTCCGCTTTGTTTCTTGTGAGGCTTAACTTCTACTGCTGTTATTGTTCTCTGGAAGTTATCCACTAGAACAGCTACAAACAAACTGACAAAGAAGAATCGACTAGGGGAGAGCGTAAACTCGTTTCCTCTAACTACGGCTAACAGAAGGAGAAGGCTAACTGAAGGAGATGTTTAATGTTTTTCGGTTTTATATCGTATTGGTATGGCATTAGCATCCAGGGTTTTTTAAACATGTGGTAAAATCCTTTAGCAGTAGCAAAGTTAACAGTAACAAAAGACATCTCAACTCCTTACTTCATGAAGATAAAGTTCTCCAGCACAATGTAGACGATGAGGTACAAGATGATGTAACTGTAGCCTACCAGAAAAAAAAAAGATAAGTTTGAAGATTCTACCTATTGCGTGATCTACAGTGTAGTAAAGCCGTAAACTTCTAGTACCGAAACTCCCTCTTTTTCTAAACTCTTGACATCACAAATTTAACAGAGTAACACACAACCTCGATCTCAGGCTCTCTCTCCTTTTTCTGCCTTAGAACGAGGCCGAGTCGGTGGAGTAACACGTTTTTGAGCGAGACAGAAACATATCGGGACTTCAGTTCACCACAGAAAGGTAGCGAATACAGCCGTCCCCAGTAATAGGATAGGCGACATTAACAATAAACTCAGGTCAATAGAAGAATATCAAAAGTCTACATCAAGTCACAGATGTTGTCTACATGGTCTTTGACTAGTTTTCTTCTCGCTCCAAGAGTAGGTTTGAAATGAAGAACTGATGAGCCTACAAGCAAGCGAGGTTAACTTAGGGCGCTTTCCATTTTCTTCAGAACTGGCCGGCCAGACCAGTATATTCAAGAACAGAATTCCGTTTTTAGTCAGATTTGTCCTGTAAAATTGGTCAATAAATAAATATTATACATTGTTATGGTGGATTTGTGGGAAAATTTCGCGGAAAACGCCCATTTTACTTTCAAAACCACCAGACCGGCCGGCCAGTCCTGACTAACGGGGCGCCCTTAGTTTTAAATACAATTTTGATCCGTCAATGACCTAGCGCTAGAAACGGCGTCACTTTTACAAATTCCTTTCGGCAGTTAATTTACCTTCATCGACCTGAACTTCAAGTCAATTAAAGTTTCATTTTCCCTTGTCAAGTGAAATCCCATCACTGAGAATCCAGTAAACGTTTCCCTTAGTTTTAAGTGCTCTCTGATGGTTTCTAGTACTGTCAGTACTTAACTTACTGTGTTTTCGCACTACTGGCTGCACGAGAACAAAGGCAAAGGAAAAATAACAAGGCTCTAACCTGGATTTTTAGCCACGACATCACTGTACATGTAAAACCAGTCGTCCAGTGTGATCAGTTGGAAGAGCGTAAAGAACGCCTTTCCTAGCGTGCCAAACCTGGCGGGAGCTACTTCATAAAATAACCCGCGACCTATCACCGCGAACATATCTGCACAACGCGTCGTTAGGAAAATGATCAACTGCTGAATATAATTTATACTTATTGTAGTAGCCAGCTAAAGAAATCGACGTTTCTCTTTACAGTTCTCTCCAATTCTTTTCAAATGTATTCTGATCTCTTCTTCAATCCCTCCCTCCTTCCGAGAAAGTCTGAAAGTCCATACTGATGACGCAGCTGTACAGAGATCTCTGATTGGCTATCACTAGCGTGTGAACAGTCACAGACACTACACGGATCTGTGCAGACCTACGCCATTAATACTTCTTTTGCAAAATGTTGCGCAATGTTGCAAAATTCTTCTCGATTTTTCCCAGTTCCCGCCACCTTAAGAATCCCGCTTCCCGCGGCCCTCTCTTGTCCCGCCTACTATTTTCCCGGGCTTCAGCTGCATATCACCTCTGTAAATATACAAGCTTATAATCCATCAAATATTTTTCGCGCGCGCTATTGGTCTAAACACGTCACGTGATGCAGCCAAAACTGGGGAATATCAGATGATATTCCCCAAGTGATATTTCCCAGTTTTGCGATTTACGTTCACGCGTTTAGTTTTTATCCCGCGCAAATTATTAAAATGAATAAAACTAAACACTTTGAACAGACTAATAACATTTTGAGCGCTTACAGAATTTTTTTGGCG
Organism: Meandrina meandrites; assembly: GCA_963693305.1. Lineage (NCBI taxonomy): Eukaryota > Metazoa > Cnidaria > Anthozoa > Scleractinia > Meandrinidae > Meandrina > Meandrina meandrites. Next base: position 33,120,362 of record OY855909.1, read on the forward strand.
TTTAAAAGCTTTGAGAAAAGGTCTCCCAAAATGCGACCTTGTAAAAAAAATATTTGAAGGATAATAAACACAATAGCATCCATTTGGCTTCAAAAATATGCACAGATATTTGTCCTTGGACATTATCTGTTCCTCGAAGCTCACAGTTTTCCTCGAGCTTCGCTCTCGGAAAACTGTTCGCTTCTGGGAACAGATAATGTCCGCGGACAAATATCCGTGCATATTTTCGCGCCAAATGGAGGCTATTGTTTATTTAATTAATACATGAAAGGATACAAAGAAAGAGTCCTTGCAGCATGACAATTGTACTAAGGGCTCTGAAGGATTTCAGGATCGTTGTCATGATGACTTGCAGGTTCTTCAGAAACCTGCAGGAATAATAGACACACTCACTGCTCGGTGCTATTGGCGTCACTATGAAAGGAATTGTGTGCTTTCTTTGCGGTTTGTTGTTTTAGTTGTTGTTTTGTCTCAAATGATCTTATGCAATGTCACATGCTTAGGTCAGATCGAAAACCAAAGAGAAATCAGCCAGGATAGTAAACACTGGAAACGTTTGTATTGCAAAACTCATCATCTGTCAGGCAAAGAGAAATTGGAATAAATTTTGTTTTGAGTTTCTATAAACGCTCCGAAAGCTTAGGGTTTAGTCATTCATTTTTGCTCTCCTCATAACTAGTGGAATGATTTAAAGCAAAATCCAGCCCAGTCCAAGGTAGATCTCTCTCCGCAAAGCACTGAAAGCAGTGAATTACCTCCGAGAGAACCAAGTACGTGCATATACCAGGTCATAAATTCACGACATCACGAGATTTAAAGAACGAATATAAGAATAGCATTCCACAATGGAATGACCTATAGATGCCTTCAGTTTCCAATATTCAAGCTTTAATTCTTTGTACGTAACAAAACAAACCACCTCACCCACCCCTCCCTTACCTGATAGTCCTCAATACCCGCAATGCCCTCAGCGCTCTGATAGCTCTGAACATGCGCAGTAACCTGAAAATAGCGGCCACATCAAAGGAGCCAACGTTCTGCACAATCAGTGGTAGCAGAAAGTCCACCATGGTGAAAAGAACGATGAATAAGTCTGGGAACGAGCAACGATAAATGGAATTTTAGGGGCAATGCTTGTATAATTACCATTTAATTTTATTGTTATAATAAAGGGTAATTTGAAAAAAAGAAGGTTTGAATGCAGAGGATCACACAACAAAGAATAAAACTACTCGGCTTGTCAAATGGAAGGGGAGGAAGTTTGGCCCTCTCTGTCACGCAACTTTACGTAGCGTTGCGTGACAGTGAGACAGCCAGAACTGCATTTCAACAAAACCCGGAACGGTGCGAATAAAAACGGCTTTTTGTGTTAAAACCATGAGACGACTAAGCCTGAAAAAGATAAAAAGTAATACCAAGAAGAAATTAAAGTAAATGTTTTCCTACCCATGATGTTCCATCCCGTCTTAAAGAAGTACGAGCGAAGAGCGTATAGTTTTAAAACTATTTCCATGAAGTAGATCGCCAGAAAGACGCTGTCAAGAGCTGATAGGTACCAGCCTGCAACAAAGAAACTAGAAGAATAAGCTGTTAGGGAGACAAGTGGCTTAACAAGACGGCTATAAAATACGGATTTTATTTCTCTCGAGAACCTGATTATCTCTACACTAAAAAATTAGTGAGATATATTACAAAACCCAGTTTATATCCCGTCCCTCGATCTAGAGTTTGTTGTCGGTAAGAGTGTGGACTGTGTGGTTTTAGCGAAACGAAAGGAGCTCCGTTGTCAGAGTGAAGTGGATTCATTAAAACATCTTCTTTGCAGTTATTTAGTGACAAAAACTGGTAGTATTTACCCGTGAGTCAATCTTGTCCGTCAAAAACTGTCACACATAATCGGAAGTTAAAAAAAATGTAAGGCTTTTTTAGGCAAGATTATTTTGTTGTGCGAAAAAAAAAACAGGCTGGAATCACATGTAACGAATATTTTCATCAGAAAAATTTTTTCCAGAAGACCGTCATATACCTGAGGAACTCGAGTTACCAAACAATACATTTCTGCCGTGTAAATTCGCAAGAGAAATTAACTTTATGTTTTGGCAGACCACAAAGTTGCCTTTTAACTCTAAAGCTACAGCACTGTAGTAACTCAAAATTAAATACAGTTTCTTCGCAGAAACTTAGGACAAGAATGACAAAGATATCGAAGGCTGCTTACCTGCCTTGACGGAAAACCCTTCATCTGTTTGAATGACCAAAATCACCGTGTTCAGGAGAATCACAAACAGAATGCTTACGCTGAATATTTTCGACTCCGTTAGCTCATAGATAAACATTCGAAACTCTCCAGCGTTCTCAAGGGTCTTTGGAATATGGTGATGGTGGTGATTCCTTGTCATATTCGCCTTGTTTCCCTTGTAGAAACTAAACTTACAGTGAATAAAGAGCTGCACTGAAGTCAGTTGTCGCCATTTTGAAAATGGTACGCGCGCAAAGAATTAGGGGTACCAGTACTTTTGCGGCAAAAGAGCCTTCTCCCGCCCTGCTACGCTGCTACTACGTCGACACGCCTGGTACGCATTCCTGGTTCGAACAAAATCTAAAAGCCGTTCAAATATGGATCAGAATCCACAATCCCCAGTATTGCAGGATCCCAGAGTCCAAAGGAATTATCGGTTTAATTTAACACGCAAACTGCGGTGATAAACATTACGAAGAAACGCATTGTTGGAAAAAGTTATACCATTTATTGTGACGTTTTGAATGCTTCTACGAATCTACGTACATCTTCAGAAGTGACCGTTGACATAGAAGTAACCAACCAGTAGCAAACGAATTGTTTGGAAATGATTTAAATCCGATTCCCATACAAACACTGTATTTCTCAGGGATCCAGAAGATTTTATAGAATCTGGGGTTTGCAGCAGGTTCAACTACCTAGAGGGGTGCAGGGCACTGAAGACACCAATCATCCACATATATAGAAAATCCTAAAAATATAGGTTCTCTGGCATGCTATTTCCTGCACTCTGAGAGCATTTGTGATTAAATATTTTAAAGCTTTGGATGAAAGATTGTTAAAAAGCACTCCCTGATGAAAATAGTGGAGCCAAAGGGAAAGATCTCCCTTGGCCCATATTTCCTGTCTTGTTTACCCTGATTAATCCGGTTAATACAGTGAAAGCTCTGACTATTAAGTCTATTTGAGTTAATCCAATCTGAAGTGTAACTATCACTAGCTCTGTCCACATTCATCCAAGTGAAAAAATACTCTGATGAAGGTGGACAGAGGCCACAAAAATTTAGTGATAGTTAAACTTCAGATTGCATGAATCTTAACACAAATAATCAGTCTACGCATTGACTCATCCCCAGTCGTCTTTTCTGTCCCTCCTGAGTCCACGGAGACTAGGTCAAACTAAAAATGGAGGGATAGGCGAGACTGAGAGACGACTGGGGACAAGTCAGCTACTGATTGCTACAGACAAAGTGTAACTCTATTAAGTACCCCTCTCTTGTAAGACCCCCAACTGGAAGTTCAATATTTTAATGAGCCTCCACCCATCTTCATTAAACCTCCCCTCATCCTAAATAGTAAGTGATGGCAATTTATGAATGCTTTATGCTTTTAAAGTTATTCACTGTTACCACATTGAATTATTACTGCTGTTATTTTATGAAAATGAATTATCAAGCAGCACTTGAGCATAAAAAGATAGATCTCCATACTTTGTTTGGCTTTGTATTACAAGAATGACGGTGATTTGCAGAAATACTTGAAAATTACACAGAAAACCAAGATAACAGACCATAACTGAGTTGGAATATATTATTTTAGACATTAAAATTCATTTATTTTTGTTACTTTCAGTATCAGAGGGTTTTCATCATTCTCAGCAGGATGTGCCATCCATTAAAGGGGCTTTGTCACGGATTTTAACAGATTTTTGAACAGCCAAAATTTATATTTGTGTCGAAGGAAACCAAAAAATAATGGTCCATTTTTATTACGAATTGCTATATTTGAGGACCGAAACTGTTAACAAGCATCTTTAGCTGCAGATGGCTACGATGGAAATGGATTACAACTTGAAAAGTTTAGCTAAACTTTTCAAGTTGTTTCTGCATGTCAACAAAAAAATCGATATTTGTAGCCGTAGCCGGATTTCTATCCACATATTAAGGTTATATCTTCCTTTAGATGTTCAAAGGTAATGATTTTCAAGGGTTAAGTTGCCTACCACTAATTTCAGAACAGTTTAGACCAAAAATCTGCAAAATCCCCGTGACAGAGCTCCTTTAAAACTAGTTAGTCTCAAATATTGGTCCATACATATGTATTTTAGAGGTAGAGTTTTTCGTAACCATTTCTCAAATTCCATAAAATATTTTGAAATGAAATTAACTGTCCATATTAGTTATAAAAATATGACTGCAGCACAGCACTTTATCCAGTAAAAACGTTTGAGTCAATATGTTAGCAGCAAGCTATGCACCACTACTGCTACCATCATCAATGTGTTCTCAACTAGTCGGCATTCAGGCCAGGCAGCCCAGCTTGTCTTATTTCATCCAATGGAGCCAAACAAATGTACCACAGAATTTTCAGCTTTTCCTTTGTTGCCTGACGACCCTCTTTTGTACGTGTGCCGCAGGCCTCTGAAGCCAATTAAATGTAACCTTACGTAAACTAGTTGGATTAATTTATTTCTATTTGGATGACATCTGTGGCTCCTCCCATGGACGAGGCCCTCGTTTGTTTTCCCAGTTATCAATGTCAAGATTTTTTGTTAGATCCTGAAATAAATAAAATAAGAAATAAATCACTCATAAGACTGCTAGCAGTCGGTTTTTGTTTGCGAAAAGAAAAACCGAGAATATGCAAATGAGGAAGGAATGATGTACGCTAGGAAAAGAACTCGCAGTCTAATCACACATTGAAGACAATATACAGTGTATAATAATAGTTTTCATTATTATTAATTTAAGAACTGAAAATCCTAACAGAGCTACATGCAGTATTATGAACAGTCCGGATAGGGAATGGCTGTAATGTTAGCTTTATCCTCAACATATGAATCAACTGGATATTAAGAAATATTAAGTAATTACTGTGAACATCCGCAGATAAGCCGCACCTTTTTTCAAAAAAATGTTGCTGTAAACCAAAGGTGTGGCTTATCTGTGGGAACATTAGGAAAAGGTGCGGTACATTTTCGTGAATTTACGCTTACAGAAACCATCGTTAACAGATCCTTTTTTTATGGAAAGCTTTTTTAACAGAACCTTTTTAAGCGGTTTATAGTCACTTTTTTATGGTACCCACCACAATAATTATCTTTTTAGATGGTGCTCATTGTTAGTTGCATAACTGAATTTTTGAAAATAAGGTGTGGTACGTGGACTAGGCCCTCGGGGTAGCTAGTCTATGGACTTGGCCCATAAGGTGGTCCACGGACCAGGTCTACAGGGGCGGTCCATGGACCCCAGTCCATGTTTAATGTATACATGGACAGTTGTGTGAGTACCTCATATGCATCTTCTAGTGAGACTTTTTCCTTGTGAGGTAACGCTTTAAGAGCTTCTTCCTTGTTCAACTGAAAGAAGAACACAGCAAGTTTATTTTAACCATGTAAAGGCTCACAGTTGATCTCTTGAGTCCTGCTGTCTCTAAATTTTATTTTACCAATTAAAGAAATTTTTCATCTCAAAACTGGGGTGCTTAACACTTGTCAGAAGGAACCGGTTAGGATGACCATCAGCTGTTATTGTTTTCCACTGATGGGAGACTGGAACTAGGAAATTGTCAAAATGCTAAAGAAATTTCTGACGTTCCATTCCGAGCAGGAAAAGAGGAGTACCTCAGGAGGTAGTCCACATTTTCCGAACTCATTTCCTGGAAAATTACTGCTCTAGTTGACTTTCAACCGAAATTTCCGGATTTTTTGGCTAAATGGTAAGCACCCCTGGGCTCATATTAATTTTGCTATATATGTGTGCCGAGTCATGAAGGAACTATAATTATCTAGCTAGCTGGTCACAGTTCCACTGGGAGACAGAGTAAAGCCCCCTTGCAACTGAATCTACTAGACCTTTTAATAACTTATTGCCTTTAGTAAAAGATACGGACTATATGACTATATGCTATGAAAATTATCTTGCAAAATAGCCTGAAGTCTTTTGAGTTCCACATCGCCTACCGTGAAAGTCTTCTCATCTCGTCGCTTGATCTTAATTTCAGTGAATTCTTTCAATGCAAATGATCCACCAATGATCAACGTCTACAAAAAATGTTGATAATATGGTGACAGTTTGGTATAGATTGAAGAAGGAAGTAGAATGATACACCACACTATAATATAGTTGCATGGACGTTCAGGCAATTTCACTTGCCATTCCATTTTTTTTTTTGTATCCATACATAAATGTAAATTTTGCTAAGACATAAAGAGAGCGTATTCTGAAATTTGTCTAGCTGAAGCTATGCTAGTATCAAAGTATTATAATTACACAAAATCACTTACGAGAAAGGGCAAGCCGAATTTTACAAACTGTGCCGCCATTTTGGAAGGCTGAGCAGCCAGTTGCGCTAGCTTGGTAGCCGCGCCTGACAATCAAAAATGGCGGCTGTGCTGAGGAGATGTGTGTGCTGTTCCAACTTGGCGAGATCTATATTTATGGGGAAAAATGGTTATTTAGCGAATATTACACGTTTGAATAAAGGTAAGAGTTAGGAGTTATCAACATGAATGACTTTTTAGCAAATGCACATCGATCGTCCGGCGTATTTAATATGAGGAAATCTCCTCGCGTTCGTTGTGTTCTTCGAAACGTGCGTAAAAGCTTAAAGCCTAACTTATTTTTTAATCTATTTTAAAATGCAGTCTAATTTGTGCACACATCAGTTTGTATGAAATTACGGCACGGTTTAGGTCGTTTAGCAGTAGACAAAGAAATACCCACGAATTGGGTGCTTGGCCAGCGAGGGCTGCCAGTTTGAAATTTAGGGGTCGCTTTTTCCAGCATGCGAGGGGTGAGAGATGAGTGTTGGAGGGAGGGAGGGAGGAGGGGGATTTGTTAATTATTTTTCATTTCTGTGATTATGCCATTTAATGTTTTCAATGTCTTATAATGGTCGTTTAGTCGACGTAGGGCCTAAGGGGGTGGGGGTGAGGGAACAGATCAGAGAAAACAGACTGCACACTCGGTAAAAACTAAAAATCGTAATTTAAGATGTTTTGTCTTATCTTGACTCCAAAACAGTAGCTGACATAATATGTCACCAATTGTTAATGTTCTGGTGCAGAGATAAGAGGAAACATGTTAAATTAAGATTTTAGTTTCTACAGAGCACTGTAGGAACAAACATTCACACCACCCCTAGGGGGTGGCTAATTAACAATTGCCCTTATGCATTGTTAATTTTATCATGAGTGAATTCCAAAACCAACTAAACAAACATGAAAAGTACACAAACAAGAAAACAGAATGAAAATTCCAGAGGTTTGTAAATCATTTTGTGTAAACAAGGCTTGGGCATGAATTTGAGGATCTGACGTACCAGTAGTCGTGCATTAGGATGATTCGGCTGACAGCTTGAGTTTACTGAGAGCAAGCAATCAAAATGTTTTGTAGTAGCATGACCCATTGATAAGAAACCTGGTTTCTACCAACAGCGGCTCATTCATTAACTGAAACTTTATTCCATTCTTTGCGTCAATTTTCATGTTGATTCGAGATAATTTTAATTTTCCACACTTGACCAGTTTGGACTAAGGTCATGATCAATGACTTTCTGTAATGTTGTGTAAACTTCATTGCAGAAGTACTTTACGTGTAGGCTCCCTGTATAACTACATGTAGTTATAATTATTATAGTCTTAATAAAATTATGTCACTCTGTTTTTCACAGATTCATGGATCATGAAAGGATTAATTTCAGCTCAGATTGTTCAAAATCGAAACTATGCATCCTCAAATAAAGGCAAAGATAAAGGTGAACAATGAAAGGCAACTTAAAAGAAATGGGAATAACATTGAAGCAGTTTTTAAACTTTGAATACAGTACAACTAAGTACATCTACATGAGTGTAGTATGTTTCCTTCATTATATAACGTTTTAAAAGAGAAATTGGATTCTACTGGATGAAATTTAAAAAAAATAATAAGTTCGTTATTCCCTCACATTTCATTGACCTTGTGTCATGGATGAAGCTAACTGATAGCCAGGTTCTGAACAACCAATTCCACAAACAGAACAAGAGCTTAATATCACTAGCTAAATTTTCACAACAACAAAAGCCAGCTGAGGGGGCTATTGAGCCACTAATTACTGGTAGAATTATTCACAAAAAAATGCTACGTCCCAGTTGTGCATTCAAATGTTGGGGATTTTCATAGATCTTGAGAATTGGTCAGCATTTTGCATGTACAGTACCACTTGAGAGAAGTGAAATTTTCAGTGCATCAACTGGAAAATTTAATGCATTCTCTGAGCAGTCACAATTGTTGTATACAAACATGACATAATATGCAAGAAGGGCTTTTTTGAAAACTTAATTCCAATATAGACCTTACACACATATGTATGCCAACTTTCCCTGATTATCTGGGAGTCTCCCAGAATGAATCTCTCGGTCTCCTGTACGGTTCACCAAATATCCTCACCTGGATACGAAGGAAAATGCTTAGAAATACGAGTTTATTCCATTGTTTTGGCCAATTTGGGAAGGAAATTTTGAAATAATTGACACATTTTTGTGGGTGAATTGGCAGAGCTCTATTTTTAACTCCATTTTGAGGATCAGTTGAGAAGAGGTGTCTTCAGTTGATGCAAAATTGGCAGTATCCCAGATTTCAATTTCTTTAGGTTGGCATCTCTGCTTACACTTGTCAATGTTCAGCAAAGTTCATTGTAACTTTGATATGAAACTGGGATTAAAAGTTTGTAAACATCAAGTATACACCTGACTGAAAAAAAACATCGACCCATGAGTAGCATAATCCATAATTGATGCAAAACAAATGTTATGAGCCCAATTGGGCTTATGATTCATGGTTAATGCTTTTCACCGGGTTAACACTTCTTCAAGTTGGTCTATATTATGTTGTAGTTTCCAGTGTTCTCTGTGACCGACGAAAATTGTCATCTTAGACTAGTAGTCCTTGGTATACCGGCTTCTCTTGAGATAAAATAACATTTTTTCAAGATAAAAAATGTAAAATTAAACAATCTTAAAGTTTATTGATTTTCTTTACTGTTCAATTACCTCTCCAAGCTTTTAGGTGCACATACATTGTACAGCATTGGGTGTGTTATATCTTCATTTTGCAACCTTCTTCATAAACCAACCATTTTCATTATTGTTCCTTTCTAGAGTACGAAAAACTGTGGGCAGCTGTCACAGGTGGCAGAGGAGCTGGAAGAGGAAAGAAGAAGGCCATTGTCAAAGGAGTTGATGCTGAAGTCCTCAAGTTTGGTAAGCCTTGATTTTCCAAGTAAAATATTAGCCTCTTACTAACGGAGCTCAAGGGTCGTACTGGGGAATACTGGCCCAAGGTTGTAGCAGTAGTACGGACTGAGTGCAGCTAGGTCCATACAATAATGACCAAGAGCCAATATTTGGACCCAGTATGGCTTGAGCAAGCTAGGTTAGTAAGCAGTTTTAATTATTGTATGACACTTGTTTCAGCTGCAAATTTTGAATTTTCTGGCTTTCAAAAACAAAAAATATTTGGCTTAGCTTATGGATCTTTCCGTGGAAATGGTCAATATGGTAAAATTCAGACCAAGGAAGAACCAGCCGCAATGCTCAGATTTACCTCCAGACTACCTTGCAGTGTTCTCTGCCAGCCCAAGTGACCAACAAAATCGCCGCCTGGTAGCCCTTATTGTGCCAGCTAAATACACGTTTTTTCAAGATATTGATAAAAAATGTAAAATGAAACAATCTTAACATTGTATAGGGTTTCTTTTACCTTTTAATTACCTCTCCAAGCTGAAAACAATGTAAAATTTGGCAGAAAATGTGAAGAAAACGAAGCAAGAATCACAACAATAGCGGCAGCAACAACTGCAAAAAATTTGTGGGAAAATTGCGGGCAATCCCAAGTGGGCAAGATAGGTGCCAACTTGGGTACCCAATCACAATGCAGGGTTTACCTCATCTTGCCTGCTCGTTTTGCCAGCCATATATTAATAACTTTTCAGTTGGAAATGACCCCACCTTATGATCATCCACTTCCCTTTTTTCATGAACCTTGTTAGAAATAGCTGACAGCTGGAAAAACTCACCACCTACAGCAGACTTCATATTTTTGGCCGGCTTCTTTGCTGGTATATTGCCATCTGATTCTTTTAATTAGTAAAAGATGGCAAAATTACCCACCTGCTTAAAAAATTAAGTTGCCTGACTTCAAACCTTTTTGACAACCCTGCGTTATATCTGGCCAGAACATTTTGGCCATTTTGTTATTTAATTTAAAAACCCCTTTCATACAATGACATATTTAATACGACCAGATTATCATGGCCTGTTGGTGGTTGGGTAACATAAACACAGTTTCACTGTCACTTGAAAATCTCAGATAAAGCTGGTCTCAAGTGGCAAGGATTCAATGCTCCTATCAAGAGAGGAAGGCAACAACAAAGAAGTTTCCCTGCAGACGAGGAGCCTGAGAAACGTGTCAGGCCTAAGAGAACTTTTGATAGAGGGTGGACTGGAAGGACCTGGCCAGGAAGAAAGTGTGGGTACCCTGTGACTGCTGATGGAGGTTAGTCAGTCTGTGGGAATCACAAAATTCTGTACATTCATTCCAAGATTGTAACTAAGGCCAATTCTGCTAACTAAGCTCCTAGGCCAAGCTGAATATTAATAATTTATTAAAGGTAAATAAATTGTCTGATGAGCAACTCAGCTCACCTGGTATTGCATACTTTGCATCAAGTGAGGAAGAAATCTTTTACTATTCAGACTGGTTCAGACCAAAAATTAAAATAATGCTCACAGGTTTTCTTCAATATTTGTCTTGTTTTAGAGGAGCTATCAAACTTCATGTCTGTTGTTATTGAGGTAAGTCTAATGTTATGTTTTTGGTATCTGGCATATTTGCAATGATGAAGGGACGTTCATACTGCTGTATAAATGAATGATTGTTTTTTATGCTACATTGAGTATGGAATTCAGAAGCATGAAACCTACCAATGTTGGATCCAGATGTGCTTGAAAGTTGGGGATTTGGGGAAGGGGGGGGGGGGGGGGGGAAGCAAAGTGAAGATGGGCACTTTCTTTTTAGAAAATGGGGTTGTTACTTAGAAATGGGGCTATCTCTTGCTCAAATGACAGTGATGACAAAGGGATGGGGTCAGTCCCCCCTTTTATCAAAAGAAGAATTTTTTTCCAAGTGTTATTCAAATTCCTTGCTATAAGAAGTCCACAACTAATGAACACCTGCTCTCCCCTTCTATCACTGCAACAAAAAGTTCACCAAACAAGCCTTACTTGATATTGGGGTTGTGTAGGAGTGAGTGCTTTTTATGAGTAAATCTGTTTATTCCTTTTTTAACAGATGAGGCGAGTTAGTAATATGACTTCTGGGGGAAGAAAGAAAACTCAACGCGCCATGGTTATTACTGGTAACTACAATGGTGTTGCAGGTAAAGTACATGCACACGTAACGAGTTAGCATCACGCAAACTACCTGCACCAGCTGAGTCACGCAACAGAACGTCTTGCGTTGGCTGTCACATGCATTTTCAGTTCTGTTTCTTGAAAATTAAAAACCCTCTCCTTTTTAAAAAAAACTTTGGTTGTCTGCCCCCTTATTCTTACTGTACATATCTGTTGCGTGGATTTTAGGATCAGTAATGAAGTGAATGACAATTGACTCTCTTACAGCGTATTTTAGCCACAATTAACTTCCCCTCTGGTCGCTTACTCCATAGAGAGTCTCTGTTCACTTACTCTAACCGGCTGTTTTCTGTCTGCAATAAGCGGCCAGTCGAGATGGCACGTATTTTTCCTATTTCGTTCTTTATTTACAGCCATTACAATGAGATTTTTGGCATTGTACTATCAATTTATATGTCACTAATCCACCGAAAGCATACATAACTTTGTTGGTGACTATAACAAGAACAGTGGGAGGCGCGGTGGCCTAATGGTTAGTGCGCTGGACTCTGGATCGGGCGGTCTGGGTTCGAGCCCTGCCCGGGGCACTGCGTTGTGTTCTTGGGCAAGATACTTTACTCTCACAGTGCCTCTCTCCGCCCAGGTGTATAAATGGGTACTAGCGAATTTACTGCTGGGGTAACCCTGCGATGGACTAGCATCCCATCCAGGGGGGGACTAGAAATACCCCTAGTCGCTTCATGCTACCGAAACCGGGATAAGCTCTGGCCTGATTGGCCACTAGGCTCGTATGCAGACCTTTATAACAAGAACAGAGCGTCAATGGAATTTTTCCCTTAACATAACATTGTAATAATGAAGTCTTCACAAGCCAATAAAATGTGTCATTGCAGGTTTTGGTGTCGGTAGAGGTCAAACACCAATAAGTGCAATAAGAGAGGTATGATGACTGTCACAAAAAAACTGATTTTATTTCGCACAGACTTAAGTCCAAAGATCTTAGTATCAGTGTTCAATGTACCCATCGCACGACGCCTCTTTAGATATTGTTAGGGCCGATTAACACGGTACGACTTTTAAGCATGTGACAAGCTTACTCCATGACTACAACACGAAACGCGTCGTGTAAATCAGCCTACCACATCCTTACGACAGACGCGCGACCGTGTAAATGGTCCTAAGTCATGTAGGCCCATGTAAGCTTGTCGCATGTGAGAAAGTTGTACCGTGTAAATCGCCCTTTAGACATTGCTATCACGATTGGTCTAAACAAGTCACGTGATTCTTTATACTCCAGCCAAAACTGGAAAATATTCGAGGATATCCCCCAAGGGTTATCATCCAGTTTTCCAAATTCCCGTTTAACGTTCAGTTAATTGTTTAAACCCAACAGGAGTGAATGTTTTAAACAGACTATTAAACGACAATCAAATTACTAATAGTCGCTATTTGGTTTCAAAAATGTGCACAAATATTTTTTCTTACTAGTAGATGTCATTTTTTTTAACATCAGGCAAGAAACAGAGCTGCAAACTATCTTTACTTCGTTGAACGCTGCGACGATCACACAAGTAAGTTGCGAGTCACTCACTTTTGCTCTGCGACAGATTTTATGCGACAAGTAGCCTAAGAAAAACGGGCTTCCTTCTTCGACGGCTCAGTTTTTACCTGTGAGAGGGGCGTCTAAGATTAGACCTTGAATCTCACGCTGATGACGAGCCCTTTCATGATCAGTGATCTGATTGGTTGTTATTTGCGCGCAAAAATTCAAAACTGGCAACAACCAATCAGAGACACTGCACGGATCTCTGTAGAGTGACGTCATCGGAATGGAGTTTTTAAGGTGGCTTTTGAAACAAGCGAAGAACTGAGCGCTCGAGGAACGATGTATGTTCACCAATTCGTAAAGATTCGCCGTCTAATTAATCAGCTCACAAATTTTGAAAGATGCACTAAATGTTTCACGAGATGCTCTTTCTTTTCTTTTTCAGTTTACCACGATCTAGAGACGACATACCACAAAACGAAAGTCAACTTTTTCAGAAAACCTCGAGGTAACAAATTAGCTCTATTTTAGAACGTAGGCATGTTTAATTTATAAGTTTTACATGTAAATTCTTGTGTGTTTAATGCCAAAATTCTCAGGATTGAACACTTTTTGGCGATCGATAAGTTGCCGATTCTTTCCCTCCAAGCAACAATTAATGACTACTTCTGAAACTACTATGTTAAAATGGCGTCATAGGCCAACGTCATGTCGCTGCTCGACTGCTCTACCGAGGCCTGGGGGCTCAGCCAATTACAGAATATAAGTCTTTAACAGGTAGTTATTCCAACGATTGTGAATGCGTCGCAGTCTTGAGACTTGTAAGGATGATTTTCTTTTCATTACAACAACATTACAACATTGTCCACTGGCTTTTTCTGTTCACGTGATTTTCAGGTTATGGACTTCGCTGTCACCGACTTATAAAGGAAATCGCTGTGCTTCTTGGAATTCAAGACATGCGCTGTAAGGTGCAGGGTCCCACAACGGCTCTCAGCCTCGTCCGAGCGGCCTTTCAGGGATTACTCAGCCAGGTAAGCAAAGGCTTCCTACAAGAGCTGCAAGTATCATGCGTGTGCGTGCGTGTGTGCGTGCCACGTGAGTGAGTTATTGCGCGCGCGTGTTCGTGCGTGTGTACGTAGACGTGCGTGTGTCTGTGTTTGCGTTTCTTTTGTTGCTTGTTATTACTGGATCACGACTCGCGTAAATGGTCTGTGGCGTCAAATGGTCATGTGTCGTACTCATAAACCAGCAAAAATACGTGTAACTAACAGAAATGGAATCAGTCAATTTACTCGGCCTTACTGTCGAATTAGTCCTTTCATTATTAGAGAGATTAAGCGTGACGCTATACGGCAAACGGCAAACGTGAACTTGCCTTTCAATTTGTGACCATTTTATCGAACTCTAAAATAAAAACCTGAGAAAAGTAGGGGAAAAAAATCCCACAAACACACACTTGCTCATTTCCGCGTATAAACGCCAAACGGCAGACTGCACAATTGGAAGTTTTGCCGTTTGCAGGAAAAACAAACGTCACTAACAACTTGAAGAACAACTTCACGTCACATAGTATAATGGAGATCTTTGTGTCTGGAAACAGTCACTGCTAGTTTAGAGGAAATTACGTTCGTAGGGTCCGTTTATTCCATGACTTTGTTTTAGTGAAACATGGGAATCGGGGTTAACTTTGAATTTAATATTTTTGCAGGAAACACACCAACAGCTTGCAGATCGCACGGGCCTCAATGTGGTGGAGTTCAGAGCCGAGTGCGGAATGAGACCCGTTATTGTGGCGTCGCCCAGTGAAGAAGCCCAGAACAAGGTCTTAAAAAAGCGATCGGAAAAAGCAGAGTATGACTTGAACGAAGTGTTCGATCCATACAGGGGACTGCATCGACCCAAGAAAGTAGAAGACTTGTTCTAGCTCAGATCATGCGAAGTGGCGGCTTCGGGAGAGTTTCCGGCGAAGCGACTTCAAAAATTGTGCATCGGATAATTGAAATGGAAGTCAAAGGCCCTCGTTGGAGTAACCCACTCACCCCCAAAACTTATGCCCGTCGTGGGTTTATCAACGACAACAAATTGGAAGAAGTAACAGATCACTTTTTCTCTGAATCTCGAAGGCTGGAAAAAGGCTTTTTTTTCGTCAAAACTTTCCACTCAGTGCTTAAGAATACAACCTGAACCCAGGTTAAGCAATTATTTTGAATTAAATGCTTTTAAAACAAGCAACGTTTCTTGTCCCTTCTTTGTCCTTAATGCCCTTGTCTCTGTCAATCAAGGTTTCCCTGCGAGATCAGTCTTCTGAAAAGCGAGAACAATTCGTTTCTTCTCGTCGCTCGTTCATCTTGACGCTAGTGACTTGAGAGAAAGAGCAGAATTACCAAATGCCCTCGAGGAGCCTGGGATTCATTCTCGTCCCCATAGCCCCTTTCGCTTTTCTCTAGGCGGCGGGGCCTTGACACGGGAAACGAAGGGTTCTGGGCATTCTCGTCCCCATAACTCTTTTCGCTTCACTAAGCCGGCGGGGCCTTGACACAAGAAGCGAAGGGCTCTGGAGATAATGGATTTCCAGTCGCATTTTCTGGGGCTTCCGGTCTTCGTGTATGCAGTCGTGAGGTTTCTATATACTGTATGGGAGAGTCATGGCGTTTTGTACTTCCGCTCAAGACTTCTTTGTCTCAAACAGCCAATCAAAAAAAAAGGTCGAATTAATTCAAAAATCCATGGTCCCATGAGCCCTTCGTTTCTCGTGCCAAGATTCCTTCCGGATAAGAGAAACGAAAAGGGCGATGCGGACGAGGATGGGTTTGAAGGGAAGTCAAAAAATGCTATGACTCTCTTACACAGTATAAAGTATAAACACATTGTTCTAAAATTTTTCTCATAACGCTGTATTCACTGCTCCAGGCAGTAAATATAGTATTTTAGGCTTGGTTACTAAGCCACGCCAACTATGTCATCTAAAGCAGTGTTCGACATGTTTCACCTAAAGATGTTTTGTTCACATCAGATATCCGTTTTTTATTACGTTTCATGCCTAGTTGTGTAAATCTTGCATAAATCTTGTACACTTCAACCGAAAAAAAGGAGCTCAAAGTTACTATAACATTTCCATTCATTTTTTGGTTTAGTGTCAATTTTCAAGCCCTTCGGAGGAGGACATTCGCCTCCTCTCCGCATGTCCGCCATTTTTAACATGTCTAATCTGATCATGATTGAAACTACCTCGTGAGGTTGTTTCAATCATGCTCAGAATAAACATGTTTCGATCATGATTCGCGCAACGCACCGGCTGATGCGAACACTTTTCATAGGGAAACATGTTTCATTCGTGAACAGACTAATCATGTTTCGGCCTAGTGTGAACACAGCATAACTGATGGTGCACAACTGCTAAATTTGTTTTTCGTTAAGGCGGGGGTTCACCTGAAGCCCGTTTTTACACCGCTTAACTTGGGTTTAATGCGAATATCTCGCTCCCGTTTCAAGCATTCCCAAAACCCTCGCTCATCCCACAAAGCTATGTTTAGCGGTGTTGTAAATTTTTTGGTGATGTTTGGGGATGTTTGGTAAGAGGTAGTTTTCCTCAAAGGATTAGTAAAATTTGGAGAAATAAGAAATATTAAAGATTTAATGTGATTTTAAAATTAGAATTTGAAGTTAAAAATTAGTAGATGGTCACCCAAACAGTCCCCTGACAACCTGGGGTGCTCTTGCGTGGGGGTCAACTGTTTGGTGGTGTTCCAAAAATAATTTTCTTTCTTCTATCCCTTCGTTAAACCTCTTAAAATTTCACAAATTCACCTTTACCCCAACCTTAATTCCAAAGAAATCATTTCAAGTCCAAATATGGTGCCGTAGATCACACAGCCATAGCAAACTGTAGTTCTTAATTATCTTCAGATCTGGGCAACTCATTTCAAGATGATAAGCACAATTGTATATAAGTCATTAACTGTCAAACGAGAATTGTTTTCCTTTAATCCTCATTTTCATTCATACCAGCTGAATAAAGTCCAACCAAAAAATCAAAAGCACGCAGAGATTTGATTGCTTTAAGATTTTTGCATCCAGTAGCGGGAGAAATGACAGCGAATTCTGTTTTTAGATAGTTTGATATTTTCTTTCACTTCTTTGATTTCCCATAGCGATGATTGCGTAAATTTATAGTGGACATTTCACACATAGGGAGAACACAAGAGGTTCAGGCACCAAACTAGCTAATAATTTTTTGAATGTTCCATTATATTAAGCTTTAAATTAAAAAGATACCTTACCCCGCTATTTCGAACCGTCAGGGGAAACGAAAAATAGTTCGAAATGGCGGGAGTTCGAAATAGCCGATAGTAAATGACTGAAGGGCAAGTCCACGGGAAATTCGTTTTAGTTCGAAATAACGGGGAATTCGCCTGAAATAACCGAGTTCGAATTAGCGGGGTCAAATTTTTCTCTCTTTCTTGTGCAGAACATCATTGGGAAAAGATACGAAAAGGTACAAAAAATATGGTTTTCGAACTGTTTGGGACTGTTTTTAATTGTCAAATTTGGCTGGAGTTTTGTAAAAACAAAAAAGAAAACGAACTGTCAAATATTTGTAAGACCTTTCAACAAGATTCTGTGATGTTTAAATTGGTTTATTTACAAAAAGCGGGATGAAAGTGAGCATGTTTAGATTGAAATTTTCCTGTCAGGATCATTTGAAACAACTTGGAGTTACAATCGACAATCCACCACCATTTCTTTGTAAATTGAAACCTCGTCCGTATCATACAGATTCCCCAAATTAGCTTTTCCAGAACAATCCAAATCATGCAGACATTTGATTGCTTTATGTTCTTTGCAGCGTACCCTTAAAAAGCGTCTGGACCAACGTGAACAACATATTATTAGTTCCTTTTTCATTGCAATTACGAGCGGAACTGATCAACAAACTCTCATTAACACACAGAAAATACACCAGATGGCTCAATATTATCATCTACAGCTAACCATTAAAAAAGATTGCACTTAGACCCAATCATAAACACGTCCAGCTTTCAGTTGGTCTGTTTAGTTTGACGTGCTAAAACGTGAGACTTGTTCAGCTCAGATCAAGGTAAAAAAATAACGAGCTCATGGGTATCTTTCAGGTGAGCTATTCAAACAATAGCTTAATTTTCTTTTTATATACATACATGTCAGTAAGTACACTAGAATTGCTGAATTTAACAAATTCAACAAAGAATTGTTGAATATATGCGAGTCACTATTTTAAGCGCTCTTGCTCAAACACATAGATGAGATTTACATGTCGGTTTATAGTGGTTTTAGATTTTTGCTCTTCGAACTTCAGTTGAAAAGCGAAAATTCGCTCACAGAAGGCCCTTTTTAAAGAAGACGACATCTTCTGTGGAATAAAACAGATTCAGATTTGAATCGTTTTAATTGGCTTTAGTCTTATTTTGAATGAAAATATAAATGAAAATGAAAGGTTTAACAACTTGGACCCCTTCCACGTTTTTTTTTTTAATTTTGGCCACATTGCGAAAATAAAATAAATAAAATGGGCAAGTTTAAGAGTAATATCTTGCTAAACATCGAAAAATATGGTCAATCCTTCAAGTCGGACCACTCTACGGACACTCGCATACTGGGAGCACAAATTTGCCATCAACTTACAAGCTTTTGTAAAATTTCCCGTTAAATTTAAGTTACATTTAATTTATTCCTGAGTACTATTGGTATAGCTGCGATAGAATGCGGAGTATAGCTACTTCGAGAAACGTTTTCGAAAAAAAGCACACGAGTGCACGCGACAAGACTGAAAGGTAGTATGGGTAGAAGTATTGAGCTGCTGCAAGTGCTGAATATTAATGAGATATTTAGCTCTTATTAACCGAGCAGGAGGTCTGTATGGGAGAATCTTGACCGAGGTCGTGAGTACAGACCGAACGCAGTGAGGTCAAGATTCTCCCATACAGACCGACTAAGCTCGGTTAATACGCTTTAATAATATGTTTATTATATGGCCAAACTAGAAAACCTTTCAGCTTAAAAATTCGCTTCGGTTCGCCGTACTCTCTGACATTTTGCTAGTGAACGGCGATCACGGAAAAATTAGAACAAGAGAAGGCCGATATCATCGACAGGTATGTTTTCAACTTATCTAGCCTCTTGAATCGACTGATAAAATATTCTTACCGGTTGCATTTTTGTTTGTAAACTTCTCAACGTAAGTGCAACCGGTCTAGATGCCAGTCTAGATGGGAAAATCTAGACCGCTGTTAATATCGGTTTTAGCCAATCAAATTCGCGAATTTGGTGGTTCCCAGTCCTTGTGAGACACGGCCATATAATAAAACGACATAATAAACGCGAATTTGCCACGTTTTCTCTGTCTTCAGGCATGTGGAAACAAAGTATGTTTAGGCACGCTGAATTTTACAAAAATTTCCTAACTCAAGGACATGCGACAGAAAAGGTAAAGCTAAAGGGTAAAAGCCTACTGAGAGGAAAAACAAATTCTTCACGTGAAAAAAAAGATACAAACTTGTACATTTCCCGCTCTAGGCCAATATGCAAAATTCCAGTGAATACCCAGACCACCCTTCGGTCTTGTCGCGTGCACTTTGGTACTTTTTTCCGACAACATTTCTCGAAATAGCTGTATATGAAGGTTTAAACCATCACCAACCTCCAGCTGAGTGCATTTAGTGGTATTGCTCAAGCCCAATAACTTAAATTAATAAGTCGTTTTTATCAACAGGAATGATGCTTCCATAGGACCAGTACTCTGCTTATGTGATAATGAACAGAAAATTGTTATGCGCTGTGAAACTTATTTCTATACTCTCAGTGCTTTTGCGGAATGTGGATGACAGCCTTGCTTCAAATTTACATGGTAAGAAACACATTTCCTTTTATACAACACTCCAGGGGTGCATGCACAGTAGAGTTCCATAAGATGAAGCTTTGTCCCGAGGTGCCAATCCTTATTATCTATTACATTGCATTTATGACATAAAAGGGAACCCGGCATTCCTATATATAAGGTAAAGTCTGCTTACGAGCCTAGGGACCCATCAGGCCGGAGCTTATCCCGGTTTCCGTAACATGAAGCGACTAGGAGTATTTCTACTCCCCCCTGGATGGGATGCTAGTCCATCGCAGGGTTACCCCCAGCAGTAAATTCGCCGGTATCCATTTATACACCTGGGTGGAGAGAGGCACTATGAGAGTAAAGTGTCTTGCCCAAGAACACAACGCAGTGCCCCGGCCAGGGCTCGAACCCGGACCGTTCGATCCGGAGTCCAGCGCACTAACCATTAGGCCACCGCGCCTCCCTATATATACCTTCCATAAAAAGGTATTCATTTCTCAAACTCATTAATAATTCATGAAGATAAAACAAAGGAAATCATAACCGTGACTGTAGTTTGGAGATGTGATCTTAATTTGCACTGATTTTTAAGAATTAAATTTACCATCATCATAATTTATTACGAGAGTATTTTAACTCTGAGTGATGGCGTAGTGGTTCACCTAACGAGCGACCAACTAGCATGATTCTGCTGTGATCAGCTGATAAGAAGAATAAAAAAGTTAAAACAACTTTTGAGCACAAAGAAAAAGCCAAAACAAATTTGAATGTCTCAAACAGCTATTTCGAGGAACGTTGTCGGACAAAAAGCACAAAAGTGCATGCGACAAGACTGCTAGGTAGCATGGGTAGAAGTATTGAGCTGCTGCACGTGTTGAATAATAATGATCGATAATGATGAGATATAACGACGAAATAAACGGGAATTTTCAATTTCTTTCACTAAAGACATGTGGAAACAAGGTACGTTTAGCCACTCTGAATTTTAGAAGAACTTTCCTAACTTAAAGACATGCGACAGTAATAGTAAAGCTACAGATAAAGGCCTCCTGAGAGGAAAAACAAATCCTTCACCTGCAAAAATGTCGCGTGCGTGCATTTTGGTGCTTTTTACCGACAACATTAATTTTCTCGAAATAGCTGTAAACAAAGAACATAAACCAACTTTAAGGTGCGCGCAGCCTCAGTTTGCGAGCATTTATTCAAAACTCCAAAAATTTGCCAAATTAGTACCGCAAAACATAAGCTAATGAAAATTGTTCTCCAAAACAGTTCCACCCAAAGTGTCATTCCCTGGTCCAGTTCTGCGAGTGTTGCCAATTTACAAACTATGGTGTTCAGCTTCAGGGACCCCTCCCATATATATAGCCATGATAAGGAATTCGACACTACTGGTAAATACAACATACTTCCAGTACTCAATGATACCGATAAGTAGAGAAGCAAACTACACTTGTGTGGCCACCAACAAGTACGGAACGGATGTGGCAAAAGTCTCAGTTATTTTTGTAGGTATGGACACTTACATTGCTTAATTCAATTCAGCGCTTTTTAATTACGTTTATTAATATCGGATACAATCCTCTCCCATCACTGGTCCCTGGGGATACTAAACTCTTAAGAACTGTTCATTCTTTCCTCTGAAAAAATTTTAATGCGATAGCTGTTTTTCCAATTATCCACATGTTACCATGATAACTGCTTTTTGACGGACATTTTAAAATTTCATATAAAATTCTCCATTTGAAAAACACCTACATTTGCAGTTTCCCCACTGTATCATCTCTTTGTCGATTCGATTTGTATTGTTCACGGCTGAATTGCTGAGGCAACAGCAGATTTTATGGGGTGATTATCAGCAACTTGCCACCTAATCTGTTGGAAAAAGATACGTGTCGTCTTCCCGACGCATAATGCTTCCATGGTTTCTTGTAGTAACGCAAACTGAAAGAGGCATCAACCCCTTCCCATGCAGGCTCAGGTTGTCAGGGGTTTAATAATTAGCTCTTATTAACCAAGCAGGAGGTCTGTATGGGAGAGTCTTGATCCTTAATCCGTGTCGAACATTTTGTGTTCGAGTAAAGTACTATTTTCCCAGCCGTGCGAAACATTTTCTGGCATTTTTATGGGGCATTTTATTTCGTTTTTTGCTAATGTTTTAGATTGCGACCATCAGTGTTATTATGGAGAGCTTGGAGGGTTTGATATGTCGTTGGAAAATACCCTGACTTGCCGGAATGTGACGTCACCCGGAGACATCGCTAAATGCGCGTCAACGTTTACTAAATCTATGTAAGAATTTCTCTTCAGGTATTTAATAGGTTTTTGTGGAGCTAGTGGGAATGAGATGGGGGTAGTAAGTCCACTTTCCCTATTTCAAAAGGCTTTAATAAGTCTTGGTAAAGTTACTCTTGAATGGTATTTACTCGATAGTCAGGGTACGCAATGAGAAAATCTAATCTCGTGGAAACTTTATAAACTCATCATGCATTTCAAGGTCTTTCTCGTAACGTCAAAAAACGGCCATAATTAAATATCTTTTTTCAACCTCGTGCCCAGTCACTTCACAAGCGCTTGACAAGCGGTCGGGAAGCAGTTTTGATCGAAAGGTGGAAATATCGGACTCCCAGTTGAGTTGCACTTGTCTTATTGCCGACGAGCTCATTGCTGTTTTACTTATTGTCATTTCTATTGTGTTTAAAACTGTTTAAAATCGATTCTGAAATGCAACCTGCTAGGGTTGGTGCTAGAGGCGCCTGTTTTGTCAGGAGCGACGACTCATCCAAGGTCACCTAAGTTAAGAAAACTTTCTTTTGTTTTGATTATTTTTTATTTACATTATCAAGAGACTTCTACAATCTGGTTACATTTCTTTCTTTTATTCGTATTGTTTCGTTTTCTACTGTAACTAATTTGTTCCGGCTTAGCTTAAACTTAAAGTAAACTGAAAGGCCCTTTCTCTAGGAAAATGCACAGTTAATCTTAATCTTCTAGTACTGTATTACTAGATTTGTTGTTTAGATAGTTATTTTTGGTTGCAGTAAAGTCATTTCAAGCAACTTGTCACATCTTCCTGTTGGAATGTTTTCTAAACTGACAAGTCTAGAAGAGCTGTAGGTTTGATTTTAGTTACACTGTACCTTTAAACAAATGAACGAGTAATTTATAAACAGGTTCCAAGAATGGACAGCAGTTTGACTCGCTCGCTCGGTCAATGCGTCGTTTGGCCACGGTGAATTCTAATTTCGCTATTTATTAACCAAAGAACCAACATGCTCCTCTATCACATATTCACGTATCACTTTTTAATTTTAAGATGGTTTTCTCTCTCTTTCAACCGATAGAAACACACCTTCTATGAAGTTTATAATGAAAGAAAAGTAGCGCCCGAAAATACTCTACCATAAAAAAGAGAACTTTGATCACAATTTCATAAGCGATAAAACGATCTTCTGGGATTTGCAAAAACCAAGCTATCCAAAATAATTTGAAACAAACTATGGATTGTGTACTAAGGAAATATTAATCCCTGCAAATGTTAGGAGAAGCATTAAATGGAGGAAAAATGGCTATGAACAGCGGCAAACTTTATTCAAAGGGGAAAATAAATAAGGATTCAAGATTGACGTTCAAGGTCGTGTACAATGTTTTCTTTTTGCGCTTACAATTACTGCGAACCTGCATTCTGTTTAAACCTGAGAAAAAAACGAAAAGTAATACAATTATATGTAAAACCGTAAACTTATATATTTTATGCTGTATTATTACAGAGATTTGTCATCGAGCGGTATTAAGTCTCTGCCTATCAGAGTGTTTGCTGATCAGGTATATTTGAGAAATCTGTAAGTGAAGCAAAGCAAAGTGGCACTGAAAACCAAGCAGGGTTACTTTTATACTCATGAAAAAAACAAAACAAAACAGAGACTGGAGATGGTTACAAACCACAGCAGGCTTCAACGGAGCAAATGATGCCAATATTAAGCTACAAGATTCGTTGAAGATCGTTTACTTTTTACGCTCACACACTGGAAAGCGAAAAATGAAACATGCTTAATTCAATTAATTATTAAATTTTGAACGTTAAGATGTATTTGTCATGTTAGTTATACCTTCTCGTATTTTTTTCAGCTATTTGTCATCTAACGAAATTAAATTTATACCTGACAGAGTGTTTGCCGATCAGAAAAATTTAAACCGGCTGTAAGGGAAACAAAGCTCACTCATTTTACACTCCACTCCACATAACTTGTCACACAAAAAACGTGACAATAAAGATATCCTTAAAGATTTATAGCAAAATATGGAATATTAAACATGTCGTGAGCGTGGGACAAAGAACGAAAAGATTTGTGGCGTTGAGAAAACCTAAGTGTACAAAATGTACAAGATTGTAAATCTTTAAGGTGTTACTAAAATCAGCCGCTCTAAACATTAGTTTCATAATCTTAGCAAACTTCAAAGTAGCAAGTGGGACGGTTCACAGTCGACTGCCTGCTATAGACTGGGGCTCCAAGGAAATTCTCTCCTTTATAGATCTCGTCCTCCTTAGCTTTTCTCTTAGCAGTTAATTCCCATTTCCTTGTGTTCCTCTCATTGTGCTAGGGATTTTTACAAAGACTTGTAATTTTAAGCTATTAAATGTTTACCTTCAGAGTGTTTGCCAATCAGACACATTTGAAATGGCTGTAAGGGAAACAAAACACACTTGCACTGAAACCCTTATTGGGGTTCACACTTACACTTGATGTACTAATTTAATCAAAGGAATTATCTTTTTACTTGTTGAACTATGTAATTTTTGCAGCGATTTGTCTTCAAACGCTATTGCATTTTTATCTGATATGGTATTTGCCAATCTGACAAATTTGTGGCACCTGTAAGTAAAACCGACAAACGATACTTACTATACCAACCTTTCTGGAGTTTGAGGTGAAAAATAATGTAATTATAAAAAAAAAACGGCAAAAAAGAAATAAGAACGCAGTCTCTAATACGTGCCCTTCCTTAAGCCACCGAAACAAAATAAATACCCTAGGCAAATGAAATCATAACGGTGCTGGTGAAAGACGGAACACAATGCAATAACTCTATATCTCCACATAAAAAATTGGTCAAAAAGAACATAAGCACACACAAAACGATGCTGCTTTTTTACAAAGCTAGCACACACAAAAAAGCGAAATTAAAGTTGTCAATACAGGTTTATAGCACTGAGAATTAAGAATGAACAGGATTGTTAATCAACGTGTATCCAAAATCAGCCCCCCAAACATAGTTCATAAAGGGAATGAATATAAACCATAGCAAACTTCAAAGGAGCAGGTGAAGAATCAAAGAAGATTTGCGAAGGGTCACATTCGTGGCATTCACTCGAAGACTGGAAACCTGAATGACGTTTAAATTTTTGAGAGCAGTAATTAAATCTTAATTGTTTGTCGTTATCATGTTACTTACTATTATTCTGCATTTTCACAGAGATTTGTCATCGAATAGTATCACATTTCTTTCTGACAGAGTGTTTGTCAATCTGAAAAAACTAACAATTCTGTAAGTTAAAAGAAGTGCACTGCACCGAAAACCTTACACGGTTTAAAGAGTTATCACATTATATCTTGCATGGGTTTAAAGACACGAGAAACGACTGTAATACAACAAGCAAAAGATCGCGCTTTCAATGGATGTACCTTCGCAATACACCCACCAGGGGTGTATCCAGAAAAAATCAGAAGAAGGGGGTCGATTGGGGCGACAGCGCAACCTTGCCCCATAACCACAACACAACCCTGATTCTACAATACTGCTTAAAAGACGGTTGGTTACAATAGTTTTTATAATAAATCCGAGGGAAAAGGAGGGGGGGGGGGGGAGGGGTCGGCCCTCCCCCTAACCCTCTCCTCTGCTCATGCCCACAATTGATATAATAGCGCTATTACATTTCGTCTTGTCATAGTATTTAGTAGTTCGGCATATAAAAGATGGTGTACATGAACAAACACTCTTATCTTATACGTCCAACCCGAGTTTTAACATCTTAAAAGTGATTGTCATTTGCACTTGGCAAGTACAGTAGTCGTGCATAGAGATTCAAAACACTTTTTTCCGGGTAGCCCCAACAAGATTTGAAGTCTCGACACGTTTTGAAAACGTGTCAAAATTTTAGACAGCTGTTGTAACATCAATGGCTTCATTGTTTGTTTGGCAACATATATTTTTATTATCCTTTTTCTGGTGGACAAAATAATCTGTTACAGACTGTAACTTAACAGACGATGTCAATAAACGGAAGGGTTTGCTGGGAAGAAAATTTCGAAAACTCCAATTCAGCTTTGACTCAATCAACGGTACTTCAAATGAGACAGTTCTTTGGCGGCAAGACATTCAAACGTTCAAGAAAAAGAAAGAAAATTATTAGATTCACACCTAAAATTATTGGATTTGATTTGCTCACATCAGTCAAATGGAATCTGTTTAATAAATCTTCAAATTTTTGCCAAAAGATATAAAAAAACAAATCAATAGTTTGTCGAGTGGAACGGTAGAACGATTATCAATGAAAACGCTGCAATTTATAATTTTGCATCGCATATGTGTTTTCACAGGCTTTTGGAATCAAACCAGATAACATTTCTATCTGACAGAGTGTTTGCCAATCTGACCTCTTTGAGATGGCTGTAAGTAGGGGGGGAGGTATAATATAAAAAACGAAACATAATATAACAAACCAATCATTCATGTTCATTTATTTAACTTATATTATGCTCTTGAAAGCAACGTATCCAGGATTAAAGCTCTTATATATAGGCGATGGGTAAAAAAGCCCAAACTACTACGTACGTGAAATTTTGGGGCTCGAGAAGGCCATAAAAAAATTGACTACTTATAAACATTTACAACTCCTTAATCATTTCTACATTTTTACTGCAATTCACCACAACAATTAACAATGATTTACATTGGTGTGCATGTAATATTTATTATTATAAATCAGCATGTCAAATTAATTTAACTTAACCTAACTTAACTTAGCTTAACTTTGTGTCAGTTAAGGTTGCAGTTACAACCGCTAATTGGGGATGTCTTGCTAAAGTTGTAAAACATTAATTAAAATAATTACCTATTAATTACAATCTCGACTTATAAATAATTAGTAATAACGTATGTTCAATTAAAATTTAAA
This sequence comes from Meandrina meandrites, assembly GCA_963693305.1. Classification (NCBI taxonomy): domain Eukaryota; kingdom Metazoa; phylum Cnidaria; class Anthozoa; order Scleractinia; family Meandrinidae; genus Meandrina; species Meandrina meandrites. The sequence continues at coordinate 33,147,580 of OY855909.1, forward strand.
AACAAACAGAATCTAAAAAGATAAAAAATAACAATCAAAGTAAAACGCCAGCACTAAATTTTATAAAAAGAATAAAATTCAGAAGCTGCTGCACAATGTACAGTTTGGGCACGTATAAGTTAGCTGCTGTCATTATTGTTGCATTACGACTAATTGTTTTAGCTCGATCAGTACAATCTAAAGCTCTATTTCTGTCTAAAACAATTAAGGGAAACGATCGATAATAATGATCTAAAAATGACCTAAGAGGAATTGTCATCGAAATAAGACATGTATTGGGTATCACCTTACCTGTATCCTTCAACCCAGGGCTTTATACTCATAAAAAACGAAACATTTAAGAAATAGAAACATGTTCCGTGTTTCTATCGAAACGCAAGTGGATGTTTGGGAGAACGAGAAATGCTGTGGGAAAACGAACCGAAAGGCGAGTGTTTCCACAGCTTTTTCGAGTTCTCCCAAATTTTCACGAGAAAAAAAAATTAAATCCCTCGCTTATTTTGATCATCACAATTTAAATCATCTTTGCTCGCACCGTCATTACGTTAACAGATCTTGCTAGTTCTGTGTTTCTATCGCGTTGTAGAAGTACGGCTTTTAGTGCGCGCTTTTTACAGTATTTTTTCTAAAATGATATTCAAGGTTCTACATGCCTCACTTATTGCACCACGTACTTTCACAGGTATTTGTCATCAAACGGTATTACATTTCTACCTGACAGAGTGTTTTCCAATCTGAAAAAGCTGTGGAGACTGTGAGTGGAACGATATTCAATGCACCCAATTGCGTGGGTTTATAGCTCTCAAAAAGGAAACATTCGAGCCCACGCGATCTAAAAATATCTAATAAGGCCGTCGGTAAAACAATGCTAGCACAGTGTCAATACAATTCCGACTTGGAGGAGTTATGCTCTTAAAAAACTCATGTAATAAATTTAATTTAATTCGAGACTAGGTGAATTATTATGAGAACCAAATCAATCTGATAAAAAAATGGGCTTCTTTTTATCTTGGTACATTTAGTGAGTAGTGTTTTAATTAGTAAGGTAGGGTAGCAAGTAAGTAATGTCTAGTACTTGATGGTGGTTGAGTTGTTGTAAGTAGTTTTTGTTTTGGCCTTACAAGTTGTAACTAGTGAATTGTAGTGTATTGTAACCAGTGTCCACTTTAAAATAATTGCAAATCGCTGTAGCATTGTAAGTAACTGTTTCATTGTAAATAATGTCTTGTAGTGTCGCAATAATGAATGAAAAAAAGAAAGAGAAATATTATAAGAACCAGAACTTCTGAAGGCCCTAGCGGTTATGACGTGGTGCCATTATCAGGGTCCCCGTATGGTGCAAGACGTGAAAAACGTTCGATCCTTATAATATCAATAAACGTTTAACCATTCCGTGTAAACTTTGCATAATGTTTTTTTATTATTATTATTATTTAACAGAAAGTTATCTTCAAACGCCATTTCAATTCTACCTGGCAAAGTGTTTGCTAATTTGGAAAGTTTACAATACCTGTAAGTGAAACGAAGCGGCCTGGAACTTCAAACTAAGAAGAGAGTTTATATTATCTTAAAGTCATTACGAGGTTCTGTTGCTTCTACAATAATCTAAAATTGGACATCTGAAATATCGCATATAATTGCACTGCAGGTGAAAGATTTTGTAAAATACATAAACCCCATGGTAGTTATGTACGTGACTAAAGCAGAAGAAAAGATAAAGCCTGAAAAAATCTTGGTTTCAACGGATTCGAAGCCATGATCAAAACACCGGCGCAGCACTGCTATATAAGCTGAAGTGCTAAGCCAACTTGGGTAAAACAATTGACAAACAAAAAAGAAAAATAGAAAGAAAAAGCTAGTTAACAATAACGAAAATTTAGAATGCGAGAATGTTGGAATACTTCTGCCAGATCGAAAGTAGCATATTATTATGCTTGTTCCAATTTAAATTTTTTTTGCAGAGAATTGTCATCAACGGCTATTACATTTTTACCTGATATAGTATTTGCCAATCTGACAAATTTGTGGGACCTGTAAGTTAAACAAAGGAGAATGAATAATAATGTAATAATTCACTATAAAGCGCAAATGAAAACATTCAGCATTAAGAGAATCTGAATTTTAGGTGGTGATGTTTATTTTTCTTTATTTTCCACTTACTCTTATTAAGTACTTTCAGTTTACATAGAATTCTCAACAATTGCTATCGCACTTCTACCTGAAAGAGTGTTGCTGTTCCAGTTAATTATGTTCTGCTACGGTGAACGAGAAACTAAAGAAAAGCCAGAACATTTAGCAAACCCTTCTTGTTTAATTTGTCAAACAAACATGGCTTCTAGGCACGAGGTCAATCTGTCTGTACATCATGTAAGGATAATGAAATGCCAATCGCTTGGTCCATCGTGAACGATTAATACAACAATTGCCAATCTGGTAATTTTTTTAGTGGCTTCAAGTAAACCAAAGCCTACTCGCAGTGTAAACTATCACAGCATGAAAACATAACTTTACTGTGGTGTAAAGCTGAAGTAAAGCTGGCGTAAATTTGGAATTTAATCAGCTTTACGCTACCTTTATATTTTTTAAAGCTGACCTTTAAACCAGCTTTACACTCATGTTTAAAGCTTGCTTGAAGAGATTGAAACATTTAAGCCACATTTACGCCAGGTTTACGCACGGTAGCGTAAATCTCAGGTTTAACCACCTTTAAGAACCTTTAATTGATGGCGTAAAGTTGGATGACCAGCTTTAACGCGATTTAAGCCACCTTTAATTTCCGTAAATCTCAATTTTCGTGCTGTGATATATCGAGGGGTTTAAAATTTAACAGTTCAGTTCAAGATATTAGGATAACATTTATTACATCGTGTTTTAATTTTTTCAGCGATTTGTCATCAAACTCTCTTAAGTTTCTAACTAACAGGGTGTTTGCCAATCTGAGAAGGTTGGATTTCCTGTAAGTGAATCAAAGCACGCTTACACCTTGAAGGATTTATACTCCTAAACAACAGAAAATATGTAATTATTTCATTCCAGGTATCATATCTTTGCGTATTAATTGCACAATGTATTTTTTTCAGAAATTTGTCTTCAAACGCCTTAACATTTTTACCTGATAAAGTCTTTGCCAATGCAACAAGTCTGTCACGCATGTAAGTAAAACGAAAAATACGCTCCCGCCAAACCTTGTGGGGCTTTAGACACTCATAGAAAACGAAATATAAGGTAATAATTCAGCAAAACATGTTTCTTTTGACCACTTTAACTAATATGTCATCTATTTCTTTTAAATCAAAGAGTAGGAACGAACGGGAAAAATTCTGAAGAGGGAAGAAATGCAGAAAATAGAAAATCCCAAACCTCCGGAATCTTCAAAGGGAAATACAAAAGTTCGTCTCATAGAAGGGTGATATCAAAAAGATCAAATGTCTGCTACTACATGGAAAAATTACAATAAGGATATTAAATAGAAGTTCAATCATTGTTAAAAAGTGCGCTTATGTTCTTGACAATATTGGTTACCAGTCAACGTTTTGTATTTTGTATTTTTTTATAGTGTGAAATATTTTTTTATATCTTTTTGAAACTTGTCTCAGAGTGGGGAGAACAATCAATTGGAGCTTTGCCCTGTTTCTGCCTCCTGTCGAACAGTTTTTTGTTTCTTTTTTCTTGCTATTAAATTTTTTGTTTTTTCTTGTAAATGTAAATTTGTGCGACAAAGAAAATAGACTAGACTAAACTACCATACCATCACTACAATCTGTCAGAACAGCTTTGATTTTAGAGGCTAATATCTCAAAAACGAACTCGGGGACCCCTATTTTTATTGGATGGTTATCAACATCGCAGGGTTGGACATTAGCGCTCGCCCACTCTCCCAGGCGAGTGTCAAAACTGTCGGGCGAGTACAAATCACCGATCACTCGCCCGGTTTGGCGAGTACGATTTTCAGCTCCAGAATATATTATTCAAAATAAGCGCAACTTTATGCTTTCCACGTAAAAATAATCTACACTGTCCACAGCTAATTGCTTATAACGCTTCTCATTTTGAAATCACCGAAGAATATGTGCTGAAATACATTGAAAATGAACGGGGAAATTCAACGGAAACCTTGCAAATTTCCTTAAACTAAGGAACAGTGTCAAAACTGATTAAAAATTAAAGTTGGATATTTTATGTTCGTGAACGGGGGGTGGGGTCGGTTAGTGCTTTCTGTGTTTGTGTGGAGCTAGGAGACTGGGCGAGTGAAAAATTATCTGGACGAGTGAAGCTTGATGATCACTCGCCCAAATGGCGAGCGCTCCAAATGTTAGTTTCCAACCCGGAACATGTAAGGATACTACTGCTTGCAAAATTAAAGAAAAAATTATTCTTTTGAAGGAACTCAGAACCAGCTAAAATTCGTAATAATTTAGCGTAGCTCTGAAACTGCTCCACAGAACTTTTAAAACTTTGCAAACAGCTGTATTCGACTACAATAATCGAAGCCACTGAGTGTCATGACCTGGCCTGCCTCCTGACAATTGGAATTTTTAACGATATTTCTTATGCTCCAGTGACATGCCTGTAAACTAGCCATCTTGAAGATAAGTCCATGACCTCGATAAAACAACATTTACATTTATTGCATTTTGCACTTTCACAGAATTTTGGCATCAAACGCTATTAAATTTCTACCCGGAAGAGTATTTGCCAATCTGGGATTACTGCAACTGTAAGTTGGACGAATAGACCTAGCACTGCCAAGCTTTTGGCATAGGTTTACAATCATGGAAGTTAAGTTAGTTTGCTTACTGTAGCGTTATTTTTTCAGTGTTCTTCCTCAAAACCTATTTTAAAATTTCTAACTGAAAGAATGTTTGCCTTTCTGAAATATTTGAGTACCTGGTATGGGTTGAAGCATGAAAAATCAAGCAAAAGCTTTGCAGATATTATGATGTAAATAACTGGGTTGCTTGTTCTTACAGAGACTTGTCTTCTAACGCTATTACATTTCTACCCGATAATGTATTTGCCGATGTGAGAATTTATGCATATCTGTAAGTGAAGAAAGTCATAAAACTCAATCAATCAATCAATCAATCAATCAATCAATCAATCAATCAATCAATCAATCAATCAATCAATCAATCAATCAATCAATCAACTTTATTTAAATAGGGTTACGGCGAACAGTAAAAACTGATAAACGTGAGGCCCTCAAACTACAAAATAAGTAAAAGTTAAAATGTGTAAGAAATATACAATTAATTTAAAAAAACTCATTATAAACAATTAAAAATTCAAAAACAGGCATTAAAAGTTTAAAAAACTGTAAATTGATGGATGTCCTTAAAACTAGATGCATAAAAATCAATTAGGCCCTTTTTGGAACTATTTACACTTCCGCTTTTCATTGAGAAACTTGCAAGAGCGTTCCAAAGTCTAGCTGCCCTCACGCTAAATGACCAAACTCCTTCGGATTCTCGTTTTAAACGGGGGCAGACCAAGTTTAATTAATTTGTTGCTACTGCTACTGCTACTGCTACTGCTACTGCTACTGCTACTGCTACTGCTACTGCTACTGCTACTGCTACTGCTACTGCTACTGCTACTGCTACTGCTACTGCTACTGCTACTGCTACTGCTACTGCTACTGCTACTGCTACTGCTACTGCTACTGCTGCTGCTGCTGCTACTGCTACTGCTACTGCTACTGCTACTGCTACTGCTACTGCTACTGCTTCTGCTTCTGCTGCTGCTGCTGCTACTGCTACTGCTACTGCTACTGCTACTGCTAGTGCTACTGCTACTTACTGTTACTGCTACCGCTACTGCTACCACTAATGGTACTGCTACTGCTACTGCTACCGCTATACTGCTACTGCTGCCGCCGCCGCTGCTGCTGCTTCTTCTGCTACTACTACTGCTGCTGTTGCTACTGCTATCACTTTTACTAACAGGCCTTCCTTTAGTATAAGGCAGTATCATTCTTTGAGAATAAAGGCCAATTTACGTTTGTAATTAATTGCTAGGTCTTTGCAAAATAACATGATAAACTATATATCAAATGAGACCTTTACAAGGACCATCAGAACTAGATATCTGTACGTATTTTAATGATACATTTCCCTTTTTTTGTCTTCTGTGTATTGCTACTGTACACACAGCTAGTACAAGTGTTAGCCCTCCCAAACCAAGTTGTTTGCTTATGCCACGGCAATTCCAAGTGTGAACATTAACGGCATTAGAAGAATAATTGTTTTAGTTCTTCTTATGCGCCTTTGCTTACACTTAAATTACAATAAACAAGGGATGGCGAAGCACAGTGGTCCATATGACTGGAGCTTATCTCGGTTTCCATAGCATGAAGCGACTAGGCTATTTCTACATCCCTTCCCCTCCCCCCTGATTATAGTTCATCGCAGGGTTACCCCTTGCTCGATCCGGAGTCTGGCGGACACCACGCCTCCCCCAGAATGGCAAAACTAACCTTTAAAATTGATATAAAATAAAAATTTACTGAAGACCGCTTCAATTAATCTGCCTGGAAGTATAAACTGCACTTTTCTTAGTGTCTGTATTTGCTTTAAATCCTAGATTTCTGAGTGGCAACCAATTACAAAAGATTCCACGTCGAGCTTTCTATAACGTTAAGCCGCGCTTCGATGAAGAACATGTAATGTGAGTATCAACGAGCTGCACATCGTTGAGATTTATAGGAGAGTTGAATCGAATTAAAGCAGTTAAAGACACTAGTCAAAATTGTGAATGGCCATCTTTTGCAGAAAGGTTTGGAGGATTTGCATGCTGGAGGGCAAGCCTTGCCATCCAACAACGTTTTTTCTATACCAATCCTCTAAATATTTGGAAACTTCCAAGTCACTATAAAATGACGCTTAGCAGACGAACGAGTGTGCAAATAACAACCTCAGTGAGAGAATCAAAATCGTCTTAAGTGTTTTCCACGTTGTAATTCGTGTATCTATTTTATAGTAAGTGGGATTTTTTAAAGGCAAAATCGCTGAACAATTTCATCGAATGCGGGTATGGTAAACGAGCCCTTTCATTCCATGTTTTGGCTAATTTGTCCTTATTGCATTATTCATGTTGTTTTCAATTTAGAATGCTTTCAGATAATCCTATAACGACAGTTGAACCAGAAGCATTTAGATGGGATAGTTATACGTATGGAATGCATTTGTAAGTGGTGAGCGTTAATGCTGAAATGTTTTTTTTTGAGACCAATTGCGATACGTTATAAACCGGACTATAGAATATAGGTATAATGTCTTGATAAAGAGTTGGCTAAAATCAGACGATATTCCGCAAGATTGAGCAGGATAATTGTTTTATTATTCAACAAATTGTCAACGAAACGCTTTTTGTAGCCAAAAAACTGTGGCTGTGCAGCGCTTTGCAAGATTTCGGACAAATTTTGGCAACCTACGTATATCGCAGGATATCTGTTATGTTCGGATGACAGATACTAATTGTTTTCTGCATGACCAAATATGGCACCGCGCAAATTTGTTGAATTATAACCATTACCCGCTTTTAAACGCATTGTCTCTATGCAAAATCTTTTTTGGCAGATATTTGCTACGGACGAAGCTGAAGACGTTGAGCCTAGATTCCTTCATTGGCTACAATGTTCAAGATTCTCGAATGTAACGTACTCTTTCAGTATTAACACTGGAGAGCCCCTCCTAGGGGTTTCAGGGAACATATGCATGGCTATTAAATAATTGGGAGCAAGGGAACAAAAGGAAAATAAAGCTGGGAATACGGGAACAAAAGCTGTGTTTCTGATTTTTTTAAGGAACAGGGATCACAAAAAAAAAAAAAATCGGCAAAATACTTTTAGGGAAGAAGGAAACATAAGGAATTTTTTTTCGGGAGGGGCTCACTGGAAAATATTGCCCTGATAGAAGTAGCTGTTTGTATTAACAATAAATACACCCTACTCGCCCGTAGGGGTGTGGAAAATGCGAGCAACGTATTAAATAGCTGCGCGTATTACATTTTAAACTAACAAATAAGTGATTTATTTTGCGCTATTCTTTTTCACTTATACCTGATTCACACCAACTAAACATGTTTAGTTAAACCAGGTTCAAGAAAATGAAAATCAGCAACAGGCAACTAACAGACTAAATTTTACGTAGGGTTCAAGTATGCTCTAACTTGTGCTTTCATTCAGCAACTTCCACGAAGAAAACAATTTTAAACCGTGTTTAACTAAATAGCATTTAAACATGTTTAAGCGTTGGTGTGAATGGGTTATTAGTTTGGGTCGTTTAGTTCGGCCATTTTGTTGCTCCGCTTTGCGTCCGTATTTTTGTCCTGTTCTACTGTGTAATAACGTGGCATATTTTGCGCGTTCTCCTGACCTAATATGGTAGAATGGCGCAATGGTGGAATAATAACATGATTAAGAGATTTGAACTTGGAAAATACCACAGCGGAATTCCACGCTGGTACTATTTTATTCTTTCTTTCAGGGTGATAGTAAACAGAACTGTTGCAAAAGTAGCATATGTAACAGCCTCAATGAAGAGAAAGATTACTATCTATCTGTCAGTACTGCATTAAAACGACAATATTCCCCTATTTCAGTCAGTGTCAAGTACAATTCCACTGCAGTAAACAGCTTTCACTAAATGTAACACAAATCAGACATAAGATAAAGAAGCAACTGTCATCCTCTGGCGACACGGTTTTCTTAATCTTGCTCTTTGGTAGGAAACAGTTTTACTTCTATGTGACTCATTAGTTCCCACCCCACTCCTCAAAGGGCTAAAAAAAAAATGAAAAAAATCTCCCGGGTTTGGGGGAGGGGGGCTTACTTAGACTTCTACTGTAAATTTTACATGAAAATGCTATAGCAATAGATATATTTCTGTCTGTTTTCTGTCCGCGAGGATGGCTTCTCCTTTCTACAAGATAAAACTTGATAACTGTTGGTATGTACAAATTATTATTTTTAGGAATCCAATCAATTCTGCAAGTGAAGCCATTCATGTTAGAGACCCAACACTACTCACTGGTCAAACACTTGTGCCAGCTCTCATGGCCTCGGGATTCGGACGGATACTTGACATGGGTCGCTTTAAGGTTACACTGTTACCATGCCCACTGGGCACATTTTCCAATTCTTCCACCAAGGGAGCTGATGGATGCACAGAATGTCCTCCAGGTTTGTTATAGCTTTCATTTTTCAGGCGCTTCGTGGACATTTTTGGCAAAAGATTTAGACTTAATTATGATTCCCTTTTTAGGCGGATTTTACTCCGATGATGTCGGCTACGTAGCCAAAAGCTGTAAGAAATGTCCAGACGGTTCTTTTGTATCATATGACAAAGCACCTGGAACGCGAAAGCAAGATTGCATATCTTGCCCTGAAGGTAAGTCAACGATTTCACACTTACTCATGATGACCTCACGTTAATCGTAAGATAGTGTTAATCGTTGCAGATTTTAGTTACCTTGGAATGTAATAGGCCATTTCCGAGCTGCCGTTTGCTTCAGTTTTCAAAATGAGTCTTGGTGCGAACCCATTCAAATGAAAATGACTTTGATTTGCATGAAAATGGACGTGAAACTGGAATACATTTTCATATGAATGGTTTCGGTCGTAGACTCGTTTTGAAACGGAGGCAAAGGGTAACTCGGGAGTTGGCCTATTAACGTTCCTGTCTCCATAATCCACCTTCAATTATGTGATGTTATCAAAGCTGATATTCTTTGCAAATTCAAGACTTTTTAACAACGGACGTACAAATGGGGGGATGGGGGAAGATGAGAACGAAAGGTTTAGAGTCTCACAAACTGCGTGACATTATACTTCTTCTGCGTTTTAATTTTGAAGGTTGTAAAATTTTCCAGTCGAAGTACTCCTTGCGATCACTCCCGTAAGCACCTAGCTCTAATTAAGACCGCAAATGTGAAACCCCGTTTGACTCGTCACCCAAAATCTGAAATTAAAAGCTCTCTCAAGTGATCGAGTGCATCTTTGGGAAATACAAACTGGTTCCTTCCTATTGTTATCAGAGCCCTTATCTGGGGTGTCTAGACCTCCCACCGAAATAATATTTTTAAAGTTACCCTCCTCACCATATTAAATGTACTGTTCCTAAGGATAATATGATTATTATTGATTGTTTGTCTAACAGGAACAGAAACTGATTTCTTCGCTGGATACCGTGCTTGTCAATGTCTGGCTGGATTTTATCGAACCCATATGTTTAAAAAATGTCAGAAGTGTGGACAAGGTGGACTACAATGCCAAGATGATTACGCTACTTTGAAAGCTGGTTATTGGTGGGAATGGCGGAACTCAACACACACAGATCACTACAGATATTTCATCGCAAATCTCCTAGAATCATTACCAGCATTGGATGCTTCAAGCGTAGAATACCCTTTTCCAATACCTACGCCTTACAAATGTTTACTAGAAGAATCCTGCAAAGGTGGTTTAGATTCACCATGTGACAATGGGTATGAAGGTCCACTCTGCGCAGTTTGCAGCCCAGGATACTACAAGCAGTTGCAAACATGCACGCGATGTCCATCAAGAAAATGGATTGCAGGACAGCTGTTGATAGTTGGAGTCATTGTTGTAATAATTACCATAGCTTTAGTGTGGGCAAGCAAAAGAAAGAAGAAAAAGGAACGAGGACGCCCTCTAACAGATATAATTTTGTCACAAGTCAAGATCGTAATTGGCTTTTATCAGGTTACTTGTGGTTTATTGCAAGCTTTCTCGTACATAAAATGGCCAGGGTCCCTTAAAGTTATCGCCAAATATTCAGGAATACTGCAGATGGATGTATTTCAGGTAGCACCTATTCACTGCCTCAATGCTCGATTTCGTGCTGATGCCTTTGAAAGTTTGTTGATGACGATGGCAATAAATGCTGCTGTCATTGGCTTCGGGGTTGTCTTGTACGTAATACGTAAATTGATAATCTTACGAAGAAGAAACTTACAGGACAATGATAAGTCAAGAAAAATCTCATATACAAAAGAGCTCGTGCTCAGGAATGTGTTTTTCTTTTTGTACGTGACTTACCTTAGCACGTGCGCCAAGACAGCCAATGTCCTGCCAATAGCCTGCCAGAAAATTTGTCGAGATGAAAAAGAACAGTCGTGTTACAAGTACATGAAAGCAGATTACAGCATTCAATGCCAAGGTACAAAATATAATCATTGGCTTATAGTGGCGTACATTTCTATTGCTTATATCATTGCTCTTCCTGCCTCCTCATTCATTGCCCTTTGGAGACAAAGAAGAGTAACATTAGCCACAGAAGACGCCGATCTTTTGCAGAATCCTGGATCTGGTATGGAAATGACCTCGGGATTGCGTTTTCTTTTTGAAAACTACAAACATCGGTCGTGGTATTGGGAGTTAGTTGAAATGTCACGCAAAGTAATCCTAACATCTGGTCTGATTCTTGTGGGTCAGGAAAGCAGGTCCTACATTGGCTTGGCATGGGTAATTGCTGGGATGTATGGAATGCTTTTCTCCTGGATCGAACCAATACTGGACGAAACCGAGAACAGATTAATGGCGGCCTCCCTTGCCGTGACTGTTGTCAACCTGGGTATTGGAGCTGTAGGCAGAATTCCCATAGAGAACCTACCAAGCTCGACGGATAAGTACACGGATGCAGTCTTATTCCAAATGTTGGTAATTGGAGCAAATACCTTGGTGATTGGCCTGCTTGTTGGTAAGAAAGCAGTCGTGAATAAATAGTGCTTTTATACCTAAGCATTCCAAATGGATGTTCAGGAATTGTGGGATACAGTTATGTGAGTGGTGGTTCAGTAGTTGGTGTTGCTGTGATTTGCTTTTATTTTTATGCTTTTACACCTCACGCAGGTAACAATAACACTCTGTCATAGAGAATAACCTGACTTGGTTGCCATAAATCGATTTAATCTACCCTTTTCAGTCATTTCGAATTGCGCTTGACCGAAATTAGAGCAAGATGTGACGCGCGGTAAACTGTTTTTAACTGTCATGCAAACGAAGCCATATGCATATGAGATTGATAGCATGCAAGAGCTAAAAACATCAACTTTAAAATTAATTTTTATGACGCTGCTCAAAACTAATATATATTTTTTGTATGCCAGCACAGTACGCAGTGTTTCTATACCGCTGCCTTAAAGAATGGCGTAAAAATCCACATTGGTCCTTTCAATGTTGTCTGGCTTTGCTTTTACCACTCGGTGATCTGCACGGAGAAATAAGCGGAATTGCGGGAGCAGACGCTCTTAAAAATCAGCTACAGACCGGGCAAATTGATAAGCCAACCATAGCCACTGCCTTGAAGAACATTGGAGCTTTCGATGTCACTCTTGAAGAGGGCAAAGAAGGCGATGATAACACAATAGAGACACAAGATGGAAATTGTCAAGATATCGAGCACAGTCACAATTATAAAGGCCGTCATCAAGGGACACAAACAGAGCTATGCTCACTTTATGTCGCTAATTTTTTTATTCCTGATTCAAGAACAGAACTACATTATAACGTTGATTCTTTGTAAGTACAATGTAAAAGTTTTAACTATATTAGCGCATTGCAATAAATATCACCTTTTTAAATAAGGTTTCAGAGGAAGGCACTACAAGTAAGTTTCTAGTCATCATATAACTTCGTAAAAAAGAAACTTAATTGTAATAAACATCGCCTTTTTAAATAAGGTTTCAGTGGAAGGCACTACAAACAGTTAATAATTTTCTAATCATCATATAACTTCATAAAAAAGAAACTTAATTATAATAAATATCGCCTTTTTAAATAAGGTTTCAGTGGAAGGCACTACAAACAGTTAATAAGTTTCTAATCATCATATAACTTCATAAAAAAGAAAAATTATTCTACCACGATTATCAAATATAGAATCGAGCATGCAAACAAAAATATTTTTTTATTTCAACTTTGTGCTACCTTTGTTATAGAATTGCGAACATTAAAAGTGGTTCGCCCATGATCCAAGAACAAGCAGAAATATGTATAACCTAACGCAGCATACGTAAACACAGGCATGGACATATAATTACTCAGATCCTATGCGTGCGGGGAAATTTATCAACATGCCAATTTTTCTCTTGAGCCATACAAAAGGCTGGAAATAGAAAGATACGATTCGAAATATGGGGGAGGGGGGGGGGGGGGGGAACGGCCAAACAGGACGAATAAGTGTTCATATATTCATGCATGCATGATTAATATTACTCAACGCTAATTACTTGGTAGTGGTTAACCTCATAAGGCGTAGTAAAGACATTTGCTGGTCTTTCCTGGGTTATATTTTTTTCGAAACAATGTTAAAGTAAATATTTGTAAACATTTCTATAATAATAATAATAGTAATTAATGATGATGATAATAATAATAATAATAATGATAATAATAATAAGAAGAAGAAGAAGAAGAAGAACAATAATTCCACATTATTTTGCAGAGCGCTCTTTCTGAAAGACCCAAAAGCTCTATTTACATAAGATTAATTAGTTCAAAAAGGAGGATCGTAATAGATAGAAACATTAAAATCTATTTTCAAGTGCTTTTTTTATTTAGAAAGAAAACATTTCCTTCTTTTTTTTCAAGGTCTCAGCACTACATCCAAGGGAACAATGGATCGTCTTATTCACAAGAACAAAATAAGTAACACTGGAAAGGGACAAAAAGAGATCAAGCTGTTTGCAACGTGTATTTGGTCAAAGAAATGCACATAGCCTTAGATAAGAAGCGTTACCACTAAGTAGCTAGCTACTAGTAAAAATATTTTTTAATGACAGTGCTTTTTTCCTACAGTTGTTGATCCGATGCCTGGATTTGTGTGTGTAAACATTATATGTATTTGAAATAAACACTGAAGCCCTCCCCCTAACCCTAACCTTACATAGTAGGAACCCTTCGTCAACTCCTCGATTTCTGACCTTATGACCTCTGGCCCGAGGTTAGCCAGATCGTTGGTACCGATTTCGAGGATAACAGCATGGGGTTTCAATGATGAAACCAAACCAAGATCATAGTCTCGCAATTTCTTCACCGTTCGCCCCCCGACGCCATGCATATGTATAATGGCGTCGCCCACAAGGCTAAAGGTCTCATCAGCCCAAACGTCAAGCAAATCCTGACAAATGAATGACCCAAAATAAGGACCAATGGCGGGGAAGAAGCCATTTCACTGCCGATGAGCATAGAATAAAACCGACGCCAACCAGGCAGGTGGGAACGATTTTCTACAGCAGGCGAACGGCTACCAGTGACTACTAATCACAATAAAAAGCGATAAATTTCAATCTATGGTTCAAAAGCTCGAAAAAGAAATGCTAAGGGCAACAATATACAGTTAAATTAGAGAAGACTACAGACAAATTCGGTTGCTCGCCTCTCAATAAACAATTCTTACCTCTCAGTGAAAAAATCTTGCGAGAAGATGAAATGAACACGAGTTGCACTCACATGGCTTGAATGGTCACGTGACCCCCATTTGTCCTTAAGAGGGGGCAAGCCTGATTACAATATACTCCTCCCCAAAGTCAAAGCCACTTAGGGACGCTATAATAATACTCAACAAGGAAGAAAGGACATAAAAATCCTATTTGCAAGCAAATATTTTGTTTAAAATTTAAAAGTTTCTCTTAGTGAACCACTCTCAGTACTGAAATATTCATTATAACCGTTTATGAGAATCATGTCCTATCTGTTTTAATCATCAGATGGACCAAAATACAAAATAAGACACAAAACTAATATTACAATATTCGTCCTCGGCTCACGCGTAGTGCTTTCTCGTTGGGGAGCGGGAGTTTAATTACCGGTACAATAGAACATAGGTTTTTGACCTTTTGACCAATCAGAGTACGCGTAGTATCTGAGGTAGTTCATAAACTAGCTCTTGTTATAATTAAAAAAAATAATAATTAAACCTTTTTCTTTCATCCGTTTCGAGTGATCTGATATGCGCCGGTGGAGCTTCCTATTAGCTGCGTTGGCCGGATATTTTTCTTTGTTTGTCTTAATGTTTGTTTGCTTTTGTTGGCTGCTTTTGATGTAAATTTTCAACAACAAAATACGCCGGATGTTAACTTTATTGTAATTATTGGCATGAGGTGGTAAAAAACATTTGTTGAGTCTTAACACCTTTATTATTTATTAAAACTACCATTGAAGGCTATAGAAAAATATCTCGAAAATCTAGCAAAGAATGTATTTTTTAACGTTAGTACTTTCCTACTCTGGGAAATTACAAGTAAACCGGTCTTATAGGACCAGGCATTCATAGTAACACTTGCTATACTTGATTTGATATTGAATTATGACAGAATATGCGCTCATACGGCATTGTAAATACTAAGCCTATAATGTAAAGCAGTATGTTATCAAAAATTTATGACCGATGCTTGCGTAACTCTATGGTCCTTAGTAAATATCAAATACAAAGTTCTGACAAGTTATCACTATTTCATTCTATGCATTTCAATTCAAAGCCCAAGAGAAGATTGTCCGGTGGACCAAATCATTCTTTGATGTTGTAAAAAACTATTTTTACCATGTACTCTGATCTTGTGTTTTGGGTTTTAATCGTATTTTTGTTAACGTTGATGCTCGAAGCCACCTGCACACAAGGTAAGTTAATTTCACGTTAACTGTACATTATTTCATTTCACATATCAAAAAACTATGCCTGAATATCTTATCCTAGTTTTGTTTTGGAAAATGGTCAAATTGTGAACTTGACAATTTTTGTTCCACGAAAGCGAGAAAAACTAAAAGATAACTTAATAAGCAGATTAGTGTTGAGTCGGCGAATTGGGTCAGATTTTTTAACGATGCCCCTTGAGTTTAACGGAGAATTTCGTAATATAATTTTCACGATAATAGAAGACTTTTTTGCAAGGATTTTGAATTAAGTCTAATTAATGTGTTATCTTCAAAAATTGCTAGCCAGGTTTAAAGGCTTTCCAGTCAGCAATGCAGCTGACTTAAAAATATCTAACTTCTTGTTACTTATTTTTCGCAGGAACGTAAGTTCGCGAAAATGGAACGGGCATATTTCGCGGGACTAAATTTTCGCGATTTCGCAAAAAAAACCCGTTAAAAATGATAAAAAAAATCGTTTTCGTGGGTCTTTAAATGAAGTCCCGCGGAAATAAGTAACAATAAGATGTGTGAGATTTAATATTTCTCTTTCTTTACTTCGTGGGAAAACAAATTGATAAAATGTAACCTGCTCAACTTGAAAATACACGATTGTTATGAAACATTATATAGTGTACTGTAACTCTATATTGTATGAGGTTTTTGATTTTGTTTTGCTCACTTTTATGGCTAAACAACAGAGGACCGTGTTATACAAAGCCTCAATTATACAAAGCCTCAATTCGAGAGAGTTATGCAATCTCGAGACGCAGTCGAGGGTTTGCATAACTTTCCAGAATTTTCCCAACCCCCGAGTGTTTAGACGAGGCTTTGTAAACGAGGATAAAAGTCCTCCATTACTTTTATAAAATGTTTCTCCAAAATAATTTGACAAATGAAGGGAAATTTTGTTTATTTACTTCTTGAATGAATAGATTTTCTCAATACACGTTCCGGAAAAACGTGCCAATATCTCTACGAGTAACTTGCATTTTCTCAGTGTGTATACCAAGAAAAATACCAGTGAAAAGTGGGATATCCATGGTATACCACGAGAAAGTGTTGCATCACTATTTTATACCATGCCATAGAAAATACAGCCAATCAGAATACAGGAAAGCCGTGGTATATTCGGCGTATTAAACTCAACCTTCCCATCGTGCGCTGCGATCTTATTCCCGACGAAATCCAGTAGGCGTATTTTCTATGGCATGGCATAAATAAACACATACAGCCAGAATTAAAGCTCCAACTATGACTATCGCGTGCTATTTTAATATATTGTCCTGTTCACTACAGGATCAAACAATTTTCTTCAAGAGCACATCTCATCTAGTCACTCACAAACTATTCGACGACATGCTTTTATAAAAGACGAGTTTCATCATCTGAATGTGCCACGAGTTGGAACAGTAGCAGCGGGCGATATCTTTGATTGCACCTTTGAATGCCTCAACAATCATTTGTGCTTTTCGGTGAACGTGGCTGCCTTCGAAGGATCGGATGGAAAATTTTGGTGTGAGTTACTGTCCTCTGATAAATATAAAAACTTCACGGAGTACAAAGGAAACAAAACCTCGCACCACTATTTCATCAAGGTGAGGAATATTTGTAGCGCAAATGCTAGCACATGTTAGTATCCTGTTATAACATTGAAGAATTGAAGTTTGTCATCATTAATATCAAAATATTAAAATTATCGGTATTAACAGCGAGTTTCGCTCGTCACAAAAAATCCAAATGTTGGATTCTGTAATTTCCTCGTATGACGTCATACTCATATCTCGTATCTCGTACGGAGAGCTACAGGCTATCTACTAGTCACGTAATGTTTACAAAGTATCAGTAAAATATCTTATAGCGTTATTGTTATCATTTTTTTCAGTCATGTTGTTCATCCACACCGTGTCAAAACGGAGGCAGTTGTGTGACGAGCTACCAAGAGAACACGTTTGAATGCCTATGTGAGAAAGGCTTTATTGGTGAACTTTGTGAAAAAGGTACCCATATGCAGCGTCTGGTGGAAAGTGATTATGGGATGATGTTTGATGGTTGACATCTAATATTTACTATTTCCTTTGAGGTTTTTATAAAACGCGAAGTTTTCTCGCGAAGTAAGATAGAAAACAGAGTTCGTGAGTACGAGACTTACCCAATCTGCCCGAATATCGTTCATAGTTTGATATGGTTGTCTTCACCGTCACCGTATCCGATCTTGTTCGCATCGATGGGGCCGGGGGGGGGGGGGGGGGGAGGGGGGTGTACTAGACACGGCTTGTTCACTGCAGGGAGCGTCTAATACAAACTTTGTACCTCAAGGGTGGTGCTTATTAGATACGAAGCGTTTATTTGAGAGTGGGTGTTTATTAGATCATTTACGGCAACCCTGATCACAAACAAACTTTTATAACCCCTTAAACTGGCCTAGCTAGTGTAGTACGAGTCCCCCTCCTCTTTCACGTGTTGTTATATATTACAAATGATCCATTTTTGCCTGGATTGGATTAAAGCGGTTATAAATAGGTAATTTGACCTTAATAAGTTCGTGAATATAAATAGTTAATTACAACTAAAAGTAGTTTAAACGATGTTTCGCTACTTCAAAACATCAGTACTAGTATTATATATGTTGATGGGAAGAATTAATTACATAAAAATTTCTGGTTCAGATGCAGTTTATTACAACTTAGAGAGGCTGTTTCCTGTATTACATGCAACCGTTTTGAAATCAGATTTCTTCTGTTTCTTCCAGCTGTGACGTCATGCAAGGAACTGGGTGACGTCAAAACGTAAGTTACCATGTACAAGTCTGCAATCTTATCATAAAAGGCTTTATTTGACGCAATTTTCAGCTCGTAATCTAACCGCGTACAATCCAGTATTTCAAAACATCTGTAATATTCTTTAGATCAGACGTGAGTACGTTGGTTACACTACGATTTAACTCAAAACCAGTTTCCGTTCTCTGTCACATGGGCGACTTCGGATGTGGAGATGGAGGATGGACGCCTGTCATGAAAATTAATGGCAATAAGGTATGACTTTTTTATAGCACTCGGTATATCCTATACAATACTATAATTATTACATATCAAGTGTGAATTTTAGTGCAGTGTGGATATGAGTGAGGACTATCGAAGATTTCCGACACGTTCTAATGATAAACGATGATCACCCGAGGTTTTTAAAAGATTGTCGGACGAAACCCGAAGGCATTGAAGAGTTGCGAAGATTTGCGAAGATCATCGAAGAATATACTGAAAATCATAAGAGATACGACGAAAATTACTGAAGCTTATCAAAGATTTCCAAAGCTAACCGAGTACTGTCCAAAGAATTTCAATATTTTTTCGTAGTCAATTCTACTCTCTTTAAACACAGAAACGTTCAGCATGTCACTCACAAATTCCATTAAGACCATTTTATCGGTTGGGAACTGAAATCGACTGGCTTTTGGCGTGGCGTGATCCGAGCTTGCCTCGTTTTCTAAACTAAAAATAGATTTAAATCGGTACAAGATTCGCCGTTTTGTTGTTAACAATCAAAAACAGGCTTAGAAATAGTGAGGTTGTTAATTCCACAAGAATGAACAGGGACCGCATTAAGAAGCGAAATTCGTGAAGCTCTTCTGTTTCATGACCGTTACTCTGACACGACGTCTTTAAATTGAAGCCAGCAACGTGCTAGAGGGGGCTTTTTCATAGGCTTGCTCCTTGGTTAATATGTTTTTTTCGTCCCGGTTTCCAGCAATATAGGCAAAAATAAAATCACCAAAAAGAACTCGTAGCATGGTAACCTTTTGAATTCAGTTAAGAAGAAAGAAAAAAGATGAATTTGAAATTGTTCGTATTTTAGTTAAAACGGACGTTGCATGGCAGTTCAAAACATCATAACACGCGTTTTATTCATTTTTACGAGGTTTGACGTGAATTTTCTCGATAGTGCTTAAGAGTTTAATCGCGAGGTCACTTAAAGGAATAGAGTACAGTGAGATGTTTCAAATAGTATACAAAATGTTACCTTGCTATAAGCAGATTTTTGTTAATCTATTTTTACAGTTATTGCTCGAACTTGTTGCTCAGCGGAATCCGTCTTCAGAGCTATATCGTTTTTTTCTTTTTGCCTAAATCACTCACTCGCTCGGAGATATGATAAAAAAACCTCGTAAAAAGACGTTTCTCCAACACTTAAGAGTGAATGTCACCAAGAATCAAACAAAATCGGAAAATAGCGGCAAAAGTGTGAAAACTCAAAATTGCTCAAACTCTGACTGTTAGTAGTCCATAATGAGTTATTCATCGCCATGCAATTCATTTGTCAAATAACTTTTTCTTTTGGCAGGAAATGACGATCATAAATTTCACGGCCAGACACGGGACAATTCGACTTGAAAATTAGCGGTTTTTAAGCAAACCACTTGCCTCTACTATAAAACTTGAAGACATCCACTTGTTATCAGCTTATTCCACATCTTTTCCAGATTTTATTCTATAATTTCTATGACGTTTAAATAAATTCATGATACTAAGAGAGATCTGAAAGAAATCCCAATCTTTCTCTATGGAAATGACAAGGTAAATTTAAAAAAATATTTATCATACTACCTTTATATCAAATAAACTGATATTTTTTTAAAAACGTTAAGAAGAAATGGCCTTTCAATTGATGTCACTTTTTGTCTAGGGAAATTAAATCGTTCTCCCTGAGAAAGCGCTAAAAAATCACAAAATCAAGCAAATAAGAGATTGCGTGACAGACGTGACAAAGGTGGAAATTGCGATTTTTGGATATTTTAGCCAAAACTCGATAAAAAAAAGACTGATTTCATTGCTGTTCATAAAACAACATCATTTTCTACGTTTTTTTTTTTTTTTGGTATATCAATCTACCGACCGTACTCATGTATAAACAAATTCATACTCCACAGTTAAGACATTTAAATATCGACTGGGGGACTGATAAATAGCCACTGGAAGTTTTAGCGTAACAAACAAAGTACCCTTTCCAAATTTCAAAACAAACTCTAAGAAGGGGCCGTTACTGGTGGTGTGAGACAAGAAAATAGTTCATTACACTTTGTAATATACCGGTAGTTATACATCTTACGCCTGTTCCAGGCGCTCGGTAAGTTGGGGAGCAGCACGAAATTCTTTGGATATTCTTGCTATTTGCATGTAATGGTAAACTTACGTAGTCTCGTTGTTTTCTACCAAACATTGTCAGTTAAATAATCTTTTAGTTGGGAGCCACTTTCCATGCACATTAAGGGTGTAACAAGGGAGCCACCGACTATATATGTATATCGATTCATATGGTAGAGAAAACCCTACAACTGAAGTTTGAGAGCAAAGATGGATTTTTCCATTTGACTGTAATTATGAGACATCTTTTGATATGGCATATTTATCCCAAACCTGCAAAAATCAAATCAACTTCCAATCTGCCAAAGCCCCCTTGATGGTAGTTAAAATAAACTTCTTGGGTTTTTATGTAAGAATTTGCTGAAAATATTGCCGGCCAGCCCTGCATGAATAATTTTTGTACTGGCCTGTACGTCGCTACGCTGCAAGCGAGCCTTTGTTTAAAAACAGTATACTAGGTATACCATGTCCACGTATCATAATGGATGTGAATAATTAAGCGGAAGGTTGGACAAGCAGCTTCCTCCATTCCATCCTCGGAGACCCAGGGGCAGTTAGTGGGGGCAAATGAACTAAACCGGGCAGAAATCGTAGCGGCAAAAGTTTTCTATAAAAGTGTAAGAGCCCATGGAAAACGAGTCTCTCCAGACCATTTCCAAGCGGCTCTGCGAATGCTGGCTCCTGATTGAGCAAAAAAATCCTTTTTGTATTATTTTGCCCAATCAGTGAATAGTAACTTCAAAGACACTTTCGTGTGTTTTTTTCGCTGTTTTTTTTTTCCACAAAAAGTTTAAAAAAAAAAGTTTTATTTTTATGGAGTTTATCGGGCCAAAATATTTGAGAATCGCAATTTCCACCTTTGTCACGTCTGTCACACAATCTCTTATTTGCTTGATTTTGTGATTTTTAGCGCTTTCTCAGAGAAAACGATTTAATTTCCCCAGACAAAAAGTGACATCAATTGAAAGGCCATTTCGTCCTGAAAATATTTCAAAAATATCAGTTTATTTGATATAAAGGTAGTATGGTAAAAAAATTTCTTAAATTTACCTTGTCATTTCCATAGAGAAAGAGTGGGATTTCTTTCAGATCTCTCTTAATATCATGAATTTATTTAAACTTCATAGAAATTATAGAATAAAATCTGGTAAAGATGTGGAATAAGCTGATAACAAGTGGATGTCTTCAAGTTTTATAGTAGAGGCAAGTGGTTTGCTTAAAAACCGCTAATTTTCAAGTCGAATTTTCCCGTGTCTGGCCGTGAAATTTATGATTGTCATTTCCAGGCGAAAGAAAAAGTTATTTGACAAATGAATTGCATGGCGATGAATAACTCATTATGGACTACTGACAGCCAAAGTTTGAGCGATTTTGAAATTTTGAAGTTTGCCACTCAATGTTTGATTTTTCTGGACACCTGCTCTTAAACATGTTTAAATGTTGTTTAGTTAAACACGGTTTAAAATTGTTTTCTTCATGGAAGTTGCTGACCTATGTTTATCGACTTCAAATTTGGCACAATGAAAGCACAAGTTAGAGCATACTTGAACCCCATGTAAAATTTAGTCTGTCAGTTGTCTGTTGCTGATTTCCGTTTTCTTAAACCTGGTTTAACTAAACATGTTTTGTTGGTGTGAATCAGGTATAAGTGTTGTTTGTTGTTGTTTTTTTTTTCAAGGAAACACCGAATTAATTGACATTTTGGTTCACTGCCCCTACTAACTCGTAGTTGTCTCTTGAAATATATGATTTGACCAGCTATGTTTGCATTTGTATCACTAAAATATAATTTTCTGCAAAATATTTCTCTTTCAGCAAACCTTTCACTATAATTCGAACCTCTGGAGCAACAAGGAAACTTTCAATCTTGAAGGAGGGGAAACTGGGTTTGATACACAAGAGACCAAGTTACCGACCTACTGGAACACACCCTTCTCCAAGATTTGTCTTGGTATGAAGATCGGTCAACAGATCAAGTTCATTGTCATCAACAAGCAGGCCAACTCTCTGTACTCACTGATCGCTGACGGGCAATACCGCGCCACCTCACTGGGTCGTGACACGTGGAAGACGCTGATTGGCTCACAGGCCTCTTTGCAGTACAGCTGCAACAAGGAAGGGTTCAACACTATGGGTTCCAGCTACCATGCTAAAGCAAGAATTGGTATCCTCGGTAACGAACAACATGACTGTAATTCTTGTGACTCCAGAATCGGGTTTGGTACAGGAGGACGTCCTGATGACTCCAACACTTGTGGAACCCAACACATCAAAGCTATTGGATACATATTTGTGAAATAACTAGGAAAACGATAACATTTCCAAAAACTTCTTTTGAAGCCACACCTGATGTGACTTTATACTTACTATACAGATTGCATTTTGCTGAGTACATGAATACTAGATATAAAAGTGTTCCCTTTACTAGTATATGTATTTAGTCAGCAGATATAATGTTATTTTATATCAAGCCATTTTGGGTGGAGTTGGATGGAGCAGCAATGGCAGATCACTTGCTGCATGCGGACAAAAATGTGTTCCTCATGCATAAGCAAAAATTTTATGCGCATCAATGTGTCCTCGTTTGCCACCGTCTTTACGGGGTTTCCAAACAGACGCAAGTAAAGGCGGGCTCACTTGCACTTTACCATTCAGTGTCAACGCAATCTCTTAAATCACAAGCTCCTCCCAGCTCCTCCAGCCAAATACCTTGTGAGTTAATTTTCCATGTGACCAGCGATTTTTTCTGCCCCACCATTGCTGAAGATACCATCAAATGCTTGTAATTTCAAGATCGGATACTTGAGAAAAATAAACGTCACCCTACTAGCCATATTCATGGCAAAACAGTGTTTGCAGAACTTCTTAATCAATAAACATCAGGAAACGAGCTCGACAAGAGTAGTCCCCAACCCCATCCGCGGAGTAATGGAACGAGATAACAAGAATTTTAACATATCAGGAGGAGAGTAAATTTCTGTTTTACATTCATTTAGAAATCACTTGTGATCCTTGCAATCTGATTGGCTGTCAGCCGTGAGATTTATTCACAAAGCGCATTATTTTTTGCTCTAAATCATCTTTTTTTAATTTCTGGATCAATGACGTATTGGTACTGAAAAAAATCCTGTATTTTGGGCGATTAAATTGTGCAATTAAATAAATAAATCACTTTATTTAAGTGTCAATGTATTTAGCACTGCTGTGCTAATTGGGGACACTGTAAATATGAGGAAAGAAATATTATAAATCAAACAGAAACTTGTTAAAAATCCGAACTGGCAGGAAGCTAACCAGTTGGCTATTTACAAAGCGTGAGAGGAGTTGAATTCGGGACCACCGAAGACAAATCCATCTAGTGGCAGGAAGGAGGATTTGAACCCGGGACCTCCGGATTACAAGTCCAGCGCCCTAACCACTAGGCCACGCTGCCTCCTATGATGGATGGATGGATGGATGTACCAAAGTGGTAATCATACTTCGCATTGTGCAATTTTGGTCTGAAATTATACTTACACGTATGCATTTCAACGTATTTCAGACCAAATTGAACTCCACTCAGTTCAATTACTATTATAAGTCATGGCGTAAGCATGTCGCATGGGATAGTCGCAGGCAAAATCATACCGCCTAAATCGCCCTATACGACTATTCGGACTGAGAGGGCGCGCTCCTTTATTTTCACTGCCTGTTCTCAGCCATTCACAATGAAGTAATTATCTCAGTCAATATACATACGGCCTTGTGCTTATGCAGATTTGAATAATAACTAAAATCGCAATGAGTGGCCAAAACATTCACCACAACAGATGAGTTTAAACATTTATCGATCAATATTGACTTTTGAAAAGCTATAATTCTTCAGCTCTCGTAATGAAAATTTCTCTTGCAATTCGTTACTTCTTCAACTTAACATTAGTTTCGTCTCGTTAGTGATATTCGAGTCGAGCCTCAAATTTCAGCTGTATTTCCGTGTTTTAAGTTTTGCTTTTCTTGCATTATTTGCATTATCGTATTATTTTTCAATTACGAAATACATTGGATATTAATTATTGGCGCGAAATGGTAGCCACGATTCGCACTAGCGGACAAGTTTTAAATGTCATAACATTTTTGACAAAACAAAATTGTCGCGACAAGTCACAGACATTTTGAAGAAAACAAAAGGTGTAATCATTAGTACAATAGCTCTGCACGTGCTTCTGGCATCCTAGTACATTTCTCGGCACGGTCGTCTTGAGGCAATATAGAAAAGACCGCTAACATATTTGACTAAAATGTACTTGAATATTCACGTCCCCGATCCTTATTCAAGGGAATTATAAAGTCATAAATTGGTCTTACGCTGTCAGACACTGGGAAAATTTTTTATACTATTTGACCTCAAACTGAATTTTAACATCATTTGTATACATAAGAATTTGTGTTCATTGCAAACAATACCACTATAATATAATGCGAAACAGTACATAACCAAAACATTCGCGACAGATGAATGCCGCTTTTATTGTTTGTAACGAATATTATATTAAATAGTGGCTTCTGAAGAGTCACGATTTATTTTATCCTTCGCACAGACGCTTCTTGCTGGTAAAAATATTTCCTTTAACAATGTTCTCTGTTCTTATGTGGCGAGTTTTAATCGTGATCCCGTTAAATGTGTTACACGAAGTCATCTGTTCACAAGGTAAGTTCCATTTCAGTGCGAGTTTCGTACTCTTCCTTTTTTTGCCATGTTTCACTCCTTATTTAAAAAAAAGTTTCGTTTGTCAGTGAAAACAGCAATTTGGCTTCGAAAATTCGTAATGTGCGATTTAAACCAAAGTAATATGTTTGATAATCTGTTTGCACCTTTTCGAAGCCACTGAACGTGATAAAACTTATGTACCTACTCAATAAAACTAAAAAAAATGTATCTTATTATAATTTATAAAGCGAAGTAATGTATAAACCATGCATATAGTTTAACGTTTAGTTGAGCAAAGATAAATGGTAACTCTAGATATCTCATAAACAGTTTGTTGATAGCGTATATATTTCTTCAAAATTTCGGTTAATAATTATTAACTAAGGAACAGAATAAATACAGTGTGTGTGTTTTGTCGTAAGCTATAAAGCGTTACTTGCGTACATCACAAATACAATAATGCTTCTCGAAGGTGACTTAAAATTCTCTGTTCGATATTAGCGGAGCTCCCGCGGGCGCCGAAGGCGCCCGCGGGCGGAGCTCCATACCCATAGAAAATGGGAAATCCATCACGCCAAGAAAATTTGGTGGTCGCCCGCGTCCGTACGTACGTACGTACGTACGTACGTACGTACGCACGGATTAGGCCTGGGACGAGTTTATCTTTGACCTTGATTTGGAGTCCTTCTTACGCAAAAAGTAACACAAAAACATTTTTTGGTTTGTTGAGAGTTAACTTAAATGTCATAGAAACTTGTAAGAACACTGTATTACTTCAGCGTTTTTTTTTCTCATGTTTTCTCATGATCTGGACATTTCATTTCAACTTAAACGAAGCGGTTGTATGAAAAGGCGGCAAATAGTTGGTACGTTGTTCACTTTTTAACTTGAATGAAAGACGCGAAGAAAGATCAAAGCATGCTGGAAAACATAGTTCTTCGTGAATATTTCTCGCTCTCTTTACTCATCTACATCATGAAAACTCATGCCAAATGATTTAGAGCAACCTCTTAACGGGAAGATCCGAAATAATTGCCGACTTGAACATGATATACATCGGACAACACCGAGAGTTGAAGCACTGCGGCTAACCAAGGCTGAAAAATTAATTGAGCTGACATTGAGCTAAGATAAAAGTGAGCTCAGAGCCGGTGAAGTTCACTAGGTGATGGATAAAAGACTGTTAACAGCTACACCGAAAGGAAAGGAGAGATCAATCTTCGCTGATAATTTTAAACATGTATATGCCGCTGGTGTTGGAGTAAGCCGTACAACGAGTGGCGTTTTCGTTTCTGATATATATTGTGCTGGTTTGAAATTTTTGCCCTGCAGAATTTACAAGCCTTCCCCAAACTTG
This sequence comes from Meandrina meandrites, assembly GCA_963693305.1. Classification (NCBI taxonomy): domain Eukaryota; kingdom Metazoa; phylum Cnidaria; class Anthozoa; order Scleractinia; family Meandrinidae; genus Meandrina; species Meandrina meandrites. The sequence continues at coordinate 33,174,417 of OY855909.1, forward strand.
AGGTAACAAACGTAAATGTATTTATGCAGTAAACATAAGTTTGATTTTATTGTGAGAATCTGTTTATACTACACTTCATTTATGAACGAATTTGAAGTAGTGTCGGTTTTCAGATCTTCCCGTGCCGTATAATTCAATTAATGCTGCTCACAAACCTGTTCATGTTTGTACATTTCATACAGACATTGTTTATTAAAATTTAATATTTCGTTTAGGTTAATTGTTTTGTGCTTTAGTTAGTGGAGTTAACTGTGATGTTCATAATTGACCATGATTGGATTTTGATAACAATAAGCTTATCAAATTATTAAGTTTCACGGATCAAAATCACGATTTCGCTTCATAAATTACAAACTACACGTACAGAAAAATCCTGCGAAACAAAACCGAGTAAAACTACTCAGCGATACTGCACACCAATATATATTTAAGCGATCTATTATCCAACCGCTCTTTTTTTTATACTCGCTTGCATTTGTTTTGTTTCTCTTATCAGCGAGTGTGTTGAAATCGTAAACCAATATTTCGCCGATTTCGTTGCGAGTTACCTGTGCTTGGCTGAGCAAGTTAAGACTTAACCTTCCGCATATTTGCTTACCAGAAATGAAGAAATTGAATCAGTTCTCTGCATAAAATTCTGTAAGGGTTCTTGTTTTTAGCAAGGCGTACGGTAAAACAGAATTAGTTAATCATGCAACCAAACTGCAACGAAAAGAACACGGTTCAAAACAGTCAAAACAACATTGTAAGCTTATTCTATGTTAGCGTGCACCACTTTCCAAATCACAAACTGCCACAATTCTTACAGAAAATCTGCTTTAAAATGACTTTATACAAAACCGGCACCATCAATTTGCAGAGTTTGTTTTCCGCCGTGAGTTTTGTTTGCCGTAGCGAGAGTTCATTTTGTTTACTGTGTTTAGCAGCGAGTTTACTTAGTTTGTTTTGCTGTATTTTTGTTTTTGCCTTGAGTTATTTTTTTTTATGCCCTAACTGTTTTGCAGTAAATCAAAGCAAGACCAAGGTCCTTTTTACATTGAATAAGTCATAAAGGTTTATTAACATAGTGTACAGTAAACGTTGTATAAAGTTTTACTAAGATTTGTTGCGCCTACGTGAGGAACCCAATAAAGTGCACTCGTCAATTTCAATTTTAGAACCTGTCATAGGCAAAAATTTAGAAGGATTAACCTCGAAATATATTGACATCGCCTTCGTCAACAAAACCATGAGAAGTTTTTACATGTAAGATATAAAGTTTAACCATGAGCGATTACATGTAAGAATTAATTTATTTTGAACCCTTATGGGCCACTGTAGAAGCTTAGAAATAGTGTGGCTACTTATTTGTTAACACTGTAATTAAATTGGGAAAAAAAATAAATGGGAGCTCCGCTTTTAGGCCTGCCTAAATCTATATATTAACTTCTTATTAACCGAGCACGAGGCCCAACGTCGTGGCAGTGCGGACCGAGCGCAGTGAGGTCCGTAAAAAAACGACCGAAGGCCAATATTCCCCAGTACGGCTCGAGCAAGCTTGGTTAGTAAGTAGTTTATTATATGGCACTCGTTTTAAGCTGCAAATTTTGAATTTGCCTGCTTTCCAAAACAAACAAACAAACAAACAAACAAAAAAAAAAGGATCGACTTATGACAGTTTCCACGGACACGGTCCGTATGGCAAAATTCCGATCAAGAAAGAACCAATAACAACGCTCGGATTTACCACAAGACTGCTTTGCCATACAATAAAAATATTATTTTCGATTGTTTTTCGCTTTTTTTTGGTTTCTTTTTTTTTACGTTAGGATCAAACCATTTACCTCAAGAGGATGCCTCCTCTTCTCTATTACAAACGATTAGACGACACGTTTTTATGAAAGACGAATTTCATCACCTGAATGTGCCTGTTGTTGGAACAGTAGCGTCCTGCGACGTCTTTGACTGCACCTTTGAATGCCTCAGCAATCCTTTGTGTTTTTCTGTGAACCTGGCCGCCTCCAGAGGAGCCGATGGAAAACAATGGTGCGACTTACTGTCTTCTGATAAGTATAGAAGCCCCAAGGAGTACAAAAAAAACAAGACTTCTCATCATCATTACATCAAGGTAAACAATTGACTCTCCGTACCTCTCTCCACCCAGGTGTAAAAATTAATGACTACCGGGAAATCTGAATGCGGCACCCTGTGATGGACTAGCATCCCATCCAGGGAAGAGTAGAGATACTTCTAGTCGCATAAAACTATAGCATAAGCTCCGGCCTGATGGGCCACAAGGCTCGAACACAGACTTCAACCTTTCATGAAACACATATTTAGAACGCTTAGTTAAGCTTTTTCCCCTTTATCCGTAGTTACGTAGCGTTGCTTCCTCCTTGTTCCAGGTGCTTTCTCACTAGCTTAACAAATATAATGTTATTGCATTTTATTATAGTTAGCAATTTTTATAAGGTTGAACTTTTACCAAATGAACATAACACAAGTTTATTCAGCTTATAGCTGGTAAGTTGTGATTTAAAAAAAAAACGATTTATCTATCTATCTATCCATTATTTTAGAATAGCTTCGATCATTTCAAACGCTATTCAATGGCATCGTCTGAAAATAATCCAGAATATATGGTTGAGACTTCCGACGTGCATAAAAAAAAAATAAAACGCATGGCGTCATAGTCAATAGGTAGCTGTGCTAGTATAACATGTCGTGCTAGGCCTGTAAAATGTTCTCATAATGTCTTATAGCAATATTTTTGTTTCAGTCGCCTTGTTCTTCCTCGCCATGTCAAAACGAAGGTGTCTGTGTCACGAACTATAAAGATGATACGTTTAAATGCTTATGTAAAAGCGGTTTCATCGGAGGATATTGCGAGAAAGGTAGATGTATTATTCTATGTTTGTACGTTAGGGTGTGCCAATTGTATCAGTTTCAAAGTTGGCAAAACATACTTTCATCATTAACGTCAATTTAAAGCTATTTGATGGTTACTAGGACTGCTATGACTTCACTTGGAGAGCAGTACTGTGACAACTCAACATCTCATTTTTGTGTTAGAAGAACAATATTAAAGTACCTTTAGTTTTACAAATATTAAAACGGTGAACGGACTATACATCTTTTCAGCCTCAGGTACTGAAAACTTCCATGTTCGAGTGTCCCTCGACTGTTCCTATTAGAAGTGTGTTGTGTTATATCGCAAATGTGATAATCCCACAGATTAGTTGTAATGCTAACCATAATCCGATTATACTGTGTAAATAAAAAGATAATTGTTGAACTGAAGTTTTGCTAGATATGTAGGTGAGATGTATTTCTTTTTCAAATCAGATTGATTTCGTTCCAGGCTCGTATGCAGTAATTACATACGGCTCATGTAGATATGTCAGCCGTTTGCCGGAAATGCAACCGGAAATGCAACTCTAAACTTGGACATTTTCTTCTTTTCCAGCTGTAAAATCGTGTAAGGAAATATATGACGTTTACAAGTAAGTATATCTCCAATCAATCAATCAATCAATCAATCAATCAATCAATCAATCAATCAATCAATCAATCAATCAATCAATCAATCAATCGATCGATCGATCGATCGATCGATCGATCGATCAATCAATCTCGATCAATCGTATCTATAACAGAATCCTCGATTTTTATTGGTTCTGCTCGCGCTTATTTATCGCGTACTGGGCGCGCGATCACGTGGGAGTCCAATTACAGGTATCGAATTTGTAATGTCGTACCTGTATTAAATGTCTCACCGATGTAAACTTTACATCGGTGAGACTGGACGACCTAAACTAAGGTACTGGAAACTATTTTATTTTGGTATAATATTGTAAATTAAGTTCTTACATTGGTGAGATTGGATGTTCTATGCAAGACAGGATCAAAGAGACCAAGACATCCGATCAGCCCATACTCAGAACTCCGGCGTTTCAGAGCACTTGCACAACACCAAACACTACCCGCTTTGGAATGGGGTAAAGTTCACTGATCGTGATCCTCACTGGTACACATGTAGGGCAATTCACTATAAGACTTCACCCTTAAACAATATCAACAGGGATAGCGGACGATCAAAAAACCGACGATGCCGACGTCGACGATCAAAAAACACAACAACAGGAGAACGAACTGCGTGACAGCGGATCGCCGGGGGACCAGCGATACACCGGAACAGCGAGGACCGAAATGTACCAATCACAACGGGGCATCGTGCTTTATAAGATTACGCGTAACCAGTCGACTAGCATGGAGACCAGCAGTGAGCAGTCGAAACATCGCGATTCACATCATAAGTGACTAAATTGTGAGACATTATTATCATTATTATTATTATTATTATTATTATTATTATTATTATTATTATTACTTAATAAGTAAATATATCTCCAATCAATCAATCAATCGATCGATCAATCAATCAATCAATCAATCAATCAATCAATCAATCAATCAATGTTTTAGTTGATCAGAAGGTTCAAATAAATAAAGGCAGCCAAAGCGCTGACGTGACCTACTATACCAAATAAATATATATCTAGCCTCAAAAGATCGAGTACGAGTAATACAAAGAAATTGATGTTTAATCAATGTACAATTCTGCATTTAACTTTCTACTGGTAAGTTTATTCGTAATCAATTTTAAATATTTTTTATTCAACAGATCGGACATAAGTCAATTGGTTACACTCCATGTAAATTCAGAACCAATCCCCGTTCTCTGTCACTTTGGAGATTTTGGATGTGGAGATGGGGGATGGACGCCGGTCATGAAGATTGACGGCAGCAAGGTATGAAAGCTCTTTATTAAATGCACTCGGTAAGACTGTTTCCTTTAACCCAACAAGTTCTAGCATCGTCAGGCATGTTTGTAAATCAAATAAAGCTATTTATTCATCAATTTATTCAAAAATCTGTCATGGTCAGTGTTTCAGGTGCTGATCTGTAGTTGACTGTCGATGCCGTCTTACTGCATACAAATCCTGACTTTTATTACACTTTATACCAAAGTTGCTTAAATTGAGTTGGTTTCCTCGAAGAACTATAAACTCAGACTGCTAGTTTGCTTTTTCTGGGCTGTTGATGATGCCAAATTGAATTGTTTCTAACAATAACACCATGGACAACAATTTCAGTAAACAACATCAACATCTGTGCGATAAGCATTTGAAACATTTCTTGTCGTTCTCAGAACGCCTTTCACTATGACTCGACGTACTGGAGTGATAAAAATGTGTACAACCTTTATGGAGGCATGACTGGGTTTGATACACAAGAGACCAAGTTACCGACCTACTGGAACACATCCTTCTCCAAGATTTGTCTTGGCATGAAGATCGGCCAACAGATCAAGTTCATTGTCATCAACAAGCAGGCCAACTCTCTGTACTCACTGATCGCTGACGGGCAATACCGTGCCACCTCACTGGGTCGTGACACGTGGAAGACTCTGATTGGTCCACAGGCCTCTTTGCAGCTCAACTGTAACAAGGAAGGATTCAATGTTAAGGGTACCAGTGGTGCGACCTCTAAAGCAAGAATCGGTTTCCTTGGTAACAACGAAAACGATTGCGGCAATTGTGACTCTAGAATCGGGTTTGGTACAGGAGGAAACCCTGATGACTCTAACACGTGTGGAAACGAAGCTGCTAGGTACGCGCCAGACAACGGAGCCAAACGCATCAAAGCGATAGGAAACATTTTGGTCCAGTGAAAGTTAAAACTAGTCACAGAGATCCGGTCGAGAATGAAGTAGCATGCTGCATCCTAAAACTTAACTTTTTGAGGTACTTCGTTCTACACCAACGTAAATACACCAATACCGTGCTTTATCTATACTAGAATAAAATGCATGTACATGGATCACGCTATCCTTGATATATGTTCATAGGCAAAACGATTTTTGAGTTTGTTGGAAAGGAAGACAGGATTTGCTATATGGTTGTTATGGAAAATCGTTATCACTTCTATTGAAGCAATTCACACATCCTGATTGTTTTGTTCTTTTTTTGCAGATTTTTAAGAAGCACTTATCAAAATAAAACTTAACTAGGGCACAATTATGTCTATGTAAGTGCTTTTACATAGAAAACAATACCGGTCAAAAATAATGTAGCACACAGCAGTAAAAAATCACTTGTTGTGAATAAAACTATGAGCTAACTTGCTGGCTTTAATGAACCCAGGAAAGAGAATTTCACGACTTTTTATGTCAAGTAAGAACGCTTACACTTACAACATAACCTCACTATACTGATGATAAAGAAAATTCAATTAAAACACTTGAAAAAAGATTTGGGACTTTAGGGGAAGGGGGGTGGTTGGAAGGGGGATCTGAAAAATTGTGCGTACCTCTAGAAAAATCCTGGCTATCCCCCTAGGTTCTTAGAAGATTATTCTTCCTTCCTCTCGTTCCGACTTTACTCTTGGCTCAAAAATAATTATTGAGATAGGTACTTCTTGTAAGTAAATCCCACTTCTCCGTAGACTTTTCCTATAACTGTTTCCTTTTTCAATAGAATTGGCAATCAATTTTACTAAACTTAAATGATTTTTATTTGCACAAGCAAACGCCAAGGATTCGCGAAGACCCTTTCTTTTACGACAGTAAATTTCCTTGCCCCATTTACCTATTTTTCGAGAAGTTAATTTCAAACGTTGAAGACTTCCAAACAAAAGGATCAAGCTTATTTTCCAAATCCACTTACTGGCTGGTCAGAAATGAGTCACTCCCGTAATTTGAAAACTTTGAGTTACAATTAGTATAGGAAAACAGTATGTTCGAGAAACAATTACAGGGATTAATTGCACGAGTGAACAGATCGGACTTGCTAGTAATTTCCACGAGAGGCGCAGCCACGTGTACAATTAATCCCTTATTGGTTCGAGAAAAAGACCGATTTCCTTTTTTAATGCTACCGTAAATAGGAGCTCAAATTATAAAATGTTCCAGGCGTCCTTTCTGCGTTGTTGCACTCATTTTAACTTGGAGAGTTGATAAAGGTGAGCTAGCTTTTTATTAAAAAGGCCTCTTTAAAACTTATCTTAATTCCTTCGTGTTCCGTCATTTCTGTTCCATGCTAAATTTGTCGATAAGGACGTAATTAACGTTCATTTTTTTTTCACGTTGATCTTGGACGATTTCTCAGAAACAAAGCCGAGAGTGAACCAGACTGGAAACGGGTTGTGACAGCTGTGGAGCGGCGTTTTGTTAGCGCGAAACTCTGAGCGATACCATTAATTTTTAATTATTCAGCTAGCGTTACAATTTGAAGCAAATTGTCCTGCCGTCAACCAATCATGTGCGAGTATTTACGGGAGCAGTATCGGTATAGGTAATCACATGATTTCGAGTGCAAGTAGGAATAAATAAGCACGAGTAAATTTTTCAAAGACTAACAAAATTGTAGTCCTTGAAAAATTTACAAGTGCTTATTTATTCCTAATTGCACGAGAAAAATCATGTGATTACTTATTAATAATGTTCATGAAAAAAGGGACAGAGAGAAAAAGAAAACCAGTTGAATTTTGACACCGCGCGCCCTTTCTGATATTTATTTCAAGTGATTGGTTGAAGTACAGCAAACACATGTAAAGTTCAAACTTTCACAAGAGCGAAATATTCAAATTCATTCAGTCGTACTGTAAACTTGGGAATTTGTGTTGATTTTTTCAGGTTTTTCAAACGGTTTTGAAGCACAACTCGGTTAACAATAACCGACTGTGAAAGCTCGGTGTAAACTGAAGAAGTGGACGGCGGCCGTTTTGAAAACCGAGATGTAAGCTTCGAGCGGCCAAAGATGAAAGAAACTTGGTAGTTAATAAATACAAAAAGCCACCACAAACTACAGATATGTAAGTGCTTCTGGCGTTTTGGCACCAAAAAAATCCTTCTTTCATAGCACGTCCACTTCTTCTTCTGTTGAACTTTGTGCTTTTATATTTGGACGTTTTCCCATGACGGACTGGCGAAGAACTTGGTTGATTGAAAACTTGTATCCTTGTTTATTTATATGCCTGCCGAGTGTAGCTATCATCACTCTGTAAGCTGCCTGGTTCGAAGACAAGTCGTCACTATTTTGTCCTTTTACTATAGAGAAGAACTTTTAGTTCGGCTAGCTCGTTTTCCTCTATTTTGTTGGCGATATTTTTTCTCTTCGCAAGACGTTTTCCGTACATTTAGCCAGAATGAGGTGCTAATAATTGTATTTGGTTTCTTAGAACTATTTTTAGGTGTTTTACTATTGTTTCCCTAGCGAAAACCCCGGTCGTTGCTTTCGTCCGCATCTATTTGTAATTTGCACTGGTGTTACAACTGAACTGCACTGCTCTTAGCCAATCAGAATCGAGTAATTTTTTCATGTATATTATTATTAGTATTACTCTTGCCAAATCCACAAGGCGTTAATTAAACAAAAATAATATATATATTACGTGAATCTGCTAATATTATTCGTCAATGACAATAAACAAAAACAAAACTCACAGCGTCATTTAACGGAAAATGTGACTCGGAATTAATAATTCAAGAAAACGTAACGGAAGTGCCTTTTCAGATAAATAAATATCCTAAAAGAATTATTTTTGTTTGTTTGTAAATTACTAACTCCATAAAAACGCCATGATATATAGAAGGGTTTCAAAATGAGCCTGCTAAGGAAATGACATAATTGTTTTAGTAATTATTCCTTAGCTTAAAAGCTGAACATGGTTATTCGGCTGAGAAGAAGGGAGCGAAATCACTAGTGATCCTTGCAATCTGATTGGCTCTCAGCAGTGCGATTTAATTCACGAATCGCACTATTTTTGCCCTTAATCGCATCTTCTTTTATTTCCTGGATCAAAAAAGTATTGCTACTGAATAAAATACTGTATTTGGACGATTAAATTGTGCAATATATTTCAAAATGGATGTTAGACTTTTGGTTAGTCAGTTAATTAGTAGATTAGATAGTTTAGCTAGTTAGTTAATCAGTCACTTAGTTAATTAGTTAAGTTAGTCAGTTTTTATTTAAAGGTTTTAATGATTCCTAGTTTTACGTTCATTTTTACAGCTTAGCTATTCCATTTGTTAGTAATTTTTTATCACTGATGTAAATTTTTAATGTAAATTTTATTTTTAATAACATTTTTTACTGTAAAGCGCCATGAGCGGATATGGCGCTATACAAATCTAGTATTATTATTATTATTATAATAATAAAACGGCAATTGCTCTTGTGCATTTTTGATCTGAAATCGTACTTGTGATTTCAAATCGAACTCGCGCTGCGCGCTTTTTCGATTTGGAAATTACATGTGTGATTTCAGACCAAATTTCACTCCACTCAGTTCAATACCATTATAAATAATTAATGGTAGAATTCGTGATGATTTAAAACTGCCATTGGCTACAACAAACACGGTAACTGTTAGTAATATATTAAAATTAATATAAATAGCCAATGTGTTAATTTTAGCCGCAATGTGTTAATTTTAGTAAATTACACTTATACACTTGAATGATCAAAGGCGTCTTCCTGTGAGTCCACTCGTACACCTCTCCGTCTGTACCATGATTTCTGTTTCTGCCATTCTCATTTTGTGTGAGCTGTGCTCTGTGATACCCAATGTTGTCTGCTCACAAGGTTAGTTTGGTATTTGTAACTGCTTAACGGTAGATATGCATGGCAAATAAGTGTCGTTAATGCGGGCTTATTAAAAGTGGTATATCATGTTGTAACGAGGTACAGTGGCCTAATGATTATTTTGTTGGTCTCCGATGCGAGTAATCCAAGTTCTAGCCCTACTGCGCCGTGTTCTACCTTGGGAAAGACGCTATACTCTCACAGTCGCGAACCAGGGGCCCATTTCTTGAAGGCCTCGAAAAGGTTTTGCACCCGAAAAGCCATAGCAATATCGAAAATCTTATGATTACAGGGCTATTTAATTCCATGGTATTTATAATATGAACAGAGGTTCCCTTCATACAAAGTTTCAGGCCTGTACACTTCTCTGTTTTTAAGATACAGATAAATAAAAATGGCTTTAAGGCCCGAAAGTTTCCGAGGCTTTCCGGAAACGGGCGCCAGGAATTTAAACGTTACCGATGATCTGTTAGTCAAATATGATAAAATGCCTGCCAGGGCTAGATATAATATATATTTTAGTATTCTGGTAATTTCCGTACGTGGTCGCTTCATGCTTAGAAAACTGGGATTTACACTCAAGTTTCTTTTTTAATGAATTGAAGGAACCAAATTTAAAGCAAAATTTTACTTGAACTACGCGATAAAGGGTTTATTGTCTTGCTAAATTTACAGTGGTCCATCTTAAATACAAAATAAAAAATGTTAAAAAAAAACTGAGCTCAAACCGCTAAAGTGCGCAATGTACGGGTTTTAGGAAATTTTCATATCTTTAGGGACAAATATTGCTGTAACTTTCAAATGCAAAGTTAAAATTCATCAAAGCTCAGCTAAATGCATGCCACCTTCTTTTATATTTTAAGCAAGATCATCCTCATAAACCCGGTTTTATGGAAATAGTATTCAGCTCCATATAGAGAATTAAAAATGCATTACCTCTTTAAAAGTTTTAATTTGGCCGCGTTGATGATGCTTTTCCAATTTCTTTTGATAATTGACGTGTGTTTAAATAGAGACGAGTCTTTCAAACAACACCTGCGTGGAGAAAGCCCTTTCTTTTCTATAACGCAGTGTTACGTTTACGTTCAAAAAAGCTTTATTTCATTGGACATGGCTGACGTTGGCTTACTGGGATAGTTACTCGTGATTCCCACAGGGGGTCATCGCATTAGATAAAAGGATGAATGAAATCTAAAATTTTACCTGCTGTTGCGTCTTTGGTTTTTCAAGAAGCCATTTCGAATTCTTTTAAATACACTGTCTGTTGGTAAGTGATCTGAATACGCGGTCAGCTAGTCCAAAGTCTGGAACCGAGACCGCTTGGTCGCTCGTAAAGTTGTGGATTTTCACTGAGGAATTTTGAAACAAAATCGTTGCATGGAAAGACGACAGTCCCAGCCTAGTCCCAAGGCGTTCTCCTCCTCTCTCGAGCGAGCGCGAGGTCCAAGTAAGGGCTTGGGAATCAGTTGACGTCACGAAATTTCGCGCCAAATCGATAAGTAGGAAGGGAACGCCTGGGTACTAGGCTGCTACTATCCATTTTTTCTCACACCACATGCCCTGCCTTCATGTGACGTGCAAAGCTATTTCAAGAAGAGAAGAAAACCAGAAACTCACTGTTTTACGTTCTACAAGCTACTTCCATAATTTGTGTTAATTTATTACAGAACGGGATCGTGAACTGTACTTTCCAAGCTACTACTTCTTTGCCGAGAGACGTTTGATGAACCACAACATAAAAACCGTGCATGTAAAGCACTTGGACGATTGCGAACTTCTTTGTTACCAGCATGAGAACTGTGTCAGTATCAACATTAAGAGAGATCCTGACAGTGGAACAGGACAACAGGAATGTGAGCTGAATAACTCCACTCACATGGAACATGATGGAGATCTCACGAATGATAACGCTTATCTTTATCGCGGTGCGAAGGTGATAATGACAGTGCTTTCTCATTTAGTTGTTTTTATCACTTAGATTATTATTATTATTATTATTATTATTATTATTATTATTATTATTATTATTATTATTGCTATAATTCCTTAAAGTCTTGCCATTTTTAACTTATGGTGCCGAGTTCAATCCATGAGCCTAGGGCAGTCATAAGTCTGCTGGATTACTTGATGGATAGAGTCCTCCTCTTGGATTACTTGATGGATAGGATCCTCCTAAGTATGTGAGCAGTTCCAAGGAGGACGGTCTTCTGTAGCTCTGTTATTCTAATATTGCCTGGGATCTTGCTGATGTAGTTTTCTGTTCCCTTCTTGACAAGCCCGAAAGCTCCAATGATCACTGGGACAGTTGTTGTTTTCATTCCCCACATTTTCTCGATTTCAATCTCAAGATCTTTGTACTTTGTGAGTTTTTCCATTGTTTTCAAGGAGGTGTTCCTTTCTGTGGGGATGGACATATCGATAAACAGACAGGTTCTTTCCTTCTTGTCTTTCACCACTATGTCTGGTCTGTTTGCTTTAATCTCTTTGTCGGTTTGGATTGGCATGTCCCAAAGTATAGTCGCTGTTTGGTTTTCTGTCACAGTAGCTGGTTCATGTTCGTAGCGTTTATCTTGTACTTTGATGTTATAGTGTTTGCATATTGTCCAGTGGAGATATGTTGCAGCTTTATTGTGTCTTTGCATGTACTCTGTCTTGGCAAGTTCAGGGCATCCAGAGACAAGGTGGTCAACTGTTTCTTGAAATTTCCCACAGATTCTGCACATTGGGTCAGTGCCATCTTTCAGGATCTTGTTTCGGTAGTAGTTGGTCTTAATGCATTGATCTTGGGCGGCAATAATGAAACCTTCCGAAGTAGGCTAAGGCACCAGCCTGTCCTACCCCATTAAGATCAAAAGTCTCATTTGCGATCCTCCGATCCGCCTTAATCTGCCTAAGGGGATCAAGAACTGTAAAGAGAAACAGGAACATTGACATTTATGATATGGACTTTCAAGTAGAGAATTCTCGTACTGCAATTTAGATCGAATATTTTTAATATATAGTTCTTCTCTTATTGTTGCTCTTGAAGTCGCTTTTACTATTTTTCTACCTTTTTTAAAGACACTGTATTATTATGTAAATAATATGTTTATATACAAAGTTCTTACTCGAATAGTCAAATCATTGTAATTCTTTTTTTTTTATTAAAAAGAAATTAAAAAATAAAAAAAAAAAATTATTATTATTATTATTATTATTATTATTATTATTATTATTATTATTATTATTATTATTATTATTAACATTTTAACGAACGAAGAAGATAGTCTGGGGACGTCGCCTTTTTCTGTCCCAACTGATGACACATTTTTTTAAACTTATTAAACATTGAAACAAGTATTTAACGTATAATATATTGGGAAATTTCTTACGCATTTACCTAAGAACAAATGCAATACATATAGATTACAGTCTGGAGATGGCGCCTTTTCTGGCACTGACACATTTTCAAACTGATATGTGTTTTGACAAGAAAAATAAATCGTTGAATAGACATTATTTATATGTTTAACAATCAGAAAGGAGAATTAATATTTGGAGCATTCAACGGTCTGGAAACGCGTCTCACGAAGCATTTCGATTATTATATCTTTTTTTTTTTGATAACATGTTTATGCAATGTTTAATAAATGAGCAGCAGTGTTTTATCAAGTTTAAAACACGAGGCGCAGCCAAGTGTTTTAGACATCAAACACGAACTGCGAATTTATTAAACGGCTTCAAAATCTTCTGATGTAGATCAACTCATTCTTGCACTTATATTTAGATCTGTGGTTATTTCGGCCTAGAAAATTGGATAGAAAGTTTAGCCGTGTCTATATCAGATATAAAGATACTCATTAAACATTAATTTCTTTTGTATTTTCTTTATGAATAATTAGTTTTTTGAATATAGTTAGAAATCTTTCAGTTCTGAGTATTTGATTTACTTTATTTTATCTAAGTCACCACTTAACTTATCATATGTCCACATTTATCATTTGGACATATTTGAGCCTTGCAGTTATGGCAGGATATGTTTCACACATAAGAACCATGCAAGTGCAACCCCAGATACCACGAAACCACAATAGTTCCGTGGTTAGAGCGTCCAACCGGTATCTGGAATGTCATGGGTTCGACTCCCGCTGGGTGCTCGGAAATCTTTGAGTTTTCGACTTGAGAACGCTTTTCATTTATTTCACTTTATCCAGGTCACGATTTTAGTTATAATGTTTTTTTATACTATTTTTCCATGTTTAAGAACGCCTGTGGAAAGACCCCGCTGTGTTACAATGACGGGATTTGTCAGTCAGGATTCACAGACAAGGGGTATCGCTGTTCATGTGCTCCTGGGTTCAAGGGCGAACACTGCGAGAAAGGTACGCGGGGCCATTTTTGTATAACAATGACTTACTCGATCCAGAAACGAAAACTAACATAAATAACTTTGAAGTTTATTGTTTTTTGGCTAAGTTCAGTCATTAGTAAGAGGCTAGTTCCTATTTTTCTCTTCATCGAGAGAAGCGAGTACGGAAACTTTTCATGATTTCTTTTTTATGTGTTGTAGTCCGGATTATTACGTGCAAAATGTTATCTACTGAACACAATATGTCAGGAGACAAGAAATATGGCGATAAATGTAGACATATTAGTTTTTCTGATGCAATGAGCCCTTAGCAGCTAACAGTCGCATGCACAAAATAATCGGGGGTTGAAGGGGAATAATGAATAATGAATAACGGGCTAAAACAGAAATGAATAAGGAATATTTAAGGTTTCAATGCTTGGAATAATGAATAAGTCATTTCCAGTAAAGGAATAATGAATATCGCTGATACGGAAGCGGTTATTTGTGGTTATTTGTGGTTATTTTAAATTTTTATTTTTAATTTGACCATAGCTATCTGCAATGAGTCAAATTACTGAGGTCGAGGGTGATCTGCATTCAATCAGATACCAATTTTTTTCCTGTGTATTTTTGTCTGGTTGGTGCGTTCTTTGTTCTTTTTTGATTGTTCAACTGTCAACAATGTCGATTCGTCTTCACGTGAGATGTTTGACCTTTGATATAAACTGATCTTCAACCCATGTGAGCGGATTTTTGTCAGTGTTTACGGTTCAAAAAACGATTGAAGTAACGAGTGGTTTCGCAACGGAACAGCAGAATGGGTCGAGAAATGGATCGTTCGGTAGAGAATCGGTAGAGACTGATCAGACATGAGAAAATGTAAGCAATATGTTTAATTTGAAGTGGAGAAAGATGTAGACCCGGGGTGTAGATCTGCGTCGAATCTGGGTGAATCTGATATGTTTTCATTATTTTATGATGTATGCACCGATACTTTGGGGATTCATTCTTCATGGGTAAGGAAGGAGGCTGGTGGGATTTTAGGGGGGCTACCTTTTAGTGTGAGTTATATGATGGCATTACAATGCCATAAAATAGCGTTTCTGGGGTTCAAAAACTGAAACCTTTCCCGGGGTGCATGCTACCTGGCCCCCCTACTCTGGGGCGGATCTAGGAGGGTTCGGGGGTGGGGGACTCGGTCGAATCCCCAAAATTGAAACCGCTAACGTCAATACACTTGTTAATGGAAAAGTTTAACCTTAGCTGCTCCCTAACATTGACTGTCTGCTACGAATTGTTTGCACTATATATACCAGTCACCTCAGCCGACAACGAGCGAGCAAACTAGCCTGCGTAGCTGGCGGTATTGTTGGGTTTTAAAGCACGCACAAGCAAGCGGCGAAGCTGCGACAACGAGCAGCACAGCCGCGAAAGGCTTGGGGAGGAGTAGTTGAAAAAATCCTCCTCCCCAAGCCTCTCGCGGCTTCGCAGCTTGCTTGTGCGCGCTTTAACCCAACAATACCGCCAGCTACGCAGGCTAGAGCAAACAGCACTTTGAAGCATGTTAAAGGATATTCAAGAAACACTTTGACAACGGAAAGACTGTCAGGCTTGGCACTGATGAACATTCATTACGAAAAGCCTGTTTACTATGATGCTGTGGTTCTAATTTTTGCGGAAAAATACCCCCGAAGAATGCTTTTTATTGATCCCGTCTTTGATGAAACACAAGATTGAAAAAGTTCAAATGTAGTATATTTTCACATAGTTTTGTAAATGCGAATTTGAATTCGAAAACAATGTTTGATCATTTTAGCGTAGCTTTGCAATATTTCGTAACAGTATTTTTGTTTTCATTTTAAACTGCATTTTTTTTGGATTATCTAAATTTAGCTTGATAAGTTTTACTTGCCATCATTTTGGGGAGGATAGGGCAAGGTAAAAAATTCTAATGAAGAGGGAGGGCCATTTTATTTTAACAGGCACTGTCTATTTTATCCCCCCCTCCCTTCCCCACCCCCACCCGATAATCAAAGATCTCTTCGAGATTCGCCTATTTTGCATAAATAATAATAATAATAATAATAATAATAATAATAATAATAATAATAAAATATTTATATAGCGCCAATATCCTAAAAGTTCAAAAGCGCTTTACAGTTAGAAATATTAAAAACACTTGAAACATATAAAAAACTGTAAAAAAAAAAGTCATACAAAAAGCCTTAAGACTAATAAAAAAAAAAATGTCGCTAAAAAGTTATAAAAATGCTTTTTTAAAAAGGAACGTTTTTAGTTTATGTTTAAAGAGGGACACTGAGGAGCTGTTCTTGATGTCAGACGGAAGAGTGTTCCAGAGTGTAGGAGCTGCTACAGAGAAAGATCTTGCGCCATATGTTTTCAAATTGAAGTGCGGAATGGAAAGAAGTTCTTTAGAAGATGAACGTAGCTGACGAGACGGAGTGTAATGAGTGAGAAGATCGCGAACGTATGAAGGTGCCAGATCGTTTAGGGCCTTGTACGTGATGAGTAGAATTTTAAAGATGATACGATAGTTAACAGGAAGCCAGTGGAGATTAAACAAAATAGGTGTGATGTGTTCGTGTTTTCTAGAGAGGGTGATGAGACGAGCAGCGGCATTCTGGACGTGCTGTAACTTTTTTAAAAGACAGTTTGGTAAGCCATAGAGTAGAGAATTACAGTTATCCAATTTTGAAGAAACAAACGCATGAACAAGTATTTCAGTGGTGGTCGATAGAGTATGCGTTGGGGGAATGTTACTATTGAAAGCGATTTGCGATGCATTAACCCATTGACTCCCAGTCTAGAAGGCTTTTATTAGCGCGCACGCACCCCCTCAAACATTCCTGGCTCTTTAACGGCATTTAACATAAACGTGCGAGTGGAAAAAATATACCATATGCGTACTAAATTCAGACAAATAATTCCTTTCTGAAGTAAACCTTTATTACAACTAGACACGCTGAAAGACCAATTCATGATTTGAAATGTTAATTATCAACCTTGATAAATTGATCCAAACCAAACTTGAAGACGGTGAAAAAAATTTCTTCACCTCCGCGCGTCAAAAACACGAACTCTTTCTACAAAATATAACGCTAGTTCTAAACACTCTGGTGAAAGGTAGGCTTTCATTCTGTACAACTGTCACTGACATTTATTTAACCACCAGCGGTATTATCTTGGTACAGAAAAGCGGTAACAGGGGATAATAATTTGCGAATCATGGTGCCGTGAGATAGCGGAAAACTACTGAATTCCTTCCACAAAATAAACACTCACATTGCTTTTTATGCTATCCATCACTATAACTAATAACAAAAAAATACTTGTTTGCATATGCTTGTTTGCATATGCACGCATATGGTATATTTTTTCCCACTCGCACGTTTGTGTTAAAAGCCGTAAAAGAGCCAGGTGGGTGAGCGCTAATAAAAGCCTTCTGGACTGTGAGTCAATGGGTTAGTGCATCACAAATCGCTTTCAATACTAACATTTCCCCAATGCATACTCCATGCGAAATAGTCGAATCTCGAAGAGATCTTTGATCCTTTATTAAGTCTTTAGAAGCTGCTTGAAAACTGTACGTGAGGGCGCATTGCGTGACGAGCTAAAAATACTTCTATGAATAAGACGACAAACAGCAGACTTGTAACAATAGACAATAGAATTCGCCAATATCCCCTGACAAAGAATTTGCAGCACCTATTAACATATTAAGCTAAACGATTCAATCGATGTCTGGAACAGATCTTTGAAAAATACCAACCTGTAGATTGCAAAGCTACACAGGCTAACTAACGAGGGACGCGTGAAAATAACACTTCCGAGGGACGTGTGAAACTAAGACTTCCGCTCGAGAACTGCTCACGCATTCCTATCCAGTGACGTTTTTTATCACCCACAGCGAAAAGTATTCACTTGACAAATTAAAACAGTCCCTTGAGAGTATACAAAAATGTGGGTCAGAGAGTGCCCCGATCATCCCAATTCTTACCATTTTCCTTGGTAACAAAGCAAAATAGTCGAAAAAATGAGTGGTCACTCCATTTCATCTCACGAGCCTCAGAAAACATCAACGTGTTCTGAGAGAAATAGAACGAATCTAGGCGAAGTTTTCGTTTTATGAAAGTGTTTTAGGAACACCGGCTGTTTTAAGGAAAATCGTCCGCCATTTCGGTTTGTCTGTCTGAGTCTTGTCTGAGTCGTGACGTCACTCGTGCGCTTCGCTATTTAGGCAATAGGGAATAATGAATAACACGAAAAATCTAAAAATGAATAATGAATAAGTTCTGAAAAATGTGAAGGAATAATGAATAAGTCAGTCCCAATAATTCCTCTTCCACCCCCGAAAATAACACCTGGATACCAGGGGCCTGGCTAGATTATTCCAAAGGAGGGTCACACTATGACACCCAGGGTACTTACACAGTCCACTGCAGATGTTTGGTCCTGAAAATGGAGTATGTAACTACCTAGCACTAGGAAAGATTTATGGCATTCTTCGGATTCGCGCTTTTTCGCCACCTGAATTTTGAGGTTTGTATGTTATTTACTTAAACTGTTGTCTCACAAATGAGAAGTCACGGGCACCCAGGAAATCCACTAATAGTTGCCTGGCTTTGCTAAAACGCACTTTACTAGTCACGAAAGTTGCTTAAAACTGGTATGGCTACGGACAGGTAAGAAAAGAAATGGTCTAAAACTTGAAAACGTCGGCCCGACGTTTTCAAGTTTGACAGTGTTACCTGGAGGAAAATTACTAAAAAACATCGATTATGGTTTGTTCACGTCTTATAGAAACAGTTCATGTCTTTCTTGTTGTTCAAAGGTTATTTTGTCGGTACGTGTAATATTTCTATCATAGTTTACACAAAAACTTAGAAGATCTCTCGTGATAATGCCCCTTTAATTTTATCGTTTCTTTTTTCATCTTGATTCAAGATGTTAACTTCATCTCAGGTTTTTAAAATTTTGACAAAATGACAAATAAGTTGTCTCCTTTCAAGAAAACATAATTTCGACAAAATGTTGAGTTAACATTTCCTTTTCTTTTTTATAGTTGCAGCTTCAACTTGCAAGGAAATTCATGACAGGAATATGTAAGTGTATAACTTCATAGCGCGATGAAGCAATGAGGGTGCAAACAGCAAACATTAACATTTTGCAATAAAAACTCAATAATTACTCATGCAGTTAAAAAACTCGGGCTTCGTGCTTCATCACGGTTCCAGACGGCCTCGTGCTTTTATGATTCTCGGTACCTGGAACCCGTGATGAAGCACTCACCCTCGCTTTTAACATTTTACGTAAAATTTCGCGCCCGTGTTAATCGAGAGCCATGGTCGAAGAGAAAGAGACTATGATAACGACTTTACATGTAACGGAACTCAAGAAGACCTTACTAACTTGACAAAATGCCAGAATTTTCCAACAGATTGCTAAAAATACTTCTGCTCATGGAATCACGAAATGTGTATAAAACATTTCTACAAACTTGTCGGATATGTTTTCTTACGTATTTTGTTTCTAACTGATAATATAGTTTCAATATGAGTTGCTATTTTGAGTGATAGATACCTCTAAGTTTTCACAATTCGACAGGCCGAACGTTAGTCAGCTCGTTACACTCTATGTTGACTCAAAACCAATTCCCGTTCTCTGTCACTTTGGAGATTTTGGATGTGGAGATGGGGGATGGACGCCGGTCATGAAGATTGACGGAAACAAGGTATGACCCAAGCCTGGTCTGGTCAATCGTTTAAGCCTTATGTCATTGAATAATAATGACTTCACAGTTCAAAACAATTTGCCACTAGACGGCATATTATCTTGTCTGAAGGCATTTTTTATGTTTGAGTTTCATTATCTTCTAGCAAAATTGGAACTTTACCAAATGAAAAATGCATGGCGCAATCTTATGTGAAAGGAGTTTTGGTGGGTGGATTTCTTTGTGAGCGTGTCAAATGCCACATAACCAGAGTGTAGAGTCCGAATTTTGTCACGAGCTCGTTAAGGAAAAGGGGAGGGAAAAAGAGATTGTAGATTAATAGCCAAATCAAGCTAGGAAAAATATTCAAAACACTCGTTGAACAAAATGTCAAAGTACTAGTCCCAACCTTTTAAGATAATTGAGATCTATAAGTAACGTTTTCTAATCTTCAGAACACTTTTCATTATGACTCGGGATACTGGAATGACAAAAATGAATACAACCTTCCTGGAGGGGAGACTGGGCTTGACACACAAGAGACCAAATTACCGACCTACTGGAACACATCCTTCTCCAAGATTTGTCTTGGAATGAAGATCGGCCAACAGATCAACTTCATTGTCATCAACAAGCAGGCCAACTCCCTGTATTCACTGATCGCTGACGGACAATACCGCGCCACCTCACTGGGTCGTAACACGTGGAAGACACTGATTGGTTGGCAGGCCTCCCTACAGCCCAAATGCAACATGGAAGGGTTCAATGCTGCGAGTTTAAATCCACGGTATTCCAAAGCAAGAATTGGTATCCTTGGTAATAACGAAAAATACTGCGTCACCTGTGACTCTAGAATCGGGTTTGGTACAGGCGGATATCCTGGCGACACAAACACTTGTGGAAATGAGAATGGTTGGCCATGGGACATAGGTAATGGAAACAAACACATCAAGGCACTGGGGTACATTCTGGTTCAGTAGAAGGAAGTGGAGAAAACAAAGAAATAATCACCCATTAATATACTCACATTATTTAACAGACACGTAGAACCATGAAATGTACATGATCTTGGTGTAGTAGAAAGGAATACTTGTTGAAAATTTCCTGGCCTGTTATTAATATGGATTAGAAGATAATATTCGTTCACTTTGCCCTTGTGCTAATGCTTTTGCAAGGTGATTGAGGACAGCATAAGAAAAATGAGGGTGTTCGTTGTTCTAACGCACCTATTATGATAGACTATGTTTTCACGATAACCGCCGAGATGGTTTTCATATTATAATGCAAATTAGCCACGTTGTCTGCCAGGGGGCAAACACTGAAATGATGCTGTTTCTCGAAAAATCTCAGAAAGTATCTGCGCCAAATCACATTTGAGAGCCAAGTTATGGAATAGTGACATGGAAGTAGATGGACACCAAAATAGTCCCTTGACAACCTGGGCTCCTCTTGAGTGGAGGTCCACTGTGTGTTAGTGTTCCAAAAGTATTTTTTTTTTGTTAACCCTTCCTTAAAACTCTTAAAATTTCATTCAAATTCACATTTACCCCCACCTTTAGTCACCTTGCTCATGCCTACCTCAGCGAAAACCGTTAATAAAACAAGCAAAGTTCAGGCATTCATCCCCGCGCCAACTTTGCCAAAAAAAAACGGAGTTTTGAATTTCCAAGCTAATGATATTGTGGAGCGGTACTCTGTAATAGTTGTAATTGTCCGGTGGATCTACAACAGGTCAATAAACACTCCGTATTTTACGGTCAAGCTACAGCAGTTTCTTTTCTTGAAACTACATTTATCGAAACAAATAAAATAGCCCGCACGGCATTCAAGTAGAACGAGTACACATTAGTCGGTACAGACTATAACTGCCAAGCCAGTTGACATATATCACGGGATTCTGTCGTGACATGCTCGTACTGAGGTAATCGCATTTCTAGTTCTAAATTGCTTTGATCAATTTGGAATTATGCAGCGGGTACTGTCATTGTGCGACATGCTGCCACTTTCTCTCCATGTCATCTCTCTGCTTCTCACAGATCCCTAAGCGCACCCAAGCAGATCCCTGTAAAGGTTGTGCGAAACTTATGCTTGATATTGCACGGTTCTTTAAAGTTAACAGAGGTGGCACGTTTGTAATTCGTCATAGATGTTTAAATACTCTTGCGCTCAGAAAGCTGATTCATTAGCCAGACTTACAATACGCTATAATCTGATCTGCCTCTGGTTTCGAATAAAATAAGTAAGCAATTTCATTTCAGCAGATTGATTTTTTTTTAAATCACAATTTGCTCCCCCAGGTGGCAAAACGATTCTAACTAAACCAATTCGCATGCTGAAAATAAATAAAGTAAATTAAATACTTTGGCAACTTAGTGCAAATTTGGTGCACTTCAAAGCCGATTCGGCAACTGGAAATGATTCAATTAGTAACACTCAACCAATCTGTGCACTCCATGGTGCGGTGGAAGCTGTAAGCAAGCCCCAATAAGTAGTCAAGCATATCAATCTCTGAGCGCGCAAACCGTTCAGGTCATTTATAAATTAGTTAAAACGTGTGAATAATTTCCACAATATTTGCATCGTAAAACTGAGAAAGTTCTGTTCTTACTGAGCTTGCTATTAAAAGCACGTGTGAGTCCGAATTGGCGTGCGTGTAATTATTTTTTTTAAATATTATTTACTTTTATGCCACAAAACGTACTTACAAAATACATCACTTGCGTGCAGGTCATTGCCTAAAGGTTGTTTCCCACTGTCGCGTAATTTTTCGTACTGAACTTTTACTGGCTTGAAAGAAAGTGGCTTTACTTGCGTAAGGTACTGAATAGAGAAAAGGTAAGTTATTCAAATGAATTAAATTTAGATATGTGGATTTATAGGATTTTCACGAAACTTGACCAGAATGCTATTAAAATACCAAAGTGGCTTTCATGTAAAGAAATTCGAAATATTTCAGTTTCTTGTTACGTCCCAGCGCGTATTAGCAACCGAAATATTTCTATTGTCAAAATTTAAAATGGATTTTCTCAGGAACCAATAGGAATATCCAAAAAAACCCAAACAGTTTGGTAGCCCATTATCTCCAGGGTGATATAGTCTAGTTTGTTTGTATGTCAGCGGTAACACAAAGGCTGGTAACTCAGTGAAACAAACAACGTCAGTTTCATGTTTAAGGCTTAGTGCGTGCCACGTGAAACAAGAACAGTAAAAAATATTGTTATTTTCTATTATCTTCTGTATTACCTTTACGGTGATATATAGTTTTCCGTGGTTTCTTCAAAGAGCGCACGAAGGAATATTTCCTGGAAGGCAGCACATTTTCATTTGTTATCAGAAACCTTTAGGTGGATTTCCACTGTCGCGTAATTTTATGAACGCTAACGGGCGTGAATTTAACTGCGTTTACGTGCGTAAAATTTATGGACGGTTTAAGTCTGTTAAAAAAGTCGAATGCTGTCAACTTATTCGGCAGATGCAACACGTCAACTCTTTCGGCACGTAAATTTCAAATTATTCCGCTGTGTTGGAAGGCATTTTATAAGTGTAATATTGTCACAACACAAGCAGGTGCAAATTGAACTAATATCATTCATCAATTCTACAAACCGTTAACATAATACTTCTATATTGAACTAATTTGCACTCCAATATATATAAGCTAAACAATGTTTGCGAGTTCTATATATACTGAGAAATATTCTACGAGGACTTGATCATTCAGTATAGACGACAAGAGCTCGACCGCAGAATTTTCAACGGCTTTCTATATCCTGGTTGGTTGTATTCTTCAAGGCCTGGGATACACAATGACGTGTGAAATAGTCGCTTTAGAAAGAGTGGGTCTCAACATTGACATTAAGAACATTGCGCAACGATCTTCAATAAAAATTTTTACAATTTACCTGCTAAGGAAACAATATAATTAATAATATGAACAAAGAACTTTAACCGCAAATGAAGGCAACTATTCGTTTTATGAATGATGACGACACCCCATTGGCTAACCGAGAAGGACACGGAAAAATACTGACATTGAAAAAAATATTGGCTTCAAGTTTGTAGTTGCATACGAGTCATAACCAGATATTAGCCATGAAGATCGAAAGAAGAACTTCTGCCTACACGATTCCCTACTTCCGTGCCACGCTCTCCATTTGTGTTTGTAATATTTTATTGCAGCTGTGCTTTGTGGTACCCGAAGCTGTCTGCTTTCAAGGTTAGCTCAGTTACTCAATACTAAATACCAAAAAAAGGTGAACACTCCGATCATAACTCGCTCAGTTTATAGAACTGAAAAAGGTTAATTGAGCTTAGGGCAAATGACCATAGTTTGGACAACGTTTGTTTCTTTCATTAGTTCGTTGATAAGAGGTGTGTGCATTTAACTCTTCTTTCACCCAAAGTGAAAACAGGCAATGATGTTTTACATAACACGGTTACGGAATTGGGACTAAATTACGTCCGGATGGTTTGAGCGAATAGCAGTCGTTTGTTTTCTTCTAATATTTGGATATGAAACTATTGATTTGTTTTTAAAGTTTTACTCGTTAAATTAAGTGTCTCACGAGCAAAAGTCTTATAGCCCTGTCTTGGTATTGAAGGCTTTTCATAGTGCCAAGACGTGGATCCTTGTTTTGCTGTTTTCTGTTTGTATTCGTATTGTATTTGCATTTCAGTTGTTTGGTAAATTTGAGTCAGACTGCTCTATCTCGTGGCTGGTTTTGTATAAATGTTTTAACAAATCATTGTTGGATTGTGGCCAGCTCTTTTGAAGCAGATAATAAGATTGGTATTTTTTTGTGGCATGTTTTTTCCAGTTTTAGCTAAAAAAAAATTATCAGTGAATCTTTGCCTTTTTGGATGAAGTAATAAAACTTGAATTTAAATGGCGTGATGAAAGCGAGAAAACTACAAACAGCAATTAAAGATATAAGAAACGAAAACAAATAGTTTGTGAGCAGTGGTGGAGAATCAACATCAGCCATCTTCCTTTCTTGAGGTCATTCCTTAATTTTCTAGTATGTTTTAGTATTATCTTTAGTTTAGAAATGATCATGAAAATTTGTTATTCTACCTTGTTCAGGAAAATTGTACTCAATAGTTAGTTTACAGTGACAGGTGCCCGCTATTTCTGCAGACGCGAAAATATATTGAACGTGTTTAAACTCCAAAGCTGGAATAATGCAAGCCCATTTTATTTGTTAACCAAGTTTGGGATATTTTATGAATTCATGAAATTTTTGAAACGTTTTAAGAATAAAAGTGATTGGTTCGCCGTATCACCCATTCAATATCTTATTTTTCGTACTAAATTATCGGCTTCAATTCCATCGATAATTTACACATTGTTCTCAAAGCTATTAATAATTCATGTCGTCCATTGCAAAAGCCAATAAATGACGACCATTTGGGTCAGGTGGATGAATCTTCATACCTAGTGAAACACCAGATAAAACACCACCAGGTTTTCAACTGAGATGAAACATGTTTATCATCTGAGATCTGACCCTTGCATTTTGATGAGATGTTTTCTTGATATCACAAGTCACAAGAATAATTTAAATAAAAATTGTTGGTAGAAAATTAGCATATTTCAGATCCGCTCACGCACTTGATTAGCTCTGCACACGATAGCGGTGCTGTTGTGTTTATCGACGCCGACTGTAGATAAGAAAAACAACAGCCTTGTGCTTTCATCTGTTTCACCGGAGGTGTCTGGAACCGCGATGAAGCACGAAGCCCGAGTTTTTGACATATTACTTGAATAACAATTTCATAACCCGCTACAACGGCTCAAAATGTCATTATCAGCGTCAACTTTTCATGAATGGACTTGCAGGTGGGGAAATGAAGAGAAGAGAACTTTACGTACAGCTGGGCTACATCAAATTTGTTGTAAGACTGAAAAACTAAAGTGGAGGGTTAAGCTTTCTTATAGCTATCTGAAGAAGAAGCGAAAACAAAATACTCCCATAATTTGTGTCAATTTATTCCAGAATGGGATCGTGAACTGTATTTTCCAAGCTACTACTTCTTTGCCGGGAGACGTTTGATGAACCACAACATAAAAACCGTGCATGTAAAGCACTTGGACGATTGCGAACTTCTTTGTTACCAGCATGAGAACTGTGTCAGTATCAACATTAAGAGAGATCCTGACAGTGGAACAGGACAACGGGAATGTGAGCTGAATAACTCCACTCACATGGAAAATGATGGAGACCTTACGAATGATGACGCTTACCTTTATCGCGGTGCGAAGGTAATATGATAATCATTGCAGAAACTCGCAAGGGGTTGAAAAGTGTAACGCGCGTTCACGCGTTTGAATTTCTAGTTTTGCCAAGTACCATATTTGGAAAAACAAAAAGTTGGTACACGAATGCTTTGTGCACGTAACGACACACGCAACAACATTTTGATTTTGCGGTAAGTTACTTGGATTCTGAGCTAAACGCCTCTAATTACTTACAGAAACTAAAGGAATTCATTAAGTGTGTCCCAGTGAAGTTCTCTTTAACACTGAATGAAAATGAAACAGAAGTATTTAAAGCGAGCTTAACTTTATTCAACCAAGCATGTTGACAAACAAGATTTCGTCATCAATCAGGAGCTTGCGCGCGCTGTGAGTTTAATCCAAAATATTGCACTGTTGATTGATTAATTTTTTCTCGTACTAAAGAAAACGAATGTCGATACGCTTTGAACAATAAAAATTATAGGGAGTTAAAGGTAAAGATGATACGTTCCGAGGCGTTGTATTTGATAGTGCTCTTTATTCCTCATTTATACTCCGACCTTTACATAAGAACTGTTCCTTTGACTAATTCCGATAATCATGAGGCTCACTGTGCGAATGTTTCGAGATACGCGACAAGAGTTAAATTCTTAGAGAAATTCCTCTACCGTCATTTCTTTATGACGTTCACTTCATATGAATTCGTTCCAGTCCTCACTCACTTTACCTGAAATTATCAGGCTTCTTATTCACGTCCCATAGCCCTTTTCGCTTCTCTTAGCCAGCTGGGGGCCTTGGCACGAGAAACGAAGGACTCCTGAGACAAAAGATTTCCAGTCCGAGATTCTAGGACTTCCGGTTTTCGTGTATGCAATAAGGATTATTAAGAGTTTGGTTTGAGAAGGTAAACATGGCAATCATCAGTCCGATTTAATTACAATGTATGTATTTAATCTGCGGTTCATCTCCATTAATGTTATTTTTTTTTGTTTAAGAACGCATGTGGAAAGAACCCGCCGTGTCATAACAAAGCGATTTGTCAGTCAGGATTCACAGACAAGGGGTATCGATGTTTATGCGCTCCTGGGTTCAAGGGCGAACACTGCGAGAAAGGTACGCGTGACAGATTTTGCCCAGAAAAGAAAGATAACATAATATGGCAGAATGTATATTTTGTAAAAGCAATACGTAGGTAACACAATCAAA
The DNA here is from genome assembly GCA_963693305.1 of Meandrina meandrites. Taxonomy (NCBI): domain Eukaryota; kingdom Metazoa; phylum Cnidaria; class Anthozoa; order Scleractinia; family Meandrinidae; genus Meandrina; species Meandrina meandrites. The sequence continues at coordinate 33,201,548 of OY855909.1, forward strand.
AAGTTGCGTGACCGCATAACTGGGCATAGAAACAGCAAGGAGTCCGCCCTTTAAAATTCATTTAGATTCACATAATTCCACTTTTAACCAAACATTTTAGTTTGTTGTATTAAGCCATTCTTCTCCTGAAACGTTAAATGAGTTAGAGTCCATATGGATAAGTAAGTTGCGCACTAGTGAACCTGATGGCCTTAATAGGGTTGATCCGTGTCCATTACGTACCGGTGTTACTTAAGTTAATATAGATCTCGACACACTCTAACTGTACTGTAATGTCGTGTTACTGCATGGTCGTTGCCATTTCAAATGTTACTGCACTGAAGAAGACCGTTAAGGTCGAAAGGCCTATGTAGTTTAATAAAATCGTAGCTGTATGGCGATACACAATTTGTTCTTTTTAGTATATAAAATAGCTTAGAACTTTGATTTTTGACTAAGTACGTTTGGTCACTTGTGAGAAAATCCTGCTGACTGCACAGGCTGACCTCTTAATTGTGAATTAAGAGGTCAGCCTGTTAGTAAAATTAGTAAAATCACTCTAATTTTGGATGATCTTTGAAATTATTGTTGTATTTTCACGACAACATTCACTGTTAACAAGGGAAAAATAGGGGGAAATGACTTTATGTAACTGGATTATTTTCTTCAACTATCAATAAATTGCAGGGCGTATTAAAAAACTATGCATACAGACGGCACAAAACAAAGATAAAATCAAGTTACTACTATACCCGAGTTAAGATCATTTCTTCTTGTAGTAGCACCACTTCCTTTTTTCATTCCACTTTTTCAGATACAATTTTAGTCAAACATCCCAGCGCGTGCTAATCTTTTAACGAACGCAATTTTTACTCTGATGAAGGTGGACAGAGGCCACCGAAAATTTAGTGTTAAAAAACCTAGATCGGATGAATCATTCTAGTGAAATTAAGTCTACCGATCGCCACAGACAAAGTGTATGAAAAAATAGTTTGATTTCTAAATACCTTGTTTGGTGTATACGTTTTTTCCAGATATTGACGAATGTGCTAGAGTAGCGCTATATTGCAGTGTTAATGCTATTTGTAACAATACCAATGGCTCATACAAATGTACTTGCAAACAAGGATATTCTGGAAATGGAAAAGAATGCGAAGGTAAATTGGTTTCGGTGTTCTAGCTCATTTTATAAAAGCAGTTATAGCAACGCACAAATGGTTTAAATTTTCAGTATCATTTTCTATATCATTGACTATACCTCATAATTCAATACTTACGCTGCGTTTTTCAGACATTGATGAGTGTGCTACAGAATCACATAACTGCAGTGCTGATGCTGTTTGCAACAATACCAAGGGTTCATACAATTGTACGTGTAAACATGGTTTCCATGGAGATGGAAAGAATTGTAGCATAGGTGATTGATTTGTTGTTCGAATTTTTATAATTAGTTTAAAAAGTCAGTTTTAAAACTGTGTTCTTCTAATAAGTCACCGTTTTTAATACGATAAGTATCTCGACGTCTTCCCTTTTGCTTGGAAAGGAAAATTTGAGCACCAATCTAGTATATTTATTTAATTGATTTTTGATTTTTTTTTTAATTTTACTGCTTGTTTTGTCATTTTAAAATTGTCGAGAATTCATAACACCAAAAACTTGTTTTCTCTTTTTGTTGTTTTTGAGTTAACAGTTTTTTAACGTCTTTTTCTCATTTTTTCAGTTGCACCATCGACTTGCCAGGAAATTTATGACAGGAATATGTAAGTGGGAGTTACGCTTACGATTGCCTTCAACTTGAGCGCGTGCACAAATCTTATGCAACATGTATGGAACAGGAGGTTCAACGCAGAAAAAAGAAATTGGACTAATATCATGGGCTTTTTTCTGTTTTTATTCAATTTTCTACTAGTGAATTTAAAAATGATACATTCCCCCACAGTAATGAAATATTGCTAAATGTACGCCACGTCTAATACCTCTCCAGGTGATGGGTGATGGGTGATCTCCAACGAGCATCCATGATTCAACACAGTGCACGACGCTGTGTCGTTGACCATTTGATCCTTTACAAAATGTTCTATAATTTAAACATATCTGCAGAAGTGTAGGATAATTTCTGAAGTGTTTCGTTTTTGTGCCTAAAATTGTCTCAAGGGGCCGGGCAAAGACATACCTTTTTCTTGTAGCAATTGTACCCAGACTGCTCGAAACCACGCGTTACGTACCGCATAGTGAAAAAATGCATTGATTAAGAAGTGACCAATTGATGCTCCAAATGTTATAGTATTTATGGGCTTAAAATATTTCATGCATGACGGTGATCAATAGGAGGGGGGGGGATTGCTTAATGTGACTATTAGTGAGTCTCAGGAATTCCTTCGTATAAAGCCTCTCGTTCTTAGACGTTTTTACCAACCTACAGGTCAATCGCGAGTCAGCTGGTTACTCTCCACTTTGACTCAAAACCAACTTCCGTTTTCTGTCACTTTGGAGATTTTGGATGTGGTAATGGGGGATGGACGCCGGTCATGAAGATTGACGGTAACAAGGTAGGACTCAATTGAGGTTGAAAGAAAATGAACATCGACCTACTGGAGGTTTTAATAAATTTTCATACGTAAAGGAAGTATGAACATTTTTTTAAAGTTAGAAAAGATAACTCTAAGAGGATTCGTATCCGGCTCGTCGGATTACCAACAGAAAATCATATCCAATAGTAGGCTTCCGACGAGCAGCTGACAGAAACCTTAATTTTTGGGCTTTAAATGCTAACCCCAATATAAGGGACGGACCATTATTTTTCTGGAGGGGGAGGGAGGGTATGAAAAATGTTGAAAAAAGTTGTTTGCACGACCTAAGAAGACAAAATAAATTGCTTGCAAACATGAAATGTGTAAAAAAAAAATAGTTTGAATTTCCAAAAATAGAAGGTTTGCAGGAGTGCATAAATTGAAAAAAAAGAAAAAACGTTCATACCACCCCCCCCCCCCCCCTCCTCCCCCTCCAGGAAAATAATGGTCCGTTCCTAAACGCTAACTACAAGCAATCTGAGCTGAGGTAGGCTGTTGAAGACCTAAATGAAATAACTGACCTTATATGTAATAAACTCCTAAATGTAATGACATTTGGCCTTAATGTAATAACACCTAAGTGTGACAACATTTGGACTTAAATGAGTTGGTTTATACTCACGTCATCATTGACGTCATCAAAGGCGTCATTAATCAACTCACTGTTATTGCATAAACCACGTGATCTGTTGCACCATCTGTCATCTCATTAAAAGGGTTCTTTTATCGCAACGAGTAACATGTGTTTTCGGGTTTGTCACCTGACTGATGACGTCATTGCACTCAGTTATAGCGGAGCTCTGCAGCGGCCCGAATCTAAGGGATACATGGGGGAACTTGGCGGCCATACTCCAGAAATATGTCAACGTTAAGATTATCGTCAGCTTATATCCTATTTGATATTGGGCATCCATGTTATGGCCAATTGACAGTTGTCAAAAAGGTATTCGCTGACCAGTATCACATGACTATTTCACGGGCTTACGTATTTTTTTTTATTTTGACCGCTGATTAGGTAATTGTTCTCCACTGGATCGCGGGCTCAAGTCCTATTTTTAATCTGTCTATGGTCTCTAAGTTCAGATTTAAATTAAAAATAAAACGGGAAGCACTGCTTTTAGGCTTGGCTAAATCTATCAAGCATTGGAGTGATATTTTATGGTTTCATTTTCGAATGATGAGATATCCTGGGTCTCAACTGGACAAAGTTCTTATTGTAATTATATATGACTTTATTAAATTTAGTTTATTAATTTTGAACTCAAGGCTATCAAGGATATAAAATTTATAACAGCTAACATGCATCAACGGAGGTAATATTTTAAACAAATTATGTATTGAAACAACATCAACATTTAAACATTAACAGTTCTGTCCATTTCTTTGCAGTGAATGGTTACTCTTTTGTCTCTTTTCCTCTTCAGCTTTGTCAAAAAGTCAGTATTTGTTACTTTTCTCTAGACACAACTAACACTAACAAAAAAGTAAAACGTTTGTAACGATACAACATCAGTGTTTAAACATTAACAGTTCTGTTGACTTCTTTTCATTGAAGCTTGTTTTTTTAGCCGGTTTTTTTGCTTCATCGAAAGATCATCTTGAGTTACTTTTTTTTCCAAAAAATTCTTTTGATGACACACCAATCGTATCCGTCTTTCCTAATCTCCAACCAGGCATTGGCCCATTTTGGATCGGAAATGATGCTTTTTAATTCCATGATCAGACCGCTTGAGGTACCATATTTCTTGATAAGGCTACGGACACTTATAACAAAAGATTGCACTCCGCCGGAGATATGAACCCTCGGCAACATTCGAGATAGCCTTTGCGTCACCGCCCTAAACCGTGTACTGACTCCACATAACGATTGGTATGAATGGCACGCGTTACCGGCAAATAGAGCGGCCGATGATATCAATACCATTTGGAAGATTTTTTCTAAAAGTTCATTGGGCAGGTTTTCGATGCAACAATCTCTATTGGATCCAGACGCCAATAAGCCAACATCCTCATCAGGAACAAACTGAAGCGCTATTTGTTCCTCTCCACCCTCAATTATCTGCAAGGCTGTCTCGTTTGGCTGATCACTTTCCTCAACTTCAACCACAACATCTCCCAAGTCATCCGCACCCTCTTGTTGTTCAATTTCTTCATCACAGTCATCATCATTAACCGTATCACCCATGTCAATGTTTCCTTCAGTTCTACTCGCATATTCCTCCGTGATGTCTTCTAGTACCTCCTCACCATTGTCGTGGTCGCTCACAACTGGTTCCAAGGCCACAAAATGTTCCCCTTGATTTTCTGCAAAATGTCCAAGGTACACAGTGGCCGTTGCAATACTTGCTGACGGGCTGAACACATGTTGCCCACCAGCTCCCAGGGAAGATACTATTTGAACGTCAATGTTATATAAGTTCGCGGCCGCATACAGTGTTAGCTGATCCCCATAGGCCCCATCTTGTGACATATGATTTGTATAGTTGCTCCGGGAAGCAAACTCATTATCTGCCAAATGCTCCAAAAGAGGAAAACCTTCGTTATCGTAGGGGCTGCTTTCTAAGTAATCAATTATTTCGTCCCTCATAGTTTCGGCAGATCTGAAAATCCCTAGCTTCTGAAGCTGGTGTGAAAGTGAACTGAATTGGCAGTTACCATCTCCTGGTGGGTTATATGCTATTTTATAGCCTTGACCTTCAATAGCCTCGACGTAGTCGTCTTTTCTCATAGCTATGTGATACTTTTTATAGTGCTGATTTTTTTCCTTTTTGACAGCTTTGCTACTTTTTGTTTTTGTTTTTCGCGCTGTAGGGTAAGGCTAGTGACGTTATCTACAGGGACCCATTTCTTTTCTTTCTTTCCCGTTAGTGGTGAAGTATATGAAACTTATAGGTATGTAACTGAATGTTTTTTTCTTCTACACGAGCCTCAGTTATATGTCGCTTGTTAAATGATCTTCCTCTTAGACGCAAATTAACTGTTTCTCCAACGCTGTAAACAGAGGGCGGATTCAGGCGAAGCTGCGTTCGCTGCGCACGCTTATCACACCTCTTGGTCGCTTTTTGTGCCTGCTTTCGCACTTTAGAAGCTTGCCGGGAACGTAGTTTCCCGTCATTTTCTGTTGGGCGAATTTTTCCAGGGCTAGGGAGACACTCCTCTTCTAAGCCTCTTTCTCGGAGATTATTACATTTCCGTGCAAAATAAATTTCAAATGGTGTTTTGTGAGCAATTACTTCTTTGGGGTCGATATTTAGAATCCTTTGGTAAAGAGGAATTTGTTTTGCCCAGTTGAAACCGTCCTGACCCATTTTACTAAGGTCGTACTCTATCTTAGATCTCAGTGACCTGTGACAACGTTCAACCTTGCCTTGCGACTGGGGGTGCCGAGGGAGACTGTAAATCAATTTAACATCCATGCGCTCACAAAGCTTTTTCACGGCTTTTTTGAACTCTCCTCCTTGATCGCTTTGAACTATACGTGGTGCTCCATGCTCCATATAGATACTTTCCAGTTCTTTTGCAACGTCCTTGCTTGATTTGTTTGTTAGAGGACGAAGCCAAACGAAACGCCTAAAAACGTCAATCACTGCGAGCACGTATCTATACAACTTCCCATTCAACTTGACAGATCCTTTGCTTCCCATATCCATTAGATCTATTTGGTGTCTCATGTGAACATCTCTAGCTCTAACTGGTTTCAGTGTTGCCTTATTCATAAACTTGGCATTCCGACGATAGTGACTTTTGTCGGTGTTTAGAATATTTTGTATTTTATCACGACTTAGTCCAACAAAGTTGTCCCTGAGACCGCAAGCTAACTTCGCTGCGCCAGATCCTTTGGTTCGGTCAAATTCTCTTGCGACTATTTCGTTCACCTCTGAAGATCTTAACATTCGACGTCCATCAAAATAGAGCTCTTTTTCCCCTTTTTCTTCTTTGACTAATATCCTACCCTTGGCTCTCCAGAATCGAAAAGTAGCTATGCGCATTGCCGTTGTCCGTTCTTTCACTGGTGGCAGGGCTTTACCTTCAGCAAGATTAATCAGGGCTTCATAAATGTCGTCTCTTAACACAGAAGGCTTCCTGTTTCCTTGTGAATTTACACGATCATCTAAGGCCACGGAACTATGCAAAAATAATGCCAATGCAACTGCTATAGCGAAAGCGGTATAACCCATGTTGAATCAAATAGAAAGACTCATTACTCTTAGCTAATTGAAGCAAAATGACGGTATTCAGCACGTGCGCTTTTTCAGACAGATATCAATTAAGTGTCTGGACATCCAATGTACATTTGTGATCTTTGAAGATAACCGGCGAGCGGCCTGCGATCGGCGAGTTGGTGTTCTTTTTTAAATTATGAAAGTAACTTTCTTTAATAATATTTTCACAATGTTATTTTATGTTAATTATAATTGCAACTGTGGAACATTTGTTGAGTATGTCAGTGTTTGATCAAACTCAAGTTGCTGTATTATCCGACTTGTTCATTTTAGTAAAACAAGGATTACTGATAAGTGGTGATAAGGATAACAAGGATAACATCTTATCTCCTGATATCGGAAACTAATTAACTCGCACTTTTGGTCCTTGGATAGCGCTCTTCATTTTGCATTTCAAGACAGGCAAAATGTTTGTCGAGTTTGGATGCAGTGTCCAATTATGTTAATCAAACGCAATTATGTTAATCAAACGCAATCATTAAAGCAGGAATTCTTTGTTAAACAGTTTTTCAAACCTACAGTTTGGAAATGCTTCGTCATTTGCGAAATATTACCCCATGGGGCATAATACAATTGATACTTTTAAAGAAAAAGCAGATTCACATCATCCTACTGGGAAAATTGTAAACGACCAAAAAATCGGACTCTGAGACCTTTTTTTCCAGACACAGTTACGTATATAAAAAAAGGAGACAGATTGAAGGATCGAACTATCCAGACTCGCTGTATGTGGTCTCACAAGAGAGCCAAATCGAGATAAAGGCATTTAAACCATGAAACGACAACAGCTATTTCAAATGCACCTTGCGTCGCGTCCTGGTGACGTTGTCATCACGGCATCCGGTACCACTGTGATAGTTTTGTCTGGAATTGTTGTTTGGACTGATCCGGTTCGAGATCAGGTTGTGATTCAAGAACGGACTGATAAATCGCTGGCGTCTTGAAAATATTTTCTGCGGAACTATATTGGTTAACAAGTAGATTTAGAAACAAAAACGTCACGCTATTACCAACCTATCGAAATTTGTTTGTATGAGAAGGAATTTAAAGGCTGGAATAAGGATTCCCGCTTACAGGGATTGTGTGTAGTGTCACGTGATTATTTTTCTAAACAACGAGGTGGTTACGTCAATGACGTTTGTGTAACGTTGTTTCATTTAAGTCCAAATGTTGTCACACTTTGGAGTTTATTGCATTTAAGGCCAAATGTTATTACATTTAGGAGTGTATTACATTTAAGGCCAAATGTTATTACATTTAGGAGTTTATTACATTTAAGGTCAGTTATTACATTTAGGTCTTCAACATAGGCTAGTGTTAGTTAGGTTAACCGCAGTAAGGCTATCAGTCAGTGCTATTTACACCAATCGGAGTGCTATAGTTAGGCCAACCGGAGTGCTAGTTTTACTTTACTTAGTTTACTAGTAAGGCTAACCGGTGTGCTATTTAGGCTAGGCTAACCGAACGCTAAATGTTAACCACAAATAAATATCAAGTAACCCCAGCGTGTGCAAAAACGATATTATTTTACCCATACAGCAGCACTAAAGATCTGGCCCCAGTTGTTCAAAGGTTGGATAACGGTATCCACCGGATAAATCACTATCCAGTGGACAGCGTAGTTTGTTTTGCCAACACTTATCCACTGGATAGTGATTTATCCGGTGGATAGCGCTATCCACGCTTCGAACAACTGGGCCCGGGAGGTTGAAATTAAACTTGAGAATGAGGCAAGGAATTAAGCGATATGCGAATGGGGCCCCTGCCTGAAACTGTGTTCCCGTAAAACCCTGCAATAATGTTCTTATGTTACTTTTAAGGACGCATATTCGGAGAGCTTTGTACTTGAAACGTTTTAAATAGAATTTTTTGTGCCAATTATATAACTGCTTTGTTGTTTATTTTACTTCCTTTGTTTTCGAATTTATGTAGAGAACCTTTCACTACGATTCCAATCTCTGGAGTAATAAGGAAACATTTGAACTTCATGGAGGAAAAACTGGGTTTGACACACAAGAGACCAAGTTACCGAGCTACTGGAACACATCCTTCTCCAAGATTTGTCTTGGAATGAAGATCGGCCAACAGATCAACTTCATTGTCATCAACAAGCAGGCCGACTCTCTGTACTCACTGATCACCGACGGACAATACCGCGCCACTTCACTCGGCCATGACAAATGGAAGAAGCTTATTGGTCCACAGGCCAATTTGCAGCCCCACTGTAACAGGGAAGGGTTTAATGCATTGGGTGACGGTAATGGGTATTCCAAAGCAAGAATCGGTATCCTTGGTAACAACGAAGATGACTGTGTTACCAGTGATTCGAGAATAGGGTTTGGTACAGGAGGAGGTCATGATGATGGCAACACTTGTGGGAACGAGAATGGATGGCCATCATGGGGAACCAGTTACGTACACATCAAAGCGATGGGATATGTGTTGGTTCAATAATATTAAAGAACTGGGGAAAACGAAGCAAAAAGTAATAATCTATCAATATGCTGTTATTTGTTAACAAATACATAAACAATGTCATATTTTATGACGCAGAAACCAATAGCTTATCATAAATATTATTATTTCGGTTAACCCGTCTGCACTTGTAAGTTGTTATTGTAAGCAAATTTCTTTCAATGTTACTGAGTCTTTTAAGTAAGGCCGTTGGAGGGCGACCTGCCATGCATGAAGTCTCATTTCTTTTTATTATAATATTTTAGTAACGTTTATATTTTTAGCCTTCTTTGTAAATAACATTGTATAATTAGTTTAGTATTCTTTATCTTTTTAAATTTCTTTTTAAACATTATTGCAATTACCTGTGTATCTTTTATTCTTTTAAATATTTCATGTAGATGCAGGGCCTCTATGGATACCAGCCTACCATATGAATGGGCTAGCCTGCTTAAATAAAGTTTTACTTACTCACCCAAAATCGTGTACCGTTCATGTACTTGCTGCTATTAAGGACGTTCGCGCGAAAATTTCCTAGTTGATAGATTTTTCTAGAATTTTAGCTGAGGTCGCATAAAGTTGTTTGTGCCAAAAACAGAAAAAAAAAAGTGGGGGACAACGACTTTGCTTCAGAGACAAAGCCTGTAGAAAACTACCCTGATTTTGAAAAATTGGCGCACGCGGTTTAGCAAGGTTTACAGGGTTTGTAGTTTAAAATATCGATGAGTAAACGGAGGCAAACGATCTTGGTCATATTTTGAAGAAGTACGTCTGTTGCATAAATAATTCCTAGTGTTGCCATCCTTTTGCAAAACTAAGCGGGGGTCACCCCAACAGCCATAGCTGTACATAACCTCAGGCCAATGACGATGAGTAATACCAAAGCATGTATCAACAGGAACATGTGTGACCATGTCTCTCGCGAAGAGATCCGGCTCATTTACTTCATTCCGTCAGCGTCACAGTCTGTGAATGTATGTAATTTATAATTAAATTTAGCAATGCACATAATTATAGTATTATTATTAGTAGTAATTTTTGAAACTTGTCTTTTGACTTTGTTATAAAAGCGAATGCTAAAAAATGCGAACGATAAGTTCGGTTAAAGAATAAAAACTACATGAATAAATATATAATAAAAATGCTTTAATATGTGCATGGAGACAGTAAGTAATAAGAATTAAAAGGCAAAGTAAAATAAATTTGTGCGAATGGTATGCATAGTTGTAAAATGTATGATTAAAATCCGAACAAGAACTAGCTAATTGTAGACGAGGTTTGTGTTTATCGATGCGTTCGTGTATTTTGTCCCTATAATTCAGTTTTCGACTGCAATGGTGATTAATAAGCAGTTGTTATTATAAATGATTATTTTTTATCATTATTGAAAGACATTTAAAGTGTAATGTGCATATCAGCTACCTACAGAAAACACTTTAGTAAATTCGCGCGATGCCCATGCATTTTACAATTATTCCACCCGCGCTTGTTGGATATGAGATCTTAGATAGCCAACAAGGCGCGTAGCGCCGAGTAATCTATAGCGATCCCATATCCAACAACCGCGAGTGGAATGATTGTTTTATTAAAAACGCCAAAAGAAATTGCAATATTTGAGCTTCCCGGCTGTTCTCTCTAATGCATACACCTACCATATTTGTAGTGAGTGGAATATGAGCTCATATACCATGGCCTATCAAAACTCAGGAATTGCAATATGCCATGGCTCAAAAACGCTGCACAACGGCAGTTTTTCTCGCTGAAGAAAGCGTCTGAGTTCAATTAGCCAACTCGGCCTACGGTTTCGCCGGCAAGGTATCAAGCGATATTCCGCGCGATTTCGCAGAATAAATTTTAATTATCCCTTTTTCGTTTCCGACGCAGTTAAATTAAACATTTTGATAGCACTGCACACTTTCTAAGTTTCATGATCGTTGCTTTTACTAACTGCATACAAGGTGATATTCCACCAAACCGCACACGAAGCTATTTATTACCACTTATTTTGTTAAAGAATCGCAAACGTAATCGTATTTTTCTGATGCATTTGAAATGAAATAAATGCGTCATCACATTTACGCATTCTGTACCTTTTGCTTTTATCCCCTGGAGGAGAATCAAACAACTGATAAATGTCTTTCATCGACATTGCCACCAATCTAAAAACAAACATGATTTTTGGAGGCATTAAACTCTTTAATGGTTTTAATGATTCTTGATTCACACTGTGCTGTTTTAACAGACATGAGCGGATATGAGCCATGTATATACATGGCTCATATCCTCAAACTCTATACTTCGGTTTTGTTCGGGTTCACGAGCGCACGGAGACAACGATGCCGCGGTTTTGGCGCTTAGTCGCGCACGCGTTGACCCCAACAAAACTGCCTGCAACGCAGGCTATATTTTAATATGAAACGGTGAAACGGACGTTTCAGGGCAGTTGAAAACAAAAATATAATTCGATTAAGTTAGTTTCACGAGGTTTGGAAATTAACTTTCCCGAGAATGCCTGAGAATTCAATCGCGGGGTCAGTTAAAGAAATGAATTAACATAGACAACAACAATAAATTTATTTGCATCAAATAAAGTAGCCTAATTAAAATAGATAATAGATAGTATAGATAAAAACTTTACTTCACGGTTGTTCTATCAGCAGGACTGGTTTACATATTAAAAGCCGTGTTATTATTATGTAATGTTGTTGCATATATTATGGTAAAATAGAAATCTATGGAGGGGGATACTGGACAAAAATGTAATTGTAGTGGTACTACGTCCTACCACGCGTTGATACCCAAAACTACCCGGTGTGTTGTTATATCGTACCCGATATGTCGCTTTATCGTACTGCTCAAACCATAACACCGTACCGTTTGTGCTGTTATATCGTACCCGATCATTAAATATCGTAAGTGATATGCAGTTATATCGTAGTGCTAAAGCCATATCAACGTACCGAGTGCTGCTATATCGTACCCGATGATAACATATCGTAAGTGATATGCAGTTTATATATCGTATTGCTAAAGCCACAACATCGTACCGTGTGCTGCTATGTCGTACCCGATGATAACATATCGTAATTGATACGCAGTTATATCGTATTGCTTAAGCCATGATGTACCCGATGATGGTTTATCCTATCGTTCATGCCATTTCATTGCGACAAACTGGTCAGCGGCTTATACTTAGTTAGGTACCTCATGCATGGGAACACAAAATGTCCCGGATTTGATTTAGAGACGAGTAACTGTGAAGGAGTGCAATTTGTAAAAAAAATCGAAAATTATCAAACTTGGCCAGAATGTAGGTCTAGTGGCCCTATTGTGAAGTGCCTCAAATAGGTGAACATCCTACACAATATATCGATGAGTTTCTTCACCCTTTGAATTAGATGCACGCTTGAATATAATACAGAATCGAATACTAAGCAGAAATTACAAACAAATTAATATCCAGTTCTCCTTTTTGGGAGCACACGGTGCATCATCGGTGGCGTTTTATTGCACCAAGATGTATCCCATGGCTTTAATGTGTTTTACTCCATTATCTGTTCCATACAAAGCTTCGTTTCCACAAGTGTTGTAGTCGTCAGGATGCCCTCCTGCACCAAACCCGATTCTGGAATCACAGGTTTGACAGTCATTTTCATTATTTGTAATAATACCGATTCTGACTGTATTAGTATTGCAAACTGAATTAAACCCTTCCCTATTGCAGTTGTACTGTAAAGAGGCCTGTGAACCGATCAGCGTCTTCCACGTGTTACGACCCAGTGAGGTGCCACGGTATTGTCCGTCAGCGATCAGTGAGTACAGAGAGTTGGCCTGCTTGTTGAAGACAATGAACTTGATCTGCTGGCTGATCTTCATTCCAAGACAAATCTTGGTGAAGGGTGTGTTCCAGTAGCTCGGTAACTTGGTCTCCTCTGTGTTAAAACCAGTCTGTCCTCCAGGAAGGTTATATCCATTTGTATTTGTCCAGTAGCCAGAGTTATAATGAAAGGTATTCTGTGAAAGAACAAAAACAAATTATTGACAAGCCAACTGACAAGCCTCGACTTAACCTTTCGAGATGATAGTTAAGGGCTTTGCTTTAGTCTCTTGAGATGAAAATGGATATTATATATTATTATTTCATTATCATTATCATTATCATTATCATTATCATTAGCATTATCGTTACCGTTACCGTTATCGTTATCTTTCGTCATCGTTATCATTATCAATATAATTATCTTTATCAACAGCATTATCGTTATCATTATCATTATCGCTATCGTTATTGTCTGTTTTTAATGTGTTAGGTAAATTACAGTCGTGTTAAGCGAAGCGTACTCCCGTAGAGAACATTAATGAATTGAAAATTTGAAAGTAGAGTCCGCTAGTCACTTTCAAGAGTGCATTATTCATCTTATTACAAAGGAATAGGAAAATAGGAATTGCATTTGTCTTACCATCTGTTGCATCTAATAGGCCTGAACACGTACGCCCTAAAAAAAGACATTTTCAAGTTTGAAGGGATTTCAGACAAAGTTTTGGAAGAGCGATCACGAGAATGAACTGCCGATAAATAAATTTTATGCCTCCAGAAATTTGGTCAAAGTTAAATTTTAAAAGACAAAATCATTTTTAAGATTTTAAGATTTAAGATTTTTAAATTCTAGTGTTTTTTGTTTGTAAACCGCATGATACTGAACAGTTTACAGATCCCTACGGAAAATTATTTATCACCAGTTCAACTTCATGATCGCTCGTGCGAGACGTTGTCTGTCAACCCAACTTTGAAGATTGATGACGAATCATGGAACGCTTGAAACCCAATTCTGATTCGAACGTTGATCGGCGCTTCTATTTTTAATAAGATAAATGCATTCTTGAAATTGACTCGCGGATACAAATTTCGAATAATCAATTCATTAATGTACTCTAGAGGGGGTGGGGGGGGGGGGTGGGGTACGCTTCGCTTGACACGACTGTGATTGACTGTTGATCATACTCTTGAAAGATCAGTAATTCTAAAAAAGTCATGATTATATCGGCGAGTACCTTTTGGCCATCCATCTTCATGACAGGCGTCCATGTCCCATCTCCACATCCAAAATCTCCAAAATGACAGAGAACAGGAGTTGGTGTTGGGCCAAAGTGTAGCGTTACCAGTTGTGTCACATTGTACGTGTCCCTGTTGAATATTTAACAAATCTTGTACCCAGATCTTCTCTATCCTCAGATGTAAATATCTGGCAAAACATCTGCTCGCGTCAAATGTGTCAGAAATCTGACACACGATGCGACTAAGCACGAGATTAACATTTACCTTATTTACTCCGGTAGTATTCTACTGTTGTGGCGTATGTCATTTTCGATGGCAATTAAATAGGCCACTTTCGGCTAGGCCATCACGTGACCTAGTTTTCATACAGTTATGGGCTATAACTTCAAGACTGCCAGAAAATGAAAGAACAAGTCGAATATAGCAAAATGGACAAGTTTGAGGCCCCCTGGCGTTAAAGAATGAGATCTTATGATTGTTCAAATTTTTGAGAAATTTAAAAGAATTGTATGGAAAAAGTTGGTGGAGGGCAAGACCCTCTAGCAACATTTTCAGTGGAAATCCTTAAATTTTCCGAAAATTCAAATTGTCGCATAACCTTACTCTTTTAACGCCAGAAGTTTCAAACTTGGCCATATTCCAATGTTTGACATGCTCTTCCTATTTCAAGCAGTCTTTAAGTTATAGCCCATAATATGGAAAAATTAGGTCACGCGACCCCAACTTCAAAGGGCCTATGAAAGGAAATGCGTAAATGTTAAAGCATATTAACAAGGTAGCGGTGCGCAAGGTTGCTCCTACGCACAAAGTGGCAATATTTGGATACTTTCCTTTTTGCTTAAAACCAACATTTTGTGGCAAAGGGGTGATACTTATAACAAAAATTTTAAAGGGCTCAACATGTTGTGAACATTAGAGGAATCGATGACGATATAATTAATTCTTTTATATATGAGCAACATTTTTATATACTAGGAATTTAAGATGAGCCCAAACCATCTCCAACTATGATCGACTTGAAATATGACTTACTTGTATGCGTCGTAAAGTTCTTTGCATGACTTCGCAGCTAAACGACAAAGAACATGAAAATGGTTTACATAGTGAAAACTATTAATGACTTGATATGAAAGAGAAGAGTACAAAGAAGTGTTTTTCTTTATTTTTGCCATAACATTCACTCATAAATACTACACCTGTCTCGCAATATTCTCCAATGTAACCTTCCACACAGCGGCATTTAAACGTGCCGTCCTTATAGTTAGCCAGACATGTACCTCCGTTTTGACACGGTGTGGAAGAACAAGGCGTCTGAAAGTAAAAAAAAGTTAATCAGTAAGTTTTAGTACTTTACAACGCCGGGGCACTGCGTTGTGTTCTTGGCTAAGACACTTTACCCACAAGGTGCTTCTCTCCACCCAGGTGTATAAATGGGTACCGGCGAATTTACTGCTGGGGGTAACCCTGCGATGGACTAGCATCCCATCCAGAGGGGGGGGGGGGGGGGGGGGGCAGTAGAAATACTCCTTGATTAAAGAACTCTGGAGTTCCAGATATCGTAGATTGCATCAAGTTACTGCAAATTGTTGACGTTTGTTTTATCACGAAGAAATATATACATTTTGACAGAAGTATATTTTCTCTCGGATGGTATACATCTTTATTTATTTATTTTTTTTTTGAAGAGCAGAGGCAACAGTGCTATGGATAATCTTCAATAGGCTTAAATCAACATACTGTAGTTATGTCTTCACCAGCTAGAGTGCACTCATGGGACAGATGTGAGACTGTGGCTGATCTGATGTGTTTGGAAATCATCTTTCACTGATGCTGCAGTGAGCATATCCAGGACAGCA
Source organism: Meandrina meandrites (assembly GCA_963693305.1). NCBI lineage: Eukaryota > Metazoa > Cnidaria > Anthozoa > Scleractinia > Meandrinidae > Meandrina > Meandrina meandrites. The sequence goes on from OY855909.1 coordinate 33,217,686, forward strand.
AAAAAGCTGATGTGGACTATTCGTATCAATTGTAGTTGTATAGATTTGCACAGCGTTGGATTTTTATTTAGAAGGAAACCGTTTATATTCAGTTCCAGACTCAAAATTGCTATCTAATACCATAGACAAGTACTCTTTTATACCTTACCTTAATGGAGAAGTGATGCGAACTTCCGTTCCCTTTGTAGTCCTCGGAGTTTCTGTATTTATCAGAAGATAGTACCTCACACCAAAGTTTTCCATCCTGTCCTTTGGAGGCGGCAAGGTTTACCGAAACGCACGAAGGAATTTGGAGGCATTCAAAAGTGCAGTCAAAGATGTCGTGGACTGTAAATGTCCCAGCTTTATGCACGTTCAGATAATGTAACTCATGTTTTGGGAAAACATGATTAACTGCTGTAAGAGCTAGAGAAAGAAAAGGAGAAAGCGGCAGAATAGATATTAAAGTATCCCACTAATTTCTCTTTTTCCACACTTTTTGTAGTATGAATATCATTTTAATGTTTGCGCTTTTTATGCATCATTTGACAAAGGATACAGGCTTGTAATTTTTTTTTTACCAGAGAAAGTTTTTAAAAATCCTTAGAGTAAATGAAGTTATTTTGCACAGCGGAGGGAAACAAGCAATAACATGATCCTAACCATGTGCACCAGTTTAAGGAATTCGGAAAAAGAGAAGAAAAGAAAAAAGCCTGAAAAGAAATCAGAGAGTGTTGTCGGCTACATTTTCCTTTGGTTTTAACGGGACTAGATTTAAAAAAAGTTGATTGGACTTATTTAGCATAGAACCATTTCGACCTAAATCCGCCATCCGTATGGATTCTGAAAGGATCAAATAAACAAAACAATTTCGATCGGCATTCATCTAATGAATTTCATAAAATATGAGACTGATCAGTCAACAGCGGGAATCAAAAGTTGTTCCAAACCATTTTCGGCTTTTGATCACCTAGAAACCTCAAACTTGCGGCCTAATTTTTAAAATTAGCAAACCCGAAAAAATCATCAAGTAAATCTTAATCAGGTATGCTCAAGTACTCATTTTTCTTTAAGCGAAAAAAACCTTATAAGAAAGCATGAAATATAATAAAACAGTCAATTTGTTTTCGTAATTATTGACTAAAAATTAACTCCAAAAGATTAAAGATTTCTTTAGCTTTATTTTTCTAATTTTTAAAACCTTTACAACAAACTAGTCGCAATATATGGTTGTTTTGCAAGAGGAAATGTTTTATTTAGGACGTCACTCCTTGCAACCAAAAGTACAATGGAGAAGAAAATTAAAACAGCTGAAATAGTTTTGTAAACAGGGTTTATCTTTTTGATTAGACTAAAACAAATAATCTTGGTTCCACACCAAATTTTTATTCTTTAAAATTTCAGATATTTCACATTATATTCTCGAAGTATTCACAGCAGTAAATACATTTAGAATTCCAAGAACGTAGTTGTAAGCTATTTTTGTTCCCTTTACGTATTGTTTTATTACTTATTTTTTAAACATGTGCTCTAAAATTCTTCTTCTTAAGATTCTGTGTTTTATGCAAATCTTCTTGAATACTCTATTGTGAATGGAAATTTAATAAAATTCAATTAGGGACGATTGGCTTTATCCAGATAAATACTCTTTCGAATATGACTAGAGCGGAAAACGGAAATAAAAATCTAGGACTATGGCGCTTTCTTTGATTAAACGCAATTTAGAATTACTTTTTAACCGTTTGCTGTAACATTTTGGTGAAAGTTCAATATCTTCGGCCTTCCGTCTACTGAAGTGAAATAACTTTCGCTGAACATAAAGCTAGTTTTCAATTTCTTATTTTTCTTAGTTAGTATACAAATTTAAGAAAAATAATTAAATTGATAACTATGTGAAAAACGGTTGTTGTCTAACTGGATCAACAGAATTAACATGCGGCAACTTATAATGGATATTTTTAAGCTCTGCGTGTATTTCAGAAACCTTTATTACTACGTACATGCAAGTCCATTTTATATTTAGCTAAATAGCATTCGTACTAACGTACGTGAACTAAGCCACCGTGCAATTTGGAAGCAGCCTGAGTAATTCGAATAACTTTACGAATAAATAACACCAGACCATTTAGACACAAGCAGCCTAATTCTTTTTTTTCGAACAGGGAGGAAACAAATCCCTAAAAATAGATTGTTCGAATTAGCGATCGAACACTCGAAGGAGATAAGGTGTGATCGACCGCGCTCTAAAAAAACAACCGCAACAATAACAACTTTAACTTCTACTACTACTAATAGAAATAGAAACGTAAGTTTACCTTTTGCACAGCTAACTTCGAGAATTATTGAAGAAAACACTTCGAATAGCACCAAGCATATTAAAGTAGGTAACATGGCCGACTGGAATATTCCACGTTGAGCCTTTGACAACATGTTACTTCCAACAGAGAATTCTCACGGCTTGTACTGAGAAAGTTGAAGTCAGTTTCGTTTAGCTGTTTTATGGTCGTGATGCATATTGAAACCTTTTGGGCGTCAATTTTAGCCAGTTGAGGTTCATCTAATTTTCATTTCATTATAGAATGCAGGTGGACGGGTTTTAGGAGAACGCGCTCCCTATGGTTTGCCGGTTTGAAGGTGGAAATTAAATTACGCGTAAATTATTTATAGGCGTTTTTGCGAATACATATTTTGATGTTTATCTCACTGTCAGCTTAATTTAATCAATATAAGAGTCACGTGTAGTGTCTGTTATGTAACAGTGATTATCGTGTGGGGGCGGTGGGGGAAGGAGGGGGGGGGGGGGGTGGGTCAACAACAAAAAAGACATGCAAGCGAAAAAAAATGGGGGAAGGGGAAGGGGAAGGCAATGAAAAACAATCTTGCCGAAAGAAAGGTCCTATTAGACACCAAAAATACCTGTTATTTCACACTTAAGTTGATGAGACCTTTTTTTGATGGAATATATTGTGAAGAATGCAGAAAAATGGCATTTCCGAACCTCTGACACTCACCCACTAGTTTCATTATAGCAAATATATTTCCAATACACCTATGGTAAAAGAAAAGAAATGACTTTCAAGTCTTGCCTACTGACTTTTATAAAAACTTTTACTATGACGAACATTTGTACAACATACGATCAAAATTGCTGCTGACAAGTGTATAGAGTGAGGAAAAGAATCAGTAAAACATGTTATAAAATTAATTTGATTTTAGCCCCTAAGTATTAATTTTTTCAATAAAATAATCAAAAATGAAGTTTAAGTATTTACAACAATTGTTATGAAATAACATATTTTAGTAGCAAATGGTCGACAAAGTAACATTTGTCTGAGGCAATTCGAGGAGAGTTTTTTACCCGCAAAAAAACCCTCCGTTAGTTTGTTCCACGTGAACGCTCCTCTGTACACAAAGCGGTTTTTCCCATAGTTTTTCTTTGGGGGAGGCAATTGGAATTGGATGTGGAGCCACTAGTGTCACATAGTGTTTTGACTTTATCAACAGACCTGCAGTCGTGTGACGAATATGTAATTATTCTGGCCGCACGATTCTGTTGTTTTTGCAGTTTTTTGTGAGTTGCGATCCCTTGAAGTTCCAAACTGTACAACAACAATCAAAGCTTGGTTGGATAAATTAGTTGTACATAGTCAGTCCCCAAGTACACAAACCAGGATGGAGATTTAAAAATACTCGGAAATACATTAACTGTCACAATAACCTGATGAAAGAATTATTGTGCTTAGTAAGTATTTCAGCGTGACTCCTTTCAGATTATTGAAGCAAACAGCCACGCTATTAGAGTTCAGCGCAGTCGAGGCCAAAGTGTCTGTTGATGGCATATATACCGGCTATAAGCGAATGTTCGCTACACTACAGCAATCTTAGAGAAATAAGACATCGATCGTTCATAAATTAATTAATATACTTGTTAAAAACAGTGTTGTAGATTCTTGATTTCTCGAATTCGAGTGCCCGGAAAAAAGAAAATTGCTTCGAGAATCGAGGCCAAAACTGAAGCGTTCAGATGCGAAGAGTAAATCCAAGGAAAACGACCACTGGTCTAAGTTATCCTAAGGTTCTAGAAATCGTGGAATCGGGATTCTAATGCATTCGTGCTTGTTAATTATACTCTTCGCTTGTTATACTCTCTCTACTCTTTCGCTCGCAAACCATTCCACTAAAACTTAGTCCTATTACGGCCAAGTCAATGTTTTGGTCGAGCCTCTCAGCCAATCAAATAACAGGAAACCATATAAACAAAACTGGGCTGCAAGTAAGATTAAAATTTGAATTTTCTATAAATTAGCGAAATAATTCTCATGATCAGCATTCTATGTATATACAAGGTTCATATCCTCAAGGCTGTACTCCAAGGTAACACCAATGCTTCGTTTGGTAGCACACAAGAAATAACAGTTGAAGCAATTTAAAAGGAAAGTTTTGATAAACAAAATTAAATGACTGTCTACCGCGGAATGACTTAAAATATATTTGTCAACAGCCAAAAGACAGTTTCCGCTGAAAATTAATTCGAGCAATAACTAAAGTCAAATAAAGTCACCAAAAACAAATAGCAGCTTGAACAATAGAAGAGTTTATCTTCTAGTTTATCTCAGGCTGACCCGCAAAAGAACTTTGAACTTCAAGTTATCCATAGTTTAAAATTACACTGCGTAGCTGGCGATTTTGTTGGGGTAAACGCACGCGCGAGGACAACGATGTCGTGGCTCTGCCGCTTACTCACGCGCGCGTTAACCCCAACAAAACCGCCAGCTACGCAGGCTACGGACGTTTCACGTCAAAACAACTTGAAATTAACTTGAATGCTTGGGGTCACAAAAATTTGCACTTAACGCTCGAACTTTGAGCTGAAGACCTGCGATTAAGGTGCAACGGTAGGAACTTAAGTTGGGCTTCAAGTCAAAAGTCAAAGCAGAAAGCTTTCAAAATGCCTCATTGGGAAAACGGGAAACATTTTCACAAAGTTTTTTGCAAAATTGTGTTTTTATTTACTGTAAAATTGCTTGATATCTTCGAACGCAGTTTGCGTACAGACATCGTGCATGCAATGTACTATGAATGAAAAAATCATCAGATTCGCGGTGATGTTTGTTTTGCCACAGCCTTCCAATTGTTATTGCAATTGCTAGACATTGATACCATCTACCAATAATGACCTTTATCCGGGTTTGCCCAGTAAAATCATCCTCATTGTGAAGTGCTGTAATAGGTAAACATCCTATAAGCAATATATGAGTTTCTACACCCATTACATGTAACGTGATGGGGAGAGCTTTTTGTATTTGCCGTTTGCATTGAACATGTAATACAGAATCGAATACAAAATGAAATAACAAATGAATTCAGTTTTCGTTTCTGGAATCACATGGTGCATCGCTGGGGTACAGATGGCTTTCTATTGCACCAAGATATATCCCATGGCTTTGATGTGTTTTTCTCCATTATCTGGTGAGTGATAAGTTGCTTCGTTTCCACAAGTGTTAGAGTCATCAGGATACCCTCCTGTGCCAAACCCGATTCTGGAATCACACGAGCCACAGTGATTTTCATTATTTGCAAAAATACCGATTCTGACTTTATTGGTATTGCAAACTGAATTAAACCCTTCCCTATTGCAGTTGTACTGCAAAGAGGCCTGTGAACCGATCAGCGTCTTCCACGTGTTACGACCCAGTGAAGTCCCACGGTATTGTCCGTCAGCGATCAGTGAGTACAGAGAGTTGGCCTGCTTGTTAAAGACAATGAAGTTGATCTGTTGGCCGATCTTCATTCCAAGACAAATCTTGGTGAAGGGTGTGTTCCAGTAGCTCGGTAACTTGGTCTCCTCTGTGTTAAACCCAGTCTGTCCTCCAGGAAGGTTGTATCCATTTGTATTTGTCCAGTAGCCAGAGTTATAGTGAAAGGTATTCTGTGAAAGAGCAGAAACAAATCATTGACAAGCCAAGTAACAAGCCTCGACTTGGCCTTTCGAGGTAGTAGTTTAGGGCTTTGATTTTGTGTCTTGTTATACGGCAATATACAAATGAACATTTCATCTTTATCAGACACTGTATTTTATTGTATTGCTATTGTTATCGTTATTGTTGCTATTATTATAGTAATTGTTATTGTAAAGTTATTGTCACTCTTATTGTTGTTGTTGCTGTTGTTGTCATTGTTGCGTTGTTATTGTTATTGTCTGCTTTTAACGTGCAAGGAAAAATAATTGAATGTTGATCATACTCGACATCAGTAAAATCTGATCATGATTCTTTAAAACCATGATTATAGCGGCGAGTACCTTGTGGCCATCAATCTTCATGACTGTCGTCCATGTCCCATCTCCACATCCGAAATCTCCAAAGTGACAGAGAACGGAAGTTGGTGTTGGGCCAAAGTGTAGCGTTACCAGCTGTGTCACATTGTACATGTCCCTGTTGAATATTTAACTAATCTCCTACCCAGATCTTCTCTATCCTCGGATGAGAACATCTTGCAAAAGCCGATTTTGTTCGCGTCAAATGTATCAGAAATCCGACACAAAATGCGACCACGCACAACATTTAATACGGAATCCACCAGGACATCGAGTAATATTTATTTCAGTTGGACAAAAATCGATTACCAGAATAATTTAAATCCTATTGCGTTATTTTCTACCCTAAATAAAAGGTAAAGATGTTATTAATAATCCCTGATAAGACCAACAACAACTTCTTATCAGAGTCTTAGAAAATGAATTTCAAAGTTCACAAGGTATAGGCAAATTCTCACGTGCAGCCATTTTGTAAAATCGTCTTTAAGCGATTCAGTGGAATTCAGTGGGAAATTCGAAATTTGTTTTCGGTGTTTGGTGTTGTTAGAAAAGATTTCTTTTGATAAGATATTTGAAGCAGTAACACAAAAGCTTGCAATAAGGTGTAAATAATTTTGGTACATAATTTTGTCCAATAACTACTCGAAGTCCTGGTGGATTCCGTCTTAACCTCTTAATTTTCTACAATCCTTCCGATGGTATCCCACTGTAGTAGCGTATGTCATTCTTGATGGCAATTAAATTAAAATAACGGAGGCTTTCTACAAACAATTAAGAATAAAAATCAGCGATATAGCTGAGTGTTTATGTTCATCAGTGCGTTGGGAAAGGTGTCGGCAAGCAAAGCCTACATAATCCGCATCACACAGATCACATTTAAATTTATTAACACCAAACCGCGGAGGTCTGGATATGATACGTGTGGTATGGCACAATTTTATCAAGTCCGCCATTTTGTAGAGTAAAATTTTGAGTTGGAAGGCAAAATTTATAATCTACTTTCCAAAGTGGAAAGTAGTGTAAAAAGTTAGTATCAAGCCCTGCTTTCCTTTTTGCTTAATTCAACATTTGTGGCAAAAGGGGTGATAGTTAATAGCAGATTTAAAGAATTGAACATGTTGTGAATATTACAGGAATCGATGGCAATATAAGAAATTCGTTTGTATAAAAGTATCATTTTTTATGTGCCAGGAGACCAAACCATGACCAGCTATGATCAATTTACTATATGACTTACTTGTATGCGTCATAGAGTTCTTTGCATGACCTCGCAGCTGAACGACAAAGAACATAAAATTTGTTTACATCAACTGATTACATGGTTGAAACTATTAATGAATTGATGTGAAAAAGAAGAGTACGAATAATGTGTTTTTCTTATTCGATTCTTACATTTTTGCCATAAAATTCACTCAAAAATACTACACCTGTCTCGCAATATTCTCCAATGAATCCTTCCACACAGCGGCATTTAAACGTGCCATCCTTATAGTTAGCCAGGCATGTACCTCCGTTTTGACACGGTGTGGAAGAGCAAGGGGTCTCAAAGTAAAAATAGTTGATTAGTACAGCTTTCTAGAGTGTTGTTTTCTCTGTTTCGACATAGACTGTAGCCTGAGTCTGTCTGAGAATCAGACTGTTGTTTGAGCAAAGTAAGGATTAATACAAAAGAAACACACATAGGCAGAAAGATGAAGGTTAGTTTTGACTCTGCGTATCACTGTCTTTTGTTCACGTACCAGACAAACAGCTTGCTGAATGCCGTGAAGGGAAACGATAATTGGTTGGAGAAATCTGGAGTTCAAGATATCGGAGATTGCATCTTCAGTTACTCCAAATTGCTGACTTATTGTTTCATTACGAAGAGCATTTTGACAGAAATGTATTTTCTCTCGGATGGTAGTCATCTTTATTTTTTTAAAAGAAATGTTAGCTTAATTGGAAGAGCAGAGGGTTTATACCTTACCTTAATAGAGAAGTGATGCGAGCTTACGTTCCCTTTGTAGTCCTCGGAGTTTCTGTATTTATCAGAAGACAGTACCTCACACCAAAGTTTTCCACCATGTCCTTTGGAGGCGGCAAGGTTTACCGAAACGCACGAAGGAATTTGGAGGCATTCAAAAGTGCAGTCAAAGATGTCGTGGACTGTAAATGTCCCAGCTTTATGTACGTTCAGATAATGTAACTCATGTTTTGAGAAAAAATGATTAACTTCTGTAACAGCTAGAGAAAGAAAAAGAGAAAGCAACAGAATAAATATTAAAGTATCCCACTAATTTCTCTTTTTCCACACTTTCTGTAGTATAAATATCATTTTAATGCTTGCGCTATTTATCCATCACTTGCCAAAGGATACAGGCTTGTAAATTCTTTTTTTTTTTTTGTACTCGAGAACGTTTTTAAAAATCTTAAGAATAAATGAAATTATTTTGTCCATACGTGGGACGAGGTTACCCTCAATGTCCGAGCCAGAGGCTCATGTATAAGACGTAGGACAATTCCAGATCGAATTGGAATTTAGCAGTGTCCCTAATACCGTATCCAATACCGTATCCCTAAGTCTGCCCTTAGAAGGACACCACTTGGAAAAAAGGAGGCAAGGGCGGCCCAAGACAACCTGGAGACGTACTGCGATGGCCGAGCTAAAGAAGATGGGCTTGACATGGGGCGAGGCACAACATGTGGCAAAAGATCGGTCCTGATGAAAGCAGATCGTTGGAGGCTTATGTCCCCCTTGGGACGAAGAGGAATAAGTAAATAAAGTATTTTGCACGGCAGGGAGAGACAAGCAATAACATGATCCTAACCATTTGCACCAGTTTAAGAAATTGGGGTAAAGGGAAGATTATTACGGGACCAGTTAAAAAAAAAAGTTGATTGGACTTTTACCTTGGACCCTTCACCACCTAAATCCGTCGTCCGTACAGATTCTTAAAAGTATCACCTAAACAAAGCAATTTCGATCGGCATTCATCTTATAAATTCCGCAACATTTAAGCCTGACCAATCAAAAGCTGGAATCGCAAGTTGTTTCATTCCATTATCAGCTTTTGATCCGCTATAAACCTCCAGCTTGCCTTCTAATTACTAAAATTAGCATTAAGTAACCGTATATGCCTTTTCTTCTTATCCGGTAAAAATAAAATAAAATATAATATAACAGTCGTATTGAGTTAAAAATAACTCCAAAAGATTAATTTCTGTAAGTTAATTTTCCAAATTTTTACAAACTTTACAACAAACTAATCGCAACATATCGTTGTTTCGCAAGAAGAAATGTTTTATTTAAGACGTCACACTTACTCCCTAAAAGTACAATGCCGAAAAATAAAAATAGCTGAAACAGTTTTGTAAACAGCGTTAATCTTTTATGATTAGACTACATCAAATAATTGTGGTTTCACACGAAATTTTTACGCTTCGAAATATCAGATATTTCACATCATAGTCTCTAAGTATATACACAGTGGTAAAAAAATTAAAATTCTAACTACGTAGTTGCGAGAAATTTCTGTTCCTTTTAGTGTTATTTTGTTTATTTTTTAAACATGTGCTCTAAAATTATTCTTCTTAAGAATCTGTGTTCTATGCAAATCTTCTAGAAAACTCTATTTTGTACTAAAAATTTAATAAAATTCAACTGGCTTTATCCAGATTATTATTCTTTCGAATATGACTAGAGCGGAGAACGGAAATTTAAATCTAGGACTATGGCGCTTTCTTTGATTTAACGCAATTTAGAATTACTTTTTATATATATAATATTGCACTTATCAAGAAAACCGTTTGCTGTAATCTTTTGGTGAAAGTTCAATAACTTCGACCTTCCGTCCACTGAAGTGAAACTACTTTCGCTGAACGTAAAGCTCGTTATAAACTTCTTCTGTTCTTCGTTAGTCTATGCTTTTAGGAAGTTAAAATAATTAAATTGATAACTAGATAGAAAACGGTTGTTTTCTAACTGGATCAGCAGAAGTAACATGAGGCTATCATGAAGCAACTTATAATGGATATTTTAAACCTCTGCATATCAGAAACCTTTCTTACTGGGTACATACAAACCCATTTTATAACTAGCTAAATAGCGTTCGCACTAACATACGTCAACTAATCCAACGCACAATTTGTCTCCGCGATTCACTCTCGCCAAATGTGTTCTTCTTCCGGAAGCAGAATGGGTAATTCGTATAACTTTACGAATCAATAACATCAGACCGTTTAGACACAAGAAGCCTAAGTCGTTTTTCGAAGAGGGAGGAAACAAATCCCTAAAGATAGATTGTTCTAATTAGCGATCGATCACTAGAGGAAGATAAAGTTGGATCGACCGCGCTCTAAAAAAAAAAAACAACGGCAAGAACAAGAACAACTTCTACTACTACTACTACTACTACTACTACTACTACTACTACTACTACTACTACTACTACTACTACTACTACTACTACTACTACTACTACTACTCGAAATAGAAAAGTAACTTACCTTTCACGCAGGTAACCTCGAGAATTATAGAAGAGAACACTTTGAAAAGCACCAAACATGTTAAAGTAGATAACATGGACGACTGGAATATTCCACGTTGAGCCTTTGACAACATGTTACTTCCAGAAAGAAAATTTGAAGTCAGTTTCGTTTAGCTGCTTTATGTTCGTGATGCATACCAAAACCTTTTGCGTGTCAATTTTAGCCAGTTGAGGTTAATCTAATTTTATGGTCATTATAGGATGCAGTCTGACGGGTTTTAAGAGAACGAACTCCCTATGGTTTGCCGGTTTACAGTGGAAACCAAATTACATGTAAATTATTTATAGGCATCTGTAGTATGAATATCATTTTAATGCTTGCGCTATTTATCCATCACTTGCCAAAGGATACAGGCTTGTAAATTCTTTTTTTTTTTTTGTACTCGAGAACGTTTTTAAAAATCTTAAGAATAAATGAAATTATTTTGTCCATACGTGGGACGAGGTTACCCTCAATGTCCGAGCCAGAGGCTCATGTATAAGACGTAGGACAATTCCAGATCGAATTGGAATTTAGCAGTGTCCCTAATACCGTATCCAATACCGTATCCCTAAGTCTGCCCTTAGAAGGACACCACTTGGAAAAAAGGAGGCAAGGGCGGCCCAAGACAACCTGGAGACGTACTGCGATGGCCGAGCTAAAGAAGATGGGCTTGACATGGGGCGAGGCACAACATGTGGCAAAAGATCGGTCCTGATGAAAGCAGATCGTTGGAGGCTTATGTCCCCCTTGGGACGAAGAGGAATAAGTAAATAAAGTATTTTGCACGGCAGAGAGAGACAAGCAATAACATGATCCTAACCATTTGCACCAGTTTAAGAAATTGGGGTAAAGGGAAGATTATTACGGGACCAGTTAAAAAAAAAAGTTGATTGGACTTTTACCTTGGACCCTTCACCACCTAAATCCGTCGTCCGTACAGATTCTTAAAAGTATCACCTAAACAAAGCAATTTCGATCGGCATTCATCTTATAAATTCCGCAACATTTAAGCCTGACCAATCAAAAGCTGGAATCGCAAGTTGTTTCATTCCATTATCAGCTTTTGATCCGCTATAAACCTCCAGCTTGCCTTCTAATTACTAAAATTAGCATTAAGTAACCGTATATGCCTTTTCTTCTTATCCGGTAAAAATAAAATAAAATATAATATAACAGTCGTATTGAGTTAAAAATAACTCCAAAAGATTAATTTCTGTAAGTTAATTTTCCAAATTTTTACAAACTTTACAACAAACTAATCGCAATATATCGTTGTTTCGCAAGAAGAAATGTTTTATTTAAGACGTCACACTTACTCCCTAAAAGTACAATGCCGAAAAATAAAAATAGCTGAAACAGTTTTGTAAACAGCGTTAATCTTTTATGATTAGACTACATCAAATAATTGTGGTTTCACACGAAATTTTTACGCTTCGAAATATCAGATATTTCACATCATAGTCTCTAAGTATATACACAGTGGTAAAAAAATTAAAATTCTAACTACGTAGTTGCGAGAAATTTCTGTTCCTTTTAGTGTTATTTTGTTTATTTTTTAAACATGTGCTCTAAAATTATTCTTCTTAAGAATCTGTGTTCTATGCAAATCTTCTAGAAAACTCTATTTTGTACTAAAAATTTAATAAAATTCAACTGGCTTTATCCAGATTATTATTCTTTCGAATATGACTAGAGCGGAGAACGGAAATTTAAATCTAGGACTATGGCGCTTTCTTTGATTTAACGCAATTTAGAATTACTTTTTATATATATAATATTGCACTTATCAAGAAAACCGTTTGCTGTAATCTTTTGGTGAAAGTTCAATAACTTCGACCTTCCGTCCACTGAAGTGAAACTACTTTCGCTGAACGTAAAGCTCGTTATAAACTTCTTCTGTTCTTCGTTAGTCTATGCTTTTAGGAAGTTAAAATAATTAAATTGATAACTAGATAGAAAACGGTTGTTTTCTAACTGGATCAGCAGAAGTAACATGAGGCTATCATGAAGCAACTTATAATGGATATTTTAAACCTCTGCATATCAGAAACCTTTCTTACTGGGTACATACAAACCCATTTTATAACTAGCTAAATAGCGTTCGCACTAACATACGTCAACTAATCCAACGCACAATTTGTCTCCGCGATTCACTCTCGCCAAATGTGTTCTTCTTCCGGAAGCAGAATGGGTAATTCGTATAACTTTACGAATCAATAACATCAGACCGTTTAGACACAAGAAGCCTAAGTCGTTTTTCGAAGAGGGAGGAAACAAATCCCTAAAGATAGATTGTTCTAATTAGCGATCGATCACTAGAGGAAGATAAAGTTGGATCGACCGCGCTCTAAAAAAAAAAAACAACGGCAAGAACAAGAACAACTTCTACTACTACTACTACTACTACTACTACTACTACTACTACTACTACTACTACTACTACTACTACTACTACTACTACTACTACTACTACTACTCGAAATAGAAAAGTAACTTACCTTTCACGCAGGTAACCTCGAGAATTATAGAAGAGAACACTTTGAAAAGCACCAAACATGTTAAAGTAGATAACATGGACGACTGGAATATTCCACGTTGAGCCTTTGACAACATGTTACTTCCAGAAAGAAAATTTGAAGTCAGTTTCGTTTAGCTGCTTTATGTTCGTGATGCATACCAAAACCTTTTGCGTGTCAATTTTAGCCAGTTGAGGTTAATCTAATTTTATGGTCATTATAGGATGCAGTCTGACGGGTTTTAAGAGAACGAACTCCCTATGGTTTGCCGGTTTACAGTGGAAACCAAATTACATGTAAATTATTTATAGGCATCTGTAGTATGAATATCATTTTAATGCTTGCGCTATTTATCCATCACTTGCCAAAGGATACAGGCTTGTAAATTCTTTTTTTTTTTTTGTACTCGAGAACGTTTTTAAAAATCTTAAGAATAAATGAAATTATTTTGTCCATACGTGGGACGAGGTTACCCTCAATGTCCGAGCCAGAGGCTCATGTATAAGACGTAGGACAATTCCAGATCGAATTGGAATTTAGCAGTGTCCCTAATACCGTATCCAATACCGTATCCCTAAGTCTGCCCTTAGAAGGACACCACTTGGAAAAAAGGAGGCAAGGGCGGCCCAAGACAACCTGGAGACGTACTGCGATGGCCGAGCTAAAGAAGATGGGCTTGACATGGGGCGAGGCACAACATGTGGCAAAAGATCGGTCCTGATGAAAGCAGATCGTTGGAGGCTTATGTCCCCCTTGGGACGAAGAGGAATAAGTAAATAAAGTATTTTGCACGGCAGAGAGAGACAAGCAATAACATGATCCTAACCATTTGCACCAGTTTAAGAAATTGGGGTAAAGGGAAGATTATTACGGGACCAGTTAAAAAAAAAAGTTGATTGGACTTTTACCTTGGACCCTTCACCACCTAAATCCGTCGTCCGTACAGATTCTTAAAAGTATCACCTAAACAAAGCAATTTCGATCGGCATTCATCTTATAAATTCCGCAACATTTAAGCCTGACCAATCAAAAGCTGGAATCGCAAGTTGTTTCATTCCATTATCAGCTTTTGATCCGCTATAAACCTCCAGCTTGCCTTCTAATTACTAAAATTAGCATTAAGTAACCGTATATGCCTTTTCTTCTTATCCGGTAAAAATAAAATAAAATATAATATAACAGTCGTATTGAGTTAAAAATAACTCCAAAAGATTAATTTCTGTAAGTTAATTTTCCAAATTTTTACAAACTTTACAACAAACTAATCGCAATATATCGTTGTTTCGCAAGAAGAAATGTTTTATTTAAGACGTCACACTTACTCCCTAAAAGTACAATGCCGAAAAATAAAAATAGCTGAAACAGTTTTGTAAACAGCGTTAATCTTTTATGATTAGACTACATCAAATAATTGTGGTTTCACACGAAATTTTTACGCTTCGAAATATCAGATATTTCACATCATAGTCTCTAAGTATATACACAGTGGTAAAAAAATTAAAATTCTAACTACGTAGTTGCGAGAAATTTCTGTTCCTTTTAGTGTTATTTTGTTTATTTTTTAAACATGTGCTCTAAAATTATTCTTCTTAAGAATCTGTGTTCTATGCAAATCTTCTAGAAAACTCTATTTTGTACTAAAAATTTAATAAAATTCAACTGGCTTTATCCAGATTATTATTCTTTCGAATATGACTAGAGCGGAGAACGGAAATTTAAATCTAGGACTATGGCGCTTTCTTTGATTTAACGCAATTTAGAATTACTTTTTATATATATAATATTGCACTTATCAAGAAAACCGTTTGCTGTAACCTTTTGGTGAAAGTTCAATAACTTCGACCTTCCGTCCACTGAAGTGAAACTACTTTCGCTGAACGTAAAGCTCGTTATAAACTTCTTCTGTTCTTCGTTAGTCTATGCTTTTAGGAAGTTAAAATAATTAAATTGATAACTAGATAGAAAACGGTTGTTTTCTAACTGGATCAGCAGAAGTAACATGAGGCTATCATGAAGCAACTTATAATGGATATTTTAAACCTCTGCATATCAGAAACCTTTCTTACTGGGTACATACAAACCCATTTTATAACTAGCTAAATAGCGTTCGCACTAACATACGTCAACTAATCCAACGCACAATTTGTCTCCGCGATTCACTCTCGCCAAATGTGTTCTTCTTCCGGAAGCAGAATGGGTAATTCGTATAACTTTACGAATCAATAACATCAGACCGTTTAGACACAAGAAGCCTAAGTCGTTTTTCGAAGAGGGAGGAAACAAATCCCTAAAGATAGATTGTTCTAATTAGCGATCGATCACTAGAGGAAGATAAAGTTGGATCGACCGCGCTCTAAAAAAAAAAACAACGGCAAGAACAAGAACAACTTCTACTACTACTACTACTACTACTACTACTACTACTACTACTACTACTACTACTACTACTACTACTACTACTACTACTACTACTACTACTACTACTACTACTACTACTACTACTACTCGAAATAGAAAAGTAACTTACCTTTCGCGCAGGTAACCTCGAGAATTATAGAAGAGAACACTTTGAAAAGCACCAAACATGTTAAAGTAGATAACATTGACGACTGGGATATTCCACGTTGAGCCTTTGACAACATGTTACTTCCAGAAAGAAAGTTTGAAGTCAGTTTCGTTTAGCTGCTTTATGTTCGTGATGCATACCGAAACCTTTTGCGTGTCAATTTTAGCCAGTTGAGGTTAATCTAATTTTCAGGTCATTATAGGATGCAGTCTGACGGGTTTTAAGAGAACGAACTCCCTATGGTTTGCCGGTTTACAGTGGAAACCAAATTACATGTAAATTATTTATAGGCATTAAATAATGGCCTTGTTCAATCGTGCGGAATTATGATGAAAAGACGTAGTACCACGAATCTTTCGAGAAAAAAAAAGCTAGAATAAAAGCCAAAATTATAAGCTTTAATACACCATGAACCCTTTGAACGAAAGGTGCGTCTAAACGTTAAAAAATAATGAAAACTAAAGATATTTTTTGCTTTGCGAATAAAATGTTTATGTTTATCTCCCTGTCAGCTTAAGGTAATCGGCATAGAGTCACGTGTAGTGTCCGTTTGGTAACAGTGATTGTCGTGTAATGAGGTACAGACCATAAGAAAAGTAAACTGGTGGGGGCCGTAGGGGGGGGGGGGGGGGGTTCATGCAAGGAAAAATGCCAAGGAAAATATAATCATGGGGAAGAAGAAAGGGAAGGGGAAGGCAAAAAAAACCATTGTGCAGAAAGAAAGGTCCTATTAACCACTAAAAATACCCGTTATTTCACACTTCAGTTGATGAGGCAATTTTTTGACGAAATATATTGTGGAGAATGCCGAAAAATGGCATTTCCGAGCCTCTGACGCTCACCCACTAGTTCCATAAATAGCAAAGCCGGCGTCACATCCCAGCAAAAATATTTCTAATGCACCTGAAAAAAAATTGGCTTTCAAGTCTCGCTTACCGGCTATTGTATAAAAACTGTGACCATGACCAACATTTGCACAACATTCGATAAGAATTGCTGCTGACAAGAGTATAGGGTGAAGAAAACAATCAATAAAACATGGTATAAGATAACAATACATGGCATTTGATTAAAACCACTCGATATTTTTTTTTAACTAATGATCAAAAATGGTCTTTTAGTATTTACAACATTTTTTGGAAATATTTAACATATTATGCAAAACAGGTGAAGGGCTAGTTAACAAATGTATCAAGAAAATTTCTTTATAAACTTAACCTTTTCGCCAAGTAATCTTTTATGTTATGATACCACCGAAATTTCACATTTCTGTTCCAACAAGGACCCAGTTCCTACATTGCAGAAATCTAGCGTTATTAATAAACTTTCTTGTCCTGGTTGTTCTCAACAATATATAGGCACAGCAGATCGCTCTTTGACCTTCAGGCTCCATGAGCACGCCACAAGACCTGAACAACCTATGTATCACCATCTTGCTAATTGCAACGGCTTTATTGAATTAGTCAGCTTTCATGGACTACTGATTGTCTTAATGACCATCCAACTCCCTGTGTTAGTTTAAAGACCATATTCTTAACACAGTTTATAATAACTTCGAGATAATTGATTATAAATACAATTAGTCACAATTAGCGTTCCTGGAAGCCTTTCATACCAAGGATCTTAAGCCTAGCTAGCATTAATGAAGGACTAAAAGCCTCCAGAGAGTTAGAACTATTTCTCAAACGTGTGCCACATGTTGCGCACAACAGTGTTTCGTTATGTTGAGTTGAAATGTTGCGTGCGTTTGGCCAGCACCTTTACCTCAAGTCAAGTCATCTCAAGTCCCGGCCAAACGCTCGCAACATTTCAACGCAACATATCGCAACATTGTTGGGTCATGTTCAGACATCAAGCTTAGGAAAAAAGTAAAGCCTTCTAAGCCAAACTGGCTCATATCTAGCTTGCGGAGCTTAACCCTGGTTTCCGCCGCATGAAGCGGCTAGGAGTATTACTGGATGGTGGACGGAGGTTTTTGATTTTTATCTTTCAACGTTCAACCCCGATGTTGAGATATCGAGTTGAACACTCGAAGACAAATGTCATATGTCCACGCATCCATGTATTATTCCTTATTTTACATCGTTATTTAATTAATCTTAACGTGTTCCCCAATGTTCATAGACAGAGTGGAAGTTTTCGAAGTGAGCTGAAGTCGAGTGTTTTCACAGTTTTTTTTAAGTTTTTCAAATCGCCTTTCTCGAATGTTTCTTTAACCCGATATAGATAAACTAGAGGAGATGTAATCAATTTCTTCAAGGAAATCCCGCGAGGGAGAACAGCATAGTCACTCGTCCATTACGTTAAACAAAATGTAAATAATTCTTGCTCTTTCGTTTATCTAAAGAGTTATTAAGTAGAAACACCGCTTTTAACGCACGCTTTCTTATAGGGTATTTTATTAAT